>OZ038385.1:30830140-31440140 GCA_964036045.1 Eutreptiella sp. 'Long Island Sound 2002' | reverse complement strand
GTATGGTATCACAAAAGTCACATACAGAGTCACAGCCTGAGAGGGTGTTAGAACCCAGAACTGAAGCCTCCGGGCGACAGGAGGCAAGGTAAGGTAAGGTACCCAAGATGCCAACATGGCCATGAAGAAAAGTCACATCAGTGCAGCAGCCAAGGGCGCGCACCAACATCAGGTGACTGACGCAGCTGTAAGCGCGAGGTCTGGCCACACAAGAAATTGTCTGAGAATGTGAGCACAAAAAACAGCACAGATGGTGTCAGGGAGAACAGCAGCTGCCAGCGCGAACCCCGAGAAACATCAAGCACAAGCAGCAAACAAGAGACCAACGCAGCTCCCAGCGCGAAGTCAAGCCACAAAAAATGCTGCCAAAAAAGGGAAGTCCGCTGCAATATGCGCGAACCCTAGGCGCACCAACCAACACCTGTGCCTGTATGCCCCACAGATCTGACGTCACATCATGTCAGATACGACGCAAGAGCGACGGTCGCCGGCCAGGCAGACCAAGAGTCGGAACATCCTGCTTCAAGACTGCGCCATGATACAGTCGATCACGAGCGAGACAGTGGAGTGGATAGACCATCAAGGAGGAAAGCATGAGAGTCCACTGGCGATGGTATTGGAGCAAGACTCAATTGGAGCCAAGCTGCTGACGCTGACGCTACTGGCACCAGATGGTATATCCAATGAGGACAGAGCTGTCCTGGCAGGAGTTGATGGCAGCCTGCAAGTTGCTGACTATCCGACACTGCTGCGTGAACTGAATGACGTACAGCGAGCCACAATTGCGAGTGCCCTCAACATCCCAGAAGTCGAGTCGCTCACTTCAGGTGCTGATCTCTCGGCGTGGGAACAGATGTCTCTTGCGGTGGCGGTTGCAAAGCAGGCGTGCAGAGAAAATGTTCACCTGGTCAGCCCCATCCAGCCCAGCGCGGTGGCATCCCTCAGATGTGGCGCTGGCTGGGCATACCACATCAAAAGATTGGCGGGTATCATCTTTGCGGAAGCGGAGTCCCCCAGTTGCACTGATGACTGTCCCCGTGACAGACCTCAGGAGCGCCCAGCAGAAGCCAAAGTAGAGGAGATGCTCTGGCAAGCGGACTGTATGGAACACGCGGACGTCAGAAACATCTCTAGAGCTGTGGCCAAACAGCTGATCACGGCAGGAATGACGTCAGAGTGCTGGCCACTGTACAGCATGGCAGACAATGTAGATGCTCTGCAGAAACTGATGGAGAGCTGTGCAGGCAAGAAGAGGGCCAATGTACAAGATGCCATCATGAAGGCGATAGTACAGTGCCAAATGTCCAAGGAGGTGCAGGACAATAGAATTCAAGCGACAAGTCCAGCAAAGCAATCAGGAGAGGGACGCCCGAAGAAACGAGACAATGGAGATGACAAGGAGAACAAACCAGCAAAAAAGGCCAAAGAAGGCAATCAAAAGGCGAAGATCGACGTCGACAAAGAAGACGAAGAAGAAGGAGCAAAGGAGACAGGAGGCACAACGGAGTCATCTGTCAAGAGTCTGGTGGCGGCCCTGCAGAAAGCTGCCCAGGTAGACCCCAAACCCGATGATGAAGACTTGGAGGCAGCACCATACACGCTGGTAGGAGGAAAAACGCGAAGACTCGCAGTGGCAAGCATCAGCGGGCTGGAAGGAGCAGAACCCTCGAAAGTCATGGTCGACTACAACAGGCTGTTCAAGGCTCACAATGGAGATGATGCATGGGAACTGTTGAAGGAAGCGTGCAGCACCGACAGGCGTGACAAACATCACGAAATGCTGCTGGTAGTGGACGAGTCGTCGCTGGAGAAGCATCTGCGAGGCAGCCAGTACCAGCGCATGATTCTGGCGTCGTCTGGCAAGACAGTGACCATCTCACAGCGCCACGAACTCAAGGTCATCCTGCGGCTATCTCAAGCACGACCGGGACCACCGAGTGGCAGGCCGCAAGGAGAGGGTCGACAAGTGGATGTTGGAGCCTCCAGTGCGACAGGTATACCCATGACTCTGTGTTACTCCCCTGTGTACCCACATAGCCCTCACACACCGCACATATCCATCTGGGGATCAGCCCACACCCAAGAAGGGCCTGGGGCCAAAGCGGTGTACACGAAACCCATGACTCCTGAGAAAGCGCAGGCAGCAAGTGCCTGGCGCCGGGACTTGGGAAATGCCAGAGGCATGTGGGTAGCTGCAGGGACCACACACTACAACACATCCAAGCGACGCAAGTTGACAGGAACGGAATACCAGGGAGTACAGTGTGGAGTGCAAGGAATAGAGGCATCAGTCAAATTTCAGAGAGAACTCCAATTCACCAAACAGTACCGCAAAGCCAAAGGACCGAAAAGAGCACATGGACCAACAAAGGACCACCTACCAGAACTACAATGGGTACAGAAGACAGAGAGACAGACCACAGAAGAAGGCATGGCAGCAGCAATTGGAACGGAGTGGCAATACCATCGGTGTGATGCAATACCGGATCTGGTGCACCAAGAAACGGGAACCACGGACCGCATGGGAACCAGGCGGGTCCAGTACACGGCCAAGAGCGGAGTGACGCTACCGCCAGGAGAAGCCATCACAGGAGAACACAGGTGCGGCAGCACGGTGTTTCAGCTGGTCACCAACAAACAGATAGTCCATGACACAGGATGGACAGTCCTGTCGGATGCAGGATCAATTCTGCCGTTTGAGACCACCATGACAGTGCGACAGTTCCTGACGCTGCTGTACAGTGCATACACCCGCAAGGTATGGATATGGCCAGGAGGAGAGAGAGCAAAGCAGTCAAGTCACCCAGAATGTGGTCACGAGCTGGCTCAGTGGAGTTCGGAATGGAGAACGTTTCTGGGTGTAGAAGAGACAGGAGACGACCTGCTACGGCAAAGTTGCACTGTCGCTGCCTACAACACCACCTACGGACACCAACTGGTCATGCGTGTACCAGCCATCCACTGGGAAGGAGAGAAGGTAGTACACACAGGAGGACCCTGGCAAGGCCAAAGGATGGTGAGGTCACTGAAAACACCAAAGAAAGTGGTCATCATCTTGGTGGTCGCCAATGTGCAGGGTCTCAACAAAGAGAAATGGGAGCACATCAGCGGGAAGGCCCTACACTACGGGGCACATTTGGTCCTGCTACAAGAAGTTGGCAATGCGAGGGATTTTGACTGGCATTTGTCAGGCTACTTCAGGAGGACTTCACGCATCCGAGGCCCAGGTCGAGGACTGGCGATCTTTGGCAAAAAGGAGAGCTGCAAGGAAATGGCCCTGGTGAGAGATGCACGTCACACACTGACCGTCACAGTCACAGTGTGTGGTGTACCGTGCAGAATTAACAACTGCCACAGCCCACAGAGAAACCAAGTGACAGCATTCCGCCACGAGCAGCAAGAGGTAGAGAAAACAAGGAAGCCAGGAGATGGCACATATGAAGTGTATGTAGGAGACTTCAACAGACATGCACTACATAATCCAGATGTCCTGCAGATGTGTGTAGAGCGCCGACTCAGAGCAGTACATGATGGCACTGAGAACAGGCTGCACAAAGATTGGATACTGGTATCATCCAATGACACCCACACAGGAGTAGTGCATTACGACAGGCCGGTAGCAGATCATCCCACTGTACTGGCTGCACTCACGGTCTGCCCGAACACAGGAGGTGGCGGCGCACAGAAATATAGACCAGTGAGTGTAGGAGCATGGAAGGAAAAACAGAAAGCAGAAGCGTGTGACATCCTGGAAGCCATCTCACAACCAGCATGGTGCACTGCCGAGTGGCTCTGCTGGTACCGAGAAATTCTGGCCGCAGTGGAGTCCGCACGGCGTGAGGAACGAGACAGGGGAGCAGGTGATGTCCTCCGCAGGAAGGTCCAAGAGATACAAGCAGCACCTGAAGGATATCCACTCCAGCACAGCAGTAATGGACTGGTATGCACCACGACTGGCCAAGCAGTATGGTCTGTTCACGTCATACCAACATCAGCACATGCTCACAGAGAACATACATGACCTACCAGAGGAGGTCCACAAATATGTTCATGCCCCCATCACCAAAAAGCCAGGAGCAGACATCAACAGATGCACGAGGCCAATTCTGATTGGCTCAGGGCTGCAGAGAGATCGACAGAAACTGACAGCCAGAAGGCTACAGTGGGTGACCACGCCGGCACAGTTCCAGAACATGCAACAGGCAGTGTACAAGGGGGCGACAGCAGTACAGATGAGAAGGCTCATCTACACAATTCAGCTGCAACACGTGGAGGAAGAAAAGACATTAGCAAGCCTGAAAGGAGATCAGAGCAATGCGTATGGACAGACAGACCTTGGCGGCCTGGAAATGCAGACGGAAAATGATCCGATACTGAACCCAGCCATGAAACAAGCACGGCACCAATACGCACAGGCCAAGGCGTACGTCGTGACAGCCAAGGGCATGTCTCCACCATATCACCTAAGAAGTGGCCTGATCCAAGGAGGAGGAATGGACCCATACTGGTATGTGCACTACACCAACCTGCTCTTGAGTGACGTGGAGCGAAAGAGTGTGGGTGTCACAGTACACATGGCAACAGAGGACATCGTCATCAAGAGCCAGCTTACAGTAGATGACATCCTTCACATGGCCAATGGAGTACCAGTACTGGAGTCAGAGGCCAATGACATGGTAGAGACCATGCGGCACATCAATGGCAAGCCCAACCCGGATAAGTTTGGACTGCTGGTGTATGTGAAGAAAAGAGAAGGAATGGTCGTGGAGAAGGCACAAGTCAACATACAGGGGCAGAATATCACAGCAGTGGGCCCCAAGGAGTATTTCAAGTTAGTAGGAGGAAATGTGAACATCCTGTCCAACCCAAAAGAAGATCTAGAGGAGCTCAAAACAGGCTGCAGACGACTGAAGCAGAGGATGAGTACACAACCCTGCTCCATTCCCATGATGAGAGCCATACTGGATGGCACACAGACGATGCGCTGGGTATTCCGAAGGATTGTTGACTGGCCTCAAGACATCCTATCCAATGCAGCGCACAAAGGAGAGACCACGATGGTGGTATCAGCAGTGGCGGCAGTCGCGCGCAGAGCACTGTACCTGCCCCTAAAGACGCCAAGAGCATTTATATACGGCGAAGTTGGAGAAGGAAATCTGGGAGTGCCGCACCCAGGAGAAAAACTGTGGGGCGCAGCAGTGTCAGAGCTCATCAAAGGGCTGCAGTCACCCCACAAATGGGTGAGAGGCACGACGGCGAGAGAAATGGACCGACCACCTCACCACAGCTGCAGATCACTGCGCAGGGTCAACAAAGTGTCTGACTATGAAAAACTGAAGCAGTGGATGCAAGGAGTAGGGTGGGAAATGCAGCACTATGAGAATGAGATGGCAGGGCAATGGCAGCAAGATCTGCCAAGTTTTAGGACAGCGTATGCAGCAATTCTTGTGGTGGCAGACTGTGCCATGCACCCGTCCCAGCCTGATGTATGGGGCCTTGGAGGAGTGGCTGCCACAGCAGAAGGAGAGATCCTGGGCAGGTACAGAGCCACAGTGATGGCGCACTGTGCAAACACCACGCTCATGGAAACCACAGGAGTGGCAGAACTGCTTGACAGTGTCCAGAACGCCCTAATCAAACAGCACAGGAGCGATCTGAAGGTATGGCCCTGGTGCGATAACAAGTCAGGAGCAGAGCAGAGCAATGACAGGAATATCCTTCAGAACCTGTACACTGTCCAAGGAAGGGTGCTGTCACATTTGGAAATCCTTCATCACAGGAATGAATTCCAGTGTGGCTGGATGCCTGCAGAGCATGACACCAAAGCAGTGGGTCTGCTGTCCAAACTGAACAAGATCGCAGATGAAGAGGCGGAATGTGGTGTTCAAGGAGAACAAAGCAAGAAATGGAAGGTGCCACACACATGGCTTGATGGAGACACAAGGCTGCTGAGTATCAAAGGAGCGGTGATAGTGAACGTCAAAGATGCTGCAAGACGAGTATATCAATGGCATGATGTCACCCAACGAGAAGGAGAGGAAATCAGCCCATACAAGTTCTGGAGCTGGTGGCAGGGAGCAGGAGAATCGAAGAAAATGTGGACCCACTGGTGCCCGCTGCATCCACACATCACGGCCAGAATCATGATGACAGCAAGGTATCACTCATGGGACGAGTTTTACATCGGTGATGAAGGACAGGGGACCTGTCAGCTCTGTGGACAGCAGTACAGATCAAAAGAGTGCCACGAGTACAGAGACTGTCCAGCCCTCTGGGCCATGATACCAGACATCATGAACGACATGGTGACCTTCATCGCCAGCAAAGCAAGAAAAGGAGTCACAACAGTGCCCACATGGGGAGGATTATGTGTCCAGAGAGCGAACACGGAGGTACCCATACAGTGGTGTCATCCCAAGTGGATAGAAGCAGAGGACATGAAACTCCGAGTACAGGCAGGACATATGCCCACAGCCTTCGGCCTTCTGCCACCCAGAGAAGCCATGACCAACCTGCAGACACTGCTGGAAACACCGGCGGCACTGATAGCGGCCAGACTGACAACGTGCATGAGCACAGTACAGCAGGAAGTCAGCCACAGGGGAGTTCAGGCACCACTGCCAGACTCACATGAGTGGTGGATGAATGACAGAGACCTCCGGGCCGATCCCAGAATCGCCTGGACAGCGCCCCACCAACCACACATACTCATCCCTGCACCCATCCTGTACACAATTGCTGCGTGTCTTGTGAGGGGACAGGGAGGCAAAATCAGAGTAGTGCCGCGCAAGAGTGGATGGAGCATGGTAGCACTGGGGCAGGCAAGAGATGGGCACAGGGGACATAAGCAAGTAGGCTGGAGTAGACAGGGGATCCGAGACTGGGATCAGTATGGCGTCGTGGTAGGTAACAGAATCCTGTCGCAATCAGAGAAGAATCAAGCACAGCATCAGGGAGTCAAGATCATACGTCTGCAACATGCAAAACAGAAGTGCTGGGTCGCTGCCCAAGAGGAGCAACCAATTCTGGTGCCCCAGTGGCAGCACATCCTCCGTTGTCGCCATTCTTAGGACAGCCCAGGGGCCAGAGAGGACAGAGAGGACAAGGCCGGTATGTGGATCGAGACAGAGATCGAGAGAGAGAAGGAGATCGAGCGGAACGATGGGACCGCAGTGGAGACCATCAGCGAGACTGGGATGGAGGCCGAGACTGGCACTGGAGCAAGGGCAAAGGATGGGGCAAAAGCGGCCACAAGGGTGGCAAAGGGTACAAGGGTAAATAAGCCCCCTCCTCTGTCTGCATGTCACAGAGCACCAATGCCTGTGCCCTCTTTCACAGTCTGCAAGTCAGTATGTGACAGTGTGCACCACAGTGCACCATCAGCCTGTGCGCATTTCACCTTGTCTCTGCCCTCTTTTACAGTCTGCAAGTCAGCCAGTCAGTTTTTATGTGTTAGAGTGCACCAACGTGCACCTCCAGCCAGAGTGCATCACATCATGTGTGTCACAGAGTAAACACGTGGATGCGCCAGCGCACAAAACAAAACGTCTGCAGCAAATGACTGCGTACCTGCGCAGCTCATCTGCTGGCTGTAAAGCCCGCATATATGTCAGGACACAGACAGGCACACAACACAATTTCCATGCTATATGTATATCTCCAGAGCCCAGGTAGGCCTGAGGTCCAGAGAAATCACAGTGTCACATGTATGTGACTGTCAGCGAGAGATTTCCACCGTGTCAAACAACTGAGGCCTAGCCTGGTATACATTACAGCATGTTTGCAACAAAAATGTGAATGCGACCAGTGCCTGTGCGTCCTGCCACCAGAGGTCCTCGGTCAGAGGGTCCCGAGCATGATCAACAAAAATCAACAGGTGAGTCAACAAGGGAATGGAAAGTCATCCTTGTGCAGCTGTCAAGTGAAATAAGCACGTGAAACAATCCGTTTAGGGCGACAACCCGAGGAAGATCAAGGAAAAGAACGAATCTCAGTGAACCACAACATCACAGCAAAGAACAGACCTTCGCACATCAGCAGAAAATGGGTGACGGTGTAGGGAGGGGTTGCGCCCTGATACGCAGCGTGACCTCTGACCTCTGACCTCTGCTACTGCTGCTGCTACTGTTGCTGCTGCTGCTGCTGCTGCTGCTACTGCTGCTGCTGTTGGTGTTGCTACTGCTGCTACTGCTGCTGCTGCTGCTGCTGCTGCTGTTGGTATTGCTACTGCTCCTGCTACTGTTGCTGCTGCTGCTGCTACTGCTGCTGCTGTTGGTATTGCTACTGCTACTGCTGCTGCTACTGCTGCTACTGCTGCTGCTGCTGCTGTTGGTATTGCTACTGCTGCTGCTACTGCTGCTGCTGCTGCTGCTGCTGCCGCTGCTGCTGCTGCTGCTGTTGGTATTGCTACTGCTGCTGCTGGTCTTGCTGCTGCTGCTACTGCTGCTGCTGTTGGTATTGCTTGTGCTACTGCTGCTGCTACTGCTGCTACTGCTGCTGCTGTTGGTATTGCTACTGCTACTACTGCTGCTGCTGCTGCTGCTGCTGCTGCTGCTGCTGTTGGTATTGCTATTTCAACCAGGTTTTGTGTCGGTCACTCCTGCAGTGCTCACGTTCAGCCTTGTCCACATTTGAAATGAATACTCCACACCCAGCGGTACAGGCCAGGTTGCATAGCAAACCATGAGGTCTGCGGGAAAGGGATGCCAGCACAGAGGGGTACCCACACTAACAACAAGAGGGGAGGGTCCCTACACTGCAGACCCACCCACCCAAGCCACAATTATAAGAGGGGGTGGTTCCCAAACTTTTGACCCACCAACCCAGGCTGGGGCACCCACCGAGAACCCCCCCCCCCCCCCCGCCACCCCTTCCGTATGAATTCCTTGTAAACGAGGTCTGGTCCGACCGCTGTCCCTTCGACGAGGCCTGTACCCCGGATGAAGCGATGAAACGCTCGTTGAATGTTTCGCAATCTCTTTTCAAACCACCTTCTCTCTGTGTCTGGCCACAGCAGGTGACTGTTGGGAGCACGGCATGGCACAAGATGTGGTAAGAAAAGACTCAAATGGCATGCGCAGCGGTTGTCCTTGACGGTTGGGTACGCTCGGTCACGAGGATTGCTGAGGAGTTTCGTGGGTTAGAGAAGGAAGTGCTGCAAGTTTGTGCGAGTGTTGTCAATGATTCTTGGGCATTGTTTGGGGTCACAGGCGGACCCTTGAAGGGCCCTCATGCTGTCAGCGGCATGCCTGACTGCGCAGCCCTCATGCCCTGGGTGTACCACATTGCCCGATGCCCTGGGTATGCCATACTGCCAACCCTGACGAGTCCCGCACACTATCTGTGACCCCCCCCTCCCTGACTCTGAGTCCAAACATGCGCGACCGCACACACTCAAAAAAGAATCCAGCCAAAAAAAATCCGCACTGGGAGTCGAGCTCACTCTCGCACACTCACATTCTCCACTGCTGAGGTTGAACCCATTGGGATGTGTTGAGAGTTATCGAGGGTTGTTGGGAGTTGCAGTGTCTGGGAGTAACAAGAAGATGTTGACATTGCTGTGCATCGTGGTCCTTCTCGAAAGGTGTGCGCGTACTTCCCGATGCATCGGCGCCAGCATGCCAGTGCTCCACGGGGCTTCGCCTGCCAGGACTTCAAGCAACGCTCAATATTGTCTGGCTGTCGTGGTGAAAAATGAAACTCGCCTTGAGTGTTCTGCAATCTAGCTGCACAACGACCTCGGAGTAGACCCTGCGGAAAATAGCCTCACCCACATGCAACATCGGACCTGCAAGCATGCATAGGCTGTCACCAACACTAACTGATCCACCACAAACTGCAAAAAATGGGGAGACTGGAGGAAACGCCGGACTGCCAACCACTGCCAACCACTCCCCCAGTGCCAACCACTGCCAATTAACTCTTGGGCTTGTTATAGATTAGGAAAAAAAAAACATGAGACATATGAAAATATTGCCAAATCTCACCCACTTTCGTTTAATTTTTCCCCATTCCTCAAATTTGCCCTTCATCCATCACGTTTATTGATTCCTCGGTTTGCTGTGGTGTGGTTGGCAGGGGTTGGCAGTGTTTATTAGTGGTTGGCTGTGGTTGGCAGCGGTTGGCACTGCTAAAACCAGTGCCAGCCAGCGCGGGTTTGCAACACTTAGCAGTATTTAGCAATAGGTAGCAGTGGTTAGCAGTGATTAACAGTGGTTAGCAGTGGTTGGCGAAACCTGCTAGAAACCATGTTGAGGCAGTGCTGCTTGCTTGTACAGCAGAAAAACCCAAAGATCCTTCGTTGTTAAAGCTGGATGCAGAAAGAAATACGGAGGGGGGGGGGGGATTTTAAGAGGTTTTTTTTTCGGATGACCAAAATTCAGGGGGTAAAAAATTGGTATTGGTCCTTAGAAATGAAGGCTGCTGCTGCTGCTGCTGCTGCTGGCTGCTGCTGCTGCTGCTGTTGCTGTTGGTATTGCTACTGCTGCTGCTGCTGCTGCTGCTGCTGCTGCTGCTGCTGCTGCTGTTGGTTTTGCTACTGCTGCTACTGCTGCTGCTGCTGCTGCTGCTGCTGCTGCTGCTACTGCTGCTGTTGGTATTGCTACTGCTGCTGCTGCTGCTGCTGCTGCTGCTACTGCTGCTGTTGGTATTGCTACTGCTGCTGCTGCTGCCAACAGGGTTCTCCTTCTTCACAAAAAAAAATAAAAGTGTCTTTGTGGTTTGCTGACTAAATTTGGTATGAGGCCCCTTGCTGCTGCTTCCTAGTGGATGTTCATTGTGGATTCCGGGTGGGTTCTGGATGGTTGCTGTTATTTCCTGGAGGGCTCTGGATGGTTGTTGTTGTTTCCTGGAGGGCTCTGGATGGTTGCTGTTGTTTCCTTGCTATGTCAGGATCTGGTGACATCTTAACATCAGAGAGTGGATGCCATAGTAAAAAAAAAAAAGGATGAGCGTCCTTATGGCACCCCCTGACACAGTATGGCACAAAGAATCCTTAAAATTGAAGGAAATATTTGGTACGAGGGAGGGCTTCGAAATTTGTCCAAATCAACTTTTTCACCCCCTAATCCCCCCCCCCCCCCCGGTAAACGGAGGAAACCGGAGGAGCACCCCCCCCCCCCCCCCGGGGCGAGTATTAGCCCATCCCCCTTGAGGCCATAAATCGCGGCACAAAGATCGGCGTGACGCACCACAGCCGGCCTTTCTTGATGTGCCTGCTGGCGCCACCCAAAATCCGAACGAACAGGAAAAGGGGGGGGGGGGGCGCTGGGACAGGGATGCGCTTGAGCAGGCTGAAGGGAGGGTTCAAAAATGGTTACCAAAGCGGTTACTAGTGATTGGGAAAGCGGTTGGGCAACAAAGGCTGTGGGTTAAAGCGGTTAGATGGCCATTGAAGGCGGACAGGAGTGGTGGGGGCAGAACAAACTGTTACCCCGAAGGGAAGGGGTGTGTGTAACTTTTGACATGGTAGCAAAGGCGATTTCCGCTTCTGGTTACTGTGCTCAAAGCAAATTCAAGCCCACCTTGGGATCCACTGAGGAACCTTTACTCGCCTGGAGGGATTGTGTTTAATGTCCAGGAGAATGCTGTTTTCGCGCCGCAAACCCAAAATACTTTTCCGGGCACCATGCGCACCGTTTGTAACCAGAAGAGGCATAAATGGATGATACACCAACTTATCATGTAGGAGGTATCGGTTATGCAAGGATCCCTCATACATTAGCACAATTACATTTTTTTTGTTTTGGCATAATTATACAAACTGTGTCCCGCAGGGGAAGCATTGTCAACACCACCATGCTTTGAACCTCCTCAGGTCCAAGTGCAGTGCCTCTTCAAGCACATGCCTGGGGCTGGGACCTCCCCTTCCCACGCTCCTGCCACTGTGGTCTTGCAGGGATTCGGAGATTTGTAGGGTCATCGGTTGGGAAATGGATAGAATCGTCCGCGTAACGCAAAAAGATTCACCACGTGCACGTCCATGGACATGGGCATGGGGGTGCATGTGGGAGCGCCAAACAACAGTGATCCGGGCTCAGACCTGTGGGCGCTCCGAACTTTGCATTGTATTGAGCATGCCACTGCCAATCAGGGTCTTCCCACCCAGTGGACGTCCCAAAATAGTCATACCCAGCCTCTCCTGCAACACAACGGTGTGTCTGGGCTTGGCATGTTGCAGAAAAAGGCGGGCGGCGCACACTGTGCCAACTCGATCCGACGGCAAAGACCTCCAATTCAACGCCTTGCACCGCACCGCACCGCACAGCACAGCGCCACAAAATTGGGGGAGGGGATGCTCAGGCACAATACACAGACCCCAGGCCCCGCCAAACATGATTTGGCCTGGGGATGGGGGGCTAAAACATAATTCAGGTGAGCTAAGCGAAGGTGTAAGTGGAACATTTGCGGATTTTTTTTGGGGGGGGAGCGACCCGTGACCAGCACCCAGCACCCGTTTGAGACCTACATAAACATGGACTGAAAGAGCGAGAAATACATCTGCTGGAGCATCCCAAGGGACGTAGGGTTTCGAAAACCATGAGGCATTGTTAGTTCTTGAACGGCCCAAATTCAAGCCTTTCTGGGATTCTGTGCTCCAAAACAAACGGGCTGTAGAGCGGGATGAGACAGTAGCGGGGGTCTGTGAGGGGTCGGTCTTGGACTTATTGATTTGACAATTGATACCCCTTGGTGGGGCCGGATACCTACCAAAATCATATCAAATTCTTCGAAACCCTTTGTTTTTTTCCGACTTCCCCAGCCCGAAATTTGGGGCCCCACCCAAAGCCCAAATAGCCGCCCCACACCCGATTCGGTATAGTGCGCAACATATGCACACACAAATGAGTGGTTTCGCGGGGTGTTCAAGCCGCCCACTAACAGGGGTTTTGCGGTGGTCGCCGGCTTCTGGTGAACGCCGCGTGATCTCAATGGTGCTCACGACCTATCCTCCCCATTCCTGATTTGGAGAAATGTGAGCAAGTAATCCCCAAAATTGTACCTCTTGGGAACGCAATTTGCAGGACGTTTGCCGTCCAATGCCATGTCGTAGTAATTTCACAGCTCACCCCTGAGCTGAACATATGTGTACAGGCTGACAATGGGGTATGGCTGCGTCCGCCCTGCAGTAATGCAACATCAACAACGCAGTTGGAGACAGAAAGAAACGCGGCTACCTCGCGTCAACAAGAATGCCGCCAAGGCCGTGTCGCTGAGTCTTGGATCCGAACGCGGTAGCGGACTGTGGGTGAGGGATGAATACAGCCACTACCCCAGGTGTGAACATGCATTCCAGAAATCACTATCAGGCATCATTCTGATGCTTTGTCTTAGACCGAGTCCACCTCCAAGAGGGAACGCTCTCGTTTGGGGACCCCTCTTTTGCTGGTGTGTCATGTCGTGTGCGCTCCAGCACTGGGCGTGCGTACCAGGCATGGGTCGCAAGACGTGAATGTGAGAAAGTGTGCCCCTGTGTTGTCATCTGTTTTGGCGCTGTGGGTGCTGCAACATCTCCACTTTTGTCTGGCAACGAGGAGATCCCTACCCAATACAGGCAGTCAGCCCCCCCGGTCATTTGCTGAAGGTGGATCCCACCTCCAATGGAGAGGCGGGGTTCCTGGCCTGGGTGGGTGCGATTTGGCTGCTCTGCAGCAGATCTGGGAAACTACAAACCTAACACCCTCCCTCCCCCCGTCTGGTAACATGTGGATGTATCACGTGGTGTTGGTGGTCATCTTTGAAGACACGCTCTCACATGCAACGCCAAAAAAAAAAAGGCTCGCCAGTGCCCAATTCCAGCCCTGTGGTGTAAACACGACCACCGCCTCCCCCGCAGGAGGGGGAGGGGGCGCTGCATGTTGGTAGTGCTGGTATTAGCTGCCATTTGCTTTTGCCTGCAGGACTTTCCGCTTTTCCCATTACAAGAGACCGGTGGGGAAAAAGCGCCCATTTTCTGTTGTCAAGTAGCCTTACGTAGTCGACGTAGCTTCCCCGTCAGTCCCATTTCTGGCGGCGGGTTCATAAACACTTCCCTCTGCAGTTCTCCACCCTGCAAGAACGCCGTGGAGATGTCCTCCGCCGGCGGCGCCCAGACCTTGCACGCAGCCACGGCCAACAGAACCCTTCAGAACGACTTCGAGCAGACTGCCTTGCTGAGCACCACTTTTTCCCCAGCAGCGCTCCCGTGGCAAAAGGATACCTGAAAATTCAAATGCTCCATGGGAGCATTTGAATTCAGAAAATTATCAGGCTCATGTGCAGCAACTGCGAGAGATTTGCCAAGACATCCTATGCCAAAATGTTCAGGAAGAGGACGGAGGACCTGACATCATCCTCTCCCGGTCTGAGTACCCCTGTTGCTGCTGTTCCTTATGGTGGCTCTTAGATGGTTGCAAGCACTTAAAGTGCTTCTTCTGGGGCTGCTGGGTTGCGGGGGAATATCTCGATCCCAATCTCCCTGGGGGATTCAGGGTGGATCCTGGGCAGGGTTAGCGGGCCCCGGGAAAAGCCATTGCATCCAACCCTAGCCGCCGCCTCCCCCTCCCCAGTTGATAGGCAAATCACCAACCTCCCCCTTAACTCAGAAAAGCAAAACTTGCAAAAGGCAAGAATTACACTCCTCCCTTCTTCAAACTGCTTGTTACGCACTCAGCCCCGTCCCCAGCCCCTTGCCCAGGTAGTCATTCGTGACCCCCTTCCAGCTCTATCACGCGTGACAATGGTGTGGTTGCTTTTGCTTAGGTTGCCGAACAGGCCAGCTCCTGTCCTGCTCCCGTCCTGTAATTTCAGGTCTCGACCACACACGGTCGGCCCGTGGTCCCCCGATGGTGTGGCACGAAGGGAAAAGACCCCCGCCTCTTCAGCTTGCCCTGCATCCAGCTCTTTGCCACCACAGGGTCGCTCTGTCCCGTGACACATCGCAAGCCTCTACTTCCCAGGCAAAACTGTGCGTGTGCAGACCTGTAGAAATACTGTGGGATGCCAGCCTCCTGCTCTGCAACAATCTGATGTAGCAGACCCACACAGTTGGATTCGTTCAGATGAGCATGCGATGGCCAAATGCGATACCGTAGGAATCCCATATCACCGATCTACAGAGCATGTTTGTGAAAGACGTGTATTGCATTCTGATGTGTGGCTCACGCGCCCTACCAGATCTTCGTGTTGTGATCAGGCTCCGTAGCTGCAGCGTTGGATTTTTCTGCCATTCCCATCCTGCACACCTTTGTCCCCCTCTTCGTGCCTGGTTCACCTCTGCTCAGTCCACCCACGGTGATGAACTCGGCAATCCAAACAAATACCGCGGGAATTTGGCACTTCTGTTCGTCACACGGAAAGCCACTTGCAAACACCGTCATATTTGATTGTCGTCACTGGTTTACAACCGTGAACCCTGCCTCCCTTACGCAAAAGATCATGTACGACGTCCAGATCCGCTTCTTTGGAGGCTACATCCCCTCCTCCAACTCAGCATCAACAAGGTGGCGATTCAGTGCATAGCCTGGGGTCTGGATGATGCATCAACCCTTGATTCAACCAACTGTAAAGCAGCTGTAAAGCAAAGTGGGCAGGCACCGTAAGTCTCCCCATTGGAATTCAATTTCCACGTGTACCCCAGGCCAAACCGGCAAGTTAGTATGCGACCTGCTGCAGCAACTTCTGCTCAGAAATCAAACAGTCGCTGGTGCTGTTGAACTTCGTGCCGGTGGCAAAAATCGGGAACTGGCCGTTGGAGACCAAACGCTTTGCAGCCTCTGCCATGACCTCCATCTTTGCAACTTGAATGTCTGATATGAAGAGGTTCGCCCTCGAAATGGGGGGCTGGTGAGCAGGGGCCAGGATCGGGATGTGGTTGGCAGGGGGGAGGGGGCGGCATGGCATGCCTTCCACAGGGATAATGTGGCACAACATATGCAGGACCTTCTCAGAAATACAAACCTCTCCAACGAAGTCTGCACTTTTAAATCAGTCAGAGATCAATCAGTCAGAGATCCCACAAAGGTTCCGACCGCAGTGTTTGTCCACTGCAAATGCTCTAATTGCTCTGACACTTGCCCACACCTCCTGATCCCCCCCCCCCCATGTGCAGCACAGCCACTTATATGAAGTTAAGAGTAGAACGAGCCTGTCTCATCCATTGGGGCAGTCACAAAAGATTGGGAAATGAGCGACATGAATTTCTCGTCCATCAAGGCACATGCGTTGTGCCCTCCAGTGCACTTCACATGTTGTGCACCCAAGGTGCACCATCAACGTGTCGTGCCTATTGGCTTCTCATCACTTACCTTTGTCCTTTCCTTGTTTCCCTCCGTAGGCAGTGCGCCCATTGGGGTCTCACCACCAAGTGCCCTGATCTACCAGCCTTGCCTATCCTTATCCCCCTGCACTGGTTCCTTTCCCTTGGTACGTTGTGCCGATGGAGCCCCCGAGGAAAGGGCAGGTCGGGTTGAAGGATGTCAAGTGCTCCGGTCGGGGAACTGACCCTGTAAGTGGACATCCCAAACGTCCAACAGCCGCCGTTGGAGAGGGTTCCTCCACCACCGGCCGGGGTTGTCCGCCTAGACGGGACCTGGCCAATGGCGAGGGCCGTTGCCCTCCTCTGTGTGGACCCGACACAGAGCAGTGAAACAGGGACGGTCCGCAGTCCTTCCTGTGGCGAGCGCATCGCATCTCCACCCCCCTCCCCTTTTTCTATCGTGCGTGTACTGTATGTCCATCCCCTCACGCAGCAAGCCACCCGGCGTGATGGGTGGGGATTGGTGTTGCAGGTGATGGGGGTTTGGCCGCTTGCTCCATATCCCACGGGGTTTTGATGCAACGGGGACAGCGGGGCGGGGTCCGCGCACAGGGGGTCTGGCGCCGACAAGGTGCACGTGGAGGGGGGGGGGGGGGCGTGGCGGGGGGGGAATTGTGCGTTGTGCGCACGAGGCGTGCCAGGGGGCAAATTACGCCTCGTCTGACGAGGCATGCGATTCTCGGAACCACGCTGTTGTGCGATGATCATACCTCTTGTGCATATGATATCTGATGCTGGGAATGAGACGTGTGCCAGACACCCGAAACCAACGCGCATCTAATTTTCGGGGTCTGTCGCGCACCCATAGTGCCAGTCGGGCACCATCATACACCCCTTGCTTACTTGGGGTCGCAAATGCCTCCCCTATGCATGGCACAATATTGCAATGCAGACGGGCTTCGTATGCTTCCCATATGCAATTGCATTTGGCTGTGGCTGGAGGGCAACAGCGTGAGCTGCAGTGGAAATGCGACATCTTGCAAAATTTGTAGGACAGGATCAGGATGCGCCGGGGGATCTGGGGACAGGAGAGGGAAAAAAGCGATTCTGTGGCCTGCAACATAAGCGCTGAAATCCCACACTTGATAGGACAGAACAATGGGTGCAGACACTGAGGCATGTCAACAACACCAAAAGAGCACTGCCACACGACAGCAACCTTCAGCATCTCGTCTTGAATAATGGGATGGCAAGATTTGCTCCATCGCACAGCCTGGCCCATCGAAATCATCAAAGAACACCAAATCAACCGCCTGACACACAAGTCGGGAGGCCGGCAGTGCGGGAACCCTCGGAGAGCAATGTTGACCAACACAGCAACGGGGCTACAGCGTGCTCCTAGTTGGTCGCTGTGGTTGGTGTGTTGCCACTGCTGAAACCAGGGCTTGGCTTGTTCCCCAGTCTTTCCTGCTGGAAAACCTCCGGCATCTCGCATTCCAATCCTTCAGGGCGTCAAGGGGAGTGGGGGTGAGGCATAAAAGCGAAGAGCCCTGCGGCAGGAACGTCCCCATTGGTTCACTTACGCTGTCTTTTCGTAGGTTTTTTCGGGCACATTGTGTAGGGTGAGCGTTCCTGTCGACCTTTTTTTCCAGCGCCGTCCTTGTGGCGCATATTGGGGGGCTCTAAAGGGGAGGGGAGGTCGAGGGCCTCCACCTCCGTAGCAGTGTCACACTTTTCGCCTGTGACGGGGTACTTGCAGTGTGCTCTGTACACCCCTGTTGTTCCTTCCCTTCATCTGTCAGAATTCTGATAGTGGCCTACGCTTTCTCGTCCTGCATCTGCCCAGGTATCTGTCGTACGATGAGCCGGACGTTGATGTGGTGCCCATCCAACTGGCGGGGTGGCTGCTGTGGGCGCTGAATGTGCATGACCTTGCGGACGAGCCCCAAGCAGTGGGGAGATTTGGCGCCTGACGCCAAGCAGTGTCGGCGGTTCGAACCCCGGTCGCGTGAATATGGCACCGCCGCCGCCGCCGCCAACAGTCGCCCGACCAGGGTTCGAACCGCCGACCAAAAAGTTTGCGTCGGCTGCGTTACCATTCGACCGGCAGATGTTTGTCAGCGATATTCTTCCCCATTGCTTGGAGCCTGATCAAAAACTTTTTACCCCCCCCCCACCCCACCCCACCCCCCCCCCTCAAAAAAGTGATATCCAGTCACCTCGCAGAGGTTGTTAGATCAAAGCCAGGCAGGCAGGCGTATATATGGGGAAAACGCCACATACCCCCCCATTTGGGCCTATTCGCGTACCCTACCCCAAGGGGTTGAATTGTTAGTTTAACCCCTTGTAAAATCATTATTTTGTCCAATAAACGCATCCCCCAATGAGTTTTTGGTCCGGACCCCCCCAGACCCCCCCCACTTGAAACCCACTTTTTAGGGGGGGGGGTGGGGGGGGGTGGGGGGGGGGTCAAAAATGTCGAAAAAATGACCCCCCCTTTTTTTGGGTCGAAAATCATGAATCTTTTGGTTTTTTTCGATTTTGAGCCGAAAAAGTGTTTCCGGGTCCCGACTCCATAGGGTTTGTATGGGGCGGAGTGGGACGAGCGCTTATGCAGTTTATGCAGTTTTCAGCCATTTTTGCTATGTTGGCGGTTTTGGCGACCTCGGTGACCCCGTGGTACCCACTCTGAGGGGTGCGAGTGGGGATGTTGTGACAGTATATGCCTACTAGGATACGAAAGGACGTTTTTTGCAGTCTGTAGCCTTGCTGAGAGTCGTTCACAACCCGTGCCAAAGACGCGAAATGACTGTTTCCACCAATAATGGCCTAGTGAACGGGGAGGTACACAACCTGCTTATGCAGTTTTTCACCCCAGGCAGCTAAAAAATCGAAGTTTTCAAAACTTGTTTTTTTGATATTGTGATCACCTAAAATGACCATCCAAGGTATGTAAAGCATGTTTTAGGCTGTATTTGCGTGTTTTTCATCCTATTTGGGACTTAGGTCCCAGGCGGGGGGGGGGGGGGGCTCCCAAGGGATTGGTACACAACCTGCTCATGCAGTTTTTCACCCTGGGCAGCTCAAAAATCGAAGTTTTCGAAACTTGTTTTTTTGATATTGTCACCACTTACAATGCCCATCCAAGGTATGTAAAGCATGTTTTAGGCCGTATTTACATGTTTTTCACCCTATTTGGGTATTGGCCGCACGGGGGGGGGGGGGTCTCCCAAGGGATTGGTACACAACCTACTTTTGCAGTTTTTCACCCCAGGCAGCTCAAAAATCGAAGTTTTCGAAACTTGTTTTTTTGATATTGTGACCACCCAAAATGACCATCCAAGCTATGCAAAGCATGTTTTAGGCCGTATTTACGTGTTTTTCACCCTATTTGGGTATCAGGTCGGGGGGGAGGGGGTCTCCCAAGGGACGGGTGCACAACCTGCTTATGCAGTTTTTCACCCCGGAGTGCTCAAAAATTGAAGTGTTCGAAACTTGTTTTTTTGATATTGTCACCACCCCAAATTACCATCCAAGGTATGTAAAGCATGTTTTAGGCCGTATGTACATGTTTTTCACCCTATTTGGGTATTAGGTCCGGGGGGGGGGGTCCTCCCAAGGGATTGGTACACAACCTGCTTATGCAGTTTTTCACCCCGGACAGCTCAAAAATGGAAGTTTTTGAAACTTGTTTTTCTGATATTTCGACCACCTAAAATGATCATCCAAGGTATGTAAAGCATGTTTTAGGCCGTATGTACATCTTTTTCACCCTATTTGGGTATTAGGTCCCGGTGGGGGGGGGGGTCTCCCAAGGGATTGGTACACAACCTGCTTGTGCAGCTTTTCACCCTAGGCTGCTCAAAAATCGAAGTTTCCGAAACTTGTTTTTTTGATACCGTCATCACCTAAAATGATCATCCAAGGTATGTAAAGCATTTTTTAGGCCGGTATTTATGTAGTTTCCACCCTATTTTGGGTGTGTGTTGCTCGCGGTAGATTCTCTGCGAGGTGGACTTGCCGAAGGCAATAGAATTTTAGGGGATAGAGGCCTCAAAAACAAAAAATCCATTGGGCAATGGTCTTATTGGGCAAAATAATGATTTTACAAGGGGTTGGACATCCAATATCATGCCTTGGGGTATGCTACGCGAATGACCCCCAAAAAGGGGGGTATATGACGCCCGCGCCTGCGCTTGATCTAACAACCTCTCTTCGAGGTGATTTCCCATTTTTCCACCAAGCAATCTGAATTTCCCTCATTTACCCCCATTTTCCCCGATTTTTCCTACCTTGGCCCATTTCCTGGATAGTGTTCCGCTAAACGTACCCAAAGTGGGTACTTCTGAGCCCTACAGTCACAAGGCCTGCAGGCCTGCTGACAGTCCCCAAACCCCACGGTGGCACTCGGAAGGGGGAGACACCATTGTGCCTGTGTGTGTCCTGGGAAGGGAGGACAACCTGTGCAGAGTACCGACAGGCCCTGCTCCTCTTCACCGCTCCTAGAAAGGGCTTCCTGCCTTTACACCTGCTGAGAGCAAGTGAAAAAATTTCTCCAAAAATGGGGGCTCCACAGAATCGCCATGAGCGCGAGGCCTGGCAGCACCACTTGTGCCAACAGGCAATCAAGGAGTGCGGGTCCCACTCAGTTGAGCGTCGTGCTTCAGCCATCCCCATGCCCACACATTTGTGGGATGGCTTTCAGCATGTCCCTGAGGCCTGGAGGTCGCATGCCCGGGCCTCCCTGGCGGGCTCAGCGTAAGGCTCCCCTGCCTCCCCACCGGACTGGGGCCTGCAGCACCAGGCAAACAAACCCACACTGAGCAACCAGGCGTGCCTGCATATCCCTGCCCCCCCTCCCCTCCCCCTCAGCATACAACTGCGGGAGAACAGGATTAACGGTTTTCTGGTTTTTTTTCTTTTTCCTTTCTTTTATTGTTAGCATTCCCTGTGCTGCGCTCCACTCCTTACTTGCTGCTTTGTTGCGTCCTTTTTGCTGGCTTTTTGTACCTCCTGTGGTTCCCTTTCCTGTGGCTGATGCTCGTCATGGGACTGCTGCCATCTTTGCCATTGAAACCGATGCCACTGTCGGTTTCTGAGACAAACCAACAAATGCCCCACAATCACAAGGAGATATCTGCATGGTGCCTACATGAAGACAAAGAGGAATGCAACCAAACACAACATGACAAGGCTTCTTTACACCAGCGACGAAGGGCACCAACCCGGCAGACCCTTGGAAGTAAGAGAGGGGTAGTCTGGAGCCTTAGACCTGCCCACTCGGCTGAAGACCCACCCCTACCCCCTTGCAATCTATTCTTGACAACGAGGCCTGGTCCAGGGAAAATTAAGGCCAGATGCCTCGCCACATTGCCCTGTTCAGAGGGAATTCTCTCTCTCTCTCTCTCTCTGTCTCTCTCTCATCACCGTACTTTCGCCAATCTGCCAGCGGTGAATTGGTAGGGGCACCTCAGCTCAGCGTGTCTACGAAAATTCTGCCGGTGGGAACATGGTGAATGCTGCCTGGCGCATGTTGCATAGGAAATGGTGCGTGCTGCATGGGACATGGTACATTGGACAAGGTGCATGTTGCACGGTGCAACTTCCGGGAGCATAAATCGCATTGCACACCAAAATATACCCCTTTGGATTGCAGAACTGTCTGCGACAAGACCTTGTCCAGCCAATATGAAGAAGCGGAGCTGTTGCGCCAATCCCAGGAATACCTGTGAAACATCACTGGAAGAATCATGGGGCCATCATCGATCAACACTCGTCAAAGTTCGACTGCAGTGCAATCATGGGATGTCTCAGCGCAGAAAGGTCAGTAGTTCCGGGGGGGTGGGATATTTCGTAACACATGGAGCCCTCCGCCTTTCAGTTCCAACCTGCCCCTCTCTCCCCCTCCCCAGGGACTTGCTAGAGTGGAGGCGGGTTGGGCAGGAGGTGGTACAGGGGAAAATAGCAAACTTGTTGGAGAAGGACCGAGTCAGCAGATGGATGTGTGATGTTGCCAGCACCAACCAAATGAAATTCATCAGTTTGGGTCAATGTCGGGTTCCCTAATCCAGATGATTGAGGTTGGATTTACCACAACTAGACTCACGGTGCCATTGACCAAGGATGAATGCTACATTGACGCAGTCATCCTGGGGTCAGAGACTTGCTTAATTTTTCATTCCAGCCGGGGCGTGAAGTCAGCTTAAAACCTGGGGTTTTGCACCCTTTGTTCACCATTTACCCGTATCATTGTTTTGTCCATTTGCGTGCCAAGCGAAAGGATAAGGGTTCAAACCGACCCTGAGTCAACATCCGACACCAATTTGGATTTGTCTGATTGTCGAAGTTAGGAACCGACTCACATTCCCCCTGTACTCCCTCTAGTCGCACTTCCTGCTCAAATAAGTTGGTGGCACGGTACATAGCTCTGCCATCACGCTAATGTTGGCACCACCCTCTCGGCCGTGCTCCCCCCCAAGTACCATCCCCGGCCGTACTCCCCCCAGCACCCTAGCACAATCCTGGGCCGGACTCTCGCCGTGCCCACTAGCGCTCTACTAGTCCATAGTTTCTGAGCCCATAGTTTCTGAGCGGGATGCTGTTGCACATTACCATGAAAAATCCGAATTGGACTTGTTCAGAATCGATCCGTCTGTATTTGCGATCCACCATCCGTGGTGCCGTCGATCAAACATTGCAATTCGCATGCTATCATATCCAGAATGAGCACCAGCTGTATTCAGATAGACCACGCAGGCAATGGCAGGATTGGTAGCCTTCAAAGCTTTGCATTGCTCTTCCATGGAGCGCTCCACATGCCTAAGGCGAACAATGCAATTCCTTGGAGGTCCCGCACCGCACAGAAGGATTGCGGGTCCGAAACCTGTTCCCGGTTCCTTGCCATACTGATGTCATACGGCTTCGGACCTGGTCCCAATGAGTCTCGGATCCGGTCAGAATCAATTACGGACCCGGTCCGAATGAGTTTCGAACGAATGAACCACAGGATCAGTTTGGCGCCTGTGCTTTAAATTTGTACTTTCTGTTCCAGAACCCAATGCCATCTGAAAATTTGACAGATTTGTCCTGTCATGGTGAGGCTCGTACTGCAGCTTCCTTCGCATTTCACGAACGGTTGAGGTGTGCCGTGCCGCGCCGCGCCGCGCTGCGGTGGCCATGCCGGGCATTTGCATTCACGATTTGAAAGCCCAATCTGGATCATGAAAGACATTAGCTTCATGCATCAAAGTGAAAGGCAGATCGAGCGTTGAAAAATTAGAAGATCTCTGCAAAATTCTGCAACGCTATCCTTGCGTAGCTCTTGCAGTGATGAGCCGGTATTGCACCGCTGCAGTCTTTGTCCGTTCGTCTCCATCATCACTTTTTTGCTCGTGTTCGATCTCTCCCTCCCCCTCTCTTTCTCTCACTCTGCACACGCCTGCCCACGTCCACACAGATCTCTCAGGGACGGCGGGTTTTATGCCAACTTTGTGGGTTTTTGCTGGTCACCGTCATTCTTGCCTTATTTGTGCCCACTGGGTGTTCCGCAGGCAGGGCTATGTGGGGTACATTCAGAAAGCCCTTGAAAAGGGCTATTTGGAACACCCCGGGTCTGCATGCTGTACTGACGACATGTTTGAGATTTTCGTCCGTTTTGGACGGTGCCTGTGTTGCTTGCTGCCTCTTTTTGTCAACAGGCAGCTACTATGTCGACATACAAATTCACTCCACGGGCTGTTGCTTCCCCAGATGCACCACAAAAGCCTTTGGTTCGCAAAAGGGCACGCTCTGGGGGTGAAACCTGGAGGAAGGTGACTCGGGAGCCTGCCAGGCAGGCCAAGAAGCCTCGTACAGCCGGTTCGCAGCAACCTTCATGCACCCGCAAGGAGCACGGCCTTCTGACGACCGCTGAGGCCACCGCTTTTGCTGCCCAGTTTTGGGATCGAAAGGCACACCCCACCAAGGCTTCGCAACATGAATTTTTGGCCACATGCATTGACGTTGATGCGGATAACAACGTGAAATGCAACAATTACCAGAAGTACACCATCAAAAGGGGTGATCGAACGAAATATTTTGTACCGCACCGGGATGGATGAACGGTGCAGTGCCATGTTTGTGTGCACCGTCCAATGTGTTGTGCTACGCTGAAAAATATGACCCCCCCCCCCCAACCCATACATTTCTGAAATGGCGGTTTCTTGCAGATTTCAAAAAGTATACACATACCCCCCCCCCCCCCCAGGTGACGACATGTTTGCACATGGAAGCAAAACTTGTAGAAAATGCCGAAAAGTGCCAAAACCCACAAAGTTGGCATATTATGAATGTCCCCAAGAGATATGTCTACACATACCCATATGCCCCCACGACCATTTTCCAGCGCACACCTGCACAGCCCCCCAACAGACACCCGAGGGGCTGTGGTCCGATCGGGATCCGTCCTCTATTGGACGGCTCCCTGAGCAGAAGGGTGGTTGGGCGCTGATGGAGGAACGGCACGCTCTGGGGGGAGAAGGAAGGGGGCTGCACACAAACACCTTAGTTCGCAATCATTGTGAACACCAATCGCGAATGCTTCGTAAGGCCCCCTGAGTTAGGCACAGTCTTATGCTGCGGCAGCCCCGCCCCATGTCCCCCAACGATGGATCCGCTACTACCTGGTGTGCCGTCCATAAGCTGGCACAGGGTGGGCCAAAAGCCCAAGAGCCCTAATCACAGGTGCCCCCTCCAATGTGTTTCTGATTTCGACACAGGACTGCGATTGCAGCTTGATGTTTACATTTACATTTTCATAGACCAGGAACGCATTGGCCACTTGTCCGGCATTTGCTTTTGCCCAATTAGGAGTATCACTGCTGCCTACAACCATTCAAATCCAAAACCAAGCAGAAATATGGAGTTCAGGCGACTGTGTGGTCTACGAAATCTGCAGTCCCCAATGGGCTTTCTGGTGGTGGTGGAGTGTATTTTTCCTGCACCTAGCTCAGCCTTTTTAGCATCTTACTGCGCTGGCGTCTTCTCAGCGAATTCTTTGGCAAACATGTTTGCGTTTGGGAAATACATTTGGAAATCCTGTGCTGCAGTCGTCTCACCAATGCACTGTACTTGACTTGTCCCTTCGCAGCATATGGAATGCGCCATGCATGTGCTCTCCAATCGACAAAGGCTCCCTCCATCCCTCCCATGGGTATTCTTTGTACAACATAGCGCATATCACAGCAGTTCCGTCCATCCCCTTATCACAGCTCACCACTATGACGGCTCACCCCTTACCACTGCTCACCCATTACGAAAGGGCACCGCTCTTTACACCCTGACATACTGAGCAGAATTCAGCATTACACTGCGCACCAATTGCAAAAAGAGCATACCGTCCATGGTTCGAGACGTTGTGCGCATTCGTACTAAAACCAAACGTCGCCATTTGATACTTGCTTATTGCGGCCAACATTGAGGCGTTTTCTGGGTGCAGACATGTGCAAAGCTGCGCAATGTACTACATCTACCCCCTGACACCTTGTCCTGTAATAGGCAAAATGCTTGGCCGGCCCCAAAAGCGCGAACCAACCAGCTCCGCAAACGCGCCTGTGCGCTTGGGGTGTCTGCGCCAAGGCACCAGCAGGCGTGCTTATGCAAACAGAATGTCATCATTAACGCACCCGGCCAGTGCGCTCTTGTACACAGAATGTCCTACACCTTCGTCGTTTAAACCTAGTACCCTTCCTCCCCTTGCCACCCGCCCTCCAACCAACACGTCCATGCTGGCAAGCAAGGGGTTTTTCAACGTGCGCACGGCAAGCCCGACAATGATTGTGACTCAGCACTTTGTCAAGGCAGCAAGGTTCTGATGCAACCCAAAAAAATCCAAGGTGTCATCAATGAGGTACCAGTCAGTGAGAGGTGTGCGAACAACATGTCCATCCCTCATATCACTCGCCACCCCTTGCCCACATCACATGCTTGTCTTCCCCAATCTAACTGAGCCCGGAGGTATTTCCGCTGTTAACGCTCTGTGCGGACAAACGCCCTTGCCAGTGCATTGGCATGGACATTCTGTGCGGACAAGCATCACTCTACACCGTCAGTGTATACACTATACTGCCACTCTATAATGTCACTCTTCACCGTTTCTCTGGTTTGCAAGTGCGTCGTCCGTAGCAGAACCAATTGTGAGCGTTCAAGATTGGACCTTGGAGTGGAGGTTTTGACACTGGACCGCTCTTCCCCGAAGCCTCTCCGGTCCTCCCTACATCTCTCTAGACTGCACTGAGCTGCCTTCGATGCATGAACCTTGCGAACAAAGGCGGTCCCATGTGAGTGAACAAGCAGGTTGTGACATCAATCAATTCGTGCACCAATTTCAACAATGTGGCCATGCAACATTGAAAAGTAACACTCAAAACCAAAGGAATCGTTGCGAGCACAACAAAGCGCAGGCTCCACCCTTAATAGGTAGAGCCCTGACAAAGGGATGCCCCACAAAAACCTATTGGACAGTGCGGCACACCGGTCCACAGTGTTTTGGTTTTCGCCTTCGCACTCATTCATACTTGCAGGAACATGGTGCATGTGGTTCCTCTATCTTTGCCAAACAAGGCACTCGGCGCACACCGCAGGGAAAGCATTCATTGAAATTGGCAGAAATGAGAGCATTGATGTTGGGGCATTGGGGGCATGTCCATCCGGGGACTTGGGGAGAGGAGGGACTGCACGCCACGACGCGAGAAGGCATTGCACTTGCTGCGGTATTGTGCCGTCTTGGCTCCGCAGCAACCCGCATCTGGTGCATCCGGCAGACTTCGCTCTGAGCATTGGGACATCCTGGCGGATGCACTGGTTCGAGTTTTCAGGAGGACATTCTGGGGAAACGAATGTTTGGTGGTTGGGGCGGGACAGTTGTCCTGTCTTAAGAGGCGCTGTTTCTGTCCCTTGGCATCCCTCCCGTGCCAGGGCCGGCATGTCACTGTCAACGAAGTCATCCTGAAGACGGTGGCGTTTGGAGGCAACTGATGGGTATATGTAACATAAGGCCTGGGGGTCCCGGATCACCCAGTGTTGCACACCAGCAGTGCGCAGCATTTTCAGGCCTTTTGCCTTTAGGGGAAGGGATGGGAGCCCGCCTTGGGTGGCGAACGCCCAAGTCATGTTCATTGAGTGCGGCACAACAATGTTTATGTACGTAGCGCAGTGTATTGGCATACCTAAATGCATTATGTTGCCGCCACCTTGCCAGAAAACAGGCAAAGACTGGAATCCGTTGTAATCCCAAGGAGGTTTAGGACGTCCATCACTCCTTGATGTGCATAAAAACAATATCACAGAAAACAAGACGGACACTTCCAGAATGGGCATGTAGACAATCTTGCCGTGCTCTCCAAGGTTGCACTTAAGCAGTAGAAACTAGGGACCATCAACACGTTCAACAATTGTCAACTGCAAGAGTGGATGGGAACCATCACCTCACTGCACCTTACTCTGAGCCTTGCGTTTCATTTTCTTTCCTACTATCCCAACCACCCAAGTACCGAATCACACCACCTGACTACTTGCGTCCTTGCTATTCAATAGGTCACAACATCTTCCTAGATTCAAATATAAGAGACCCGCTACACGTTAAGAGACCCAAGGCTTTGGCTCCGGGTGCAAAAATTAAGAGACCCGGGTCTACCTTCCGGGGGGGGGGGGGTCAAGACGGATTCTTGATCCGAATCGATTTGCGCATGTATGCCATCGGGCGTAGCATCATCACTCCAAGGGTTGTTGGTTCGGTTGAGTGATTGGGCAGAAGAGCAACAGGAAAGGGGGCTTAGCGAAGCAGCAAAACACTCATCAATAATGCATCAGAGACTGCAGACAAGGTACAGGAGGTGCTCCTGCTCATCACAGTCCTTCATCTTTCGTGTTTTGCACCCTAAATCCAAATTATGTATACATGCATCTCAATCGTCCTGCTTCGGCCATCTATATCTTGTGGCCGGGCACATTATTTCTGTCACTCCTCAGGAGTCTGTCGGCCCTCTTCGCATCGGAGCTTACCCATGTCACAGCACGTGCCGCGGCACTCTTTTCATTGGCCCCCCTGCCCTTCGGGTTGCTGCGCGGTGAGCTGAAGGGCAACGGGGAGCACGTCAGTGTGCGACAGCACAAAGAAAAGCACGTCAGTGCCCTTGCCCCCCCTCCCCCCCCCCCTCCATGTCATGGTGGCACGGCCGGCAAAGGCGACAGAGGTGACACAAATGCCAATCACCCTCGTACGCGAACCATTGCATTGCGTCCCGTGCCATCCCCCCCCCCCCCCATGTCATGGTGGCACAAGAGACATAGGTGACACAAGACAAGTGCACAAGCACTATACAGTATTTGTGCCTATGGAGGTCGATATCCGTGGTATATGCCACGGGATACAACGCAGATATCCGTGGCATTAGGCACAAATATTATATCCGTGGCATTCAGGCCCGAGGATATCCGCAGATATCCGTGGTATATGACCCGAGGATATTAGCGTGCAACCTTGCACACTCCCCATGAACACCCTTGCATAGGAGACACATACAAAATACGTTTGTGAACACCAGTAGAACAAATCCGAAATGAGCTTTCGTTCATAGAGCTTCAAGCAAGCTCCCTACAACCATGGAACATTTAGGCACATATAGATGGTCTACTGGGAGCCAATCATTTTGGTGACACAAGATTCTCAGGCCCAGGAACCATGCTTCGGAGGAAACCTCAGCTTGGCACAAGACATATGATACACAGCATGGCAAATGTCACATGTGACAGGGTCGTTGGCCACCACATGCATTCTTCTTGATGGGATAATCACAACGGAAGCATTGCATTTCCTTTTTCACTTGCACTTCCTTTTTCAACTTTTTTTTTTTGGGTTGCTCTTCAAACATGGCCTGGGCAAATGGTGATGGAATAGCTGACAAATCCGGATTGATTGGGGCCTTGGCAGGTGTTGCCGGGGCTACACATACACGAAAACGGTAGATCTCACGCTCATATACAATGCACTCCTTCTCATATGTAGATGGTTCCCTCTCACTCAATTGTGTCAATGGGAACGAGGCATACTCCTCCTCTGCAGTGAGAGCAATGGTAATCCTTGTAGAGGATGGAGAGGGTGTCCGGTCCTTTCGTTTCTTCTCTGCTTTAATTTTGAGTTTTGGGGGAGTTGACCCGGGATATCCGCAGATATCCGTGGCATATAACCCGGGATATCACCGCTGCGATATCCCGGTTCATATACCACGGATATCTGCGGATATCCTCGGGCCTATGCCACAGATATAAAGCATACAGGACAGACTTATAGAGTAATGCAGGGAAGAGTGTGCGCAAAACACTACGTGCATTTGGAGAATGAGCGTAGACCCATTGCTCCCGCTCTGCAGTATGTATACCTTGTGTCACATCGCTGATTTGTTGAATCACACCTTTTCTCTGCAAACTAAAGTGGTGTTTGAACACTCCTGAGTGTTGATGTACAATTATGGAAGCTTCGCCCCAGGTAGTGACCCGACCGTGGGGTTCCCACTTTAAAGGAATGTTTACCGAGCTGGGTTTACCCTGTCGAGGTTTTACACCACCTTTTAGGGGCCAAGGATGAGCTACACGTTTTAGCAGCAGCAGCAGCAGCAGCAAGCAGCAGCAGGCGGTTAAAAAGTCCTTGAGACCACACCGCGGCTCAAAACCGGCATCCAAGTAGCTCAAAACGACCGGGGAGCCAAGGCGCATCACCACAAACAAGTTTCGTTGCGTTTTGAGCCGACTAGCCCGTTCTACGGCCGATTTAGTGTCCAAAAAAGGCCGTTTTTGGGCTGTTTTGGGCTGTTTTCAGGACGATCGTCCTGAAAGTTCAGGACGATCGCCGCTACGCCAAGCAGGTGTTTCCGATGAGGGCCGTTGTTCTTTCATGGCGATTGGGCTATCAAAGGATGGCAAATGGGTGTTCAATAAGGCGTGTACCACGCCGTGGTGCCACGCGGTGGTCCATTTTGAGGTGAAAATGAGCCGTTTTTGAGCCGTGTTTCAGGACAATCGTCGTAACCATGGTGACACATCTGCACAGCAAGCGGTCTTTCTTCAACGGTGATTTCCAATGCGTTACGCAAGACTAGGACCCAGCTCGGTCCTAGTTCGAGTCTTGATGTAAAATCTCGACAGGGTAAACCCAGCTCGGTAACCACCTTTTAGGGGCCAAGGATGAGCTACACGTTTTAGCAGCTGCAGCAGCAGCAGCAGCAGGCGGTTAAAAAGTCCTTGCGACCACACCGCGGCTCAAAACCGGCATCCAAGTAGCTCAAAACGACCGGGGAGCCAAGGCGCATCACCACAAACAAGTTTTGTTGCATTTCGAGCCGTCTAGCCCGTTCTACGGTCGATTTAGTGTCCAAAAATGGCCGTTTTTGGGCTGTTTTTGGCCGTTTTCAGGACGATCGTCCTGAAAGTTCAGGACGATCGCCGCTACGCCAAGCAGGTGTTTCCGATGAGGGCCGTTGTTCTTTCATGGCGATTGGGCTATCAAAGGATGGCAAATGGGTGTTCAATAAGGCGTGTTTCACGCCATGGTGCCACGCGGTGGTCCATTTTGAGGTAAAAATGAGCGGTTATTGAGCCGTGTTTCAGGACAATCGTCGTAACCATGGAGGCACATCTCTAAAGCAAGCGGTCTTTCTTCAACGGTGATGTCCAATGCGTTACGCAAGACTAGGACCCAGCTCGGTCCTAGTTCGAGTCTTGATTACCGAGCTGGGTTTACCCTGTCGAGGTTTTACACCACCTTTTAGGGTCCAAGGATGAGCTACACGTTTTAGCAGTAGCAGCAAGCAGCAGCAGCAGCAGCAGCAGCAGCAGCAGCAGCAGCAGCAGGCGGTTAAAAAGTCCTTGCGACCACACCGCGGCTCAAAACCGGCATCCAAGTAGCTCAAAACGACCGGGGAGCAAACGCGCATAACCACAAACAAGTTTCGTTGCATTTCGAGCCGTCTAGCCCGTTCTACGGCCGATTTAGTGTCCAAAAATGGCTTTTTTTGGGCTGTTTTTGGCTGTTTTCAGGACGACCGTCCTGAAAGTTCAGGACGATCGCCGCTGCGCCAAGCAGGTGTTTCCGATGAGGGCCGTTGCTCTTTCATGGCGATTGGGCTATCAAAGGATGGCAAATGGGTGTTCAATAACGCGTATACCACGCCGTGGTGCCACGCGGTGGTCCATTTTGAGGTGAAAATGAGCCGTTTTTGAGCGGTGTTTCAGGACAATCGTCCTGACCGTGGTGACACATCTCGAAAGCAAGCAGTCTTTCTTCAACGGTGATGTCCAATGCGTTACGCAAGACTAGGACCCAGCTCGGTCCTAGTTCGAGTCTTGATTACCGAGCTGGGTTTACCCTGTCGAGGTTTTACACCACCTTTTAGGGGCCAAGGCTGAGCAACACGTTTTAGCAAGCAGCAGCAGCAGCAAGCGGCACCAGCAAGCAGCAGGCGGTTAAAAAGTCCTTACGACCACACCGCGGCTCAAAACCGGCATCCAAGTAGCTCAAAACGACCGGGGAGCCAAGGCGCATCACCACAAACAAGTTTCGTTGCGTTTCGAGCCGTCTAGCCCGTCCTACGGGCGATTTAGTGTCCAAAAATGGCCGTTTTTTGGGCTGTTTTTGGCTATTTTCAGGACGATCGTCCTGAAAGTTCAGGACGATCGCCGCTGCGCCAAGCAGGTGTTTCCGATGAGGGCCGTTGCTCTTTCATGGCGATTGGGCTATCAAAGGATGGCAAATGGGTGTTCAATAAGGCGTGTACCACGCCATGGTGCCACGCGGTGGTCCATTTTGAGGTGAAAACAAGCCGTTTTTGAGCTGTGTTTCAGGACCATCGTCCCGACCGTGGAGGCACATCTCGAAAGCAAGCAGTCTTTCCTCAACGGTGATCTCCAATGCGTTGCGCAAGACTAGGACCCAGCTCGGTCCTAGTTCGAGTCTTGATTACCGAGCTGGGTTTACCCTGTCGAGGTTTTACACCACCTTTTAGGGTCCAAGGCTGAGCTACGCGTTTTAGCAAGCAACAGCAGCAGCAAGCAGCAGCAGCAGCAGGCGGTTAAAAAGTCCTTGAGACCACACCGCGGCTCAAAACCGGCATCCAAAAAGCTCAAAACGACCGGGGAGCCAAGGCGCATCACCACAAACAAGTTTCGTTGCATTTCGAGCCGTCTAGCCCGTTCTACGGCCGATTTAGTGTCCAAAAATGGCTTTTTTTGGGCTGTTTTTGGCTGTTTTCAGGACGATCGTCCTGAAAAATCAGGACGATCGCCGCTACGCCAAGCAGGTGTTTCCGATGAGGGCCGTTGTTCTTCCATGGCGATTGGGCTATGAAAGGATGGCAAACGGGTGTTCAATACGGCGTGTACCATGCCGTGGCGTCACGCGGTGGTCCATTTTGAGGTGAAAATGAGCCGTTTTTGAGCCGTGTTTCAGGACAATCGCCGTAAGCATGGAGGCACATCTCTAAAGCAAGCGGTCTTTCCTCAACGGTGATTTCCCATGCGTTGCGCAAGACTAGGACCCAGCTCGGTCCTAGTTCGAGTCTTGATATTACCGAGCTGGGTTTACCCTGTCGAGGTTTTACACCACCTTTTAGGGGCCAAGGCCGAGCAACACGTTTTAGCAAGCAGCAAGCAGCAAGCAGCAGCAGCAGGCGGTTAAAAAGTCCTTGCGACCACACCGCGGCTCAAAACCGGCATCCAAGTAGCTCAAAACGACCGGGGAGCCAAGGCGCATCACCACAAACAAGTTCCGTTGCGTTTTGAGCCGTCTAGCCCGTTCTACGGCCGATTTAGTGTCCAAAAATGGCCGTTTTTAGGCTGTTTTGGGCTGTGTTCAGGACGATCGTCCTGCAAGTTCAGGACGATCGCCGCTACGCCAAGCAGGTGTTTCCGATGAGGGCCGTTGTTCTTTCATGGCGTTTGGGCTATCAAAGGATGGCAAATGAATGTTCAATAAGGCGTGTACCACGCCGTGGTGCCACGCGGTGGTCCATTTTGAGGTGAAAATGAGCCGTTTTTGAGCGGTGTTTCCGGACGATCGTCCCGACCTTGGAGGCACATCTCGAAAGCAAGCAGTCTTTCCTCAACGGTGATCTCCAATGCGTTGCGCAAGACTAGGACCCAGCTCGGTCCTAGTTCGAGTCTTGATTTACCGAGCTGGGTTTACCCTGTCGAGGTTTTACACCACCTTTTAGGGGCCATGGCTGAGCTACACGTTTTAGCAAGCAGCAGCAGCAGCAAGCAGCAGCAGCAGCAGCAGGCGGTTAAAAAGTCCTTACGACCACACCGCGGCTCAAAACCGGCATCCAAGTAGCTCAAAACGACCGGGGAGCAAACGCGCATAACCACAAACAAGTTTCGTTGCGTTTTGAGCCGTCTAGCCCATTCTACGGCCGATTTAGTGTCCAAAAATGGCCGTTTTTGGGCTGTTTTCAGGACGATCGTCCTGAAAACTCACGACGATCGCCAGTGTGTCAAGTGGGCATTTGCAATGAGGGCGGTTGTTCTTCCATGGCGATTGGGCTATCAAATGATGGCAAATGGGTGTTCAATGTGGCATGTACCATGCCGTGGGGCCACACGGTGGTCCATTTTGAGGTGAAAATGAGCCGTTTTTGAGCCATGTTTCAGGACAATTGTCGTAACCATGGAGGCACATCTGCAAAGCAAGCCGTCTTTCTTCAACAGTGATCTCCAATGCGTTACGCAAGATTAGGACCCAGCTCGGTCCTAGTTCGAGTCTTGAATAACATTGATGTGAGTTGTTCAATAATGAAACAGATGGGCACCTCAACAAAGGGTGCATAGCCGGAACCATCTTTGTGATGAGGAAATTTTGTACATCTTGAATTTAGTGCATGGTTGGGGTAGCAGGGAAGAAAACGAAAGGCAAGGCTCACAGTAAGGTGCAATGAGGTGATGTGTGAGCCAGGGTGCACAGCCAAAACCATGTTTCGTGATGAGGAAATTTGGTACATCCGGAGTTCACTGCATATCGCACTAAGAGGCCTTGACCATCGCTTATCTACACTGCTGGTCGTACTCTGCATGTGTGGACATGCCATGCACCTTAATTCTTATAGCAATGGGGGACATTGGAACCGTTATTTTGTCAAGGCTTTGATGGGCGTTGGCGATGCTACATGTGCACTTGGGAGTGCACATAGGACGTTTGTTTTTCACTTGGGGATGTGTTTTGCGAAAACCTGAAAAGTGGACCACCGAGGTACCGGAAAAAGTTGGTATTTTTGAAAATAAAGTTTTTTCTACTTCTTCATTTTAAAAATTTGAAGGTTTTCCTTTTTTTATGATTTTGGACACCCCGATTGATTCGAAAAATGGACGGATTCCTGAAATTCTTCCGGAAATAGACAAGCTGGTGGAGAACAGCAGGTGTGCACTACACGAGAGAACTACTCACGTGTACATTAGGGAGCTCCTAGGCTGCATCCATGGGGTACACGATGCATCCAATGCATGCAACATCTTGTGTAACTTGCGTCCTGCATCACATGCACACGCTCTGCACTCGATTACTCCTCATATTGTGGATTTGAAACCGTCATTCTATACAATAATTGTGCCTATGCCACGGATATCTGCCTGTATCCCGTGGCATAGGCACGGATATCGACCGGAGGTCGATATCCGTGCCTATGCCACGGGATACAGGCAGATATCCGTGGCATTAGGCACAATTCTTATATCCGTGGCATCAGGGCCCGAGGATATCGGCAGATATCCGTGGCATATGCCACGGGATAGATGCGCCCAACCCTTCCCTTTCCCTCATTGCATACTTGAGCCATGCACAACACAACAATTGAGGACGCCAACAATTTTGGAAAGTTTTGTGGATAGACGTCCAAGTTGGAGCTCTACACAATGTGCTCTCTATCGATGCAAAAATGTGATGCCAATCTGTATGTAGACGTCCAAGTTGGAGCACTACACAATGTGCTCTCTATCGATGCGAAAATGTGATGCCAATATGTATGAAAGGAACTTAGCCATAAATAAGCAAGTATCATGAGGTCATGGTGCCAATTACTGGGAACCAATCATTTCGGTCATACATGTCTCACATGCCCACGATCCATGCTTTGGAGGAAACCGAAGCTTGGCACATGACAAGTGGTAAATAGCATGACAAACATCACAAGTCACAGATGCAGCATTCTTCGTAATAGGATAGTCACAACGACAGCATTGTTGCTTTTCCTCTTTCACCTGAACTTTGCAAACCTTCGTGGGTGGCCCATCAAACCTAGCAGAGTCAAAAGGAGATGGGATGCCTGTGAGATCTTGGCTCATGGAGCTTACCCATGTCACGGCACGTGCCGCGGCACACTTTCCGATGGCCCCTCCCCCCCCCCTCCCCCCCTCCCCCCTCCGTGTCATGGTGGCACGGCCGGCACAGCCGACACAGGTGACACAAGTGCCGATCACCCTCACACAACACGACACAGCGGCGGCCCCGTGTGACACGACACACCCTATGTGGCGGCACCGTGGCGTGGCACGGCACGGCCGGAGCCCCCCCCCCCTTCACTCCCCCCCCCCGCCGTGGCTGGGTAAGCTCCTGTGGGGGCCTTTGCAGGTGTGGCTTGGGCTGCCCATGCACGCGAACGATACATCTCACGCACCATGTTCTCCTTTTCGCTTAATTGTGTCAAGGGAAAAGTAGCATAGTCCTCCTCCGCTGTGAGATCAATGACCTCGTGCTTTGGAGACGCTGTGTGCACGATTGGGTTGTTAGCACAAGGCTCCGCCTTGATAGGAGTTCCAAGAACAACCACAGTCTCAGCTTTAACAGCTTTAAGAGGACTAGCATGGACAACGCAAGGCTCCGCTTTTGGCTCCTTACAAATTTCCTCCTTAGGCACCTCGAGCTCCTTAGGCTTTTGGTAACGTGCAAGAATCTCGGCGGCTTTTTCAACCCCTTTAAATTCCTCGTCTTTGCGGTGATATACCAAGAGAGTTTTGACTTGAACACCAATAGATATCCGTGGCATATGCCCGGGATATCGGCAGATATCCGTGGCATATGCCCAGGATATCGGCAGATATCCGTGGCTGCTGTATCCCGGGCATATGCCACGGATATCTGCCGATATCCTCGGGCCCTTGCCACGGATATAATTTCGTATTGCCATGTGGGCGTGCGTGCAATGAGGGCCCCATTCTCTGGAACAACGCTTTGCAGGTTCCTCCCTTCAGGATGGTAAAGTGAACATTGGTGTTTACAATGATCTCTCTTCGGATTCTAGAAATGGGATGGAATGGAAAACGACTTGCTCTTGAATGATGACATCTCAAAGTCCACCTAACAAGCCAAAGAGCCCCGATAGCAACCAATTTTCCCAGCACGACATAGGCCACATACGCCCGAGTCTCCCCCAAGAGGGTGTTGACGATGCACTTGCCTTGCCGGGTTTGAGGTGTGCACAGAGAGTAGCTCGACAAATGTCCGGGACACACCACCCTATATCAGATGAGCAATGCCTCCACCTTGCTATGACAACATGTGCGCATTGGATGACTACACGCGTGTGGCTTGAACACCACGGATGCATTGGGACACCAACGCGTATCCGTTGGAACACCGCCACGTATGCATTACGTGGACGTTAATCGGTGCACCGTGTTGGTGTCCCAATCCGTATGTGTGGTGCAATTTGCAACAAGTTTAGTGTATATTAGTGAAATCAATGTCAAACGTCCAACATGTCTTTGCATCCAAAGGTCACGGGCACGCAAGCACACGAAAGACAAACTCGTCAGTGGCCGGCCATAGGCTGAAATGCTGAAGTTCACATTTTTGTCCCGGTCGTGTGTGCGCTTGCCTATGGCACAATCACGGTCCCTTAATGCCATATATTGCAATACATAACTACCCTTTGTGATGCACGCGGAATAGTAGCTCACTTGGAGTCCACTTTGCTACACACGGTTGTCCTTCATGATTTTTGACACTGTCCCCTTGACACTGTCATGATAGGGTAGGTACATCGATATTCAAGTATGTACCCTTGGACAGAAATTGACGAATGCATGATCACACGCCCAACCGTTTCCATTAGCATTGGCATGGAAAAAGTGGGAACACATGCTTCGCTGGCCGTCCCATATTTCACAACCATAAGTAAACTACTTTAATCAAGGCCGTTGCTCTAATCGGGGACCACTTTGGTTGTTCAAGTAGAAGGGGGCTTTACAGCGAGCAGCAAAGCAGCAAAACACTCATCAGTTGCAATAGACTGAAGATCAAGTATGGGCTAACCGCGAGTTTTGGTGGAAAAAGGTGTCAAGGTTGGGTGGGACCAATGGCCATATTAACCTCCAAGTTGTCCCTCCTAGCAAACACACCAACATCAAGGATTTTAATGTTTTCTCCTTCACTACGGCGTACACTTGTCAACAGGCAACGTTATGCAAGAAAATCGAAACGGCTTGCGCCCATAACAACTCTGTGAGTGTGAGAGCGCATGGCATTGTCTTTGCGTTAATGCAAAATTCATGTCATGTGTTCCCAAGCCCAAGGGCCCCTAGTGTAGCACTAGGGGCCATGTGAGGACTCTCTGGTTTTCGTTACACCGGTCACCGCAATGGAGAACAATGCATTAGTGATGCATGCACATGTGGGGTGACAGGTCACCAACTTCTGAGTGTGTGGCTCAAAGTTCGGCTCATGTGAGAGCCCATGTGTACTGCCCATGGGGGAAGTGGATGTCGCTTCCCCATTGCATTTAACACACGTAAGGCATGCTTCTTCCACCAGCTTGTGGGACACCAACATCAAGGAAGGAAACAAGGTATAGGGGAGGATGCGATCGTAAAAAAAACCGAAAATGTCAGCAGGCACCACGAAACCAAACTCGGCATGTGCAACAAGGAGTGCACAAATTCGGAATCTAGAGGTACCTTAGGCAATTTATTCCGTCGTGTGTTGACCCGAAATATCAATGGAATGGGGGTAAAAGAAAATTTTAGATCGAGATAATGGAAAATTCGAGAGATGTTAGTTTGATAAGTGAAGCAGAAAAATTTTCTAATTTTGAAAAATCGCCAATATGGATACCAACGGTGGTTGCTAGTGTCAAATATTGCTAACATCAATGATGGCAGAATGGTCCAATCAAAATCACAAGGATATTCGATACCTGATGGTATTGGCCCACCAAAGTGTCTCGATGGATGTTACTGCCCCGACGCCCAGTCTGGTGACCAAAGCTGCAGAATTTCTGACTCCCTCCTACCATAATGTTAATGTTATACTTGCATCATTGGTGTACAGGGTTTGGTGATGCCCCCCCCCCCCCGCCCCTATTTTAAGGATGCCGCAACCCATGGAATCGTCCTCAAGCCTTCAGATCTCCTCTAACAGGCACAAACAACAAAAGATGGACCGCAAAGCACAACAAAGCCACAAAACAAGAATGGAACCACCGTGTTAATTCAAGAAACGCGCCGGGGTCACAATTGCATCTGCTACGCCTTTGTTGAGATGGTTCATTGGAAGGCGCCGAGTTGGTGTGGTGTGGTGTAGGGAGCGTTCGCACCATACCGTGATCCTTTAAACAAAGAAGGAGTCCTCCAAGTATTAACATTTTTTTGCAAACCCTTACACTTTAGAACAAAAGCATGACACCAAGTCTTCCACTTCTTCACTTGCTTCAATTTGTGAAGGGAAACTTGTTGGACCTTGCTTCGAAATCTTACTTCTTTCAAAGAATCATTTGCCTTGCTTGCGGTTCAAGGCCCTCTCAGCAACACTAGGGCGATGACATTTGGAGGCATGGTCCTCCAAGTGGTGAGTCCTCTCCTTGGCACCCTCCAACAACTACACAAAGGCAAGACACCAATCAACAAGGAATAAGATACCCAAACTCATTCGTGGGAGCATTCATACACTTGTTCGTTCGTACGAAAAGTCATGTTAGGCATGTACTAAGCAAAATGATGGATTGAAGGGCGTGAATTCCATTGATCACACCATTGCAATGTGCACCTTTTGGGAATGTACACTTCCCCTTGCCCTCTTTAGGGCATTCGAGAGCTTGAGCAACCTAGAAATACAACAATGGGCAGTGTAGCATGACACACACTTCGCAATCCTTACCAATGATGGTGACGAATCATGACATGCAGACAACCTAATGACATGTGGCCTCAGCTTGGGTTTTTTTTGTTGGAGGGCAAGATTGTTCCTTGTTGGACTTGCAACTGGCCCTAAGGGTGTCGAAAGTGCTTTGGTTGTCTTCAAAAGGTGTTAGCCGACAGTGCCACACACTCCTTTATAACACAATTGTGCAAGTGCAGTGCATTAAGGCTAGAGGGCACAGTGCGCTATGAACCCACTTCTTGCTAAGGTGGCATTGCAGCTTTTGCGCCTCAGTAGACATAAATCTAAATACATGAATGTGATCGTCGTTATAATGAAATGTCGTTCATAAAAAAAAATCCTTGCCATCTGTGGCGGATTTCGAGATTTTCATTGCTTCGACCAAAAACCGGGAAAAATCTACCTCAGAATCTTGTTCAAAAGGCAATCAACCATAAAAATCGATTAAGAATGTGGCTCAAGCCAGTACAGTCGGTTCAAATAGCCCCATTTGGCCCTTAATTTTCCAGCTTCCCCACCACCGGACTGCCTGAGTCTTGACAGCCGGAACCAAACGGTGACGGTATGCAGACTGCGGCCCTAGCAGACTGCGAAAGACTGCGCACGAACAGGCGACACGCATAACTGAAAAAACCACCGCAACTGACAGAAAGGTATGAATTTTATGTTGTTGTTCTAATTACCGCAAGCGGTTCGAATTTCACCTTCTGGTCACTCTCTCACTTATTATTAATTACTGACAGATGTGTGATTGGCGAGCGTTGCCCTTTGCTTCGCTGTTTTGAACGCGTTTAGCGCTGTGCGCAAATCCACTCCCTTCTACTCAATTTCTACTCCCTCCAAGTGAATATCCACTCCCTTCTACTCAATTTCTACTCCCTCCAAGTGAAATATATACATATATATACAAATACATGTATGTACATCTATATACATCTATATACATCTATATATATATATATTTTTTCGATCACTTACAGGAATTTTGATGGATCCCCCCCGGCGACCAGGCGCCGCGGGGGGTACAGTGAAACCCTGGCCGGGGGGCAGCCGGGGCCTGCCAAGGCCGCGCCCCCCGCGACAAATGGACGGGTCGCCCGCGGCAGCGGCTCCTGCGGGGACTGTGAAAGCGGCGGATGGCCGTAGCGTGCGGCTCCCGGGGAGCAGTATATCAAGCAGTATATCAAGCAGTACGATGTCATGAGTAATAAAAGAGATGGCCCAAAAGGTGAAACGGGCAAGGTGCATGTTGTGTACAATGCATGCAAATTGTTGTGCAAAGTGCTTGCATGGTGCGCGTGTACCAGTGCGTGCATGGACAGAGGGGGCAGGAGGATGACGGGGGGGTGGGGTCAGGGCGCCAGGAGGCAGGACCCCGAGCAGCCGGGCACAGAGGTAGAAAGGTGAAGGGTGGGGCAGGGCAGAGTATGCCTCGTAAAGTGTTGTGCATAGTGTCCTCGCGTAGTATTGTGCATCTTGCACGTCAGTATCTCCTCCACCCTGGTGAAGCCTTCGACCCTCTGGTTTTGGCTGACGATCCTGACACTTTCGCTGAGCTGGAGGTGAAGGAGATCAAGAACGGCTGCTTGGTTATATTCTCTGTGTTCGGCTACTACGTGCAGGCCATCGCGACTGGTGAGGGTCCCGTTGAGAGCTGGGCCCCCCACACCGCCGACCCATTTGCCGTGAAAGGTATGACCAGCGCCAATGTTACTCTGCCTGTTCGCTTTTTCTCCTGTGGCCATGTTCGCCACCGCTGCCTGGTATGGCCCTCAGCGCAACAAGTGGTTGGGCCCATTTTCTGATGCCTCGTCCCCTGACTGCCTCACTGGTGAGTATCCTGGTGACTACGGTTGGGACGCTGCCGGTTTGGCTGCTGACCCTACCACCTTCGCCGCCGCGTACCATGAGGCCGAGAAAGATGTCCTTGAATTATGCCCTAGGTCTTTTGATGTATTCCTGCAGGTTTTGTAGTTGAAAACCCCAAACCAAAGCAGCAAGTAGAGCAAGGACTGAATGTGGATCGAATCATTGATTGGTTTTGGAATCCAGTGTAACACAGAAGGGCTGCAGATAGACAAAGCAGGTATATGAACATAGATTCAATCACAAATGGATAATACAAAAGGTTTTATAAGAAAATTGGTCAGACTCTAGCCTCAGAGGTTGCAATAGGCACTTCATGTGCACTCTTTTGGGTGAAATGGTGCTGGTTAGGACTGAGGGGCATAGATGTCAGGACCACACAGAAAATCACTTGGCCAAGCAACTGAATTCAGAAACAGTTACAAAGTAGGACCACAATAAGTGGTAGAATCAATTGAGTATAGGGGTCTTGGGGTGGGAAAACACTTAGGCTTAACCTCCAAGGCCCACAAGCATGAAATGCCTGATTTATTTTGGTATGTCCTCCATGAAGGAAGGTACCTCCGCTCAGTTGAGTGGTAGGGGTGAACTTCATGGGGGGGGCTAGGGTCACAACCCTAGTTACCTTGAGAAAGTGTACTTTAGGCAACAAAAGAGAGATAAAAACACTTAAGTTTGTCTCAGCATCAACAAAGGGTTTTAAGGGGGGCTTAGCCTGGATCAAGCCCTCCAAGAAAGACATGGCAGTGACTTTTTCTTACTCGCCGAGTTGACCCACGCTCGTTGGGCTATGTTGGGCACTTTGGGCTGCTTGACCCCTGAGTTGTTGGCCAAGTACGCTGGTGTGCAGATCGATGAGCCTGTGTGGTTCAAGGCTGGTGCTCATATCTTCCCTGAGAGCGGTCTGGACTACCTTGGCAGCTCCAGCCTGGTGCACGCCCACTCCATCCTTGCTGGCAGGCCTATTGTGTGCAGGGTGGTCCGCTGCACGAGAATCTGCATCCGCTCCACCCTGGTGAGGCCTTCGACCCTCTGGTTTTGGCTGACGACCCTGACACTTTCGCTGAGCTGAAGGTGAAGGAGATCAAGACCGGCTGTTTGGCTGTGTTCTTTACATTCGGCTACTACGTGCAGGCCACCGCGACTGGAGAAGGTCCTGTTGAGAGCTGGGCCCCCCACATCGCCGACCCATTCGCCGTGAACGGTATGGCCAGCGCCAATGTTGCCCTGCTCGCTCCTTTCCCGGTGGCAACGTTCGCCACCGCTGCCTGGTATGGCCCTGAGCGCAACAAGTGGTAAGGCCCATTCTCTGATGCCTCCTCCCCTGACTACCTCACTGGTGAGTACCCTAGAGACTACGGTTGAGACGCCGCCGGTTTGGCTGCTGACCCTACCACCTTCGCCGCCGCGTACCATGAGGCCGAGTTGACCCACGCTCGTTGGGCTATGTTGGGCACTTTGGGCTGCTTGACCCATGAGTTGTTGGCCAAGTACGCTGGTGTGCAGATCGATGGGCCTGTGTGGTTCAAGGCTGGTGCTCATATCTTCCCTGAGGGCGGCCTGGGCTACCTTGGCAGCTCCAACCTGGTGCACGCCCAGTCCATCCTTGCTATCGCGGCCCGCCAGTTTGTCTTGATGGGTGCCTTTGAGGCCTACCGTGTGAAGGGTGGTCCTGTGCGCGTGGATCTGTATCTGCACCACCCTGGTGAAGCCTTCGACCCTCTGGTTTTGTCTGACGACCCTGACACTTTCGCTGAGCTTAAGTTGAAGGAGATCAAGAACGGCCGTTTGGCTATATTCTCTATGTTCGGCAACTACGTGCAGGCCATCGCGACTGGTGAGGGTCCCGTTGAGAGCTGGGCCTCCCACATCGCCGACCCATTCGCCATGAAAGGTATGACTAGCGCCAACGTTACCGTGTTCGCTCCTACCCCTATGGCCATGTACGCCACCGCTGCCTGGTATGGCCCAGAGCGCCACAAGTGGTAGGGCCCAATCTCTGATGCTTCCACCCCTGACTACCTCACTGGTGAGTACCCTAGTGACTACGGTTGGGACTTCGCCGCATACCGTGAGGCTGAGTTGATCCACGCATGTTGGGCTATGTTTGGCACTTTGGGCTGCTTGACCTCTGAGTTGTTGGCCAAGTACGCAGGTGTGCAGTTCGATGCCCCTGCGTGGTTCCAGGGCAATTGAGTGTTTAACAGTGTTTAACAGGTGGCCAAGGTGCGTGTCGTGCGACGTGCTTCGCAACCTGTCATGCATCGTGCTTCGCATAGTGCGCGAGAACCACCGGAGGGGGCAGAAGCAGGGCAACCAGAAGGCAGGAGAAGGTGAGGGCATTAGCAACATAGGCGCCCAAACAACGGGCGCGGGAAGGGAGAGGGAGGGGCGAGGGGACGGGTTAAGCTACGCACATTGCTTGCACAGTGCGTGCACACGCAGAGGGGGCAGGAGAAGGACGGAGGGGCGGCGACAGAGCGCAAGGAGGTGGGGCGCCGCACGGCCGGGTGCAGGGGTGAAGGGTGGGGCAGGGCAGGGTGTGCCCCGTATGGTGTCACGCGTGGTGCCTGTAGTAATGAACTGGCCTGAGGTGCTGCACGTACACACTGGTGCCAGACCTCTGAGCTGCAGCAGCAGTACAGTGCTATCGGCAATGGCGCCAACAAAGGTGTGTGGTTCAAGGCTGGTGCCTCCACCCCTGACTTCCTTACTGGTGAGTACTCTGGTGACTTCGGTTGGGACGCCGCCGGTTTGGCCGCAGACCCTACCACCTTCGCCGCATACCGTGAGGCCGAGTAGATCCACGATCGTAGGGCTATGTAGGGCACTATGGGCTGCTTGACCCCAGAGCTGTTGGCCAAGTACGCTGGAGTGCAACTTGATGCGTCTGCGTGGTTCTAGGATTTCAAGGTGTTTAACAGGTGGCCAAGGTGCGTGTCATGCGACGTGCTTCGCAACTTGTCATGGGGCATTCCTCAAAAGTCGCCGGCGTGCGGCGAAAACTTTTGGAAAAAGTGTGGAAGCAGTGGGGGTGGAACCCAGGACTCCCTCCTTAGAGCCAATGTGCTTGCCCACTAGGGTACAGTCGAACGCTCTAATGCGGACGGCTATCGCTGTATAAACAGCGTTTTAGTATACGTCCTGACCAAGGGCCAGGGCGGAGCAATACTCCCAATGGAGGACACAAACCCCCAGGAGCTGGAAAAAATAGAAAATGGAACCAGCAGGGAGTGATTCCTGCGGTTTTGCGGAAGGGGTTGCGATTTAGCAAGTGAAATCGTTGAAAATCGACGAAACCACGCGGGAAATCGTCATTTTTACACATAACTTAATGTCGCAGGCAAGCGCAAAGGAAGCGGACGCCAAGACAAGGGTTGCGCAAGCGAAAACGGCTTTTGGAAAAGAAGGTATGAGCCGTAGTTTTTAAAGTTTTAAAGAAAATTTTTGCACAGTTGCATCAAAATTTTTATAAACTTCAGAGTAAAGCGTTCAAATTCAGTTTACACTACCGAGCAGTTCAACAACCCGTCTCTCAGGTATGTCTGTGTCATCTCACACTCACGCATTGCGTTCGTGTTGGTTGTTCCATCAAAACGTTAGGGTTGTCAACGCTGTGCTCGTTGGGGGGTCGGGTGTTCATCTCTCGTGCTCTGCACAGGTGAAAGCAGGAATGAAAGGTATGTGATGCGAATGGAGCGCGCAGCGCGCACGTAGGGTTAGAATATGCGCTGTGCTCGCGATGCATGTGCCTAATCTAGGCATCCACACGCTGTGTCGCTTCACCTGTATCCCTAATTCACCCTTGTTTCCTTCTTCACAGGTAAGCGTTTGTTCGTGTGCGGCCGTGGCGTTCAAGTTGAGTTGCTTAAAACGCTTAGGTTTGTTTTGTGTTCGTTTCAATGAGGCATTCACACGATGCATGGTGAGTAAGGTAGGTTAGCCCAGGAGGAGCTCACCTCCTGGTTGAGTCAATCGTTCAGCCTCCCTTCCCTGCGTGCACATGATGCATTAAAGGGTAGGCCGCGCGAATTGCGCACGGTAAACCTTGTGTAACCGCTGCATAGTGGTTGATCTTTCTTGTGATTGCGAAGCCTGCAGCCTTGATGCCCCAGGGGTCGTAACGCCCGACACTGCCCCTGATATCTCCGAACCCAACTGACCCTCTTCAGACCCATATCCAGCCTCTTGGAGCGACATATGCGAAGCACTTGTAAGTCCTTTGAACTCCATGGTGAGATATGAAGAGTACGAAAACCCGGTCTACAAAAATGGAGCAGACATAGAATCTCAATGCGCATTCATCGCAATTAATGACACGACGTGAAATCATTCGAAATAATTTAAATAAATCCGATTGGGAAATCACGAAAGACAAATGCGACTCGACGCGCGCTCACAGGCGACATCTGGCGGCGAACGGAAAACATGAAACTGAACGGAAAATTTACTGCACTAATGTACATCTGAGAATCATTGGAATTCTGATCACATCAGTGTATAATTGAGTGCTGTCACTGCTGCCGTTACACTCCCCCTCTGAAAACATACGCCAGTATGTCAGGCTGGGTCAAGTGAAGTGAACGAAACGGCGAAAGTGACCAAAAACTGCCTAATCTAAGGCAAAATGTGTGAAATTGAGCTGAATTGAGCAAAATTGTGCTGAGATCTGTGCTTCGCGATGGCCATCGACTTGAATGAAACGTATAGGTACCTCGGGGCACACAGAAAAAGCTTCGTTCAAGCTCGAAAATTCGAAAATTGAAAGTCTGAGTGAAGAATGTACATGATGATCCATGATCCATGATTCATGATGAAATCAGGATCTGACATCCCACTGCCAGAAAACAGAAAACGAGCGTCGCCATGTCGTCGAGCGTCAAAAAAATAGGGTATCCCTTCATGGAGTCCAAGATATGTGAAACTGGCTGGTGTCATTTGCAATCATGAGACCAGATGCCAGATTATGGTACAAAATGTGCCTGAATTGGGACCAAAATCAGTGAATCGCGCATGGATTCAGGGTGGCGAAACTCACCGCAAGTCAAAATAGGTCCAATTCAATGTCGATAGACACTGTGTGTAGTGTTGAACGGAAATCCAGTTCTCATTCATAGCCAATCCAGGTCAAATCCTCATGATGATGATGAATCCCATGATGGAAATCCAATCATTTAAAGTAATGATAGCCAAGAAAACCCAGTGGGGTATCCCCACACTGTCAGTATTGTTCCCAGGGCTTCATGTTTAATCCAGTATGAGCCAGGATGGGTAATTGACTCGTTATAGTCCCAGAATGTATAAGCATCCAATGCTTGGTACTGGGAATTTGCCAAAATTGAGCTGACTCTGAGGGGGATCCCAACACAATCCACAGATGAACAGCGAGTCGACACAAGTAAGAACACCATCGTCGTCACTTGGTCTATATAAGCCCTTTGACAGTGGTCGTTTGGAAGAGAAACCAACTGTCTCAATGTAAGAGCTGATGGTAATCACATTCTGAGCAGATCCGTCAAACACATGAAATGGATCAGACTCAGTCATGTGCCAGAATCTCTGTAATGAGCACGAACTCGAACGAGTCCTTCCCAAGGCGAGTATAGGGGTCCAGTCGACAGCAAAAGGCGATAGTGTCGTCGTGGTTGAGGATAAAGGCCTCTCGGAACTTCCGATTGGAATCATCTGAGATGAAGCACATAATTCACATGATGGCCATGATGGAAATGATGGATGGAATGACCAGGATGACCCCAGAATGTCCCATCATCTGTCCATCGAACCACACAGACGATGCGTCTGGACTGTTTTGTCCCCATGCCAAGGGTATATGTCGATGTAAGTGCGGCTAACCCCCATCTGCTCAGATTTTCACAGATCTGCCCCAGATTAACTACATTTTGGTCATTTTCTTTGCTTCGGCGGAATCGCCGCCTCGCAGCTCAGTCTCAGGATCAGACCTATATATTTCTGAGATGCCGGATCTGATTCCGCGGTCCATTCCCCGTAAATCCGCCGTGTTCCGATCATTTAGCTGGAATCGCCATTTGCCGCTGACGCGCGCTCGCGGGCCAGATCGGCCAAATATTTTTCACAATCGGATTTATTTAAATCTTTTCAGACAGATATGGACACTCAGATGTGCATAGAATAATCCGCATCAATTTTCTTCATAGACTGGGATTTTCTGCCGGATAACACTCAACATGGATCTTGCTTCCGTTGTTGCTGCTCTCGCCTCCGTTGGTGTTCGAGTCTCCGGTTCTACCCCCAATAGCAGCGTTCAGGTCGACTCCTCGCGTGCCTGCCCCACTGGTCTTGCCGGCCCCGAGCCCTCCGGCACCATCAACGACCCAGGGCAGCACTTTCATGGTAGCAGAGGCTACCTGAATGTTGTTCCTTTGGTGTCCCAACCACAGCTAGCTCCCCAGTACGGCCCCGTAGACCCCGCCACCTCCGGAGAAGTAACGATTACGTTGCCCTGGTGCTGTGCGAACGAGGCCTTGAGAGGAATGCCTTGCGCAAGCCCAAGCTGCCCAAGAAGGGCGCAAATCAGCAGCTGTGGAGACCCAAATTACCATCCCAATCCCAGTCGAAATTGGCCATCAAGCAGCTGGAATCTCCCAGCCTACGTCGATGGCAACGCTCCGGTGGAGCTTACGGACCTGGCAGGTACCAATACTCCTTACCAATGTCCACATTTTGAGACCATCGACGCCGACATCGACGACATTGAGATGGGTGGTCCAGGTGAGGTACCTAGCTATAATGGACCAGCCTCTTGGGCACAATGGGACGACCATTTGTCTCCAGAAGTGACCCGTAACCTTGAGGCGCTTGAGGCCCTTTGTCTCTTAGCCACGTCTAAGCTGATCGGACAAGAAAGAATCGCCTCTGATTTTTTAATGGAATATTTTTTCCTCCTGCAGGACGAAATTAATACCAGGATGTGGTGGCGTTCTCAAGAAGATGACTCTTTTGCCATTTTTTTGCAGATCTGGGAGGCAAGTCCCTTCCCGAAGGAGAAGACCAAGGCACCTGTTGCCGGGCCCTCCGCCCCTCATCCCCCTGTTTCCATCCGCGACGATCTAGCCGCCGCGGTTGAGGAAGGAATTTTAGAGGCGGCCAGGCAGGCAAGCCTGGAAATTAGGGCTGAAGGAGCTCCCCAAGTGGACTCCTGGCTGCGAACCACTGAGATTAGCGGTCCGACAGCCTGCTCAGGCCCTTCAGGACACGGTATGTACTGTCCTGCCGACTGCTCCTGCAGATTCCAGCGAGATACTGAGCTCCAATTGCTCAAGGATCAAATGCAACTCATCATTCAAACGCTGGGAATTAAAGATCTTTTCAAGACGCACATGCGGTCTGAGGGCGCATCATCGGTGGAACAAGCAACAGAACCGTCGGAGGAGTCGACAGAAATTTTTTCAATTGCTCCTTCGGTGGACTCCAAGACCACCGATGCAAGGATCAGCAGGACCAAGCTAAAGGAAAGGGTTACAATCTCTCGATCTCAGAGTAGGACGGCGAAGGCTAGGACTGAGGCTCAGAATGCCAAGCGAACTGCCTCCCGTACTGCCCCTCCTGCTGCTGATTCCAATGCATTAGCCCAGCTGTTGCTCGCCCAGACCCTCGCCGGAGCTGGTGTGGCGAATGATGCCGCCAAGGTGTCTGCCATTACGGCCGGTGTTGGGCTGGATTCGCTTCTTAATCCCACTTCATTGCGACTTCGTCAGGTTGCCAAGCAACCGAAGTATAATGGAAACCCCAGACGTTGGCCTCAGTTCCAACGGGAATTTAAACTGTGGGTTAAGACTCAAAAACTCCAAGATGATCAGTTCCTGATGGCCCTCTTGGACTGCCTTGAGGGAGCGCCGGCCAACACTTGGCTCAGGACCTGGAGTGATCGTGAGGATTCAAGTTCCCCCCTTACCTTTGATGAGGTGTGGGAACAGTTGGAGGTACGTGGATCCCGGCTGCCAGAGGACCATTACCACCAGATGTTGAAGAAATTTCCTTCATTCTCGCGATTAATCTTGCACGAAGTGCAAGACAAGAGACAGCGCTTCTGGAATTTAGTGGAAGAATCTGAACATTCAGGCGAAAAATTTTCTAGTGCCGAGCTGAAAAATCTGATTTTTGACAAGATCCCCTCAGAAACCGCCGCCACCCTTCGGAACAAACAGTCCGAAGAAAAGGTCAAGACCTGGTGGGCGGAGGTCGAAGGCTTCGATGCCTCGGCCAACAGGTTTTCCGTCAGGGAAGCACTTCAAAAGTGTTCCCCCACGTCGTTTACCAAGGTGAAATTCACTGAAAACACGTGGAAAATCAAGTTTAATGAACACGAGGATCGGGACTTGTTTGTCCAAGTCCTCAATAGGGGAGTAAGCTTCCATGGCCATCGCCTGAAGGCCAAAAACTGGGTGTTTTCGTTCACCCCGAAGGAACTGTGGGAAGAGGTTGAGCGGCTCGCTGACGCCGCCAATCAAAATTTCCATGAGGGTCTTGGGGGAAACAAGAATACCCAACAAAACACCCAAAATGGGGCCCAAAAGGGCAACAAAAAGGTGAATGACACCCGGAATGTTCAGGATCACTGTAGCATCTGCCTTCTTTTAGGTTCTACGAACCGAGCTAAGACGCATTCTACTGGTAATCACCGATGGTCTCCTTACGATCACAAGGTGATTGGTGAAAATATCAGTAATCCGCAGAATTCAGACAGGAATGACAGACAGGTGCATGGTGGAAAGGCTGGAAAAGGGAATCCGACCCCCTCCGGTGGAAACAAAAATACTGGAGGCCCTGGCGGGTCCCAAGGCAAAGGAAATCGGACTCCATCCGGCTCCGGTGGGCAGCCGAACGGCCAGACAAATCCCAATAGCAACGCCGGAGGCGGAAATCGAAATCCAGGCCAAACCCCTCAATCCGGTACAAACAAAGGAAATGCTCCAGGATTCCAGGGTAAAGGTAAGGGAAATCCTTCGGGAACCCCTTCCTCTGGTAAGGGCAGAGGGCGTGGCGACGGTGGAGGTCCATCATCCGGCGGCCGTGGCCGTGGACGTGGAAAGGGCAACCATCGTGTGGATCAGGTCTCAGGTGCAGATCAGGTGTCCGATGCGGATCGAGATTACGTTGAAAATGCCTTGAATCCAGCAGATGATCCGTTCCAAGATGAGTGGGTCGACGAATCAGGGTGTGTTCACAATGTTAACGCAGCCACTGGAGGTCAGAACGCCTAGGGGAGCCACGAAAATCGCCCCTCCCCAGGCGATTTCAGGCATGATCCCCAGATTCCGGATCGACCATTACTTGATGTAGGGTCGCTTGTCTCCTCTCCCCTGGATCCGGCAGCGGATCCTTCTGTTGTAGTGGACGAGGTTGGTGTACAGTCCAAGCACAGGGCCCGTCAGTTTGTCACAAAGATGTGGGTCTCTGATTGCAAGGGCAATTTCCATCTCGCCACTTGTTTGTGTGACAATGGATCAGAGGTAAATCTCCAATCCAATTCTTTCTTACCCGACGACTGCGTGTTTGAGTCGCCTCATCCTGTTACCCTCGAGGGAGTTTCTGGACATTCTCTCGCAGGTGGGCAACGCGGTTGTTATATATCAACTCATTTGGTCGCTCAAGACCTTTGGGAAGAAGGTAATGTGGAGGAAGTTGTCCTTAAGGATGACTACTTCTATCGTGCCGACATAAAGTATGACCTTTACTTGGGCCATCCTTGGCTTCGCAAGAACAGGGTGGCGCCCGTAGGTCATCGGCGTTGTTTTTTGCTGGAGTCAGGTCCCTTGGAGCGTCCTGAATTTCGTTTTTTGCACGCAGGGTTTAAAAGTGCAGAAGAATTTTTGAAGCAAAAGGATACACCAAAATTTGGCGAAGATGTCACCATTGCAGAGGTGAATGGGAGTGCCGATTACTCCCGAGAGTTAGAATGTCTTCGTAGGGACTCCCAGCCACGACGCCCTTCGCGCTGGCACTCTTCATCCTACAGAGTTGTCGACAAATGGCGCGATACAATTTGTGAATATTTTTATGAACACCATTCCTTGTGGCCACAGTATGATGCCTTTGCTAACCGCGAGAACAAGCGCTTCGACAAGCATTTTCGCGACGCTTGGACCCATAAATGGGACAAGAAGTTATGGATTAATCCTCCGTTTCACTTAATCCAGCAGGTCATTCACAAAATCAAGCAAGATAAAACCCAGGCGATTTTAGTGGTGCCCTTGTGGGACGACAAGCCTTGGTTTCAGGAAATACAAGACATTTGTGTAGATTACATCGAACTTCCCAGGAAGATTAAGCTGTATGCCAGGGACGACACAGGTCCCCTGCCACAGCGGTCCTGGAGTTCGCTTGCATTCCTGGTGGATGGAAAGCTTTCTGACTCTAATTCTGCTGATTCTGGTACTGATTCTTGTGTTGGGTCTGAATCTGAGGTTGAGCGTGGTACTGATGATGAATCTATTTTTTCTGATTTTTGTCCGTCAGATACCCAAGGTGATCCAACGTCAAATGGATCCGCCTCGTCTCCCTCTTCCCCAATACGATCGACATCGAAAAGAATCTTCAGTGCACGGGCGAAGAAAAATTTTAAATCGCGCCGCAAATTCAGAGTTTTTTATGAAAAACCCCGTGTGGAAGCTTTCATAGATCCTTTCGAGGAGCTGGATCACGAAGAGAATCTCTGGAATGTCGACACTCGACCCACCTATCTTCAAGAGGCAGTTGATACGGACCTCTTTAGGGACATCCGTAAGAAGATTCTTCCTGCCAAGGCCGAAGAAATCGCCAAAGTTTTTTCGACAGTAATTCCTGGCGATCAGGTGGACACTGAATTGTGTTCCAAGTCAAGAGAAAAGATTTTTGAGGAACGGAAGGACACAACCCTTTCGGGGAAGTTGATCAAAGACCCCCCTGTCCGTGGGCAGTTCGGTGAAGCCTTCATCGAGCTTCGTGAAGGGTACAAGGCGAAGAAACAGCGCCCTTATGAGAACCATGGACACAAACATGAGATACTCAGAAAAATCATCGAGAGAAATCTCAGGGAATTTGGTTGGCTTGAGGGTTGTATGACCAGCGAATGGTGCTGTGCACCCTTCACAGTCCCGAAGCCGCCGCCTGCAGACCAGAACACTATTGATGGTTGGCGAATGGTTGTTGATTTTCGCAATCTCAACGCCGAAACCAAGGCGGATTCGCACCCCCTGCCCCTCATTGAGGAGGAAATCGCCAAGAGGGCAAGAGGTCGTTTGTTTTCTGTGCTGGATCTCCGTCGCGGCTTTCACCAAATGCCGTTGAGGAAGGACAGCCGACCTCTCACCTGTATGTGCACGCCATGTGGCCCAGTCCAGTGGACGGTCATGCCCATGGGCCTGAAGAACGCCCCTTCGTTTTTTCAAAGAATGATGGAGGATGTGCTTTTTACAGCTCATCCTGAGCTTCGTGCCTTCGTGAGTGTGTACATAGATGACATAATCATCGCGACAGAGGGGGAGGGACTGACCGAAGCTGAGCTGGTGGCCCTACATGAAAAGCAGCTGAACCAGGTTTTGGACATTCTTGATGCCAATCAGCTGATTTGTGGGCCAAAGAAGGGAAAATTATTTCTAAAATCAGTCGAATTTTGTGGTTCTCTCCTTGAGAATGGCACCCGACGACCCAGTCCAGGGAAGCTCGTCGCTATTCAGAAGTGGAAGCGCCCTGAGACGATCACGGAATTGAGAGGATTCCTGGGTTGTTGCAATTTTTACCACACTTTTGTGCCGAATTATGCCAAATTTGCTGCCCCCCTCACTGAATTACTGAAGGTAGGGAGAGATGCGGGCAAGGCAGGTTCAAAGGTTCGTGTCAAGTGGACTGACGAGTGCGAGGAGGGCTTCCATCACTTGAAGGCGGCCCTCTGCGAAGTCGCCACGTTGCATGTGCCTCAATTCGACCGCCCCTTCTACATAAGAACCGACGCTTCTAGGTACGCGATCGGAGCTGTCCTTGAACAGGTTGATGAAGCCACAGGTGATCATTACCCTCTTGCATTTTGGTCTCGGAAGCTAGCCCCACGCCAAATGCAATGGTCGCCGCGTGAGCAAGAAACCTACGCCATAATCTGTGCTTTAAAAAAGTACCAATCGTGGGTTGGCACCAATCGAGTCGAGGTCCTGACGGATCATCGATCTCTGGAGTATTGGGCCACCGAACACATTGATACTGTCGCGAGCCCAGCTGGTCGACGGGCCAGATGGCACGAATTTCTCAGTCTGTTTGACCTCCATGTGTCGTATTTGCCTGGAAAACACAACACGGTAGCGGATGCTCTGAGCCGATGGGCTTACCCCGCCTCAGAGGGGCTGCAAAGTACCAACATCCATGGTACGGAGCAGGACCGCCATGTAATAATCGAGTGGGATCAAGAAGAAAAGAAACTCATTCGACGTGCATGCATGCAATGCGCTGTTAAACAGCACGCATTACCGTGTCACGACATCACGGCCTTTTCAGATCCGGCGCATGCTCATGAGATCTGCACCAAAACACTGAAAGTCCTGGAGAAAGTCACCGATCCCTCCTCAGGGAGTGTGAAACGGTTTGACTATACCCGACGAGTAAGTCGATTTCGGTTGATCCAGGGCATTAAGCGTCGAGATCCGGCCAAAACTCCACCCCTGCCGAAAGATTCCCTTATCATCCGTGACTGGACGTCCGATTATCTGCAGGATCCCATGTTTAAAGAGGTCTTTGGAAATCTCAAATCCAAAGATGCTCACAAGGATGGGATTTTTTCTGAGTATTCGTTGGATGGGGGGAAGCTGTGGATGGAGGGTAAATTGTGCGTACCAGACGCCCTGGCCCCCCGAGTGTTAAACTGGTGGCACAAATGGGAGTCCCCCCACGCACATGGCCGTCGATTATGGTCGATGATTAAACATAGGTTGTTCGGCTCACGGCTATATACTCATTGCATGAAAGTAGCCGCCGGATGCGCCCAATGTGCTGTCTCGACGCCCCACAGCGCGAAGAAGCACGGCCATCTGAGGCCACATCCTATTCCGGAGCTCCTCTTTAACAGAGTCACCAGTGATTTCTTCTATCTCGGTGAACTCGATGACGAAGAGTGCCATTGGACCAATAAAAAGGTCAATGGTGTGCTCCTTATTCAGTGCCGTCATTCCGGCTACATTCAGGTGTTGCCTTGCAACATCGAGTCGATGACTGGCAAGGCTGCCGCCAAATGGTGCGCGCAGACCTGGATGGGAGGTTGGGACGTCCCATCCGAGGTGGTTACGGACTCAGGCAAAGAGTACACCTCCGAATGGTGGAGAGAATTATGTGCTCGCCTTGGAATCCACCACCTGCGATGTGAAATCCACTCGCATCGAGCGCTGCCTGGCGAAAGAGCCGGCCGCTCTATTATAAATATGCTTCGTAAGGAGCTCGCGAGTGAAAAGGATTTCCATTGGATGGAAGTTCTCTTCGCATTGCTTCGCCGGTACCACAACACGCCTTTGTACCATGGCCTTTCTCCAAATGAAATTGCCTTTGGACGAAAGAAGTGTTGGTGGAACATGCCGTTGAATAATCCTCGCCCTTGTAAAGATGCTTCGTTGTTTTTGGACGACGTCCAACGAGCAGATAAAACTGTCTCTAAATTAATCGATAAGCATCAAGCTGACTGGCTTTGGGTCCAGAATCAAGGCCGAAAAAACCCCCACAATTTTGAAGTCGATGATCGAGTTTGGCTTCGAAAATCCGAAACCACCCTGGACGGAGATGACAAGCTTCTTCCCTTGTGGGAGGGGCCATTCGCTGTTACAGCGCGTCTAGGTGAGAACAGGTGGAGGATTCGTGTGGATGTCAGCAGGGAAATTGACGTTTCGGGCGATCGCCTCAAGAGAGAGATCCCCTCCCCCAAGGATCGGGTTAAACCCCTTTTTTGGACTTCGAAAATTTTGTCAGATCGGGTCATCGAAGGGGGGAAGTACGAACTTAAGAGGATTGTTGAAGCACGACGTGACGGAAAGGGCGAATGGGAATTTCTATGTGAGTGGAGGGGCTTTGATTCCAGTCACAACAACTGGGAACCAGCCCATTCTTTTGTCCATGGGTACACCAAGGGGTTCATCGACTTCCTCAAGAAGCACCCCGAAATTGGCGTACTCTTGACAGACTGTTTGTCGAAACCAGACAGACAAGTGGAGAGCGACGGAAAGAGACCTGTGGTGAATCGAGATCCAGCCTTTTACGGCCCTCATTCGTCACATTCCAGGGCTGATCCGTCAATCCCCCCTCCTGCGGTCAGGCCAGCCCAGGAGCCAAATGAGGACCAAGCTTCAAGTTCGGCCGCTGATTTGCAGCGCCCAAGCCGTACGAGGGCCCGACCAGACAGGTTGGTGGTCACATGTATTCGTGCTTGGCCGAATTGAGGGAGATCCGTCGTGACTTGAGTCGCCGACGCCATAATCTGGGTAACAGTCGTCTAGTCCAGGGCGTCATGGCACTCGTCGCTAGGGCTCAAGGGTGTAGGTTCGAAACCCTTGCATGTCCAACTCCTACAAAAGCTCCAGCCTCGCCCCGTCGACCACTTATTCCAATGTGAGTGTTCTGACGACTTGAAAGAACCACATTCTGCTCAATCCACTGTTCATTTTTCCTGATTACATCATGATGTGGAGAACTGCGAATGTTTGATAATTTGACGTCAATCAACTTTTCTTTGGTCTCCGTTCGGCAGACAAGGCGTAGATACGCTACCGAAAGCCATGGAGTGTGCTGCCGTGTTCAGAAAAAACCAAACTCAGGCTTAATTCAGGCAGATTCGGGGTAATCTTGTCTCTGTTGGTCTGTGCATTTTTGGAATTTGGCTACTCGTGCAGATGGAAGCAAATGTACATATTAAAAACGCTGGCCAGCGACATTCACCCCTACAGGCACCCCCTGTAGTACTGGCTGCACCAGATGCGACGCCAGGAACTCAGATCTTACCTTCATTTGCCGTGATGCGGAAGCCAAAGTCCAGATTCAGATCCAGGATCCTCAAATTTGCCTTGAATTTCTCAGGTTTGTCCATCATTCTGCCACTGTTGCACGAAACCCAGACGTCAATTGTTCAGACAACCTTCAGATAGGAGCTCTAGGGACTTCTAACAGCAACCTCTGAAGTCCGTAAGCTTCGTTGTATTTTTGGCACACGCCAATGTGAGCTCAATCCGACCTGGAACTGTCGAAAATGGTGAATCCAAGTGTCTTGTGGGACTCAATCGAAAGATGGGCCTTGTCCAAGTCGATTGACACCGCCGCCACTGTAAATACGGTGTCTCTCAGTTATATACTGTCAGTAAAGCGCCTTCAGCGAACCTTTGGCGCGTTACATGCCAAGGATCCAGGGCTATCATGTCCCATCATGATGCATCATCACATGATCCACATTTTGATGGAATCTGTTGGATGCTCGCGAACCAACGTGCCGGAAAGCACAATTGAGCTGAATAAACGACAATATATATTAACTTTAGTCTAAACGAAAGTGTTAGTAGTTTCAGTTCTAGACATTCCGCTTCATTTCACCTTCATCTTAGGGAATTTCCTCATTTTAGGACAGATTAGGTTGATTTTCCTTGTCATCTCCTCACATTCCTCGAAGATCTGTTTAGATCTAAGTGAACAGAAAAACATCCTTACCTTCTGTGGTTCACTTAGGGCCTGCAGACTTCATTTGTATTTGTTACCCTCTCTGTGATTGCTTAATCTCCTTCATCTCTGCTGAAATTGATCCTCAATCTTGCTGAATCTTGTGATCATCCACCAGATGCGCCAAATCTGAAGCACATGCTGCACTTTTCAAAACGAGAAAAGCGGGAGTAACACGATGTAGAGTTCGGCGAGGACACCGTAGCGTGCCCGCGACAGCGAAACTGTGCCAGAGCGCTGAGATGTCACTCCATTTCTTGATTCCCCCACTCAATCCACCAATAATCTACCTCATTCTCAACCAGTGCATGGTTTGGTATCGATTCTCGATACGTTTACATGCTTTTTAGCCCTTGACCTAATGTTTTACTGCACGGAGGACTGTTCGTTACTCCTCATTCTGTCTCATTTCAGGTCCATCCATCCTGATTCAGTGCCAATTCAGCCCAAATCAGGTCAGATCAAGCAGATTTCGCCCCATCGAGGCTACATTTCTATTTTTTTCTGGGACTTACCCGCACTACGTTCTTCGTTGACGTAGCGACACACCCCAGTGTGTTTTTGGAGGGGGAGTGTAAGTGCGGCTAACCCCCATCTGCTCAGATTTTCACAGATCTGCCCCAGATTAACTACATTTTGGTCATTTTCTTTGCTTCGGCGGAATCGCCGCCTCGCAGCTCAGTCTCAGGATCAGACCTATATATTTCTGAGATGCCGGATCTGATTCCGCGGTCCATTCCCCGTAAATCCGCCGCGTTCCGATCATTTAGCTGGAATCGCCATTTGCCGCTGACGCGCGCTCGCGGGCCAGATCGGCCAAATATTTTTCACAATCGGATTTATTTAAATCTTTTCAGACAGATATGGACACTCAGATGTGCATAGAATAATCCGCATCAATTTTCTTCATAGACTGGGATTTTCTGCCGGATAACACTCAACATGGATCTTGCTTCCGTTGTTGCTGCTCTCGCCTCCGTTGGTGTTCGAGTCTCCGGTTCTACCCCCAATAGCAGCGTTCAGGTCGACTCCTCGCGTGCCTGCCCCACTGGTCTTGCCGGCCCCGAGCCCTCCGGCACCATCAACGACCCAGGGCAGCACTTTCAGTCGACCGTAAACCTCTTGAAAAGTTTCGGCGACCCAAATGCTGATCAGATCTTGTCTGAAATGGATGATGCCACAATTGAAGCTTCTTCTTGTGCTTGTAAGTCTTCCTTGGTGACACAATCCTTGATCAGCGAGAGCTCTTTGTCAATCTCAGGGTGTTTCTTCAGGAACTTGATGAAAGTGTCCGTATACCCATGGATAAAGCTTGAAGCTGGCTCCCATTTGTCTTCTTCTGGACCGAATCCTTTCCATCTGCACAGAAAGTACCACTTGCCTCGAGCATTCTTCTTGTACTCAAGAATCTTCTCCAACTCGAAACTGCTTGTGACCATCTTCCTGTCGCTCAGGTACTTCGAAGTCCAATAGAGAGGCTTGAACCTTCCTTTGGGGCAGGGTACTTCGGCCTTCAAACGATCTCGATGTACTTCTTGATGCCTGCCTGGCTCAATCTCAATGTTGAATGTAGTCTCACTTAGTTGACTCTTGACTTGGAATGGGCCATCCCACAAAGGTAACAATTTTCTGTCGTCCTTCAGGGTCTCGTCTGACTTACGAAGCCAAACTTGCTGGCCTTTCTCGAAGGGTTTTCCTTGCGTTCTTGACTTATTTTTGAAATTCAACCAATCTGCTTGACTTTCCACTTTGGCTTGGATCCACTTGGACTCTAGATCCTTGATCTTCTCAAACCATTGTGATGCGTCGTAGCACTGCCTTGGATGATACATCACTGGTCCTGGACCCATCTTCTCACGACCAAAAACCAGCTCATTCGGACTTAATCCGGTGTAATTCTTGGTGCGATGGTATCTTCTCAAGACACAGTAAATTGTCTCCAACCAATTGTAGTCTTTTTCAGTCGCCAGGAATTTTCTCAGAATGGAGATAAGAATCCTTCCAGCGCGTTCAGCAGGGAGAGCTCGATGGTCGTAGACTCGGGCACGAAGGTGATGAACTCCCAATAGGGCACACATGTTCTCCCACCAAGTCCCAATGAACTCTTTCCCACTGTCCGTCAGAATTTCACTGGGAACATCCCAGTTACTCATCCACTGACTTGCAGTCCACTTGGCAGCCATTTCAGAGGTGAGATGCTTCGTGTTGCAAGGGAGGACTTGGATGTAGCCACTGTGGCGGTCTTGAATTAACAAAACCCCATCGATAGGCTTCTTCGTGTAGAGACATTCCTCTTGGATTTGTCCCAACTCGAAGACATCCGCCGTCACCTTGTCGAACAACCTCTCAGGAATAGGTAATCCCTTCAGTAGTCCTTCTGCCTTTTGATTCTTGGGGATGGTCGCCTGACATTGCTTGCATCCTTTTGCAACTCGTTCACAGGCACCCTTGAGGTCCCTTGTGTACACTCTGTGGCGTAGCTCCTGTTCCAGCACACGAGAATGTGTGTGGGCTGTCTCATTCCGATGCCAATGTTTGACATATTGGTCAATCAGACAATCAGGAACACAAATCCGTCCTTCCCAAAATAACTTGTCGCCTTGGATTTTGAAATCAGACGTCTCTTCAGAGTCGTAAGGCTTGTCCCCCTTCAACTTGTGGTATACAGACCCAAAGAACCTGTCCTCCTTGTACATCTTCGTCCAATCCACATATAGGAAGGAAGTTTCCTTGTCTTTTTGTTGTGGAGGGAGCGTGGATTTCGCTTTGGATCTCGTCAGAGGAAACACACTCAGGAGTGGCAGCGACGACTCAGAGTCAGAGTTAACTCCTGCAGTCTGATCTGCCTTGGTAATCTCCTTGCATCTGACCAAATCCACCTTCATCCGATTTTTAATCGAACATTGGAGACAATGTTTCTTGATCAGTGCTTGTTCCTCCTTGTCGAACTCGATCACTTCAGCTTTATCCGTCGCTGTCCCATGAAAACTCACTTCAGAGTAAGCCTCAGAGGCTGGGTAGGCCCAGCGACTCAGGGCGTCCGCCACTGTATTGTAGCGACCCGGAATGTAAGTCACATGGTGGTCAAATCTGCTGAGAGTTTCATGCCAACGGCCTCTTCTCCCAGCTGGTCCACCAGGGGTATCCACATGTTCTGTCCTCCAGCTCTCCAGTGACTTGTGGTCAGTCAAAACCTCAACGCGATGGCCCAAGATCCAACCTTCATAGCGCCGTAAGGCACAAAGGATTGCGTAGGCTTCTTGTTCCCTTGGACTCCAATTTCGCTGCCTTGTTGTAAGCTTGCGAGACCAGAAAGCCAGGGGATGATGGTGACCTTCATCGTCGACTTGTTCGATCGTAGCACCAATGGCGTAACGACTGGCGTCTGTACGAATATAAAAAGGTCTTCCATCCAACCACGGAGTCTTTAATGTAACCACATTTGCCAGTGCTTCCTTGAGACCAGTAAAGGCTTCTTCACATTCTGGCGTCCACTTGAGCTTGACTTGAGATCCCTTCTTTCCTTCTATTTTGCCAACCTTCAGTAACTCTGTTAATGGACCAGAGAACTTGGCGTAGAGAGGCAGGAACTCGTGGTAGTAATTGCAGCAGCCTAAAAAGGCACGAAGCTGCGTGATGGTTTTAGGCCTTTCCCAGAGCCGCAGGGCAGCCATTTTTCCTGGGGCTGGTCTTTTTGTCGGATCTTCCAAGACAGAGCCACAAAATTCCACCGATTGGAGGAACATCTTGCCCTTCTTGGGTCCACACACGAGCTTCTCTAGTCGAAGGACTTCGAGAACTTTTCGAACTTGTTCTTCGTGCAACTTCAGGCACTCATCAAAGTTTTTTCCCAACGGCGTGGCAATCAGAAGGTCGTCGATGTAGATGCTGCAGAATTCTTGTAAATCCAGATCTTTGTGTTTCTGAAATAAAATAGTCTCCATCATCTTCTGGAACATCGACGGCGCATTCTTCAGACCCATCGGCAGTACAGTCCACTGGACAGTGCCACAGGGCGTGCACATTGCCGTCAAATGCCTATCCTCCTTTCGAAGGGGCATCTGCTGAAAGCCATGGCGCAAATCCAACACAGTAAAGAGCTTGCCTTTGGCTCTCGCGGCGATCTCCTTCTCGATTAGAGGAAGAGGATGCGCGTCCAGTACTGTGGCGGCATTCAGGGCTCTGTAATCCACCACTAGACGCCAAGCATCTATGCTGGATTGGTCAGCAGGTGGGGGTTTTGGCACAGTAAATGGTGCTGAACACCACTCAGAACTCATGCAGCCCTCCAACCAACCGAATTCGTAGAGATTGCGCTCAATAATCTTTCGCAGGGCATCTGCTTTGGTGCCGTGGAGATAGAATGGACGTTGTTTGTGACCCTTGGCGCCTTCGATTATCTCAATCCTGGCTTCCCCATTTTCACATCGATTTGGGGGGTTTTTCCACAACTTCCCACTCAGCACGTCATCTTGATAATCTTCGAACACTGCGTCCCTTCTTGCAGATATCTTGTCTCCGTCGACCTGATTCCCACATTTAATCACCGACATTATGTCCACCAATTTGCGAATCGTTGGTCGTGGTCTCATATTCTTGGCCACTTCATTCCAAACTTCTTCGTCGCATTGTTGGCGGATGAAGCTCACCTGAGCTCGCTCCTCCGTGGGATCCCACCAATCAAAGGGGTCCACGAATGTCTTGAAGGGATGGTCGGACGAATTCAGCTTCATTCCTGTCAATTCAGGCGAGATTCTTGGAGATTTGTCTTCATTCTTGCTTGAAATCTTGACTTTTTTGGCTTGATTCTTGTCTGATGGGGACGAATTGTAATGGATGGAGGCGTTCTCTTGAGGGACGCCGATTGTCCTTCCCTCCTTCCGCGACGATACGTCGGGATTCTGCTCTCGATCGTCTTCATCCACTCCAATTTCGTCGATTCTTGAGGAATTTGAGATAACCTCTTCTGTTCCCATTTCACTGCCATCTTGCCAATAATCTCCCAGATTCCCGTCAACTAAGCACGCCAACGTGCTCCACGAACGCTGTGGCAAAGGCTTGCCATTGTCTTCGCAATACAGCTTCACGCCCTTGTGCGGAAGCTCGACAATGTCGATTGAAATGTCCATAATGTCCTTGAACCACCTCTTGTCTTGGCCAATTGGGGACAATTAAAATCGCCTTTGCGCCGGATTGCTTCAGCTTCTGCACCACACGAGGAAAAACGTCGAAGGGCGGATTGATCCAAAGAGGTTCAGACCAGTCCTGACTCCAGGCATCGTCGTAGAACTTCGGAAATCTTTTATTCTTTTTGTTTGCAAAAGCATCAACTTCAGGACGAAAATTGTGGTTCTTTTCGAAATAATCCACCAGAATGTCCCGCCATTTGTCGACCACTCGATAGCAAACTGACTTCCACTTCTTGCTGTTCAACGAATCCACCTTTCCTTCGTCGAAATCTTCTTGATTCCTTGTCCATTCCTGCCCATCTTGCTGAAAATGCAGCTTATTTCTCTCCTTGAGTTGGTGGATACTCTTGGTATATGGGTGCAGATAATACAGTTCGGACGGGTCGTTGGTCGACGGATCTTGGAGGAAGCACGTCCTGTGTCCCATGGGCGACACACGGTGAGCGTGAAGCCATGGTTGACCCAAGAATAAATCGTACTTTATGCTGGCTTCATAGAATTTTCCAGCAAACCACTCCTCAGTGACCGTCTCTTCCACACTCCAGACTGATTGTTTCACCAATCTGACCGCCAATTCTGCTTCTCTGTCGCCACCGTCAAGGCGATGTCCGCTGACTCCCTCCAGCTGCACAGGGGTGGAGGACATCTTCGTCTCATCCTCCTGCAGAAAGCCTTTTCGCACCAGATTCACCTCTGAACCATTGTCGATCAGACATCTGGCAAGTTTAACCTTACCATCCGTCGATCTGACCTGGATCCAGCAGACAAACTGGCGCTGCTTGCCTCGCCGGACAGCGCTGAGGACCCAGGCAGGGTACAGGAGGCCGGAGGACCGCGCCAGTCGATCCCAGCAGCGTCCATCCACCGCCCCAACTACCCTGATGGGTTTTTCCTCCTGCCACTCAACCCCAGTGTTGGGATTTGGGTCAAGTTGGCTTCCCTATTGCCATTCTTCTTCTTCATTCGGCTGTACGTCCTGTACTTGTCCTTTGTCAACCCATTCTTCTCCTGCTTCGACAGCATTCACTCCTTTTCCACGTCCACGACCTCCAAATGATTTCCCCGCACCACCTTTCTTACCTCCTTGACCTTTGTTGTTGGAGGTGTTGGAATTGGGGTTGGATTCGTTGGATCTGCCCTTGCCTCGACCTCCAGTATCCTTGTTGTTGCCGAAGGTCTTGTTCGCTGGCGTCTCCGCGTACAGGGGGTTGCCATTCACCTTGGAATCATCTTGATTCCCGGACTTTCCCTTGCCATTTCCACCCTTTTGGCCAGACTTTCCACCATTTTTTCCACCAGCATCGGTCCATCTTGAGTCGCTTGGATCTCCGCCTTGCTGCAAGTAATCCTTTGGTGTCCAGTCTCTGTTCTTTCCTTTGGACTGCCCTTTACCCTTTCCCCTTCCATGCTGGTCAGCATCTCGTGCTCCATCCTGCTGGGGATTTTTGGGAGAATTTCCCTTTCCATCCATTTTGGACTGAATTGTCTTGAGATCTGAGGGCGTCCATCTGTGATCTGCGGTCGTGTGAGTCGCCGCTCGACCTTCTTTTCCAAGGGCAATGCACACAGAGCATCCCTTCTCACCAACGGCGTTGACGTTGCCTCCGAAGCCATGTGCATCCTGGGACTTCTGGCGTTCCAAGTTTGCATACTTTTCAAGTTGGTCCCAGATCTGCTCGACTCCATAACTGAAGATCCACGGTCGTACCCCCAAAACTGTTCCCTTATACTTCACCTTTCCATCCACCATGCTGCAGAAAAACTCCGACTGTTCAGAATCGTGGAAACCAACTCTCCATCTGCCCTCACGAATAGTGATGTCCTTCACTCCAGTAGCACTGATAGAGTGTAGCAACTCACGAACAGCCATTTTTCCCATAGATTCTGGTAATCCTCGGACTTCAACCCAGTTGCCCAGGACTTTTTGGTCCGCCTGAGAGTCCCTGATCTTCTGCTTGGTCTCCGGCGTGAGCTTGCTCAGGAGGATCTTCTTCATTTCGCCTTCGGAAAGTCCTTCTCCAGAGTTCTCCGCCTCTTGCACCAAAAATTCCCAATCTTGCCTTGCAATTTGAATCTCTTCCAGAAATAATTTCTTGATCGCCCTGAAGTTCTCCAGACGGTTCCTATAATGATCTTCAGGGAGTCGAAGGCCTTTCTTCTTCAGACTGCGGTACAGCTCCTCATACGTCAGGGGATTCCCCTGATTTTGCCTCTCCACATACAGATTGTATGTGCTTTCTCGGAGCTTGCCCGTCAAGCAGTCCATCAGCCCAAGGATCCAGAGCTCCTTGTCCAGCTTCTCCGTCTGCAGCCACACCATGAACTGCCGTTCGAAGGACGCCCAGTAATTTGGGTGTCCTGAGAACTTCGGCTGCTTCATTACTGACCCTCTCAGCCTCATGTGCAAAGGGTTCAGCAAATGGTTCAGGTTGAAGTTGGTGGCCGTGCCGACCGGATTGACGAAAACTGGATTGACTGCGGCGCCTCCCATGGCCTGTGCCTGCGCAATTGCGGCCGCCAGCAACGCCTGGTCCACAGTAGGCTGCACGAACGGCGTCTGCGGTGCTTGATGCAGCCTCATCTCCTTCAATTTCTTCTGCTTTTCTTTGATCTTGGCTTCATTTTCTTTCGCCTGCCGGTCCTTCTTCTTCAAAGCCATTGATCGCTCCTTCACGGTGGTCCTTGCTTCTCCATCAATATCTCCGACAGTACCCACGGACAGTACAGACTTCCCTGACGAAGATTCTCCTCCTTCGGTACCCAGATTGAACCCAATAGGACTTGTAATCCCAGTAGGGGGGATACCAGAAATTCCAGTAAAAGCTGGATGGTGGCCAGTAAAAGCTGGGGGTGCTGGAGAATGTGGAACGCCGTAAGGCGTGGATGTGGGTGCAGCTGAGGAGGTAGGTGCTGGGTGGCTTGCCATCGTAGGCGCTGGTCCAGTGAGCCCAGTAGTGCTCAGATTTTGTACCAGATTTGTAAGCGTCTCCAACTTCTGTTCCATATCCTTCCACTTGCTGTCATCATCCCTCTTTTTCTCCTTGGCGGCCTTCTTCAGCTCCTTCACCCTTGATTCCAGCGACGAAATCTGTCTCCGACAGGAGCAGTCCTTGGCGCACTCGCCACAGGAAGGGCATCTTGTCCCCTTTCCTTTGCTTCTGACCTCGTCGACCCAAGTGTCAACACTTGAGGCAGAGCTGGGGAGTTTGGACAGTTGCTCCCTGGAGAGGTGCTCATGTGTCGAATCACACCTCATTTCGTCGACCTCGTCGTCGTTCCGACTCCAGGCGCCTGACGGACCAGCCTGCTGACGCAGATTCTGGCGTCTCTCCTCGGCGATGATGGCCATCTGCACCATCACGGCTGCCTGGTGATCGAACTGGTCCATCAACTCCTCCCAGTCCTCTTGCTCCTGCAGCTGGGCGTCGAATCTCGACTGGCCGCTGTCCCTGAGGAACTGGCACGACGCCCGGAACCAGTCCCTCAGGCGGCCACGATAGCCCGCCTCAGCCAGCAGCCAATTCTGCCTGTGCAGGAATTCCTCATTCCAGATCTGCTGAAAGTGGTTTTCCCAGTAATCACCACTAATTTCAGCTTCAGACTGCTCTCCTTCGCTGCTGCTGTCTTCCAGATCAGGCAAAGCGTGAGAGGAGGAACCAGATTCACTCGAGGAGGGATATTCTCGACCGGGTTTAAGGTTGGGTGGGGCGTTCATGCAACACTCAGCACAAGTGTGAACACCAGGCCAATGTTTATGGCCACAGTAAGGGCACTCTGATGGATGATCTTCAGTTCGCTGGGGAGATGCTACGAATGTAACCTCAGGGGGAACACGCAGTGACTCTCTACGAGTGATAGCCCCGCTAAAGTTCGAAGATCTCAGAGTATCCGTGGAGATTCCAGAAGCAGAGTCATGATTTCCTCTGCTACCATGTAACCGCCTCATAGTGGTTGATCTTTCTTGTGATTGCGAAGCCTGCAGCCTTGATGCCCCAGGGGTCGTAACGCCCGACACTGCCCCTGATATCTCCGAACCCAACTGACCCTCTTCAGACCCATATCCAGCCTCTTGGAGCGACATATGCGACGCACTTGTAAGTCCTTTGAACTCCATGGTGAGATATGAAGAGTACGAAAACCCGGTCTACAAAAATGGAGCAGACATAGAATCTCAATGCGCATTCGGAATAATTTAAATAAATCCGATTGGGAAATCACGAAAGACAAATGCGACTCGACGCGTGCTCACAGGCGACATCTGGCGGCGAACGGAAAACATGAAACTGAACGGAAAATTTACTGCACTAATGTACATCTGAGAATCATTGGAATTCTGATCACATCAGTGTATAATTGAGTGCTGTCACTGCTGCCGTTACACCTTGTTTAGGTTACCCAGAGGCTCCTCGGTACGTTCTTTAAGAGAACCCGAGGAGTTTCTTAAAGCTTGCTTGCTTGACAGGGGTAGCTGCATCTGCAGCGTGTTTGCGAACAGCGTATTATAGGTCACACTGAGAAGGGTATAATACCTGGAGTGTGGCTTGGTTCCACAGTCGCAAACGCCCCTTCATCTGCCTCTTTTGTACAGGTGGGAGAGGTTAAGGGTGATTGGTGCACGCAGCAGCTGCCTTCGGCGGCTACCATTTTTCTGCCCCAGCAAAACAGGGGCGCTGATCACAAATCAAATCACTGTGCCTCAGCCAGTACTGGCGAGGACAGTTCGACCTCAACGACATCTGCGCTGTGCACGCAACGAGAGCACCCCTTCCCTCCAAGCCCTAGCAGGGGAAACGCGTTGTGGCGTCCCCTGTCAGGCCACAGTTGCTTAGTAGCGCTGTGTTCTCTTGCCATTTCACAGGGGGGTCGCTAGGACCCATGAGACCTTCACCTTCGCAACGCCCAGTAGAGTGTGCGTGTAGGAGTGGTAGTCCTGAGTGGGGGCTAGAGCCAGTTGCCCAGTGCTCGCCCACCAGGATGGTGCCACTGTAGGGTGTGTAGGACCTGTAGGGGGTGTGTCACTGTCCCACCCTTTTCCTGCAATTTTAGCTGGGTTGGTGGGCTGTGACAGTGGTTAGGTCAGTGTTTTGGCCACATAGCAAACAGGCGTTTTGCATGCCTTCATAGCTTTTGGCCACCCCTCCCTGTAGTAGACAGATAGGTAGGGAAAACAATACCTGGATTAGCACGCTGGGTATTCCCCCAAGGTTTTGCGCCAGCACAGAAATTGGGCGCATAGGGGAGGGGAGACCCGGGGCGTACCCCGTGGCATCAATAAGCCAACCCTCCAGGTTTAGCAAGGGCGCAGACTTGGGTATAATTAGGACACCACTTCTGCGGCTTGCTCTCAGGACCTTAGGAATAGCACACTCACACATACAGAAATACGTAGCACACTTAGGGGTATGGTAAACCCTGTAAGGAAGGGTAGAACCCCATGGGTCTGGACCAGTCAGGGGTCCTAACTGTGGGCTCGCTTGTCCCCAAGGAGGGAAGACACACCTTGCCTCATAACACCTTGCTTGTCATTCCCCCCTGGTGTAGAAAGCCACCGTTCTTCGTTGGCTCACCAAGGTCATTACATTAGGGCAGTACCCATGCAACACATGGTCAACAAGGCAAACACTCGCTGGGTGGCTGCAATCTTGATAAGCGGCTACCTGGCTCACGCTGGAAACCATAGGCGTGGGTCTGCAGGGCACAGACAGGGTCAGTAGACTGACACAGGGTAATTAGTTTCGCTTCTTACGCTGGGACATAGTCTCAGCACAGGTTAGGAGCTGCCCCTCGTTGTTCTCAACGAGGTAAGTGCGGAAGATGGGGTTGATACTCCCATCTGGTTGTATGAAGGCTAACATAGGTTCCCAGGTCGCCTCGGACAACCCATAGCCATCCCACAGGGTAAGGAATTTCCAGCCCTGTTTATACTCGTGGCGAGCAATACCTGCAACCACGTAGTAACCATCGACTGCCATCTCATCGGCAGTCATCTCTTCGAGTTCGTCTGCCTCCTCTGGACTGGCAGCGTTCTCTAGGTCTATACGTTCAATCTCACTGTCGCTGAGGCGCCACTCATCCCAAGACAAGTCGTCAGGGGAATGATAGTGCCTCAACTGCTTAGGAGCACATAGCAGTTCACCACCTAGACGTGGACTGCACCTGACATGGATCCTGGATCCATCTATCCTGATGATACGATAGGGTCCAAAGTAAGGGTCCTGTAGGCAGTTACGTGGCCAGGAGGGTAGGCGTGAATGGTGTACCAAAACAAGGTCACCAACCTTGAAGCTGGCAGGTCGCCGTAGGCGGTTCCGTCGGCTCTGTTCACGGTCACGAATGTGCCTCAGGTTAGTACCAGCCTGGTTAGCCAGAGACTGCTTGTGTTCCAGCCAATCTCCCACAGGACTCTTGAAGTCCTCAGGAAAGGGGGTTTTGAAGAACCAAGCAGGTCGTCCTCCATGGAACAGTTCGTGGGGGGTGAAACCCGTAGAAGAGCTCCGCTGTGAGTTCATGGACAGAACTGCCCAGGGCACTAGGCGTACCCAGTCCTTGGTGCGCTCCTGTTTCATCAGGATTCTTAAGTTTTGCTCCACCACACGGTTCTGTCTCTCACAGAGAGGGTTAGACGTGTGAGTGTAGGGCACACCTGTGGTTACCTCCACGTTGAGGGCATTTAGCACTCGTTTGTACCACCCAGTGTCACTGCGGATGCGTACATCTTCATCAGAGTGCACCTGTTTAGGTGCTCCATAGGGTTCGAACCATTGTTCGACCAACATTTTTACAGTCTGCTCACCTGTGATTTTCTTATTGCAAGGGAACACACGGGTGAAGCGAGATAGACCACAGGTGACCACGAGGCAACTATCATAGCCGCCAAAGCCTGGTAGGCCGTGGATATAGTCCACGTAGAGAAGAGAGTTAGCACAATAGGGTATGGGTAAGCTGGAGATCAGGCCCCTATCCCTACTGTCGCTCTGCTTGCTGGCATGACAGCCACAAGCATCCACAATGGTCTGCATACGCGACCTAAGTTCAGTCAGGGTTAGACTAGAGTAGAAACACTCACGGAAGAAGTCCACTGAGCGATTAGCGCCAGTGTGACCAGAACTGAGATGGGACCACTGTAGGCACCCATCCAGTCGTGCCTCAGGCACCACAATTCGGTCCTCGTAGAAGAGGTACTGATTGTTTTTATACCACTGGTGCCCGTCAATGACACGGGGTTCGAGACCAGTGTTGAGGGTTTGGAGAATTTCTTCATACTCTGACTGATAGTCGGTTAGACTCCAACCCTCCAGGATTCCAGCAGTGCGCATGGACAGGTCAAGCTGGACATCCATACGCTGGAAAGCCTCTTTGGCGAGCGCCTCAGAGCTCTCACCAATAAGCGCATCGAAGTTGTTGCGCGATATATAGTCAGACAGTTCATTCTTAATCCCGGGGATATGATGCACTGTCAGCCTGAACTGGCTCAGGTAAGTCCACCACCGTTTTAGCTTCGCTTTTTCTGGTGGTGGGCCCTTCTGAAAAGACTTCACAGGCTCCTGGTCACACAGCCAGACAATAGGGTTAGACCCCAGGAGTGGGGATTGTGAAGATAGCACCAACATACCGGCCAGGAGTTCCTGGTCATAGGTGCTGTAGTTGGAACGCGCTTGGTTCCACTTCCAATTCCAGTGTCCCAGTGGCACCAGTCGCCACTCACTGGTAGGATAGTCATGTTTCAACGAACCATCACGGTTCAGTCCAGTAGTACGATAATGGCAGTGGGTTAGCTCAGCGGGGTTAAGCTCCTGCCATTGATAGATCGTACCTCCCCCCCCTACATCACTGGCATCAGTGATCAGGACTATCTCGCCCTCAGGGCGGGGAACTCCCAGGCAGTTGGAGGAGGCAATCTTCTTCTTCCACTCCTGGAAACACTCTTCCTCTCTGGAGGTCCACCTCCAGGGAGTAGTTTTCTTGATTAGGTCAGTGGGGGGTGCAGAGGAGTAAGTAAAATTGTGGATGTGACGCCGATAGAAATTACAGGCGCCCACAAAACTCCTCACATCGTGTAGACCCTTCTTAGGGTCATCGCGAATCTGCATGTCCTGTAGGGGCTGCATCTTAGACGCGGCTGGTTTCCACCAGCCATACCCCACGTCGAAACCCAAATACTCCATCTCCTCTTTCATAAACTCGCATTTTTCGAGTTTGATTCGGAGATGGTTTTCTTGACAGACAGTGAAGAATTCACGGAGGAGAAGGACATGGTCTTCTTTGGTATTAGTACCCAAACTCACGTCGTCAATGTGAGCCTCCATTTCTGCACCCCGAGAAATCAACTCTTGTACTAGAGGCCTGCGCCTCAGTATGTACAAAATGTTGTTCATAAGCTCCTGGAAGAGCGCTGGGGCGTTAGCCACTCCGAAAAGGCATAACCTTCCACTTGAAGACACGACCCTTAGGGGTTATAAAGGCAAGCAGCTCCTGAGCTGCGGCGGTTAGGTCAACCTGCCAGAAACCAGAGCGTTTGTCCATTTTGGTCTTATACCTGCATTTGGCAATACGCTCCAGGGTGTTTTCCATGTTAGGAATACTCCCTGAGTGGTTCTGGGTTTTCTTGTTGACCTCACCATAGTCTACAACAAGACGTAGAGCAGTCGACCCTGGTTTAGCAACAAGGAAACAGGGGCTGCAGTGATGGGGATAGTCCCCATGTTTGTACTCTTCAACGAGGCCAGCATCAATGCATTCTTGTATCTGGCGCTCGATTTCTTCAACCTGTTCCTGTGGAGCGGGATAGGGACGACGCCTCACTCGCGTCTTTTCAAATTCTGGTTTCAATTTCAGGTCCATCTGGACCAGTTTTTTGCAAGATAGGGGAGGCGGCAAGGCGCCGAACACCTCCTCATAGGTTATAAGCAGTTTCTTCAGGCGGGGGTCAAGGTTAAGACTCTCGACTTTCTGAAGGAAATCCTCCTCAGCATGGAGGTTGCTTTTTCCATGTTCTTTCTTTTTATGCCGATCAGCAGTTTCGGCAGGTACAGTACCATCGTCCCACTCAGGGGGACATTGCTGCCCATAGTGTAGAGAGTACACTAGAGGTATCTCAGGATCAGGCAGCGTATAGGACTCATCGTCCTCCTCAGACCAGATGGAGTATTTCCAGGTCTGTCTGAGGTATTGCAGCCGCTCTTGGCGCTCAATACCTTCGGCCTTCAGGTACAACAGCCGTCGGAGTTCTTGCGTGTCATGCTCAGACAAGGGCATGTTATTAGCAGCAGGCCGTGCCAGAGCATCAGTACTCCGGGCCACGGGTTCACCTGTGTGCACAGGCTGCATGTGTAGCACTGGTTTCCCAACAGAGGAAGCGGGTTCAGAGGTTGACTCTAGATCTACCTCCTCTAGCAACAGCTGGGCCAGGAAAGCACTATGTTTTAGGTCAACACAGCTGGGATCAACAGAGGGAATAGTGCTGGCGATCTCAGACAGTTGGTCGTCAGCATCCTCTTTTACAGCTGCAGGTTCCAGATAGTCATCAGGAGACTCACAGCCTGTAAGTGTGGCAGATAGGTGCTCAGGAGATCGATTTTTGAGATCATAAAGGGTCAGGCCACGATTTTCGGCCATGACCTCTTTTAGTAGCACCTGGTCCAGGTCACACAGGGGTACAGGATTGAGAGATCCATCGATGATGGACAGGAAACTGGCCCACTCAGGGGCCTGCATAGCTGTGTCTGATTCCTCAGGCACATAGATGGGGCCGTCGGGGAGTTGCACTCTTCCCACGGTCATTCGGTCAAGCATACGGCGCCAGTAAGCATGTTCACCAGAGCAACCCCAGTCAGGGGTGCACATAACAACCCTTCCTCCCTCATAAGCGATCTTGGTTAGAACCTTCGCGAGCAGGGAGAAGGGAGGGTTAGCATACGCTAGGCCCATTGCTTTCCAGAAGAAACGGAAAGCATTGTTCATTTGTTTCGAGCAGTACAACTGCATGATGTGCTGTTGTTGGCTCGCAAACAATTCCACCTGGATCTCATCCAGGTTTACCTGAAGGGCCGCCAGTCCATTTTCGAGAACATGACGGGCCAGTTGGTAGTTTTCAGTACGATAGTTCGTCTTGGCTGCGTAGCGCAGCCCAGACTCTTTTCGTCCTGACAGCTCCAAAGGAACGGAGAATAGCCCACTGCCAAAGTCGCAGTGCAAAGAGTGAGGACGCTGTAGGGACAGCATTTTAACCTGGGGGTTTCTTCTTAGAAAGTCAGTGCCAATGACAATGTCAAAGGCGTCAGTGTCCAACACTCTGCAGTGTTGGGTCACGGTTTCGTCGCCCAGACATATGGTCACATCGACCCCCCCCAAGGAATGGATGGTACGCCCATCCCCTACTCTTATGGCCACAGTCTTAGTCTTCCTGAAAGTTTTAAGCAGGCGCCGGGCCACTATGGAAAGTGTTGCACCGGTATCAAGCACTGCTCGAAAAACCTGATCCCCGATTTTCACGAGGATCCAGAAAACCAAGTCCTCCTCTTCGGAGCCGCCCCCCTATTCCTCATCAGGGAATTTCACATCCACTCCTGCAGCCATGAGGGACTTGGCCATCCAGGCCAAGCGCCTCTTCTTAGAATTATTCCCCTCAGGGGTAGCGTTATCCCCTTGGGGGCGCTTCTGGGGGACACCTGCGGCAGGAGCGGGTGTGGCTGCAGGAGTAGGTGTAGCAACGGGCGCTGATGAGCGCCTCTGGGGGTTAGGGGGTCCAGTTTTGCCACCCCCCTTGCCACCTCCTTTACCTTTATCCCCATTCGGGGGATTTCTGGCGGGCGTCGGGGTCTTCTGGCGCTCCGCCTCCTGACGCTTGAGTTTGTCACTCTCGCGTTTCTTGATGTGGCATCCGTCCTCATAGTGACGACGTTTGCCACAGTAACCACAGGTGATGGTACACCTGAAGTGGTCCTGATGGGTCACAGTTTTCCCATCTTTAGTATGCTGCTGACGTTTCATCTGCAGCATACAGCCACTGCAGAGATCGCAGTCAGAGGCATGACAAGGTCCCCCCTTGTCATTGACAGGTCGGCAGTAAAACAGGGGGGGTGTGCCTGCATCAGTTGGAACCTCGTTCATGGCACGTAGGTTGCCCCTCCCTTTACCGCCTCCCTGGTTGGTGTTAGTGGGATTTTTATGCCCCTTCCCTTCGCCACGTTCAGGGGTAGGGGTACCACCTCGTCCCAAATGCTTCTTGAGGAACTTCTCCATGTGGGAGTCGTTCTCTCTCTCAAGAGCTAGCTCAATCAAGAGATCCACCAGTGTATCATACGAGTGGGTCCTGCTCTTCCTCTCAGAGGTGGAGCGGCAATCATCCCACGTACGCTGGGGGATCTTACTCATGAGCCACAGGTGGGGCTCAGTGGCTCCGTAGGAGCCCACATTCATCCTCGAAAATAAGTACTCAAAGTCGCACACATACTCAGAAATTCGCGCAGCGGATGGAAACTCCGGGAGCATATGTAGCTCCTCGATCTGTTTGCGTGCGCTGAGGTCAGTCTCATAGACTGGAAATGTTTTCTCTAACCTCAGGAGTACCTCTGCCCAGGTAGAACAGGTTTTCACAATCTGTTTGACCTGTTTTTGCAAAAATTTCTTTTTGCAAGAGCGTTTTAGCAGTGAACATTTGGTGGCCACATCCACATGGGATTGGCCAGTCAACAAAAGGAACTCCGCAAATTCTTCTGCCCATTCAGGCAGGTTTTTGGGGTCGAACTCCGGCAGTTCCAGCTGGATGTTCGCCTGGGCAATTGGTCTGCCCGTCTTCCCACCCCCCGGAGTTAGGCCTGTAGGCGACACGCCGGCAAGAGGGGCCAGGGCTGACAGCCCTCTTCTCTCACTCTCTGTGACAGGCACGTCCTGTAGATCCGCCATAGGCACAGTCCTGGCACGGGGGTGAAAGGGGCTGGGGCAGGTTACCTTAGGCAACAGCCTTCAGACCCTCGATCTCTTGAGATCTTCGGCCAGGGTACTCAGCCCTGGAGAGAGAGAGAGGAACTCAGGCTTGGGTAAGGGTTCTGCAATACCCAGTTTAGCCTTAATGGCCTCTGATAAGGCCGTCACATCTGGATCTTCTGATCCAGACAGGAATTTGGCCAGCAGCTCGGCCGTTTGATCCAGGGCACCGTAGGTTGGCCTTGGATGATGTTCTTCGACTCGTGTAGGGCCCACTTCGGGAGCCCTTGGGGTTGGGTACTCAGGTCGTAGTCGTCTTGGCAGGGATGCTGTGGACGGAGGACCAGAGTGTGCGTAGGACCCTAGATCTGTACGTGGTCTGGATCCATGTACAGCCAAGGGCTCCTCTCCATCTTCCCCACGGATGGATTTATAGTACTCCTCATGCATGATCTACTCATCCATCTTCATCTTCAGCTTCTCATATTCCTCAGGTCCTTCAATGGCAGTTGAGGATGAAGCTGGACAATTGGATCTTGATACTGAAGCAGCCACACGTCTGTGGAGGTGACTGAAGCTGTCCCCACCGTGTGCTGCTAAGGCCTCGGTGGTAAGGCCTTTATTCTTCTCCGCCCTTCTGCGTTCTGGATCTCCTTGGGACCCAGATGCGCCACTGAGGTGATGTAGTGCTCGGTGTGGTGGTTCACTCATTGGGTGGACCACACTGCCCATTTGTACTTGGACAGTTCGGATAGGCCAGGTCCTGACGCTTGGCGTGGACATGTTGGACTTGTTGTTGAGCTTTTGTTTTGCACTTCTTCTCAGGGTCGGTTCAAAAGGTCGCAAGGGACTGTCTCTGCTACCGGAAAGATGTCCTTGAATTATGCCCTAGGTCTTTTGATGTATTCCTGCAGGTTTTGTAGTTGAAAACCCCAAACCAAAGCAGCAAGTAGAGCAAGGACTGAATGTGGATCGAATCAATGATTGGTTTTGGAATCCAGTGTAACACAGAAGGGCTGCAGATAGACAAAGCAGGTATATGAACATAGATTCAATCACAAATGGATAATACAAAAGGTTTTATAAGAAAATTGGTCAGACTCTAGCCTCAGAGGTTGCAATAGGCACTTCATGTGCACTCTTTTGGGTGAAATGGTGCTGGTTAGGACTGAGGGGCATAGATGTCAGGACCACACAGAAAATCACTTGGCCAAGCAACTGAATTCAGAAACAGTTACAAAGTAGGACCACAATAAGTGGTAGAATCAATTGAGTATAGGGGTCTTGGGGTGGGAGACCACTTAGGCTTAACCTCCAAGGCCCACAAGCATGAAATGCCTGATTTATTTTGGTATGTCCTCCATGAAGGAAGGTACCTCCGCTCAGTTGAGTGGTAGGGGTGAACTTCATGGGGGGGGCTAGGGTCACAACCCCAGTCACCTTGAGAAAGTGTACTTTAGGCAACAAAAGAGAGATAAAAACACTTAAGTTTGTCTCAGCATCAACAAAGGGTTTTAAGGGGGGCTTAGCCTGGATCAAGCCCTCCAAGAAAGACATGGCAGTGACTTTTTCTTACTGGCCGAGTTGACCCACGCTCGTTGGGCTATGTTGGGCACTTTGGGCTGCTTGACCCCTGACTTGTTGGCCAAGTACTGAAGCGGTACCCAGAACCCCATGGCCAGGTTACGGCATACAACCGGTCTCCGGTCCACTAACCCCATGTACGGAAGTGTTCCGTGCCGTGAAGCCCCGCATCGGCAACCGATGCACCGCCAGCGGAGATTTGTGTATCAGAATATCAGGAATCAACAGGGTTTTATTTTCATATTGTTTCCGTCAATTTTTACGCTTCCGTTCTGATACTCACTGTTTTGACTGCTGGCGGTTGGATCGCGACTTTACCGTAACCGCCAGTTTAACTGTAATTAATGGAAATTTTAACGCTATCCGTCACGAAGGCTCCAAAGTCGTCAGGAACTGCATGGATGCTTCCGCAATTTTCAGTTCTTACACTCGCAACCTTAATCCGAATTTTTCAGGATGTCGAAATCGGATTTTCGACTTCGACATCCCCGCACCTGATTTGACCTCTTTCGAGTGGACCTACGTGCTTCCCTATGCACGAATCAACTTTCCCTTTATCCTGCCCTCCATTTGTCTTAAAGCTATGGGCAAAACAAAGTTGATTCGTGAGGCCACTTGTGAGGGTCATATCTCGTGCCGCTTGCGAGTATTGACGATAGGGAAACGTGGGATGTATTCACAATACTCCCGACGTAATTTAGGAAGCATTATATGCCCTGCGTTTCCACACGTGCGCGCTAGTGTAATGGATCATGGTCAAGAGGGTAGAGTTTGCGTTGTAACTCTATGGCCATGATGTTGCGTGCGTTAAGATAACTTTCGAGTGTAGCGCGCAAGTGTTGGTGTTGCATAGGAACTCTCCTTGAGTTCCTATGAGCGATTGACACAAAGTTATGCCCTTGGAGGGGCATGACATATCGTGGTGGGAGCTACCTTTTTGGGCAATATGTGGTATGTGCCATGTGTTGTGTTGCGTGCCCATTTGGCGGGTCCATAGCTCCAAGCCGAGCCCGCCAATGGACCTCATATTGTGCAAGCCCCTTCTCCATACTCCCCACGATCAATTGCAAGCCTAACCTTCGTGAAGGGAAGCTTGTGTGGTGATCCCGAAGCGATGCGTTGGGAGCAAGGTGTGTATTTTGCAATTTTCCATAATTTCATGTGCCCACTTGGGAAGTAGCGCTCGTAACCTTTCAAGGCGCCCCAAGTGGAGCACATATGTGGGATCGAAGGTCATTGGTGTCAAGTCATTGTGTGTAGAAGGATTAAGTGATTGCACGATCCAAGCCGAAGATATTATAATATAATTATGCACCTTTCAAGGCACTTTTGTGTGTGCTTGTGCCAATTTTGCCATTTTTGGCCCGTCATGATGTCAAGTGGCGACCGTGTATCTCAACGTTGCGCTCAATTGACATCATGACCCAAGTATGATATGAGGGTACATACTTCGGTGCCCAACATATCTTGGACCCGGCGAATAACTCCTCTTAGGCTTGGCATGCCGTGGCCGCCATGTTGGCGATTTGGGACTATCCCAAATCATGGGCTCACTTGGCGACCCTGCCATTCCCAATATCGGAGGAGTTGGGCGACGCCCAAAAGATATGTTGGACCAACATGACTTGATACCAATCCTATGGCACACTCCGGTCCAGGTCGGGCATGTGCCTCATTTGCCCCAACCATGAGTGTGCGCATTTTTGGCCATTTTGAGCAATTTTCCACTTTTGCTGCCCGCCGTGAACTATGTTCTAACCCTCGTGCACGCCGGACGCATGGACCAATGGACCATATATGACATGGGTGTTATGGGTAATGGTCCCCATGGTCCACACACCACGTGGGCGAAGCGGAGCCACCTTCGTTAAGGCGCTAGCCCAATGTGAGTGTGGGCAATTTTGCAATTTTGGCATTTGTGGACCCAATTGGGATCGTCACCACGCCAAGTGGCATGAAGATCTTTGAGAGCCAAGGGCATGGGAGTCTCCGTTGGACTCTGGGTGGATCGCGTGTGGAATGGCGGATCCGATCTCCAAGCCGGCGTGGAGATATACTATTGGGAGCACACCGAATTTTGGCTCATTTCAAGCAGCCAAAATGACCCAATTTTGGGACCCCAATTTCCCCCTTCCGTGTGGTCAATTGGTGGCCCCATTTCTCTAGGCCCATAGGGAGCCTGGACCTAAATCCAAGTTGTACACTCAGATAGAAGTCCTAGGTCCTGCCTCCTACCCTGTGAGTCATTGGCCTCACCTTGGCCGGGCGAGCCACGCGTGGGAATGACGCCAATTTTGGTGGTTTTGGCATCATGACCCCACTTGACTCATCCGTGTTGCCCTGATGCCGGGACCTCAGAGGGAACCAGGTTGGGTGAGGGCTCCAGGGAGTTCGTACTCGAAGGGCATAGGGTCAGTTGCCTCGTCCCTACCTCTGGCGGGTCCGGACGAAGGGTCAATTTTGGAGTTTTCAGGCTAATATCAGTTTGGGCTGAAACAGCCCATTTTCAGCTACCAACTCCTGAGGGATAATGGCGGGCCCATATCTCTGGCTCAGAGAGGAGTTGGGACCTGCCGTTACGGGAGCATAGGGAGCCACTGTCGGTTGGCCTTGGTGCTGATTGGTTTCGAGGAACTCGCCTGTGGCTGTGCGGGACACCTCCCCCATTGGCAGGGTTTCAGGGTCCGGACTGAGCAGGGCATGGGTTGTGTTTGAGCCCCCGCCCCCACCAGCCACTGAGAGGGTCGGACCTGGGATTGGGATATGAGTTAGGACTGAGTGTCTATTGTCCTGTGATGCCCTTACCCCAGTCCAGTCTTAACCCCATCTGTACATATCCTGATGTGTTGTTGTACATACTTTCGTTCCCTCTTTGCAGAGTGGCAAGGATTCTGAAACGCTTTGTCACATGACATGAGCGCATTGATGCCCCTGTGAGCGTAGTGCTTTGCCTGCCTGCTCACTTGCGCGTGTCCCGCAGCGTCCCGTGGCCGGCCCCCCACGGGAACGCGTCGAAAGCGTTTCACCGCCGCGGGGTTACCCAACCCTCGCGTGCCACTCGGGGCCACCAACCCCGAGCAGCGCGGCGCAGCTCGCAGCTCGCAGCGCAGCGCAGCGTCTCGCAGCGCAGCGCAGCGGCTCGCAGCGCCACTCAGCGACAGCGCCGAGTTCGTCACGGAGCCCGCAGCGCCGTCCAGAGCATCGCCCTGACCGCGCAGCAACCGTGAAAGAGGTGCACAGACCAGGACTCCTGCATCAGCCCCATCGGCCGACCCGGAGTCCCATCGGCCGACCAGCAAGGCCGCGTCAACCACCTCCACAACCACCGGCTGACCAGCACCAGCCGCACATCCAGCCCAGTGCTGCAGCACCCGCCTCAACAACCACCACCAGTTCGTTGAGTTGAACGAGTGCATACCAAGGACCTCAAGACCAACTACGCCCCCGCTGCCATGGTGAATTGGCAGGAAGCGGGCAGGACGTGGCCGCGGCCCCACCCCCATGCAGCACGCCTGCTGCGTGGGTTGGTTTGGGACCAGCACTACCGCCACAGCCACCCCCAGTGCGAAGGCGGCATGCCCAGGAGCTTCGAGCTCCGCACAGACATCGCCCCCGACCGCCTGCAGGCCGTGGAGGACTGGCTGCGGGCGGAAGGGTACGAGTACCGCCAGCAGCAGAGGCGCTGGAGGACGTGGACCCGGCCGAAACAGGCCCGGCGAAGGCCTGCGTCCCGAGGGGATTGAGGAGGACGAGGAGCCCAACGTGCACCCGTCGGGCGCCTCGATCAACGTCTCCTTGTGGGACGTGATCGAGAAGAACTTCCCGGAACCGGGGAGCGAGCGCAGGCTGCAGGGCAGCAGCAGCGCGTCTCCGGGGAAGGAGAAGCGGTCCGCCGGGGACAAGAAGAGGGACCGGAGGTGGCGGGAGTACCAGGAGTCCCTGGCCGCCGAAGCCGCCCAAGGCGCCAAGGGCGGAACCCCAGCCCCCAGTCCCCAACGGGCCAATGGTGGTCAGCACCCCGGCTCCACCACCCTTGGCGACTACATCCAAGTCGCCAAGCAGACCCAGGCCAAGCCCCGTCCGCTGCTCCTGAGGGCCCGGCAGGCCCCAGCAGGCCCCAGCAGCGACGTGGAGTCGGCCCACCGCGGGAGGATGCCGGCCGACCAGGCCAGCTCCAGCAGCAGCGTCGCTCCCGAAAGGGACGTGGCGCGCGCCTGTGAGCGCGCCTGTGGGGTGCCCTGCAACCGTCGGGTTGCCCGGCAACGGGCCAGGCAGTACAGCGCTGCCGTGGAGGGCGCCGCCGGCATCGCCCAGGAGGAGGCTGCGGAGCGGGCGCATGGCATGGCCATCCACGCCCAGACCGTGGCGGCCATTGCGGCCGGACTCACGGCCGTAGCCGCCAATGGGGCAGCAACTGCCCAGGTCAACGGTGAGTTGGCGGCAGCCGACGAGGAAGCCCGCCTGACGCAGGAGGCCATTGCCTGCAAGGAGGCCGAGGTGAAGGCGCTGGAAGAGGCGCTTGCCCAAGAGAGGGCAAAGAAGAAGGCGGAGGAAAGGGCCCACGCCGAAGCGACGGCTAAGGCCCAGGAGGACGCCGCCAAGAAGGAAGCCATCGAGGCCGCGCGACGGAAGGTCGCTGAGGAGAAGGCCAAGACAGAGGCGGAGCTGGCAGCGTTGGAAGCGCAGAAGGCGCGGCTGCAGCAGGCCCGGGAAGCCGAGGCAGCTCGTGCTCGGGAGGAAGCCGAAGCGCGAGCTGCCGCAGCCACCGCCGCCGCAATGGAGGAGGCAGAGGCCAAACTCCGCCGCGAGACTCCCCCGGGAGCATCACGAGTGGAGACCCTTCGAAAGCTTTTCGAAGGGGACGCCTCCTCCAGGATGGCGCTGGATGAGGCCGACACGGGCAGCAGTGGGAGCAGTGGCACCACCGCCCGTCGACGGAGGAAGGGCAAGGGGAAGACCCCCGAGAGGCCGCGGAGGCCAGCGGGTGGGCACCCCCACGACAGTGACCCCTTCTTCACCGCCAGTGACGGGGATGAACGAGGCCGTCGACATCGCCAAGTGGTGGCTTGGACGGGCGGAGGCGGCGGAGACGTCCCCATGGAACCGGAAGGTGAGGATGAGGACGTCCCTCCTCCCTACCGGAGCTCGGAGTCCTCCGAGACCGAGACGCCCAGGTGGGGCGACATGGGCGAGGATGACGACATGGACTTCGGCATCACGAGGAAGCGCCCATCCTCGGACCCACCGAGGCGACCCGTCGGAGACCCACCGGGACCCCCTGGCGGAGGACCATCAGGACCCCCTGGAGGACGCCCACCGAGTGGACCCCCTGGAGGCGGACCACCGGGCGGGGGAGGACCCCCTGGACCGGGCGGACCCGGCGGAGGCCCTCCTGGAGGACCCCCTGGGGACCCCGACGACCCACCAGGGAACGGCGACCCGGATACCACCTGGCGGTGGATTGTCTACCTCCGCAGGAGGGTCTTTTCCCTCGAGTGCGAGGTAGACACGGGCAAGGTCGAGATGGCTCGCATCTCCGGGGTCGCCGCGCGCGCGCAGAAGGAGCTGGACATCGCCAGGGCCGAGACCAAGTCGCTGACCAACGTCGTCAGCGGCCTGCAGGAGAGGCTGGATGCGCTGGAAGCCCGTGGGAGCGTCGGCAGCGACCACCCACCCCTGGAGTCTGGCTCGTCGGACGACGGCTGGGGACCCGGACCAGGTCCAGGCACACCCCACGCCCCCGGCGGAGCCCCCAGGAGTCGCCCCAGCGCCAGTGCCCCCTCTCCCACCGCCCCCTCTCACCGCAGCGCGGGCCGCCGCAACGAGCGCGTGCCGCCCGGCAGTGGCAGTGAGAAATGGCGTGATGAGTGGCTCAGCGCGGAGTACCGCAACCGCCGTGCTCCACCGCGGACGCCTGTACGCCCCCAACGCCCGGCACCAGCCCCGGTGCCAATCCCAACGGCTGGAGGACGTTATGGTGGACTCAGGGACGAGGTCCCCAGAGGAGACGTGGAGTGGGATGTCGGCGAAGGTGAGGACCTGGACCTGGACCTGGAGGAGTTCGACATCAGCCCGCCGCGTGGTGTACGACGGGAGGCCGCTGAACGCAGCCGCCGGCGCCGTGATGAGGATACGTACATGGATGCAGTACGGCGTGAACATTTTGGTTCAGCGTACGTGGAGGAACCGCGGCGTAGCCACAGGGGTTCCATGGAGGAGATGGACGTGGCAGACGTGGGAGTCCGTGGGCGAGGCCGATGGGAACCTCGGTCGACCTCGCGGCCGGCGTTCATGGTCTCTAAGGCCGCGGATGCCGCCGTGTGGGAAGACTTGAAGGACATCAAGCCCCCCATGTACGACGGCAACCCCCTCAACCTCGACCGCTTCTTGGAGAAGCTGGACGATTGGGGGCTGACCGTCACTGAAGACCTGCCTCCCGCTGATGCGGAGAAGTATGTCTTCAAATGGTTCAGGTACCGCCTGCCGGAAGTGCTCGGAGAGCTATACTTCATGGCGACCAAGGAGGGGAAAATCAAGACCCTCAAGGAAGCCAAGAAGTGGCTCAACGAGCAGGAGCGGGTGGACGCTCCGCAGGTGGCGGCCAAGCGCTGGAAGTCCATCAAGCTTGAGCATGATGGACGGGAGATCCGCCTACGAGAGTGGCGAGACTTCCGAGGGAAATACACCCTCTTCCGCCGCAACGTGGAGGATTGGAACGAGGGTGACGAGCAGGCTCGCCTGCTCTCCATGCTGCCGGAAGCATGGATCAAGAGGGTCACCAAGGAGGAATCCAAGCGGGCCAAGTCCAACCACACGGTCAAGATGATGCTCCCCAAAGAGTATCATACGAACGTGGTGGCTTGGGCGAAGAAGAACGTGGCCCGGGATGTCAAACGGCACTCCCTGCGGAACGCTCTTCTCATCACCGTCTCGGGCGATCGCGAGAAGACCGCGATGTGGCGCCTTGACGATTGTGAGTTGAGCGGCCAGACCATCCGTCTGCAGCCCATCCCGGCGCGGATGAGCTGCGACGAGATCCTGGAGTGGGTTGGCGAGGAAGTACTCAAGGAGTACCGAAACCTCCACCACACCCGCGGGTTGAGGCCCGGCGACCGCGACGTCAACTACGTTGGCGAGGGACCTGGCGGGGAAAATGCCATGGACCCAGCGGGAGCCGGCGGCGATGAGACTCTCGTCGACGATGACGACGACGATGAGCCCGCCGAAGTGGCCGTTTGCGCCTTCGTGGCCAAGAACCTTAACGCGGGGAGCAAACCGGGAAACTGGAAGCCCCTGCAGCAGGGTTGGAGGAAGCAGGAGAAGAGGGACCCTCGCCGTATTGGCGACCCTCCGCTGTCCTTTGGGGAGTTCATACGAGCTCACCCTCAGGGCTGTTTCGTGTGTAATGGGAGGAAGCGAGGCTTCAACCATGACCACCGAACATGCCCCATCCACAAGGCCGACACGGACGCTTACAAGAAGGCGCACGGGTCGAAGAAGCGTGCGCCCGCGGGTATCCGGGAAGCCAAGATGGAGGTGGACAAGGACGAGCTGGCCAAGCTGATGTCGTCGGTGGGGACCGAATTGGCCAAGGAGATCCAGGAGATCAAGCGGAACTGGGTCCCCAGATCGGACAACAAGAACAAGGAGAACAACCAGAATGACCAGAACAAGGACAAGGACAAGAACAAGGGTAGAAAAGGGGGAAGGAAGAAGGGCATCAACGACGTTGAGGCCGAGGAGAACACCCCCTCCTCCACAACCGACGCCCCCTAGCGGAGCCCCTGCAGCCAAGGGCCCCAGCTAGGGCGGTCGCAGGATGGTGACGTGGGAAGCGCCGAACCATCCCAGTCGGGAGTCGATAAGCACAAGGGGACTGCCGCGGGCGGAAGGCCCGGTCCGGCGCCCAGTCGCGGAGGCGGGGTGAGGGCAAGTGAAGGCACGAACCCTTGCACCCGTCCGTCCTTCGCGACCAAGAATGTGTTTGATGTACTACAGGATCTATCCGAGAGTATCGGAGGATCACCCGGACCGCAGCTGGATGCTGCAGATGGGCAGCCTGAGCCCATTGTCCACGACCTGCACCAGTCGCTTGTGGAGCTTCTGGAACGGCCGGAGATCCTGAGTTTGCACGCCGTGCGCCGTGTCGGTCGCGAGCGGCAGTTGCATCTTAAGGTCCGTGCCCTATGCGGGGAAGTGGAAAAGGTTTTCGACGTGTTGGTCGACACGGGAGCTCAAGTCAGCTTGGTCAAGGCTGGCCTACTTCCACCAGAGTGTCTGACCGACAGTAGGAAACCTGTCAGGCTGAAGGTGGCGAACGGCCAGTACATGGTGGGAGGCACGAAGGAAGCGGCCATTGGGCTGCAGTTCGTGAACCATCGTGAGCTGAGCCGCCCAGACCTCGGCAAGGAAATCCTCCTGCACGGTAGCTTCTACGAGGCCGAGATGGACTGGGACATGATCGTCGGGTACGACTTCATGATGGAGACGGACTCCGGCGTTCTCCCGGCCCAGGCCTCCATGACCCTGTACCAGGACGACCAGCTCTCGTGGCTTTCGTCACCTGAGCACCATGTGGAATGCCAATGGATCCACCCCGAACGCAATCAGCTCGAAGTGGCCGCGCTGGACACTGAGCCAACTGGTCCTGCAAACCAGGAGTACGGCGTAAGGCCGGAAGTGGCGAGCCGAGTTGTCGCGGACTTGGGAGCTTCGGATCTGGCCCTGGATGCGTTCTCTTCAGGAACCTCCGCCCATCTGCGGGTGTGTGAGAAGTACTGGAGCGCACAGGACTCCGCGTGGAAGAAGCACTGGAGTCCGCATCAAGGATTGATGTGGATCCATTGCCCCCGTTGGGACATTCCAAGAGCGATAGCGAAGATTCGCAAGGACCGCTCCAAGGCAGTGCTGGTGGTTCCTATGGGATGCACCGAGGAGGAGAGTACCCGACATTGGGTAGCCTCATTGACCAACATGACCTTAAACAAGGTCGTCCTACCGGCTGGTGAGAGTGTCTATCAGGACGCTAAGGGACAGCCCATGCCACCCCAGAGATGGCCAACGGAATTCCACTATGTGGATGGGGGCCTTGATCAGGCCGACACCACGGACTTCGTGTGTGTCAACCGTATCATAGCAGAGCCCTGGCGGCAATGCTTTGCGGTTCCCCCTGTCGACATCGAAGAATCGGATTCGGAAGACCCCCTCACTGAAGAGGAGTGGGATCTGGTTCAGGGGTATATGGATCAGCCCTTTCACGACTGGGGAAACCAGCGTGAGGGCAAAGGCCAGGACAAAGCCTGGTGGGAAGTGGACTCAATCGTCTCCAGTTCCTATGACGGGAATACCTTCGTACAGAGGGTGCTGGATCACATGTCCAGCCAAGACGAGCCACCTGGCGGTAACCCACCCACCTACGGCGATCTGTTCCGAGGCAAGACCAGAGATGGCCCTTTGGGCCACCTGGGAAGACCACCTGAGCCGAAACCGAGCGGGGTCGCTACCCCTCAAGTAAGCTCCGTGGTTCAAGTGCCCGGAAAAGCCAAGGCGGAGTCCGATGACTGCCCCAAGATCCAGGCATTGAGGGCCAGGCTGAAGCGGAAGTATGGTGATACTTTCTTCAGCGGTAAGCCTGTGTTTCCCCCACCGGTGCGTGGACCGTATGGCGAGGCCAAGATACGACTGAAGCAGGACCCCCGTGTGTATCGACACCGGGAGTTTGCCCTGAGGGGCGAGAGGAAAGAGGCCATGGAGAAGATCCTCCGTGACTTCATCCAGAGAGGCTGGCTTGAGCCGTGCCACTCCAAGTGGGCCTCTCCCTGCTTCGTCGTCCCCAAGAAGGTTGGCGGTGAGTGGCGGCTCGTGGTCGACTACCGCGGCCTGAACGCCCAAACGCAGCACGACAGCTATACGCTGCCCCTCATTGAGGATATGCTGCAAAAACAACGGCGGCGGAGGATCTTCACGGTGATTGACCTGAAACATGGTTATCATCAGATGCCTCTCGCCGAGGAGTCCCGTGCCTGCACAGCCATGAGCACCCCACTTGGACCTCTCCAGTGGAAGGTGATGCCTATGGGCGTTACCAACGGCAATGCGGCTTTTCAGCGGATGCTGGAGAACCTGCTTGAGCCGGTGCGCGACTGTGCGGACCCCTTCGTGGACGACGTGATCATCGCGTCCGGGGACCCCAGCATGAGCTACGAGGAGCTCCTGGAGGCACACGTGAGGGACGTCACTCGAGTGCTGGACCTTCTGGTTCGGCACAAACTTACGGGCAGCAGTGACAAGGCCACCATTGCGGTAAGCGAGGTGGTCTTCGCTGGCCACGTGGTCGGGAACGGGCAGCGAAAGCCCATACCTGGCAAGGTGGCTGCGATTGAGCACTGGGAAAAGCCCAAAACGGTCTCTGAGCTACGGGCGTATCTGGGGTTCTGCAATTACTACTCGGGGTATATCAAGATGTATGCCGAGTATGCAGCCCCCATGACGACCATGCTCAAGGGCAACCGAGAGGAGACCAAGAAGGGGTCCAAGAAGGCTCTGGTCTGGACAGCTGAGTCCGACCGTGCCTTTGAGGGGATGAAGCAGGCGCTGCTATCCGCAGTGGGTCTGCACCTCGTGGATCCCGACCGAGGGTTCGTCCTGCGCACCGACGCTTCCGACTACGCCATTGGTGCTGTGTTGGAGCAAGTGCTTGACGACGGGAGGCACGTGCCCGTGGCCTTCTGGAGCCGAGTCCTGGCGGAAGGCCAGAGACGGACGTGGACGCCCCGTGAAAAGGAGGCGTATGCCATCGTCATGGCTCTCAGGAAATGGGCTGGGTACATAGCCCTCCATCCCGTCACCGTCTGCACCGACCATCAGAGTCTGCAGTCGTGGCACAAGGAGCACCCGGACACCCCCTCAGGTCCCGCCTCCCGACGGGCAAGATGGCATGAGACCTTGGCCAAGTTCGACCTTACGGTTGTTTATATTCCTGGAAAGGATAACACCGTGGCGGACTGTCTCAGTAGGTGGGCCTATCCCGCCAGCAAGGGCATGCAGGATATCTCTGCCCATGGCGATGAGGCTGAGACCGCTGAAGCCAAGAGGATCATCGAAAGGGAGCGCCTGATGGAGGAGGAGGGTGCCAAATGCTTCGTCGTCATGGCCGCGGATGCCCCCCTCGCAACGAGGGTGAGCAGAGCGATCAGAGTGCTCGCCCCTGAGGGAGCCGAGTCCGACAAGCACCTCTTCCCGAAGTCTTGCCTCCAGGACGACTGGACCGACAATTACGCCAAGTCTGAGACCTTTGCGGCCGAGTATAGGGCTGTGACCGACCCTGACGACGGGCAGAAGTGGCCAAAGGGGCTGACTGAGGAAGATGGCAAGCTCTACCGGAATGGTAAGCTGCTAGTACCAGAGTCCCGGGTGCTCGAGCTGTGTGAAGCTTGGCACCACCACATGCTGCACCCAGGGGTCAAGAAGCAAGCTCTTGACATGCAGCGTCGGTTCGAGATCGACCATATCGTTCTCTACACCGCCATCAAGAAGGTCAGGAAGGGTTGCTCGGTCTGTCAGGCCTGCAATCCCGATAACCGGAACGTCAAGGGGGAACCCCAATGGACCCCGGTTCCTGACCAGCCCATGGAGAGCGTGGCCATGGACGTCTTCTCCATGCCCGAAGTGCACATTGGCAAGGAGACCTTTGACTGTGTGGTTCTCTGTGTGGACCGCCACAGCGGCTACGTTGTAGCCGTTCCGGCACGCAAAAAGGGGTTGCTTGCCAGAGAAGTGGCAGTCATGATGATTCGTCATTGGCTGACCGTCTTTGACATCCCCCGCACCATTTGCAGTGACCGAGGGCCCCAGTTTACTGGTGGCTGGTTCAAGGCTATGTGTTCCCTCATGGGAATACGTCATGCCAAGAGCGTTGCCTATCTCAGCCGGTCTAACGGCCGTGCTGAAGTGGCTGGACGGCAGCTGTTCGAGAAGCTGCCCAAGATCCACATCACCAATCCACGTCGGAACTGGTTTGAGGAGATGTGGCCTGCTCTGAAGGCCCATCATGACACCCCCACGCCGGGCGGTTTGTCCCCTCACCAGATTCTGTTCGGCAGGGACCCCCTGGGTCGGGGACTTCCCTTGTCTGGTGATGGCATGGCTATGGATGCCAAGGAATTCTTCGCGCGGCAAGAGCAAACGGCGCGGGACATCCGCCAGCAGCTCGAGAAGGAGCATGCTGAGCGTCAGAAGTCCGCCCCGAGCTCGACAGCGCAGAGGTTCAGGGTGGGAGACCCGGTGTGGGTGATCAGACCCCGCCCTATGGGCACCCACCGCACCAAGACCTGGTTCACACCCGGCGAGGTGGTGCGCAGGATTGGTGAGGACACCTACCGCATCAAGGTGGGTCACGGACAGTTCCGGGAGCGCCACGAGAGTCAACTCCGTGTGCGGGAACCCGACCTCCGTGGCCAGCATGTGTCCCTGAGCTACGCCGCACATGAGGCCGATTCGGACGACGACTATGCTGAGCAGGACGACTATACTGTCGAGAAGATCCTGGCTCAGCGTCCGAAGGCCTCGGCACCTGGAGGTCTGGAGTTCAAGGTTCGTTGGCGAGGCTATGGGCCGTCCCACGATACCTGGGAACCCGTCTCCTCGTTCGTGCCGCGGGTCAATACTCCCTTCATGGAGTACATCCGCAAGCACAAGACCAAGATCCATGTTTCGGACTTGGCAGCACTCACCCGGGCGATTGCAGCCAGGGGTGCCTGATCAGCGCCCTGAGCTCTCCCCTGATGTGCTTTGAGGCGCTTGTGAGGCCGACGGATCGTCCCTCACTTGCTTGCTCTCTCTCATCTTCCGGTGACCTGCCATCAGAGTGGCCATATACCCCCCCCTGCTGAATCCAGAGGAGGATGGCCCCTCTCTTTCAATTCTATTCGTCACTCCCCCCCCTGCTGAATCCTTGGGAAACCAGGTGGGGCGACTGACCTTCATATTTTTGAGCTCTTGCGGCCTTGAAGCCCATACGTCGTTGCGCAACGGATGCCGCTGTCATCGGCATTGCGAATTTTTGGTGTGTGGTCTGGTTCCATGGCACTTGCGGAATCCAGACCAGTCGACGTGTGTCAGCTGACTATATATGGCCTGAACTCAGGCGTTTTCCCGTCCACCCTCCTGCATTGCCTTATCCTGACCGTGGCGTGGTTTGGCGCTCTGTCCAGAGCGTGTTTACACGCCTATTTACCCAGATTATTGCTTGTTTTTCTGCCCTCCAGGATATGTGCATCTGTATGTTAAGTGTCATCAGCCCATCGCTGAAAGATGGACTGTTTTTCACCACGAATCGGGATACAGAGGCGCCTTGAGTCGCCGTTTACATGTTCATACAGCCTGGTCCAGCCTGGACCAGTACTTGATTACAGATTCTACTGTTTGAGTGCCCGTGATACCGTGTTGCCCTATTCGCTGTGATGTGTGGAGATCCTGATGGCGCCAGGCGGGAAGCCCAGTTGCCTGACTACACTCCAAGCGGTCCGCCACTGTCAGTCCCAGTGTGAGCCTACCAATTCGCAGACGCACTTGCATTCGGATGGCGGCCTCCGGTGCTCCTGACCTCGGTCAGTCTGCCTGGGAAACTGGTGGTTTGAGGAGTCGACGCCTCCGCCCACACTGCATGAGGACTCCCTCATGTATGGCCTTCGTGGCAGTAGGGCGAGGGAAAAGACGGCCTTGATGCCCGATCCCTTAAGGAGGAGTTCCCTTAAGATCTGGGGTTCTTAAGGAGTTCGACTATGGCACTCTGGACTCGCGTCGTATGGATATGGACATGGTGCGCCCGAGGAAGGACCCGTGGGGACTCTCCCCAGTCGGCGGGCCTTGGGAAGCTTGGGGTAGCCTGATGGATCTTTGTGGTCGCTCTCGACTTGTGGGACCACCTCGGTCGTCGTGTGTCGCCTATGCTGGCCGTGTATGCCACTGCCACTGTGGTGGTGACCGTAGCAGCCGGCACCCGGTGCGCCTGGTATGGGTTAACGGGTCCTTTGGATGCCGAACAATCGCCGCCAGGACCCGGGACTTGATACTTGATACTTGATACTATACATGTGCTACGAGCTTATACAACATCATACCTATTCTACTGTGACTTACTGAAGTGAGGATGTGACACCCCCCCCCCCTTCAGAAGAGGGTCCTGAGTACCCGCTGCCATGCGTGTTGTTATCGAGCCCCCCCCAGGGTTTGCTCTAAGGAGGGGGGTGAAGCGGTACCCAGAACCCCATGGCCAGGTTACGGCATACAACCGGTCTCCGGTCCACTAACCCCATGTACGGAAGTGTTCCGTGCCGTGAAGCCCCGCATCGGCAACCGATGCACCGCCAGCGGAGATTTGTGTATCAGAATATCAGGAATCAACAGGGTTTTATTTTCATATTGTTTCCGTCAATTTTTACGCTTCCGTTCTGATACTCACTGTTTTGACTGCTGGCGGTTGGATCGCGACTTTACCGTAACCGCCAGTTTAACTGTAATTAATGGAAATTTTAACGCTATCCGTCACGAAGGCTCCAAAGTCGTCAGGAACTGCATGGATGCTTCCGCAATTTTCACATCTTACACTCGCAACCTTAATCCGAATTTTTCAGGATGTCGAAATCGGATTTTCGACTTCGACATCCCCGCACCTGATTTGACCTCTTTCGAGTGGACCTACGTGCTTCCCTATGCACGAATCAACTTTCCCTTTATCCTGCCCTCCATTTGTCTTAAAGCTATGGGTAAAACAAAGTTGATTCGTGAGGCCACTTGTGAGGGTCATATCTCGTGCCGCTTGCGAGTATTGACGATAGGGAAACGTGGGATGTATTCACAATACTCCCGACGTAATTTAGGAAGCATTATATGCCCTGCGTTTCCACACGTGCGCGCTAGTGTAATGGATCATGGTCAAGAGGGTAGAGTTTGCGTTGTAACTCTATGGCCATGATGTTGCGTGCGTTAAGATAACTTTCGAGTGTAGCGCGCAAGTGTTGGTGTTGCATAGGAACTCTCCTTGAGTTCCTATGAGCGATTGACACAAAGTTATGCCCTTGGAGGGGCATGACATATCGTGGTGGGAGCTACCTTTTTGGGCAATATGTGGTATGTGCCATGTGTTGTGTTGCGTGCCCATTTGGCGGGTCCATAGCTCCAAGCCGAACCCGCCAATGGACCTCATATTGTGCAAGCCCCTTCTCCATACTCCCCACGATCAATTGCAAGCCTAACCTTCGTGAAGGGAAGCTTGTGTGGTGATCCCGAAGCGATGCGTTGGGAGCAAGGTGTGTATTTTGCAATTTTCCATAATTTCATGTGCCCACTTGGGAAGTAGCGCTCGTAACCTTTCAAGGCGCCCCAAGTGGAGCACATATGTGGGATCGAAGGTCATTGGTGTCAAGTCATTGTGTGTAGAAGGATTAAGTGATTGCACGATCCAAGCCGAAGATATTATAATATAATTATGCACCTTTCAAGGCACTTTTGTGTGTGCTTGTGCCAATTTTGCCATTTTTGGCCCGTCATGATGTCAAGTGGCGACCGTGTATCTCAACGTTGCGCTCAATTGACATCATGACCCAAGTATGATATGAGGGTACATACTTCGGTGCCCAACATATCTTGAACCCGGCGAATAACTCCTCTTAGGCTTGGCATGCCGTGGCCGCCATGTTGGCGATTTGGGACTATCCCAAATCATGGGCTCACTTGGCGACCCTGCCATTCCCAATATCGGAGGAGTTGGGCGACGCCCAAAAGATATGTTGGACCAACATGACTTGATACCAATCCTATGGCACACTCCGGTCCAAGTCGGGCATGTGCCTCATTTGCCCCAACCATGAGTGTGCGCATTTTTGGCCATTTTGAGCAATTTTCCACTTTTGCTGCCCGCCGTGCACTATGTTCTAACCCTCGTGCACGCCGGACGCATGGACCAATGGACCATATATGACATGGGTGTTATGGGTAATGGTCCCCATGGTCCACACACCACGTGGGCGAAGCGGAGCCACCTTCGTTAAGGCGCTAGCCCAAAGTGAGTGTGGGCAATTTTGCAATTTTGGCATTTGTGGACCCAATTGGGATCGTCACCACGCCAAGTGGCATGGAGATCTTTGAGAGCCAAGGGCATGGGAGTCTCCGTTGGACTCCCGGTGGATCGCGTGTGGAATGGCGGATCCGATCTCCAAGCTGGCGTGGAGATATACTATTGGGAGCACACCGAATTTTGGCTCATTTCAAGCAGCCAAAATGACCCAATTTTGGGACCCCAATTTCCCCCTTCCGTGTGGTCAATTGGTGGCCCCATTTCTCTAGGCCCATAGGGAGCCTGGACCTAAATCCAAGTTGTACACTCAGATATAAGTCCTAGGTCCTGCCTCCTACCCTGTGAGCCATGGGCCTCACCTTGGCCGGGCGAGCCACGCGTGGGAATGACGCCAATTTTGGTGGTTTTGGCATCATGACCCCACTTGACTCATCCGTGTTGCCCTGATGCCGGGACCTCAGAGGGAACCAGGTTGGGTGAGGGCTCCAGGGAGTTCGTACTCGAAGGGCATAGGGTCAGTTGCCTCGTCCCTACCTCTGGCGGGTCCGGACGAAGGGTCAATTTTGGAGTTTTCAGGCTAATATCAGTTTGGGCTGAAACAGCCCATTTTCAGCTACCAACTCCTGGGGGATAATGGCGGGCCCATATCTCTGGCTCAGAGAGGAGTTGGGACCTGCCGTTAAGGGAGCATAGGGAGCCACTGTCGGTTGGCCTTGGAGCCCATTGGTTTCCAGGAACTCGCCTGTGGCTGTGCGGGACACCTCCCCCATTGGCAGGGTTTCAGGGTCCGGACTGAGCAGGGCATGGGTTGTGTTTGAGCCCCCGCCCCCACCAGCCACTGAGAGGGTCGGACCTGGGATTGGGATATGAGTTAGGACTGAGTGTCTATTGTCCTGTGATGCCCTTACCCCAGTCCAGTCTTAACCCCATGTGTACATATCCTGATGTGTTGTTGTACATACTTTCGTTCCCTCTTTGCAGAGTGGCAAGGATTCTGAAACGCTTTGTCACATGACATGAGCGCATTGATGCCCCTGTGAGCGTAGTGCTTTGCCTGCCTGCTCACTTGCGCGTGTCCCGCAGCGTCCCGTGGCCGGCCCCCCACGGGAACGCGTCAGTACGCTGGTGTGCAGATCGATGAGCCTGTGTGGTTCAAGGCTGGTGCTCATATCTTCCCTGAGAGCGGTCTGGACTACCTTGGCAGCTCCAGCCTGGTGCACGCCCACTCCATCCTTGCTGGCAGGCCTATTGTGTGCAGGGTGGTCCGCTGCACGAGAATCTGCATCTGCTCCACCCTGGTGAGGCCTTCGACCCTCTGGTTTTGGCTGACGACCCTGACACTTTCGCTGAGCTGAAGGTGAAGGAGATCAAGACCGGCTGTTTGGCTGTGTTCTTTACATTCGGCTACTACGTGCAGGCCACCGCGACTGGAGAAGGTCCTGTTGAGAGCTGGGCCCCCCACATCGCCGACCCATTCGCCGTGAACGGTATGGCCAGCGCCAATGTTGCCCTGCTCGCTCCTTTCCCGGTGGCAACGTTCGCCACCGCTGCCTGGTATGGCCCTGAGCGCAACAAGTGGTAAGGCCCATTCTCTGATGCCTCCTCCCCTGACTACCTCACTGGTGAGTACCCTAGAGACTACGGTTGAGACGCCGCCGGTTTGGCTGCTGACCCTACCACCTTCGCCGCCGCGTACCATGAGGCCGAGTTGACCCACGCTCGTTGGGCTATGTTGGGCACTTTGGGCTGCTTGACCCATGAGTTGTTGGCCAAGTACGCTGGTGTGCAGATCGATGGGCCTGTGTGGTTCAAGGCTGGTGCTCATATCTTCCCTGAGGGCGGTCTGGGCTACCTTGGCAGCTCCAACCTGGTGCACGCCCAGTCCATCCTTGCTATCGCGGCCCGCCAGTTTGTCTTGATGGGTGCCTTTGAGGCCTACCGTGTGAAGGGTGGTCCTCTGCGCGTGGATCTGTATCTGCACCACCCTGGTGAAGCCTTCGACCCTCTGGTTTTGTCTGACGACCCTGACACTTTCGCTGAGCTTAAGTTGAAGGAGATCAAGAACGGCCGTTTGGCTATATTCTCTATGTTCGGCAACTACGTGCAGGCCATCGCGACTGGTGAGGGTCCCATTGAGAGCTGGGCCTCCCACATCGCCGACCCATTCGCCATGAAAGGTATGACTAGCGCCAACGTTACCGTGTTCGCTCCTACCCCTATGGCCATGTACGCCACCGCTGCCTGGTATGGCCCAGAGCGCCACAAGTGGTAGGGCCCAATCTCTGATGCTTCCACCCCTGACTACCTCAGTGGTGAGTACCCTAGTGACTACGGTTGGGACTTCGCCGCATACCGTGAGGCTGAGTTGATCCACGCATGTTGGGCTATGTTTGGCACTTTGGGCTGCTTGACCTCTGAGTTGTTGGCCAAGTACGCAGGTGTGCAGTTCGCTGCGTCTGCGTGGTTCCAGGGCAATTGAGTGTTTAACAGTGTTTAACAGGTGGCCAAGGTGCGTGTCGTGCGACGTGCTTCGCAACCTGTCATGCATCGTGCTTCGCATAGTGCGCGAGAACCACCGGAGGGGGCAGAAGCAGGGCAACCAGAAGGCAGGAGAAGGTGAGGGCATTAGCAACATAGGTGCCCAAACAACGGGCGCGGGAAGGGAGAGGGAGGGGCGAGGGGACGGGTTAAGCTACGCACATTGCTTGCACAGTGCGTGCACACGCAGAGGGGGCAGGAGAAGGACGGAGGGGCGGCGACAGAGCGCAAGGAGGTGGGACGCCGCACGGCCGGGTGCAGGGGTGAAGGGTGGGGCAGGGCAGGGTGTGCCCCGTATGGTGTCACGCGTGGTGCCTGTAGTAATGAACTGGCCTGAGGTGCTGCACGTACACACTGGTGCCAGACCTCTGAGCTGCATCAGCAGTACAGTGCTATCGGCAATGGCGCCAACAAAGGTTTGTGGTTCAAGGCTTGTGCCTCCACCCCTGACTTCCTTACTGGTGAGTACCCTGGTGACTTCGGTTGGGACGCCGCCGGTTTGGCCGCAGACCCTACCACCTTCGCCGCATACCGTGAGGCCGAGTAGATCCACGATCGTAGGGCTATGTAGGGCACTATGGGCTGCTTGACCCCAGAGCTGTTGGCCAAGTACGCTGGAGTGCAATTCGATGCGTCTGCGTGGTTCTAGGATTTCAAGGTGTTTAACAGGTGGCCAAGGTGCGTGTCATGCGACGTGCTTCGCAACTTGTCATGCATAGTGCTTCGCGTAATGCGCGAGAACCACCGGAGGGGGCAGAAGCAGGGGAACCAGAAGGCAGGAGAAGGGGAGGGCAACAGCAACACAGGTGCCCAAACAACGGGCGCGGAGAGGGAGAGGGAGGGGCGGGGGGACGGGTTTGCATCGCACATTGCACGCACAGTGCGTGCACAGACAGAGGGGGCAGGAGAAGGACGGAGGGGCGGGGACAGAGTGCCAGGAGGTAGGACGCCGCACGGCCAGGTGCAGGGGGTGACGAGTGGGGCAGGGCAGGGTGTGCCTCGTATAGTGTCACGCGTAGTGCCTGTAGTAATAAACTGGCCTGAGGTGCTGCACGGCTGCTGGGCATACTGTGGTGCCTGACCCCTGAGCTGCTGCAGAAGTACACTGCTACCGACAATGGTGCCTGTAAAGGTGTGTGGTTCAAGGCTGGTGCCATGGTCTTCGAGTTTTATGGCTTGAACTACATGGGTGCCCCCGTGTTGGTGCGCGCCCAGTCCATCCTTGCCGTGTTGGCCTGCCAGGTTGTCTTGATGGGTGCCATCGAGGCTTAACGTGTGAACGGTGGTCCATTCGGTGGATGTGACCATGATCTGGTGTACCCTAGTGGCAAGTGATTTAACCCTCTGGGTTTGGCTGACGACCCTGATGTGGCTGCCGAGCTGAAGGTGAAGGAGATCAGGAGCGGCCGTTTGGCGATGCTCTCCAAGTTCGGCTACTATGTGCAGGCTGCCGTCACCGGCCAGGGCCCTGTTGAGAACTGGGCCTCCCACATTGCTGATCCATTTGCGGTGAACAGGTTGATCCTTGAGATTGCCACGCAGTACACGCCATCTGTTGCCATGTTCGCAGCTGCTTGGAAGTAGACGGCCGCCGCCCCAAGGTGGATTTGTCTGGCTGGTATGGCCCTGACTGCAAGAAGTGGTTGGGCCCCAACACTGCAGGCAGCGGCGTCCCAGACTACTTGACCGGTGAGTACCCTTGTGACTACGGTTGGGACAGTGCTGGGCCTGCAGCAGACCCCAATGCCATCGAGCGCCTCCGCAAGGCTGAGGTGCTGCACGATCGCTGGGCTATGTTGGGTACTCTCTGGTGCCTGACCTGCGAGCTGCTGCAGAAGTACACCTCTATCGACAATGGTGCCAGCAAAGGTGTGTGGTTCAAGGCTGCTGCCGTGATCTTCGAGTCTTATGGCTTGAACTACATGGGTGCCCCCGCGTTGGTGCGCGCCCAGTCCATCCTTGCCTTGTTTGGCCTGCCAGCTTGTCCTGATGGGTGCCATCGAGGCTTACCGTGTGATCGGTGGTCCATTCGGTGGACGTGACCTTGATCTGGTGTACCCTAGTGGCAAGTGATTTAACCCTCTGGGTTTGGCCGACGACCCTGATGGGGCGGCCGAGCTGAAGGTGAAGGAGATCAGGAGCGGCCGTTTGGCGATGCTCTCCAAGTTCGGCTACTATGTGCAGGCTGGTGTACGCCAGGGAGTGGAAAACCAGGAGGTCGATCGCCGATGACATAGCCAGGTTTTGCTTGCGAATCAGGGGGCGCCGCTCGGGTCGCCAGTGTCGGCTGAACACCCTCAGGGAAATCGTACACAGCGACGGTCGGTGGTCATCACTGGCGGAATTCCTGGACCGCGAAGACACCAAGGAGTGTGTGTAAGGGATGGGCGAGAACACACCGCCCGTCCCGCGAACCAAGGCCATCGTGTGCATGCTCCTCGCAGTCGGGGGCCGACCGGAGATCGACCGCCTGCCCGCGGCGCCCCGCCCAAACGCGGAGCAGATGCTAGAGTGTTTCCTATCACGCGCACCTGACGGTGACATGACGGAGGCACAGGAGCGCATCGTCGAACTTGTGGACAACCCCCCTACATGCCATTCCCTGGCGGCACATCGCGCACAACAGACCGAACGCACACGACCGCGACCCACTGTTCACGGTATCACGAAACGGCCCGAGGATATCCCGCCGCTGGCTACAGCGTACGATCAACGAACTATCAAACAGGTGTAACACACCAAGCGAATCACACAGAAAACTCCCACATACGGCGGCACGTGGATTGATCTGCACGAAACCACCAAACACGCCCGCATTGAGGCCCTGCAGAATCAAGTCGGGACTCTGCGACGAGCGATCAATCACATCACCCCCGTCGTTTGGCGTGGTATCCGACTGTATTGTGGCAATCGTGCTAAGCCCGCGGTCGGGGTTCACCATCAACACGTTTCTGATTGACCTGAACGGTGTGTGCCACAGGTCACACGACGGGGGTGTCCTGACGAAGTACACGCAACGCATTGTAAATCTGATTGACCGCGCCACCGACAGAAATATGCTCGTACGCGTACAGACCGCCCTGCGTGACGTGTACACTAACGCGAATATTGATGTGCCTACGAATCAACTGGGTGCAACATGCGAGCCACCCTGCCTGCGCAACCTACGGACGGTGTTTCGGAGTGGCCCCTCTAGGTCGGTGCGCGACTGGATGCTACCCCGGGGCGAGGCGTCGGCCCCAAAGCAACAACAACGGTACTACAGTAAGAAGCAGGGTGACGGGTCGTCCGACTGTGCCTCCAAGGCCAACTGCCCGAATGGGTATGAGACGGTGTGGAAAGGCATGGGCAAGCTACAGAAGCACATGCCGGGCTTTGACATCGCCGATCACAATACGTGGCCGAGGCAGCGGGTTCCGATGATCGCCGACAGTCGTAGCAACCTGATGAAGCTGATGAGAGCCGTTCACGACGACCGATGCAACGCCGCGTCTTACCCGGGGTGTGTGGCCTGTTGTAAACTGGCGATTCGCTTTCTGATCCATCTAATGGAGTACTACTAGGCGTCTCCTACCACGCTGTCGCCCGGGCCGGGCGACAGCGTTGGGCCGGCCGCATGCATGGATTGCTACCCACTATCATCATCGGAGGTTCTCTGGCAGTGTAACACCGAGTTGCACCCCGTTTATTGTGTGAAATTCACCGAGCCCACGCGTGTGGAGGTACAGGATTGGTTCGAGATGTGGATGGTGCAATTCCGCTGCAAGGTAACGGATATGTGTGCAAGATTTCCGTACAGTACCTGCGGACACGGTGTTATGGTGCCCCGTTTTGCGATCATTGTGACCCGCAAAGGGACTTGGTGGCCATGCTGATGGTTACGGTGAGTAGTCTACTGCGCTGGGGCTATGGGGTTGAGGATACACAGTTTGATTGGGAGACACACTGCGTTTCTAAGTTAGGAGATAAGGTTGCGCGACAATGGGGCTACCCGTCACCGGCCAGGGCCCTGTTGAGAACTGGGCCTCCCACATTGCTGATCCATTTGCGGTGAACAGGTTGATCCTTGAGATTGCCACGCAGTCCACGCCATCAGTTGCCATGTTCGCAGCTGCTGGGAAGAAGCAGGAGGCCACCCCCAAGGTGGATTTGTCTGGCTGGTATGGCCCTGACTGCAAGAAGTGGTTGGGCCCCAACACTGCGGACAGCTATGTTTTTGATTACTTGACCAGTGAGTACCCTGGTGACTACGGTTGGGACAGTGCTGGGCCTGCACCAGGCCCCAAGGCATACGGGCCAGCACGTGGGTTGCATCACCATCTTCAATCTCGTCTTGTGCCCATGCTTGCTGCTTTGTTTCTTGGTTGCTGCAGTGCTGCCCCCCTAGGCATTGTGCTTGCTTGTTGCAGTGCTGCTGCTCTGCCATGCCTTGCCCCTTACCCCCGGCGAACAAACGGACCAACGTCCGTCGCCGTTGCTAATGCTAATGCTCTGCAGTTGCCACTGCCCCCAAAGCCTGGTTGACCGGTATCCCCGGTCCTCTGGGTCCTCCGTCATGCTGTGGGCCACCTCAGGCAGCCCTGGGACCCACGGGATCAAGCGAGGCAGGAACCACCTGTCGGTGCGAGATGCCCGGTAACTCTAGTAGACGGCATGATAAGTGGTTATGACTATGACTATGACTATATATATATATATATATATATATATATATATATATATATGTATGTATGTGTGTGTGTGGATGTGTGTGTATGTATGCGTATATATATATATATCTACATATCTACATCTATATATATATATATATATATATATATATATATATAGATGTACATACATGTATTTGTACATATATGTATATATTTCACTTGGAGGGAGTAGAAATTGAGTAGAAGGGAGTGGATATTCACTTGGAGGGAGTTGAAATTGAGGGGGAGGGAGTGGATTTGCGCACAGCGCTAAACGTGTTCAAAACAGCGAAGCAAAGGGCAACGCTCGCCAATCACACATCTGTCAGTAATTAATAATAAGTGACAGAGTGACCAGAAGGTGAAATTCGAACCGCTTGCGGTAATTAGAACAACAACATAAAATTCATACCTTTCTGTCAGTTGCGGTGGTTTTTTCAGTTACGCGTGTCGCCTGTTCGTGCGCAGTCTTTCGCAGTCTGCTAGGGCCGCAGTCTGCAAACCGTCACCGAAGAGAAAACCCCAAAATTTGAACGCGGCTGTAAATCTATTAACAGCCGCTGGTAGATTGCACAAAAAGAGTTTCGATTGAATTAAACCAGGAGAATACATTATTTAGAAAATTTTAATTATCTGTATACTTCCAACCTTTCCTGCAGATCCCGATAATCTTTCTTGTAGATCCCGAATGAGCACTTACGAAGACTTGTCCAACGTCGTAGACGTGACAAGTCTCGAGTGCCTGAATGAGAAACCGGACAAAAACATTTTGGGGATATTTCCTCCATCAGGTCTTTGCGTGTTTACCATAACCTTGACCCACTTCACTTGTGGACAATTCACACTCCGATCTGGGAGACCTCCTTTCGCAAGCGACTTGTTCCTTTGTTCCTTGCACAGTGGATTTCCAAGGGCGTGTGCGGACACCCCAAGTCATCCTCAACTGGTTTCAAAAATGCCCTTCTCCCAACATTGCTCAATTTTCTTTCGGGGCCCTAGTGTTCTGAGCGTCTTTTTTTCTGTTCGGAGTCATATGGCACATATGCTGCTTTGTTTGCCACTGAAGAAGTCTGAAATACAGAACAATAAAAACGAAGACAGGGATAAGGCGGTTCCAATTCTCACGATTCACCCCCATCACCGCTGTAGCATCGTTACCAGTGATGTCAAGGACGTACGGTATGGTCAAGGCCACAAACCTGTGCCTTGAGGGTCTCTGAGGGGTATCCAGTCACCACAGTCCGATCCCAACCGACACATTTACTATAGAAGCCTACAAGATTCCTGTGCGCCCCCTTGACTTAGGATCTGTCCTCGAAAGCGACTGCGATGAACAATTGTTGATGCACATCGCTTTCACAACTGCCGTCAAGCTGCATTCGCTGGAGTTCGTAGCCCCGAATGACGGTCGCAGGTGTGGTGTGCAGGAGGAGTGTGGCAACAGTGTTTTTAAGCTGCTTGGCAACCTCTTGGCATCCGCAATGCATTGGGCTCTCATAGGCCAAGTGACGTCAAATTATTCGCAAACATGCGAGTTGATTTCTCTGAGGCCGAGGGGAGTCCTGCAACGCAACAATGCCAACTTGAATGGTTGCCTCACGACAGCAGCCGTATGAAGGCTGTGTTTCAGACGAAGTATGGCTACACCTTGCGTGCACGAAATGAAATAGTTTGCAGACCAGCCTCTGCTTTATGTCGTCATCGGTTCCTTTCTCGTGGCGTGATACTTTGTGCTAGTGGTATGCTGCAGCTCGTGTCCGATTTTTGGTTGCTCGTGTTTTTATGTGTTTATGTTTTTATGTGTTTAAGGCTGGCACACAAACATACACGCACCAGTATGCGCATGCAGCATAAACATGAGGCTGCAGACAGCAAGATGTGTTTGTGAAGCCAGTGCCAGTGTCATCATCTTGTTGAGAGTAGTCTGTTCATGGTGTCAGCTTGTCCAAACTCATGAACAGACAAATGCATCCACAGATACTGGTAGGATAGGGAAGGGTGCTGCTGCCCCCCCCCCCCCCCCGACAGCCTGCTCCTTCCAGACCCATACTGGCCTCCCTCCTAAATGTACTCTTCAAAGGAAAAGAAAACGAATGCGCACGCGCACGCGCACGCGCATACACAAGGGAGCAGAGGTGAGGAAGCTGTGTACCAGTGTGCTCGTTGGCCTGCCAGCGAGGCACAAGAACTTGGAAGGAATTCAGTTCGTTGAACCTCGAGCATGATATTGAATGTCTGGGGCGTCACACACACAAATGTGGCAACGCAGCAATGGGTCTCCTTCGTTAGTAGTGCAACGTCGACCTAGGAGCGTCAAGGACATTTGACAGGCACACACCGCGTAGGGGTCTGTTGGTGCTGGGTTGTGTGTCTTGAGGGCTGGTGAAGCTCAGTGAACACCTTATGAGAGAAAAGAGGGATTCAGGCCTGGTCTGGGTGATCCCTCCGCTGCTTGCACGCGTCTTCGAAAGCTTCTGCGTCCCCAACTCTGGAGACAAACTCCTATTCATGGAGAATGAGGTGTCCAAATTGCTTCCTGCAATTCCTCATTTGAATTTTGTTTGAAATTTCCATGTCTTTCAGAAAAACACATACCAAGCCATTTGTGTGCCATATGACATGGCTTGTGTGGTCGCGGGTTTGTTGTACTGTCTGCATCGGGTGCAATGCAAAGGGAGACAAGATATGGGTATCGGCAAGGACTGGTAGGTGCCCTTGTTCAGCAAAATTCTGCACAAGGAAGATGGTTCCCTTCATGCAACAATATTCGCAAAGGCAGGAATACGGCACACCAAACGAGAACGTGAAAATGTGAAACCTTCCGTTGTTGCAGATTCGTGAAGTTTCAGAATGTCAAGAACATCTCCGTTTTCATTGGATCAAATGTCGATGATGGCGAGACGACAGCGCTTTCATCGCTGACCATGTTTGGTGTGTTTCCTTGTGTTCTATTTGTGTAGTTTGCACCATTTGCCGTGGTATGTGCCTTCAGGCGTCTACGGCTTTGCATGGAACGCTGCCGTTTAGGGGACCCTCAAGGAGGATGTCATTCGTAGGTCTGACATCCTTCTGGTTGTCAATTGACAACCGCCGTTAGTTTGTCATGGATTTACTGCCAACTGCAATCGGGGCAAGCAAGAGCACTGCGAAGACAAAGCATCAGTACAGAGGGGTGAACAATTAGGGCAAACGAGGAGGTGATCTTCCCTGCAATCCAATCCCAACCCTGCTACCACAGTGGGTGTCATGCCAGGACGAATGCATTGCTTGCGTTTGCTGTTTCCCAAGATTCTCAGGGATGCACTGCTGTGGTTTACAGGAATCGTTCTAAGTGACATGAATATGTCCAATCTGAAGAAATCAGGCTGAGGTTAAGATCGATTGGAGCCAGTGTTTTTTCGTGTTTTCGCACGGAATAATGGTTTCAATCAGGTCTCGTTTAAGTATATCTATGTTGTAACTCAAACGCTTTCACAGAGCTCAGAGCAGCCATGCACAGGTGGTATGGTTGCATGGCAAAAGCATGTGAACCACTGGTGTTCAGGGTGACACAGTGTCATGTTTCTGCTACATGAGTGATGCTGAAGTTTTGGTGTTGGTATCCCATGGTCAAGTCACGATTTAGATATGATGGCTGATGTTAGAACCAGATATTGGCGGCGTCAGCTGGATGAGCAAATCCGTGCTTCCCTGGTCAATGTATGAGCTTGGCGTCCACCTTGTGGCGTGCAACAAGGTGGGTGCGTGCAATCTTGTAGGTGTACATTCGTGCACAAATTGCATGTAGAGACGTAATGGGTTTTGATAGGGTGGGTCGGGGTGAGGGCACAATGAAGCAATTAGTCAACCTCCCTTGTGGTGATTTTGCATTCATGTGAGTTGACTGGGCACATGTTTTGCCATTCGTGTGGCATGGTTGTGTTCAAACCTCCGTCTTTATCAATGTGCAGTCTCAAATTGTACAAGTAGAGCAAGCACGTTACAGATATTGTTGTGAATGTATGCATTTCTGTGCAACACGTTTCAGCATTGAGTGATTTGGTGCCAGTTTTTTTGTTTGCATCTCCCCAAATGTAAAAACCACACATTTGGTCGCATGACACCCCACAAAAGATTTTGACGTGTTGGGGGTCACAAAAGGCAGATCTCAGAATTCATGTGTTCAGAATCATTGGTGGAATCATTCGTGATTTTTCCATGGAATGCCCATGAACATGGCCACGGCCATGGCCATGAACATGGCCATACTCACGGGAAAATGCTTATTTGCACCATTTGGGTTTTCCAACAACTGTTGTGAAATCCTGGTCAACACCATCTCATGGATTTTGCTGTTGCAGCGGTATTAGCATTGACTTAAAGTACAGTTTGTCGTATTTGCCCAAGTGCAAGAGCTGCACCATTGGACAGATGGACACCACCCTGCTTTTGCACCCCAAGAAAGCATGTGCTAAGCGTCATTCCATTTGCTCATTTTCGGTTAAAAAGCATTGCTTCTTTGTTATGCTTTTTGGTGCTTTTTGCATATATTTGGAGTTATTTGTGCTGATTTTTGTGGTGTTTTTTCATAAAAAGATACCTAAAAACGGAGGAGTGGCCATTGTGGCACTTCTTGGAGACATCGAAAAAGCAGAAACAGGTTGAGACGAAGAGTATAGTAGCTGACTTCAGATTTAACAATTCAGTTCATTCAGGTTGCTTTTTTGCTGAGGATGCACAATTTTTCTTCATAGATGGAGTGAAATGGGAACCCTGAGAGAGCACAATGCATGAGCCACAACCCACAATTGCCCTCCTAGTCATACCACCACTGGGCCTTTTTGAACAAACCTCACAGCTTTCTCCAATCGCCCGGGCAGGGGCACCTGTCGTCACAAAATGAATACAATTATTACTAAACTTTTGAAATCAACTTTGGGCAAGGCGAAACAAGCAATATGTATCTTTTTGGACATGTGTCTTTGAGCAAATTATTGCTTACATTTGCGTAAAAGTGCCCTAAGTGGATGCTTTGATGATATGCAACCTTCAAGGGCATGGCTTTTCTTTGCCCCTGTATTGGACTTTGAAACATATTAATTGTATGTACGGATAGACGAACGAGCCAAACTGATGTACAATCACAACACTTTGCAATTTTTTTTTATTTCACTTCACTTCACCTTTTTGTGACATGTGAAGCTTTTGCATGTAAACCACCATCCTACGGTGGTACCCAACCCATATGCGTAGCAAGAAATGGTTATGGATGCAATTGCCGTTTTAATTTGTGTTGGTGTTCTTGTTACTGCTTTTTGTTGAAAAGCAAATTGCTCATTGCTTTCATTCACATCTCTTTTTGTCTTCTTGATCTAGCTCATGTTTGTACTTGTTTCGCATCCTTTTTTCTGATGATATGTTTTGCATCGTTCTCTTCATATTACTAAGCGAGCTGTGCCATATACAAAACCCCAATGATGCGAAAACAAAGAGCTATCCATAATCCATAAAGATATTGTTCTAGCCTACTATTCACATCTTTCCTAAGGTCAACAGGCCAATCCCTTTCGACCAAATTTTCCCTTCTAGTGATGGCGGGGTTCACAAAGGTGTGTATCTCATGATAGTAACAGTAAGAAAAAGTCACTGCCATGTCTTTCTTGGAGGGCTTGATCCACGCCAAGCCCCCCTTAAAACCCTTTTGTTGATGCTAAGACTAACTTAAGTATTTTTATTACTCTTTTGAAGCTTTGGTACACTTTCTCAAAGTTACTAGGGTTGTAACCCTAGCCCCCCCATGAAGTTCACCCCTACCACTCAACTGAGCGGAGGTACCTTCCTTCATGGCGGATATACCGAAATAAAATAGGCATTTCATGCTTTAGGCCTTGGAGGTTAAGCCTAGTGGTCTCCCACCCCAAGACCCCTATACTCAATTGTTTCTACCACTTATTGTGGTTCTACTTTTCCACTGTTTCTGAATTGAGTTGCTTGGCCAAGTCATTTTCTGTGTTGGCCTGACATCTATACCCCACATTCCTAACCAGCACCATTTCACCCAAAAGAGTGCACATGAAGTGCCTGATGCTATCTTGGAGGCCAGAGTCAGTCCAATTTTCATATAAAATCTTTTGTATTATCCATTTGTGATTGAATCTTTGTGTTTATACCTGCATTGTCTATCTGCAGCCCTTTTGTGTTACACTGGATTCCAAAACCAATCATTGATTCGATCCACATCCTGTTCTTGCTCTACTTGCTGCTTTGGTTTGGGTTTTCAACTTCAAAACCTGCAGGATTTCATCAAAATATCTAGGGCATTAATCAAGGACATCTTTCCGGTAGCAGAGACAGTCCCTTGTGACCTTTTGAACCGACCCTGAGAGGAAGTGCAGCACACAAAGCTCAACAACAAGTTCATCATGTCCACGCCGAGCGTCAGGACCTGGCCCATAAGAACTGTTCAAGTACAAATGGGCAGCATGGCCCACCCTATGAGTGAACCACCTTACCGAGCTCCACAACATCTCAGTGGCGCATCTGGGTCCCAAGGAGATCCAGATCGCAGAAGGGCGGAAGAAAATAAAATCCTTACCACCGAGGCCTTAGCGGCCCACGGTGGAGACAGCTTGCATCATCTCCACAGGCGTGTAGCAGCCTCAGACTCACGATCCGCCCGTCCGGCTTCATCCTCAACAGCGATTGGAGGCCCTGAGGAATACGAGGAGCTGAGGAAGAAAATGGATGAATACATCCTCCATGAGGAGTACTACAAATCCATTCGTGGAGAAGATGGGGAGGAGCCATTGGCAGTACACGGATCCAGACCACGTACAGACCTAGGGTCCTACACGCACTGTGGCCCGCCGTTCGACAGAGCCGAGATAGCATCCCTGCCAAGACGACCGAGAGCCGAGTATCCAAGAGCATGTTGTCCAACCCCAAGGGCTCCCGAAGTGGGCCAGACTCGAGTTGAGGAACAACATCATCCAAGGCCAACCTACGGTGCCCTGGATCATACGGCCGAACTGCTGGCCAAACTTCTGTCTGGATCAGAAGTTCCAGATGTGACGGCCCTATCGGAGGCCATTAAGGCGAAACTGGATATTGCAGAACCTTTACCCAAGCCAGAGTTGTCCTCCCCCTCTCCCGGACTCAGTACCCTGGCCGAAGATCTTAAGAGATCAAGGGTCTCAAGGCTGTTGCCTAAGGTCACCTGCCCCAGCCCCTTTCACCCCCGTGCCAGGACAGCGCCCATGGCTGAACTATAGGACGTGCCTGTGACAGAGACTGAGAAAAGAGGGCTGTCAGCCCTGGCACCTCTTGCCGGCGTATCGCCTTCTGGCCTAACTCCGGGGGGTGGGAAGACGGGCAGACCTATTGCCCAGTCGAACATCCAGCTGGAACTGCCGGAGTTTGACCCCAAAAATCTGCCCGAATGGGCAGAAGAATTTGCTGAGTTTCTTTTGCTGACTGGCCAATCCCATGTGGATGTGGCCACCAAATGCTCACTGCTGAAACGCTCATGCAAAAAGAAATTTTTGCAAAAACAGGTGAAACAGATTGTGAAAACCTGTTCCACCTGGGCAGAGGTACTCCACAGGTTGGAGAAAACGTTCCCAGTCTATGAGACTGACCTCAGTGTGCGCACACCGATAGAGTTGCTACCTATGCTCCCTGAGTTTCCTTCCGCTGCGCGAATCTCTGAATACGTATGCGACTTGGAGTATCTGTTTTCGCGGATGAACGTGGGCTCCTACGGAGCCACTGAGCCGCACCTGTGGCTCATGAGTAAGATCCCCCAACGTACGTGGGATGATTGCCGCTCTACCTCTGAGAGGAAGAGTAGGACCCACTCGTACGATGAACTGGTGGACCTCCTGATTGAGCTAGCTCTTGAGAGAGAGAATGACTCCCACATGGAGAAATTCCTCAAGAAGCATTTGGGTCGAGGTGGTACCCCTACCCCCGATCGTGGCGAAGGGAAGGGGCATAAAAATCCCACTAACACCAACCAAGGAGGTGGTAAAGGGAGGGGTAACCTACGTGCCATGAATGAGGTTAAACCTGATGCAGGTACACCCCCTCTGTTCCACTGCAAACCTGTCAATGACAAGGGGGGGCCTTGTCATGCCTCTGACTGCGATCGGATGGGAAACCTGTGACCCATCAGGATCATTTCAGGTGTACCATCACCTGTGGGTATTGTGGCAAACGTCGTCACTACGAAGACGAATGTCACATCAAGAAACACGAGAGTGATAAACTCAAGCGTCAGGAGGCCGAACGCCAGAAGACCCAAACACCCAGCAGAAATCCCCCGAATGGGGATAAAGGTGGTAAAGGAGGTGGCGAGGGGGGTGGCAAAAATGGACCCCCTAACCCCCAGAGGCGCTCATCAGCGCCCGTTGCTACACCCACTCCTGCTGCTACACCCGCTCCTGCCGCAGGTGATCCCAAGAAGCGCCCCCAGGGGGATAACGCTACCCCTGAGGGGAATAACTCCAAGAAGAGGCGCTTGGCCGGGATGGCCAGGTCCCTCATTGCTGCAGGGGTGGATGTCAAGTTCCCTGATGAAGAGTAGGGGGGCGGCTCCAAAGAGGAGGACTTGGTTTTCTGGATCCTCGTGAAAATTGGGGATCAAGTTTTTCGAGCGGTGCTTGACACCGGTGCAACACTTTCCATAGTGGCCCGGCGCCTGCTAAACACTTTCAAGAAAACTAAGACTATGGCCATAAGAGTAGGGGATGGGCGTACCATCCATTCCTTGGGGGGGGTCGATGTGACTATATGCCTGGGCGACGAAACCGTGACCCAACACTGCAAAGTGCTGGACACCGACGCCTTTGACATCGTCATTGGTACAGACTTCCTACGAAGAAACCCCCAGGTAAAAATGCTGTCTCTCCAGCGCCCCTATTCTTTGCACTGCGACTTTGGCAGTGGGCTATTCTCCGTACCTTTGGAGCTGTCAGGACGACCAGAGTCTGGGCTGCGCTACGCATCCAAGACTAACTATCGTACTGAAAACTACCAATTGGTCCGTCACGTTCTTGAAAATGGACTGGCGGCCCTTCAGGTAAACCTGGATGAGATCCAGGTGGAATTGTTTGCGAGCCAACAACAGCACATCATGCAGTTGTACTGCTCGAAACAATTGAACAATGCTTTCCGTTTCTTGTGGAAAGCAATGGGCCTAGCGTATGCTAACCCTCCCTTCTCCCTGCTTTCGAAGGTTCTAACCAAAATCGCTTATGAGGGAGGAAGGGTTGTCATGTGCACCCCTGACTGGGGCTGCTCTGGTGAACATGCTTACTGGCGCCGTATGCTAGATCGAATGACCGTGGGAAGAGTGCAACTCCCCGACGGCCCCATCTATGTGCCTGAGGACTCAGACACAGCTATGCAGGCCCCTGAGTGGGCCAGCTTCCTGTCCATTGTCGATGGATCTCTCAATCCTGTACCCCTGTGTGACCTAGACCAGGTGCTACTGAAAGAGGTCATGGCCGAAAATCGTGGCCTGACTCTTTTTGATCTCAATAATCGATCTCTTGAGTACCTATCTGCCACATTTACAGGGTGTGAGTCTCCCGATGACTATCTGGAACCTGCAGCTGTAAAGGAAGATGCTGACGACCAACTGTTTGAGATCGCCAGCACTATTCCTCCTGTTGATCCCAGCTGTGTTGACCTAAAACACAGTGCCTTCCTAGCCCAGCTGTTGCTAGAGGAGGTAGATCTAGAGTCAACCTCTGAACCCGCTTCCCCTGTTGGGAAGCCAGTGCTACACATGCAGCCTATGCACACAGGTGAACCCGTGGCCCGGAGTGCTGATGCTCTGGCGCGGCCTGCTGCTAATAACATGCCATTGTCTGCGCATGACACTCAGGAACTCCGGCGGCTGTTGTACCTGAAGGCCGAAGGTATTGAGCGCCAGGAGCGGCTATAATACCTCAGACAGACCTGGAAATCCTCCATCTGGTCTGAAGAGGACGATGATTCCTATACGCTGCCTGATCCTGAGATACCGCTAGTGTATTCTCTGCACTATGGGCACCAATGTCCCCCTCAGTGGGACGATGGTTCTGTGCCTGCCGAAACTGCTGATCGGCAGAAAAAGAAAGAACATGGAAAGAGCAACCTCCATGCTGAGGAGGATTTCCTTCAGAAACTCGAGAGTCTTAACCTTGACCCCCGCCCGAAGAAACTGCTGACAACCTATGAGGAGGTGTTCGGCGCCTTGCCGCCTCCCCTCTCTTGTAAAAAACTGGTCCAGATGGACCTGAGACTGAAACCTGAATTTGAAAAGACGCGAGTGAGGCGTCGTCCCTATCCCGCTCCACAGGAACAGGTTGAAGAAATCGAGCGCCAGATCCAGGAATGTATTGAAGCATTTGGGGGGAGGGCAACCTCCAAGCTTCCCTTGGCATGCACGACCCCAAACCCATGAAATCCAAGACTTGAACTCGAATTTGGGATTCTCCAAAGAATTCTGTGATCCTTGCCTCGGCCATGACACAATCTGGCGTCCTGGGCAAGAGATGAAGGTATATGTAGACAATATAAACATGTAGACAAGTAATATGTATATGTAACAATTCTATACTATAAAATAGCATAAAAAAGAAGACGAAATGAAGGCGACGGCGTCGCCGCCATCAGAAAATCTGACGGCTACGAGGCGTCACCATCAGGATCTCCACTGAGATCCTGCCCAAACTGGGCCAAACAGTGGTTTTTGGGCGAAAAACAATGAAATATAGTGATTTTTGAGCCAAAAACACTCATTTCGCGTGTCTCCCCCCAACGCGTCGCATAGCCGACACGACGCGTTTCTGTGCCAATTCAAACTACATATGAAAAGGCCCACTGTTGGGCCACACCATGGGCGCCTGGGCGATTCCTGGGATCGCCTCAGGATTTTTTACAAAATGCGTGAACGTGACTTTTTTTTCGCAAAAATTGACCTTCGCGGAACGCCGCGAAAAAGGTCACGCTATAATCTTTTATTTCTAAAAACGATAAAACCATAATGAAATTGCCTAAAATCCTTAGAAATCGAGAAATAAAACCTCGATCTGGGGCTGCGTCGCGCAGGCGACGACTGTCGTCGCCAGCCCAAAAATGACGAAAAAAGACGATTTCTGGGGTATTTTACAGAAATCCCACAGAAATCGAGATGCCGTAACATCCTCAGGAAAATTCCTGAGCCAGCCTGGCGAAGAGCGCCACAGGCTGGGCAGCGGGTATGGGTGAAGCACCCCATACCGCTTCAGTATTGATGCTGGCCTCGTTGAAGAATATAAGCAGGGGGACTACCCCCATCGCTGCAGCCCCTGTTTCCTGGTTGCCAAACCAGGGTCGACTGCCCTACGACTGGTTGTAGACTATGGTGAGGTCAACAAGAAAACCCAGAACCACTCAGGGAGTATGCCTAACATGGAAAATACCCTGGAGCGTATCGCCAAATGCAGGTACAAGACCAAAATGGACAAACACTCTGGTTTCTGGCAGGTGGACCTAACCGCCACAGCTCAGGAGCTGCTGGCTTTTATAACCCCTAAGGGCCGTGTCTTTAAGTAGAAGGTTATGCCTTTCGGGGTGGCTAATGCCCCAGCACTCTTCCAGGAGCTAATGAACAAAATTTTGTACATACTGAGGCGCAGGCCTCTAGTACAGGAGTTGCTTTCTCGGGGTGCAGAAATGGAGGCTCACATTGACGACGTGAGTTTGGGTACTAATACCAAAGAGGACCATGTCCTTCTCCTCCGTGAATTTTTCATTGTATGTCAAGAAAACCATCTCCGAATCAAACTCGAAAAATGTGAGTTTATGAAATAGGAGATGGAATATTTGGGTTTCGACGTACGGTATGGTTGGTGGAAACCAGCCGCGTCTAAGATGCAGCCCCTACAGGACATGCAGATTCGCGATGACCCTAAGAAGGGTCTACACGATGTGAGGAGTTTTGTGGGCGCCTGTAATTTCTATCGGCGTCACATCCACAATTTTACTTACTCCTTTGCCCCCCTCACTGACCTAATCAAGAAAACTACTCCCTGGAGGTGGACCGCCAGAGAGGAAGAGTGTTTCCAGGAGTTGAAGAAGAAGATTGCCTCCTCCAACTGCCTGGGAGTACCCCGCCCTGAGGGCGAGATAGTCCTGATCACTGATGCCAGTGATGTAGGGGGGGGTGGTACGATCTACCAATGGCAGGAGCTTAACCCCGCTGAACTAGCCTACTGCCATTATCGTACTAGTGAACTGAACCGTGATGGTTCGTTGAAACATGACTATCCTACCAGTGAGTGGCGACTGGTGCCACTGGGACACTGGAATTGGAAATGGACCCAAGCGCGTTCCAATTACAGCACCTATGACCAGGAACTCCTGGCCGGTATGTTGGTGCTTTCGTCACAATCCCGACTCCTGGGATCTAACCCTATTGTCTGGCTGTGTGACCAGGAGCCTGTAAAGTCCTTTCAGAAGGGCCCACCACCAGAGAAAGCTAAGCTAAAGCGGTGGTGGACTTACCTGAGCCAGTTCAGGCTGACAGTGCATCATATCCCCGGGATAAAGAATGAACTGTCTGACCATATATCGCGCAACAACTTCGATGCGCTTATAGGTGAGAGCTCTGAGGCGCTCGCCAGAGAGGCTTTCCAGCGTATGGATGTCCAGCTTGACCTGTCCATGCGCACTGCTGGAATCCTGGAGGGTTGGAGTCTAACCGACTATCAGTCAGAGTACAAAGAAATTCTCCAAACCCTCAGCACATGTCTCGAACCCCGTGTCATTGACGGGCACCAGTGGTATAAAAACAATCAGTACCTCTTCTACGAGTACCGAACTGTGGTGCCTGAGGCACGACTGGATGGGTGCCTACAGTGGTCCCATCTCAGTTCTGGTCACACTGGCGCTAATCGCTCAGTGGACTTCTTCCGTGAGTGTTTCTACTCTAGTCTAACCCTGACTGAACTGAGGTCGCGTATGCAGACCATTGTGGATGCTTGTGGCTGTCATGCCAGCAAGCAGAGCGACAGTAGGGATAGGGGCCTGATCTCCAGCTTACCCATACCCTATTGTGCTAACTCTCTTCTCTACGTGGATTTCATCCACGGCCTACCACGCTTCGGCGGCTATGATAGTTGCCTAGTGGTCACCTGTGGCCTATTTCGCTTCACCCGTGTGTTCCCTTGCAAACAGAAAATCACAGGTGAGCAGACTGTGAAACTGTTGGTCGAACAATGGTTCGAACCCTATGGGGCACCTAAGCAGGTGCACTCTGATGAGGATGTACGCATCCGCAGTGACACTGGGTGGTACAAACGAGTGCTAAATGCCCTAAACGTGGAGGTAACCACAGGTGTGCCCTATACCCACACGTCTAACCCTCTCTGTGAGAGACAGAACCGTGTGGTGGAGCAAAACTTAAGAATCCTGATGAAACAGGAGCGTACCAAGGACTGGGTACGCCTGGTGCGCTGGGCAGTGCTGGCCATGAACTCACAGCGGAGCTCTTCTACGGGTTTCACCCCCCACGAACTGTTCCATGGAGGACGACCTGCTTGGTTCTTCAAAACCCCCTTTCCTGAGGACTTCAAGAGCCCTGTGGGAGATTGGCTGGAACACAAGCAGTCTCTGGCTAACCAGGCTGGGACTAACCTGAGACACATTCGTGACCGTGAACTGAGCAAATGGAACCGCCTACGGCGACCTGCCAGCTTCAAGGTTGGTGACCTTGTTTTGGTACACCATTCACGTCTACCCTCCTGGCCACGTAACTGCCTACAGGACCCTTATTTTGGACCCTATCGTATCATCAGGATAGATGGATCCAGGATCCATGTCAGGTGCAGTCCACGTCTAGGTGGTGAACTGCTGTGTGCACCTAAACAGTTGAGGCACTATCACTCCCCTGACGATTTGTCCTGGGATGAGTGGCGCCTCAGCGACAGTGAGGTCGAGCGTATAGACCTAGAGAACGCTGCCAGTCCAGAGGAGGCAGACGAACTCGAAGAGATGACTGCCGATGAGATGGCAGTCGATGGTTACTACGTGGTTGCAGGTATTGCTCGCCACGAGTATAAACAGGGCTGGAAATTCCTAACCCTGTGGGATGGCTATGGGTTATCTGAGGCGACCTGGGAACCTATGTCAGCCTTCATACAACCAGACGGGAGTATCAACCCCATCTTCCGCACCTACCTCGTTGAGAACAACGAGGGGCAGCTCCTAACCCGTGCTGAGACTATGTCCCAGCGTAAAAAGCGAAACTAATTTCCCTATGTCAGTCTACTGACAGGTGCACTGAGCACTGCACTGACCCTGTCTGTGCCCTGCAGACCCATGCCTATGGTTTCCAGCGTGGGCCAGGTGGCCGCTTATCAGGATTGCAGCCACCCAGCGAGTGTATGCCTTGTTGACCATGTGTTGCATGGGGACTGCCCTGATGCAATGACCTTGGGGAGCCAACGAAGAACGGTGGCTTACTACACCAGGGGGGAATGACAAGCAAGGTGTTATGAGGCAAGGTGTGTCTTCCCTCCTTGGGGACAAGCGAGCCCACAGTTAGGACCCCTGACTGGTCCAGACCCATGGGGTTCTACCCTTCCTTACAGGGTTTACCATACCCCTATGTGTGCTACGTATGTCTGTGTGTGTCTCACTTCTCTCCCCGGCGTGGCTCCCGGAGACCGGGCTTCGCTGACGTCGGACCGAAGGTCCTAATCAGGTACTATTACCACTCCTATGGCGCCCAATTTCTGTGCTGGCGCCTATCCTTGGGGGAAGACGGCAAAAGCCCTACCTACTAGAGGGGAGGGGTGGCCAAGTGTGCTAAGGGCATACAAAACGCCCATTTTTGCTAAGGGCCAAAAGCTAACGCACTCCCCTGCCCACGAGGAAAAGCACGCGGGACAGGAGACACCACTACACTACACTCACTAACGCCAGCACCGGCCTTCGAAGGCAGGGTGAGCACTCATCACCTGCACTCAACTCCTGCCAGGCCTGCTGACCATAACCCCTACACACGCTACTTGGTGTTGCTGTCAATGATGTCTCGGGTCCTAATGACCCTCCTGTGAAGAAGACAAGAGAACACAGCGCTGCTAAGCAACTGTGGCCTAACAGGGACGTCACAACACGTTTCGCTGCTAGGGCTTGGAGGGAAGGGCCGCTCTTGTTGCGTGCACAGCGCGGATGTCGATGGAGTCGAACTGCCCACGCCACTCCTGGCTGAGGCGCAGTCAATTGATTGTGTGATCAGCGCCCCTGTTTAGCTGGGGCAGAAAAATGGGTAGCCGCCGAAGGCAGCTGCTGCGTGCACCAATCACCCTGAACCTCTTCCATCTGTACAACAGAGGCCAATGAAGGGGTGTTTGCGGCTGAGGAACCAAGCCACACCCCACGTATTATACGCTTCTCAGTGTGACCTATAGTACACTGTCCTCAAACACACCCTGTCAAGCAAGCAAGCGGTAAGAGACTCCTCAGGTTCTCTTAAAGAACGTACCGAGGAGCCCCTGGGTAACCTAAACAAGGTTTACCGTGCGCATTTTGCGTGGCCTACCCTTTAATGCATCGTGTGCACGCATGCAGGGAAGGGAGGCAGAACCATTACCACACTGACTCAACCAGGAAGTGAGCTCCTCCTGGGCTTACCCACCTTACTCACCATGCATCGTGTGAATGCCAAAGTGAAACGAGCGCAAAACAACCCTATTGCGAGTTACAAACAAGCCTAAGCGTTTTAAGCAACCCTACTTTAATGCTACGGCTACACACGAACAAACACTTTCTTTTCTTACCTGTGAAGAGAGAACAAGGATGAATTGGGGTACAGGGAGAGTGTCACAGCGTGTGAATGCCTCAATTAGGCACATGCATCGCGAGTACAGCGCATATTCTAACCCTACGTGCGCGCTGCGCGCTCCATTCGCATCACATACCTTTCATTCCTGTTTTTACCTGTGCAGAGCAAAGGAGATGAGCGCCCGAACCCCCATCGAACACAGCGTTGACAACCCTAACGTTTTAACGCAGCAACCAACACGAACACAATGCCTACCTGTGAGATGACACTGGCACACCTGAGAGGAGGGTTGTTCACCTGCTCTGTGGTGTGGGTTGAATTTGAATATTTTTCTCTAAAGTTTATAAAAATTTTGATGCAACTGTGCAAAAATTTCCTTTAGAACTTTAAAAACTACAGCTCGTACCTTCTTTTTCAAAAGCCGTTTACGCTTGCGCAACCTTGTTTTTGAAGTCCGCTTCCTTTGCGCTTGTCTGCGACTTTGAGTTATGTGTAAAAATGACGATTTCCCGCGTGATTTCGTCAATTTTTAGCGATTTGACTTGCCAGATCGCTACCCCTTCTGCTAAACCGCAGGAATCACTCCCTGTTGGTTACATTTTCTATTTTTTCCAGCTCCTGGAGATTTGTGTCCTCCATTGGGAGTATTGCTCTGCCCTGGCCCTTGGTCAGGACGTTTACTGAAACGCTGTTTATACAGCGATTGCCGTCCGCATCAGAGCGTTCGACTGTACCCTAGTGGGCAAGCACATGTGGTCTAGGGAGAGTGTCCTGGGTTCAAACCCCACTACCCCCAAAATTTTACCAAAAGTTTTTCGTCGCACGCCGGCGACTTTTGAGGGATGCCCGATCGAAGGGACATCATTCACGGTACATTACACTGTTTTTCGAGGGTACCTACAATGTGATAGGCTTCTATGAATTGATGAGGATGTTTTTGGTGAGTTTAATGCATTTTCTGAGGTAATTTTGGGAATATTTGAGCCTTTTTCCTTGGTCCTACTAGCTTAGCTAACTAGTACTCCAGGGGGGAGTAAGAAAAAGTCACTGCCATGTCTTTCTTGGAGGGCTTGATCCACGCCAAGCCCCCCTTAAAACCCTTTTGTTGATGCTAAGACTAACTTAAGTATTTTTATTACTCTTTTGAAGCTTTGGTACACTTTTTCAAAGTTACTAGGGTTGTAACCCTAGCCCCCCCATGAAGTTCACCCCTACCACTCAACTGAGCGGAGGTACCTTCCTTCATGGAGGATATACCGAAATAAAATAGGCATTTCATGCTTTAGGCCTTGGAGGTTAAGCCTAGTGGTCTCCCACCCCAAGACGCCTATACTCAATTGTTTCTACCACTTATTGTGGTCCTACGTTTCAACTGTTTCTGAATTGAGTTGCTTGGCCAAGTCATTTTCTGTGTTGGCCTGACATCTATGCCCCACATTCCTAACCAGCACCATTTCACCCAAAAGAGTGCACATGAAGTGCCTGATGCTATCTTGGAGGCCAGAGTCAGTCCAATTTTCATATAAAATCTTTTGTATTATCCATTTGTGATTGAATCTTTGTGTTTATACCTGCATTGTCTATCTGCAGCCCTTCTGTGTTACACTGGATTCCAAAACCAATCATTGATTCGATCCACATCCTGTTCTTGCTCTACTTGCTGCTTTGGTTTGGGTTTACAACTACAAAACATCCACTAGGACATTATCATGACTTTATGCTTCTCGTTGCACACCAAGCGCATAACACTACAACCTGAAAATCACGGCAAAGCAAGACAACTAAAATTTGGGTTGCAAGCTTCACAATTGTCCAATGAACCCTTTGACGTGTACCTTGACGCCCACCCTTGTCGATGATGTAGTTTATTTAAGAAGGAATAGAAAAGAAAACTTTTGAAGTGACGCTATACGCCCTCCAATGCTTAACATCTGCTGCGCTGTGGTGATGATGATGGTTGGGTTGTCATCACTTGTCCTTGGGCTGCTTCCCCGTTACATCGTTTAACGGCCATATCGTCTTTTAAAAAAACGGAGAAGAGTCAAGAGCAAAGGGGCCAAGTGAGGCGCATGGTGCAAGGTGCAAGGTCACTGTCACCCCAATTAAAAGAGAATCTTTTTGAAAACTCAATCTCAAATTTGTACATACAAACTACGAATGTGATAAGTCTCTATTCCTGCAAAAGAGCAACGCATATGGACCAGAAATGGCGGCTAATAAAGGACAAAGCAATGTGAGAAGCACCAACAAAAGTCTCATTTAGACTCAAATAGCCAAGAAAAAGAATGCTGCGCTGCGAAGGTAAATGGACCAATTAAGCACTCTGGATCAGTTTTTCCCTTCCAATGATGGCTTATTCAGAGAACACTAGCAAGATTGACAAAGGTGTGTCTATTGTCATAATCGTCAGAGAACACTAGCGATTGACAAAGGTGTGTCTATTGTCATAATCGTCAACATGAAAAGTTATTTCTCAAGAGACGTTGCTATGAGGGTCAACTGCAACATGTTAGAATGCACAAGAGCTGAAAAACGGGCAAAATTGCGGTGGTTATACCACTCTTATGTGTTTTTTTAGCTCTTGTACATTCCAACGCGTCGCGGTTGACCCTCATAGCAACAACGCCTTGTAAACAACTATTCAAATGCATGATTAGACTTTGCAGGGTCATTGCGCAAAAAGACACGGGAAACATACAATCCGATCATAATGGTGTGCTAGCTCTCTCCTTCATTAGATGTTGTTTTTCGAATATATTGCTCGCAAAAAGTGGCTGTTTTGGGGCAGGTTAAATGAGAGAAATACGTATAGGTAGGTGCAGCAGTGGCGCGTGGGGAAAAGGGGTTGCTATAAAAGGCTGGCCTAAATGAATTCTCAGAAAAAGACCTAGGTACACTGCAAAATGGCAGGGTTGCCGCAGCAAATATGCAACAATGCAGTTATGCAAAGGCAAATGGTAGCATAAAAAAAAAAGGCAGCAGGCGGCTGCAATGGACAATCTTCACCCCCAAAAGACCTGGGTAAAAATGGCGGGGGGGGGGGGTTTGAGACATAGAAAATGGAAGCTTTTCATATTCTGCACACCTAAAAGTTGCAGAAAGTGGTGGAAAAGAGGTAAATAGATTTCTCCAAGAAGACCCATCTTGGGGATTTATTTTAGTAAAGAAAAGAGCAACCAGATTGTCTTTTTGGTCCACAAAGGTCCACAGAAAGAGCCTTTTTGTTGGTGCACATGGGTTTTGTCGGGTCCATTCTGGTGAGGTCAGTAAAAGAAATTTTGGTACAAATGGGTATTTTTTTGGTGCCAAACGGGCGGTTTTTGGCAATGACCACGGGTTTTTTTGGTCCAAAATGGGAGGCATTTTGGTTTCAAGTGTTTTTTTTGTATTCACCAGCTTTTCTTTTCACGGTGCTTGGCACCGTGAAAAGAAAGCCGGAGAAAACGCGGCGGATTCACGTGTCCTCACTTCTTGCAACCCTTGCACATGATATGATGCAGGGTGTCTTGATTCTACTTCTCTAAACATGTTCATTGCACTTCGATGATCACACGCTGAACATTACGCAATCTGAATCCATCAGCAATTCAATTATCTTCACCTACATCAATCTCATCCCACTCTGCCCGTTGCCTCCTCTTGTGTAGCCCCACCCACACGTAGCCAAGCACCGAGGATAGCTTTCCGTTTCCTGTGCCACCCGGAACTCGAAAGATTGCGAGGAGGAGACAGGCAACAAGAACTGGGATGACGCTGCGTGCATTTCTATGGGGATTTGCTAACCACAATGAAGCTGTTTTTGCCATGTGCATGTGTGCTTCCCCAAAGGTGGGTGGATTCCAGGGTGGTCATGGGAAGTTAGAATTACTATTTATCGCTGTGCAGAAACACCCTCATATGATATGTTGTTGTAGTATGAGGCACAAAATGTATTGCAAAACACAAGCCTCTGCAAAATGCAAAATACAGATCCAAATGTCTGCCGGAGAGCTCAGCCAATTTAGCACAGGCTTGATGGCAAAAAAAAGATACAGATCGAAATGTGTGAGTGTTCAGCAGAATTCTTCACATGGTTGTCGGCTTTTTGACTCCTGGTGCTTCCAGCTACACCTGGGACGTGGAGAGGGTTTAGCACATTGGTGATGCTATGTAGAAGTAGGTATGGGAGGATTGTAGAAAAGAATAAATAGGGGGTGCGGATGCCAATGCCAATGGAATGGTGCCACAAGATCAGTTTTGGTGAGGCTTTTGGCGTTAAATAGCGGAGGGTAAGTCCCACGAGCCGCAAGGGATACGCGTGCGGGGAGGAGGGGCATAATATTAGAGATTCGCTTGGAGTCTGGGGATCGCCCAGGCATTCCTTCCGTAGCTCTACCTCAAGGCGAGCAACTTGATTCGCTTGGAGTCTGGGGATCGCACAGGCACTCCTTCCGTAGCTCTACCTCAAGGCGAGCAACTTCTGTCAGTGACTTGCCAACTGCTGCCATAAATGTCAACAGCCGTCGGTGGATCTGCGGTCCGTAAAGCACCATCCGCCAACCCACAATGTCTTGAATTGGGGGCTGGCCCGAACCTCATTCAGGCCACAGTGCCCACCGCGCCCCTATGACGCTGAAGCCCCAAACACAGCAGGAAGGCCGGCAAGCACCACACACAGCGCATGCAAGTATGCCCCCCATGTATGCCACCATTGGCACTCTGACACAACAATTTCTCGCCGGAGCACTTGCACAAAAAACAGCATGTACATGCACCATCTCCAAACATTGAGAACTTCTCATTAGGTGGCAAAACACAAAATGTTGAGACAGAACCCAGGTACTGGCAGTGAAACGACACAGGGAAACAAGAAAATGTGCATGGTGCCAGTAGGCAACCAGCAATATGTGTCGGTTATTGAGGTGTGAAACAAAATCTACCCGTGCAGTTCATGTGTAAGCACACTACAAAATGGGCAGGATGATTCCTCAAGTATTGTCACTTATGCTGATCCACAGTTAATGGGGAACTGGTGGGACTCACTGTGCACCAACCTACGGATCAACCACCACAAGGGCTGACACCAAAGCCATGCATGCAGTGTCACCCCAGCAACTCAGGCATGCAGCACAGCACATATATATTCATCAGGTTGGCACCAAATGTAAAGCTGGGCAATTGCAATTTAGCTGGGCATGTGTGGGGGATATTGTTTTACCAGCACACATGCACTCCAATCCTGGATGTCATTGAAGCAATAGTAGAATTCTTTGGGCCGCTCTCTCATAGATTGTCCAGCTGCAGCTGCTAATTGTGATCATTTTCCACATCTGGCCCCTAGGATCAGGCAGCCTGTGTGAAATTTGTATCAGCAGAAACTTGCAGGATCATGCCTGCGGAAAAAATTTAAATCAGGCTCTCCAGTAACACAGCCCTACGCCTAAGCCTTGTAGCTTGGACACAGGAAGTGTCCAGAACGGCTGGTTGGCAACGGTGTAATACAGCTGCTGTCCAATGCCGTGACCTCGCTTATTGACCGAGGTCATTTTTTTGTGCATAGCCACAAAGGCACAACACAAAAAGGCAGTGCAGGACACACGAAAGGGGGGTTTCTCCTTCAAGGTGCCAGTGTTCTCAAACGTTTGCCTTGTTGCAAAACTGTGGATGCCTTGGGATCTGTCGAGAACCCTGCCCCCTTGTTTCAATTGCAGGACAGGTGGTGTTGACGGACGGGTCAAATGAGGCTGCAAAATTAACTTGAGTTAGCAAACGGAACTGAGAGCATCTCGAGTGCATCACTGCAAATTGTGCAGGTGTCTCGGGGCATGCTCGGCATCCAGCCAGTCCAAAATACATCTACTCAACCTCATGGACTGTCACCCAGCTCCTTCTATTGCTAACCAGCGTTCAATGGCAATCACCTCATCAGTGGTGTCATGACATGTTCTGGTGCATTTCCGTAGGACTCCTGAATAGTTGGCCACGGTGGTATGCCAAGGGTATGAGGGCTTTGATCTGTTTGAAAACCAGGCCTAGCTCAGCCAGCAATCGCCTTTCAGTGGTCCTTGTAGTACGTGGTGGCTTGGCTGGGTGGACATTCACTACAATACTGCCATGCCCATCGGCCTATCACACATAGTCACAGCACAGAAAAATGCATGCCAATTGAAAGCGACCAGATTGAGTGTGCATTCAACCAGCATGCAATTGTTTGCCTCGTGTAGCGGTTCAGTATGTAGTGGGGGTGTCCCCACCGAATATGCTGCCACAAGGCATATCAGGCAAGGACTATGCAACACATTTCATATACAGACACAAGCATGCAGGACTGGAGCGGGGGAAGTGACTAAATGAAAACACACACAAGACCCCCCAAAAATACATGCGGGTGCATTGTGCCCACAAAAACACTCGCCCCACCTAACAAGATGCCGAAAATCAAAGACACGCATGCAGGACGTGAACACTGGACAGGAAAACATCACATGCAAGGTACCCCTTTGACAAACGCACAGAAATACTGCAAAAGAACACAGAAATGTGACGCCTCGTGTCCACTGAACTATGCAGAGAAACTTGCAATTGGTTCACTGCCAATCGCACTTCAATCAGAACAAGCCCATCTGTTGCAGCCGCCCAACAATCAGCACCGATGGAGAATGCTAGTGTCACGTCAGATGGTACCACATAGCCTGCACGTGCACATGAGCCCGACCTTAAAAACACTACCTGATAACCACGGGTCAAACGGTGAAGTATTGCTGGTCGTTGCACCTGGGGAGGCTGAGGCTCTTGGGTGATTTATTGTTACTGGAGCAGTTCGTGTCATCGAGCCATGTCCTGTGGTCCCTGGAAGGCCTGACCCTTTTGTCCAATGACAGCAGGCGCCACTAGACAATGGGGAGCGGGTGTTAGGAATATCCCATTAAACAGAGACAAATTTTACAGAGGTCTGTGTGGCCGTGGCCTTTGTTCAGCAGATGACAACGACACACGTGCCCGTCAAATGCTGCGTGGGAACAAATCGGCAGAGGGGCAGAGGTACGGGGCAGGGGGCGCCGTTTGACCCGGGGGTAGTCGTTTGGGGAGACGGCCGTGCACCGTGGCAAATCTCTCTTCCTCTGCGGCGCGCCGGGGGGGTGTTTCCATGCACAGGAGCGGGGGCAGAATGAGATGTGGATCGGTGTGGAGGACGCTCACTGACCCCCTTGGCCCCAGGGACGGCGACTGAGCAGATGGACACGGGTCGGTCTTGTGTGCCCCACCCTCTCCAGTTGGAGGGGAGGCACCCAGGCGCACGCACAGCTGAACCTGCAGCTGTGGACGGAAAGGAAGACATACGGGAGTGACGCAATGCACTTGACATCTTATTCACCACTTGTTCTGCACCCTCTGCAATCGTTGTGCCCCTCCGCGTGCACGGGTGGCGTGGGGGGGGTCGAATCAAGAGGTAGAATCCAATGACAAACACCATCACATGCTACAAAAAGCTACAAACAAGAGGCACTAGGGGGTGCGGGGGGGGCGCAGGTCCGCAGGATGTGCCTCCCGCACCCACACGAAGCCAAACGTCTGTAGCCAAAGTGCACAGGGGGTGTGCGTTGTTTGCTAATGGGTATATAGCCATTGCACAGGAACCCCCCCCCCCGGGGGGGGGAGGTGGGGGCGGTCCGGTTGCGGCCCAGGTCAACCCCAGTTGACCCCCCCACCCACCTACACCAGAGATTTTTTCCTCAGGAAGGAAATGAAATTCATTAGAGTGGCCCGACATTGGAGGCCAACTTGAGGCCTCTGACCCATCCAAGCAATGGCCAGGTGGGTATCATGAGTTCTGCGGCAGTAAGGCTCGAGGGAAGCAACCTACACAGAACAGGAGTCGATCTCAGCTCTAATGAACTCACACATTAACACCAACCGCAAACAACAATACCCAACAGATTTTCTTGACTCTCATGGTCAAGGCCTAGATGTACAACGGACCGCCTCCACGATCAACAACCACAAAAGCATCCGGGAGTTGGAAACAACCTGACGAATCGACCTCCAGAGGGGGCTCCTGCGAAGATACAATGAAGAACGCCCACAACTGGACTGCAAAGCGGGCGGTGACGCACGCAACGTTGACGAGAAGATGGTCACCCATGCACGAGGGTTTCGCTTACTCACAAACTCTCAGGCCGCAGCAGGAGGAACCACTAAGTTCGCAAGCGGCCAGTCTTCCTTCGGGGGCGAAAAGCCTCCTTGGGAGGGACAAGCCTGAGGAAGCAGGGGTAACGGTCAGTTTTATATGGGAAACGCTGTGTGGAACTCCATATAACGAGGCTCCACGGGAAGGTGACGCGTGCCCGTCTAGGGCCTGGTGCACCTCTCATGAAAGCACGAAAGCCCTGCCCTAGCCCTGACTCCGCCGGCGTGGGCGTGGGCAGGACAGCGCGTCTTGAGTCGCGACCACACACGAGGGAGTACTTGTGCTGCGCGCGTGTGTCCGCAGCTATGCATCAGGGCTGAAGAACGGCCCCCGATTCTTCCCGTTGATAAAGTGAACTGAGGTGTCTCAACCAATGCATCATCAACTACCTCCTGAACACTTGGCCTGCAATCCTACTGCCGAAAAATTGCGGCACGCCTGGCCCCCCCGGTGCCTGCACCCGGCTGAAGCCAAATGCAGAGGGCATTTGTGATGGTTAGTGATGGTAGTGGTGTTTAATGGTCGTCAGAGACGGTGACCCACAATGGCACAGAAAACTGTCAATAAATCTGCTCGTTTTCGCGCAACACCCGTCATCAGCCCCTGAGAGTAATTTTGTGAACATGAGGGCACCACAACACACGGTTTAGGGTTTCACGGGGCAGTAGCAGTGAAAGTTAATCTCTCAAATCCTGTCCACTTCAACCAGGCACAGGTCGCCGAGGTTGTTTTCAAGATATTCAAGACAGGCTTTGTCCTGCACGCTCATGGACGCACTAAATTGGTCCCTGATGGCGGCAATCTCTGTCTTGACTTCCGGCTCTCCCCACTTTGCCTTCATGAATACCTCACGCAGAAGTTTTGGGGTGAGAGTAGAGCCATCATCCTTTTGCATGGCCTGCAGCTCATACATCCATTCGTCCTCTTTGCTACGCTCGTGCACCTTCAGGGGCTGCCAAAGTAGTGCACCATTGTACCAGATCCTTGGGAAGCAGATGACCTCATACTGAACCTGACAACACGCGAGAGCATTGTAAAGCGCTGGTGTCAACAGACTAACGTGCACAGTTTTTTCTTGCCAGCTTCAGTTCACAATTTAGCACATTGTGCTTACCCCACGGCGTGCGAAAATATTTCTCTAGACCCCACCCTAGGGGCCTGGGGTTCCTTGTCAGGTCCAAAAAGAAAAGAAAAGAAAAGAAAAGCAACCGAATCACCTCTCTCTCAACTTGCCACACCCTGTGTCCAGCCACCATCGTCCAATTTTCCGCTCAAACAACGTGTGGTTCATCTGAATGCATTAAGGTGTCATCCACCAAAAGATCATCCTGCCCCATGCATGCTTGTTGCGTGCTGCTTGCTGCTGTTGCTGTTTGTTTGTTTGTAGGTCCATCCCACCCAATACAAAGTGTAATAAAACCATATTGTTGTAAACCACACACAACCACTCGGTGACCATCGGTGACCCAAGGATCATTAGAGTGTGCTTGGGGGGTGTTGGCTGGATGGAGGATGGTGCCATGGCCAAGTGCAGGTGCAAGTAACATTGTAACATATGTGGCAGTTTGCAGCATGTTCACTAATACTGTGGGGCCCTGCACTATTGCTGGGACAGTGTTGATGACATGGCACACACCATAATGGTATAAGATGCTTTGCAAATAGTAAAATAATGTTTTTTCCGGGGGGGCACCTTCAGCACTAAAAGAGCTGCCTCGCTGTCTCCCTTGGCAGGACCACACCTAGCGGCAGCAGAAATCCTATCAAAGACCCTGGGCCTAATTCATATTTGGACCACCACCTTCGCTTCACTGATGCTCGCAGGAGATGCCCCTTGACCCTTGAACCGAGGAAAGGCCACCTTGACCTCCCAGTGCACGGTGTGGGTTGTTGTTGCCTTCCTCTACCAAGCCAGTTTGGGTCCACCATCCTTTGATGCTGCTGATGGTAGTCAATTTGTGTATCATCGTATGGGCACAGTATGTGAGCAAAATTCTGCGAGCCCACTTTTGGTCTTGGAACACATTTTGCAGTGAGGTAGGGCCAAGAGCTCTCCTCGTGGTACAAAAGACAGTTTTCACCGTCCACTTAGCGTACATATTACGGCAATTGTACCTGTACTTGTACTTACTTGTACCTGCATAAACACTGCTTTCCCGTATTCCCTAGTGATTTAGTTCCATGTTCTAGAGGTGTCCCTAAAGTTGCTTAATGCCACCGTGAGCACATGGGTCCGTACTACTGACCGGGGTGGTGGATAGGAGGGTAGACCCTTCCAAATGCTGTGGGTCATGCCCCATGCAGCCCCATGGGCCATGAAGGCCCATTGAAAGCACATGGCCAGAGATGCTCAGAAATCTGTGGAGTAGGGGGCTGGTGGGCATTCAAGGGTCTTGTCCCTAGACAACAATGCCATGCCACTTTACTTGAGACATTGAGCCAGCCCTTGAGTCCTAGGCTTCAGAGAGTCGTGATGTCCGAGAGTACCGTGCACCATACAAACTAAGGCAGGCCTCTGCGGTTGCCAAAGCCAAACGAACATTGGTTGCCAAAGAACAGAATTGTGGGGAATTGTGGGGAATTGTGAGGAATTGTGAGAAAGCATGGGGAATAATGGGGAAGTATGGTGATACAACACGTGATGCAATCGGCTGAAATGGCTGTTACTCATCTTCTTGATTGTACTTATCGCTGTGCAACGAGAGGTCCCACATCATTCAATATGAAGCTCAAACGCCCCAATTGGTGTCTTTTTAGACATTGACTGTTGTTTTTCCACACATTATTGTTAAATTGTAGTAGCTACTGCATCGCTCTAGATCAGCGGCTGAGTGCTGAATGGACAGAGTTCGGATTCCCAGAGGAGATAGATTGGGAAGCCGACCCTGCAAGCACTACCACCAACCAATGAGGTCCAGGTCAAGATTCCAAGTCACTTTGAATTCTGCTATCTGATGGCCTATTAGGGGGCCTATTAGGGGGCCTATTAGGGGGCCTATTCGGGGGCCTATTCGGGGGCCTATTCGGGGGCCTATTGGGGGGCCTATTGGGGGTCTATTGCCAGATGGCGTGTGTGACATACTAACCCCCCGTAGAGCACCCAGAAGTGCCATCGTCTGGGCCGATGGAGCTTGTCGGCCGTGTGGGTGCATTATCGTCAGCCTCTTGGATTGTGCATCACTGTGATTGCAGTCGCTTGCATAGGTCCGCTCCTCCTTGGTCTATAGGGCAGTGCACTCGGATGTACGCTTCTTGCCTTTGCACTGTTTGGCTGCTGTGGTCTCTGCACCCCCCCTTCCCACGCAAAAATGACCTCACCCGACTAAAGAATCTCTTCCCAGGGTGGCCTTTGCACCCAGCTTCTTCAACACCCCCACTGCCATTGACCTTGCATGCAAGTTCAATCGCAGTGTTCAGAAATTCTGCGGCAATTAAATTGGCATCGCCGTGTAGTGGTACCGCAGCATGTCATAGCAAGCCAAGAAGGATGAGAGGGAGGGAGCGACCGAGCGAGCAACAGGGAGGGCATGAAGCGCAACACCTCCGAGTAGGCATTGCTCGTCAGCAGCACATGGCATTGCACTTTGGCAGGCACATGCTGCTGCGTAAAGTGAATCGTATTGGAAACCACAGCGCCATCGATGACAAAAAACCGGTGGCTAGCAGCGCTGAGGGTGGCGGAGCTGATGGGTCCCCAGTCGATCCCGATCTGCAGCGCGAGGGTCTCCTTCATATTGGGGACAAGCGAATCTTTGATCTCGCGCATATCCATCGCCGCTCGGGTGGCGTTCACTGTCGTGTGCGTCTTTGACCCATTGAGCCCCCAGTGAAACGAAATGGTGTCCACGCTGACGCTCTCGATGGTGGCCCCATAGGATTTCCCGATTTCGGCCAAGTGCGACAAGATGTTATCGACTGCTTGAAGGCGAATCTCCGCCGGGAGGCGTTCCTTCAACCAGAATCTGCAGATGAGCGAGGGGAAGCAGTGACTGGAGCAGGGGAGGAGCAGTGAGGGGCTGCAGTAGGGAAAAACATCAGCATCAGCATCATCGTCACTGTCAACATCGGCAGCACTGAGTGCGAACACATCTTGGGCACTGGCAATGGCATCGCCAGTGGCAGTATCATGGTCACTGTCACCCTCACTGTCACCGCCACCGCCACCTGGGGTGCACTGACTGGCTCACTGGGACAGGGGCCGTGGCTCATACATCCGCCCAAGGAAGGGCCAACCGATTGGGCCTTCATGGCGGCTTTATGGGGCTGCCTATGATACATTCAACAGAGGCGCGCGGGGGGGAGGGGGGGTTCAGGTCGGGGTCGGTCGGTGGGTCACGGGGGTTGGGGGAGGTGTGTGGGCACATTGGGGGAAGAGTGAGAGCGTCACTTTCCTCCTCCCCATGCTCAACAGGCAGACAGTTTGGTGGTTGCCCTTTGTGGCGTTTGGCGCGCGGGTGGCGGTGGCTTGGCGCGTGTTGCACATTGTGGTGTGCACTGGGGGATGGGGAGGGGGGTGCGGCTGTTTGAGGCGTTGGGCGGAGGAGGGGCAGGGCGGCTGCAGTGCTTAGCTTCAAGAGCATGCCTTCCACGGCCTTCATCGCATCTCCAGTTCCATTTTGATGTTCGGGGCTTGCACCAAGTTTGAGCCAATGTGCTGCTCTCCCAGGAACCTGAATGGGACTAGAGGTTGTTGGCTGGCTCCTGGTTCTGGGCTTTAGCGCCTGTCACCTATTTTGGACTGTGATTGGGTCGTGGCTTTCTGATGGTGTTCCATTTTGGTTTTTGCCTTACGTTTGGTGCGCTTGTTGTTGCTGGCCCCGTTCGGCCACAGACCATTCACTCAGCTTTCACCGGGTCATGGAGGGTACGGGGTGCACGTCAGAGGGCAACCGAGCTGATCGCTAACACCAACGCTAGTTTTGTTAGCGGTCCTTAGAATTAAAAAACCCTAGTGGGTACAAGCATGTTCGAGGTCAACAAACATACAACCATACAGATAGGGGTAGGTGTACAAGGTGATGGGTGCATTCAGGGGGTGTGTAAGTGCAGTGTGTCTACTGTTGGGGTGCAGCAACGTGAGCCTTCCGTGCTGCACCAGATAGTTGATGCTGTGTCTAGCGAGGAGGGGGCCAATCTTTCGCCATCATTCCTCGTTTCTATCCCCTGACAGGGCCGCGGTGAAGAGCAGTCCACGAAGAGTGCATGTCTTGTGCCACATACCGGCGCGTGCTCCTGTGAGGAGCGCGACTGCGCCTTGGAGCACCATCTCGTGGGTGGTGTGCCTCTACTAAGAGAGAAGTGTGGCCTCTTGGAGGCTGGTGTGCAGTCCTCCACATCCACGACGGGGGTTGTGCATGGCCCTTGCCGGAGGGGAGGGGTGTGGGGGTCCGGGGCATCGCTGAGGGGGGGGACAATTCCGTTGTTGTTGCCCTCTGGTGGCCTGAGGGGAGGTGGGGTTCGTGCCCCCCCCCCCCCCCCCGACCTCTCTTCCGGCAACCATAGGGGTGCTGCGTCGAGATTGGATGTCGCCTCCTAGTCGTCGTCGTGAGTAATTGGTTGCTCGCGCCGTGCCGTGGTTACTAGCCCTTTCAACAGTGGTGATCGCCGGCGTCCCATGTCAGCTAGTGTGTCCGCCTTGGCGTTGCCGCGTTCTACCACATGGGAGGAAACGTGGAGCCAGCGCACAATTGCACCGCCCTTCTCAATTTCATGCAGAAGTTGTTCCTGGAAGTCCACATGCCCCACCATTGCCCCACCATGCCAGTCATATCGTTGGGATTTGCTAGCTTTGCCCGTGGCACCCAGCACCACCATTTGCGAGTTAGAGCAAATGAGGGTTCTCCGTGTCTGGTTGCGAGAGCGAATGGCATGGAGCGCTACCCTGAGCTCTCCTCGGTCATTGGTTTGCTGTTCTGCGATGGGGAGGGGTGCAACAGTGTCCCTATGGTCCTTGCAGTAAACCCCGTACCACCCCACCATGCCCACTTGAGGGTTGGTTTCTGAGGAGCCATCTATGTATGCTACTTCCCAACCCCCTTGCAGGTACTCATCAATGACTCTTTGGGCTACTGGTGCCATGGCTGCACCATGGATGTCCTTTTTCCACCTCTAGGGATTGGGTCGATGCAGCCCTGGGAAGATTTCTGTAAAGACCTGTTGAGCCGTGGGTGCTGCAGCTTCCCTGTCTCTTTCAGGCATCCAAAGGCCATGTGCAGTTCTTTCACTCCCACCTTGGGCAGTGTGGGAGAGGGGTGTTTATACCATCGTGCCAAAATGCTCATCCATTGCAGGAGGAATATATCCCATGTGGGGGGTGGGGTGTCATGGAATTTGACTGCATTGCGCAGATTCCAGTTCGACATGATTGCAATCCAATGGGTGAGCTCCAGGGGGTTTGAAGAGAGAGGGCTGGCTGTTCCTATAGGACACCCTGGCGGGATAAATCAGTAGGGGCAAGATCCACTCCTGCAGCATTTGCACCCTTTCAGGCAGTGACACTGGCAGAATCACTGCAAATTGGGCACACACAAGTGCTCAGGACAAGTGTGGCGCGAATGCTTCTTCCATTGTACCTGCCCAAAAAGGTTCCCAAGATACTTGACCTTCGTTTTGATGGGTAGTCCCGTCGTTGTGAGCCATGCTTTCTGCTTGTCCAACCAAAACCCTTTCGAAAGGAAGGCTGATTTGTCAAGATTGATGCGCAGACCTACAAACCTTGCATATGTCTTTAGTTCTTGCATGATTTTGGGTACAAGCCGGAAGATAAAGGAGGGTGAGACTGGAACATAGATCAAGAGGTCATCCGCATATAAGAGTGCCATGATGGAAGGGGACACCGCTTGTAGCTTTGGAATGAGTACGGAGCAGACCATGGCAAAAAGTGCTGGGGAGAGTGGGTCCCCCTGTTGTACTCCGGATTCCGGTTTGACCTGCACTGTGCACACCACGCCCCCGCCCACACCAAAGACAAAAGGTGATGTGAGCATGGAAACAATTAAGGAAATCATGGGGGACAGGAGACCCATGTGTTGGGGGGAGGGGGGGGGGCACGAGGGGTCGTTTGGGATGAGCATGACGTGAGCATGGGCGGGGGGTACAGCCTAATTGAGAGGGTGTAGGTGGAATCTTTGGTAGACTTACCCTGTTTAACAACGCCACCCCCCAAGAGCTACTGGAATGCTCAAAAGCACATCACTTCAAAGAGGAGTGGGAAGGAAAGAGAAGGCAAATTGGTGTGTATCATACCACACTGCAAAACCACACTGTCGGAGCGAGGACCTACGCCACGGTGGGGCTGGGGGGGGTGCGTTGCACGGGGGCAGAGGGCGGGGGCAGAGCACGACTGGGCCCACGGTGGCACTGCGCCTTGCCCCGAGTGTACCCCTTTTGGGTTTGCTCGGCGTCGCCTGGGTGCTGGCCCTTTTCATCATTTGGGCGTGGCGGGTCTAGGGAACGAGGACTGTAGAAGGACATGACACCCGGTCGCAGTGGCCTGGCATCCTGCGGGCAGGGCCTCCAGACTTACTGCCGGCATCATGGGAGTGAGTGAGAAACGGGGGAGCGCGGTCAACGGGGGACCAAAGGCCGTAGGGGTTTGATGCGGGAGCAGAGGTAACGGGCACCTGATGTACATGAACGTGCCTTTCTTGGTGTTCCAGTGGGTGTGGTCCGACGGAAGGGAGATGGACTTGGCTTTGGTGATCTTGCCTTTGGTGTGCAGATTGCTTGAGGACGATCTCAGGCGAAGCATGTAATTTGATGAGACGACGCTGTCTTTGCTGCGGGCGGACTCTTGGTAAGAAGATCTGTGGTGGGACTGGGAGGCCAAAATGCCCTCCTGGTGGGTGGTTTCACCTTCGCTCCGCGCCGTACTCTTCACATTGTCCTCCTCTTCCTCATCGCTATCATCGTTGGACAACCCCTTCAGCTGCATGAGCAGCTGGTCAGGGACGAATGGCCGCACCTGCACGCGTCAACGGGGACGGGGGGTTACAACAAATGAAGGTGAGGAAAGCGAAGGTGTGGCTGGGACCTGTGGTAGGCCTACCCTATCGAACAAAAAAAAAAAACCACCCGCCTGCGCAGTGCGACTGGATTGCAACCTCTCAAAGGCACACAACTTAAAAGAGGAGGGGGTGGAAGAAACGATGCAAATTGGTGTGTGAATAGCCCACTGCAAGAACGCACTGCTAGAGCGAGGACCTACTGCGCATCAGCGTTGCGGCTTGTTGTCCGCATGCACACCGCACGGCATCAAGGGAGTGTTGCGGGTGACCAAGCCGCTCAATGCCCGTGATTCGGTCATCGACACCATCCATTATCGGCATGGCGCCATGGCCGCCGCTCACTGGCTGAGAGACTCCTCCGGGGGTACAACCCAATGAAGGTGAGCAAAGCGAAGGTGTCGGTGGAACCTTTGGTAGGCTTACCGTGTCTGACACAGCAGCCTACCAAGCGCTACCGGACGTGGGGCGGGCACGGGTGGGGGGAATGGGGAGGATGGGGAAACGGAAGAGAAGGTGGGGTGGCAAGAAGGTGGCAGAGACAGGAACAGGGCGAGAGGAAGGGAATGGAGGGAGACAGAGGGAGGCAGGGAAGGAAAGAGCGAACAACAAGAGACTGGGCAGGCAATGGCACGATGGTGCATGCCAGGCGAAGCACATGCATGGGCACCTCCAGGAACGACACGGAGCTGCGACGATGGCGCATGATGTAATGGCATTGTGCGCGGGGCAGCAATGTGGAAAGGGACGAGGGATGGGAGTGAGGGAGAAAACGGACCGCGTTGGAAGGGCAACAGAGGGCGAGGCGTGGAAATGGGGGGGATGCGGAAGGGGAACAGACAAGGAAGGTTCAGGTCAGAGGTAGAGTGCCCTTTTCCGCTCGCAGGGTCACCGACACCCCTGTGCCTTGGACAGTTGTACGTGCATTGCGTGCTTTAACGGTCAGGCTATGCCGTGAAGAGGGGGAGGGAGGGGGAGGGGTAAGACGAAGCGGAAGAACAGTAGGGCCCGGGGCGGGCAGCAGAGAGGGCGAAAGCAGAGGAAACTAACAGGGCAGGGGACGCAAATGCCCATGGCACGATGAACACCTCCTCCAGCATTTTGACGATTTGGATGAAAGCCTGTTGGATCTTGTTGGGCTTGTTCAGCCCGTTCAACCACTCGACCTCCTCCAGGTCGAAGCGTGCGATGGCCTCTGCGCATCGCTCAGCCACACTATCGTTGGAGAAGTTCTTCCGCATCTGCCACATTCGGCGTGTTGCAAACCACGCGTAGATTGCGCAGCCAATCACCAATACGCCCAGCCCCGCACAGACCAGGCCTACGATCCAAGAGAAAACCGGATTGCATGTTCCGCCGTCCAAGCTCACCGCACTGACGCCCACCAACGAAGCACCATAACACGGGAAAAAAGGGGCGGGGGTGGGAAGACAGCGTGGGACTTGGGGGGCGCATTGGGGAAAAGGAGGGTGGCAGATGGAGAACGGCGGGGAAATATCGGTGGAGGAGAGACACGAAAAAGGGGGAAAATGATGGGGAAATCGGAAATCGGGGGAAAGGCGGGAGGGGAACAGAGGAACAGACCTTGCCATTTCCCCATGGCACCAGGTGTCCATAATTGCCGTTGTTCCCAACACAAGTGCCTTTTGCGCTATGGCCTGAACCAAAAACCCGCTCACCGAAGGAAAAGCGCCGAAAATGGGAACTTGACGCTACTCACCGAAAAATTGGTGATGTTCTGGGGCCGCATGTTGCATAAGGATTGCAGGTCGCAGGCATGTGCACCAACGCTGATATCCCGGTCCCAGTAGCAGCGCAGTGGCACCGCAACGGCACCGCCATGGCCGCAACGTAGCACCACAATGCCATCACGGTGGTGCTTCGTGGCATTGTGATGCACGGCGATGGCATTAGAGTGCTACTGCGATGGCATCATGCTCAAAGCATTGTGGTGCCACACTATGCCAGTACGGTGCCACACCGAAATTCGAGTGGCAGCCCAATGCAAAGCCCTTAGCAGAAAAATATCCGCCAGAAAAAACCTGGTTGCTCAATGGCAGCATAATTGCAGCATCATAGCACAGCACACCAGCGTCACAGTAGAAACACAATGGCAACATAAATGCAACACAATGGCGACGATATCACGTGCTGCATCACCAGGGCTGCACTTACGTCCATGGCATCAACCTATGACGAGTCCGACCGGAAATGCGTTTCTCACCAGAGGATCGCAGGTGATGAAGTCGAGTGCCGCGCGGTTGGCGGCTGCCGCTTGTGCGGACACCGTGTAGAGGGGCGCGATATTCATCTGCTGCAGGGCGCCCCCAATGTTGGCGCTGTAAATCCACTCCACAAACGCGACGGTGCGCGTGCGCTGCGGGTCTGCCACCTCGTCACACATCGACCGCTTAAGGCTGATACTCGTGGGGAGGGACAACGGGTAACAGCCAGTGGCCGTGGAGCGCTGCAGGTCAAAGTAGTTGCCGTCGGCGCTCATGACGTCAGGGGTCGCACACGCCGCCACCGCCTGCCACGACGGGCTGACGATGTGGCTGTCGGGGCGCTGGAACGGCCGCGGCTCTAGGGCCAAGTGGCCGGTGAGGGTCGTGACTGTGAACCCATACGGGTGCTGCACCACATGTGCCTGCGGTGCGAGGGACCGGATGGGCGCGTCCATGAATAATGGCCAGGGAGGTTGGAGACAGAGCAGGTCATGAATTGAACCCTTTTCTGCTCCAATCGGGCTGCACGAAAAGGGGATTCGGGCCGGCAATTTTTTTGTTGCATTTGGAAACTGCATGTTTTGTCGTCCTTTGGGGTGTTGGGGCGTTTTTTTCTCTTTGTTTCTCGAACAAAATGTTGCACGTAGATAACATGCTTGTCTAGGCAAAACATGGCGTTGTTTCTGCAACTGTTAATGCCGCTTTCTGCCAAAAATTTTTTGGGTGGGTCATATTGTTGAAACTCCTCTTGTACCTTCTTTCTTGGGGTCTTTACTTCTCTGATTTCACAAAAGCCATTCACTGAACATTATGGTTCTTGTGAACAATCTTCAGGCTGAATCCAGCGGTTGCCCATGCTCTGGTCTAGCTGAAGCCCCGCCACCGCTCTGTCCCCCAATGCCAAGCTCCTAACTGTGGCCGGAATCCAGCTCGTTTTCCCCTGCCTCCAAGTCAAGCAAAAACAACAAGGGGAACCAGATCCCAGTCCAAATTTCCTGTGGTTCTCCGCTGCCCTGGACTTTCCGGCTGCCATTGTGCCTGGAATTCGGATGGGAATCCAGGCGTTCCTCAGGTGGCCTGAGCACTGAATCCCTCAGGAGAGACCCGAAGCCGCGTGGGTTCACCCAGTGTCAGCGTTGCCCTGCGAGTGGTCCCTGTGGGTTCTCGCCCCTGCAGTCCTCGTGTCACTGGCGAATAACGTGCTTCGCGGGTTCTATGTATGAGCCCGGCAAGCGCGCTCTGGGGTCCTCCCACACGGCCGTTGCCGCATACCAAAAGATGACACGCTGGTCAAATTCCGAGCTCAACATCTTTTCAGGCCTACCCAAAGGTCGTGGCTGTTTTGTTTGCTGAAAATGTTCATTTGTTGGTGACCGTGGACAGGGTCCGGTATCCAGCACATTTACTATCATTATCCGTATCTGTCCGTCTGCTGCGGTGCCGTATCAGTTCTGCGAGTTCGAGGCAAAGGGTACATCGACCAGCGCTTCAGGAACCCCAGTCGGAATGTATGGGGCTGCACACTGCTCCGGGCTGGCCAGTAGAACAAGGGCCGTGGCTGTGAGTTACCCCATGCCATTACCCCATGGCCTTAGCTGCGCGGCTGTCCCTTCCGTTCTCTGGTGCACCTTCGCCCTGTTGTCAGGTTTGCCCCAAACAGGACCCATGCCTCACGCCAGCGCGCCGCGCTCTACATCTGCCCTCGCACTCGCATTCGCACACTCCCATGGTACGAGCGGCACCCTGCTGGCAGTCCCCCCGGGGTTTCTGCCTTCCGTCAAATTGGACCGGTGTGTTTAAAATAGCGGGTGGAACACTTGTTGGGCTCAGCCCGGTACCAGTCCGTCCAAACGGCGGCCGGTTCCAGATGCAGTTCAGGGTCCACAGTTCCACGACAGCATCGCTGGTGGCATTGTCGGTTGATTGGCGCGATGATTTGGAATAAAGATCCAGGCTTTCCTCTTCAGTAGCACAAGTACCTGGATCCCGTGGGCTAAACCATCCCCCTCCCGGCCTCGACTAACAAGCAGGACACTTGACACTGGTTGTGCTACACCCTTACCCACCAGCATTTGTGGAACACCGCCCTCCCCCACAAGCGCAATTGGAGGTCCGCCTGCTCCGCATTCCAGAGGTGATAGAACCTCCCCGGGCAACACTGCCTGCGGCCACGTCTTCCAGCAGCCCGGTCTTCACATACCTGCAGCTCCTGCTCGCTCGAGTACTTCGTTGCAGCCTTGATGGACGCACCTGTGTAGTCCTCGTCGTATGTCTGCATCAATGCAGCAAGCTCTTGGCTGCTAGCGACGGGGCCCTGTAACAGCTCGATGCGTTGAGAGGCTTCGGTGAGCTTGCCAAGAGTACTATGCACGACGCCCTGCGGGTTGAGAGCCAGGATGTCGTCATGCAGCCACGTGTTGATGGTGCCTTCCAGAATCTTGGCCAAAACCGGTCCATTTAATGTGATATTGAAGTGGCAGATGGCGACGATTGCGAGCCCAGCGAATGCCAGCGTGGTCCCGTCCTGGAAAAGAGAGATACCGAGGCCAATGGGCTACCCTCAAATTGCCGTTGTTTGCCCTGTTATCGTCGTCGTTCACCCTCAGAGACCAACGGTCTGACGGAGAAATATTCTGCTGCGGCGGCATGCCGCAGCAGCGGCAACACCGTTAATGTGGGGCAGGCAACCTTTTCAGATGCCCCCAGGCCTGTCCAAACAACAGAAATCCCTCCTAGAGAACATGCAAAAGCTGGACACACAAATCCCTTTGGTCAATGGAAACGTTTTAACTCAGCTTTCAACTCCGTTGTCTTTTTAACATTCATAATGGCCAACGCACGCAGTGTGTCATTGCTCACATCAAGGCGACCCTTGGTCAAGACATGACCCAGCAAACTGAAGGCCCCCTCCACACAGCATGCAGGGCGGGGACAGCCGAAGATGCTGAAATCAGGAAATCAGTCATATGCTGAGTTTATGCATCAGTGATCCACCTATGCCTTCAGAAATCACCCACTGTAAACAATCCGACATGCTCCTGGTGATTTGCTTATTCCGCGCAGCTCTCTCGGGTTTGTGCCCAGTAGCTGACATGTCAACAAAGATAAATGCGAGACTATGGGCCAAGACAGTGCACAGAAAACCCCACCCCAGGACAAACACGAATGAGATAACGGTGCTGGGGTTAAAGAACCACAGAAAAAAATTAAATGTTGCATTTCACTGTGGCGTGCAGCAAAAACTCCACGAACAGGCTCCTATTTTCAGGCGCTGTGGGATTATCGTTGCTCCTGGTCCCTTGGCCCTCCTCCAACATCCGTTGGCCTTTGGCTGTCCCTGATAACAGCATGGGTCTTTAAAGCCCTGATGTGCACAGGGCCTGAAAGATATTCGCCTGCCTCAGGGAAGCGCACATGGTGTGCACAACACAAAAAGGCACCTGCCCAATACTCTGTACGCTGTACTTTGTGTTCTCGCGTCTGGGGTACCTCAGCTCCCAGACTGGATCCCCCGTCAGGTCAAAGCCAAGAGCTACGAGCCACTGTTCTGCAGCAGCATGCAGTGCCGACGTGTCCTTTCGTAAGCAGCATGAGGGGTTCTGGTGGTTTGCTCAGAATCCCACTTGATGGTTCCCTTCAGGACGGCAGAGCAGATGGAGGACTGCGGCAGAGGCACATACAGAAGAATTGCAGCGGGAGGAAAAGGTGGGGCGAGAGCCTCACCCCTCACATACCGGAATAGGAGGCTGCGGGGGGGAGCTCCGCAGAAGGAACATATATCTGCTATCCAGGGCCGCATATGGCTCCACAGAATCAGCGGTGTAGGATATGGCGACTTCGGGGTCCACAATGGAGTAGATCTGCTGAAGCTCGTCCACAATACGCGCAACGGAGTGGATGCCGGCGCCTGCTATGGACAAGGTCTCCTGTGGAGAGGGGGATCCAGCAGAATGTGAAGAGGATGAAGGGAAAACGGGGAGAAGAAGACGGAGACCGCAGCGAAGACGGGGACGGAGACAGGGGTTTAGGGTGCGCAGAGGGAGCAGGGAGTGAGTATTTGCAAGAGATCAGGAAATTGCAAACACTCGAATCACTCTGCTTGGTGGCTACCAACAGCGGTTTTAGGCAAACCAAAAAGGGGGGGTTGTGTGGATGCGCATGTGCGGATAGGCGGCATTGCCTCAATGCAAGCCGAGGCTGAAGCGCATGCAGAGCATGCCGGATACAGAGAGTGCAAGGAGTGACAGAAAAATTTGTGAACGTTCTGTGACATCTACCAGGCAGGTATCTCAGAAGGGGGAAACAGAATGCACCGAGCACAGAGTGCCGGGCAGGTACCTCAAAAGGTGAATGCAAGGCACAGAAAGGAAGGAAGAAAGGATAAGCGCCAAAAAGACTGGGAGCTATGTAGGGACAGAGCCCCACGGCTGGAGAAAGTATTCTGACTCTGATTCTATTGGAACAGCCGACGGAGACCTTCTTCCTGAAGACGGGCTCCCCCTCACAAAGGATGTCCTTCGCCAGCCGTGCCGACAGCGTGTCGCGGAGCTGCGGCGGCAGCACACCAAAGCCCAGCATTGTAGCAGTGCGGGAGACGTAGCCAGAGTGCCAGAACCAGTCCCAGAACTCCGCAGTTTCCCTTCGATGCTCACACGACGCGCCGTCGCGCAGCGTCGACTTTCGGAGGACGAGGTATGTGTAGGCGCAGATAGGCCAGCCGTAGGCGCGGGGGGCGCCGCGGATGTCGACGGTAAGGCGCTCGGCGGGCTCGCCAGTGTTTCCGAAGTCCATGCCCTTTTGCAGCACCGAAAAATCTATGGCGCTGGGTGTAGGAATGACTATTGCATTGCCATCCTTCTTCAGCCAAGCCTGCGGCAGATTGGCGGTCATGGCCTCACCCATTGTGCAGTACCCGATGGTGTACATTGTCTTGGCCACGTACGAGCGAAGCCCACTGCTGGCGCGGTCAGTCTTGGTGACCTACATAGTGGACGGGCAGGCAGACGGTGGGGCGAGGAGAGGGGGGGGCATTGTAGTTGGAGAAATGCACATTTCGGTGTGCAAATCGCCTGCCCTTGTTGTTGCGGCTGCATTTGCTGGTCAGACTCAAACACGCACGCACGCAGGCACGCACGCACGCACATAGACATACACATACACGCACGTCCGTATGCACGTGTGTATGTACCCATGAGTACGTATATGATGGCTAAGGTACTTCCCCCACAACCCTCTCCACTAAGCAATAGCGGGCATTTGGTGAAACCTAGTATGCACGTAGCAAAACCTAGTAAAATGTAGCAAAACCTAGTAAAATGTAGCAAAACCTAGTAAAAAAAATATTTTTTTTAAAAAAAAATTTTTAAAAAAAATTTTTTTACTAGGTAAAAAAAGCAAAAATTTTAAAAAAAATTTTTTTACTAGGTAAAAAAAGCAAAAAATTTAAAAAATTTTCCCTTACTAGGTTACTAGGTAGTGACAAATTTGGACTTGAATTTGAACAAAAAAAACCAAGTTTATGGGGGGGGGGGGTCAACGGTAGGTGGTATTTATGTTTAAGGGCATGGTGCCCCCTGGTCTATTCCAGGCCACTTGTGTAAGTGGCGCCCCACCCGGGCCAAACCGTGTATTGCAAGGTCAGCAAAAATAAAATGAGGCTCAAGAAAAGAAGGAGCTTTTATATGATAAATATATATATACATATATGAGGTGCACACACGCGTGCTTTATATGAAGTCGCAAAACACGCGCTTGTAGATGAGGTCCGACTTCTTGTCTTTGTAGGTGGGTTGTGCAGAGGGAGGGTTGTGCTTGCACATGTTGCGAATCACGCCCGTGGTCTTTTCTTCCAACTCTTTGATTAGATTTTTGTCATACTCCAATCTCCCAGAGGCATCTTTGGGGTAATGCTCTGGAACAAAAAATTCTTCACCACGGATCACCACCTTTGGACGGACCTCATCTACAGAAGGCGGCTTGTCAACCACAAGCCGGTCACCCAAGGCGAATGCCAACACAATGCATGCCAGTGTGGCAGTAAATTGCACATTCCATTTGCGCAATGCCACACATATCTCCGTGGAACAGAAACCGGAAGCATGCAGGGCACACTGATAAACGCCACATTCAGGGCACGTGATGTGGGCTGTGTCGTCGCAAAAAAAGCACGACGAACGGCTGGGTGAACAATAGGGCGTAGCATACATCCGTGCCAAGGCCCAACTGGGTGTGGTCTCAATAGGGGGGGCAGGCGGAGAACTGCGATAGTGCAAAGCTGCCTGTGCAATCTCACGCAACAACCACAATCTGTCTTGTGGAAGTTGGATGCTACCGTTGACAACACGCCTAGACAAAAGGCAATGTAGCATCATAAGGCAGGCAGGATGGCAGCTCACACCGTCGTCCTGATGTAGGAAGGTGGAGTAGAGGGGGGCTATAGCAAAAGCTACACTGCCGAACTCACCCAAAAACTTGTCCCACCTCTTCAGCGCCCTTGCCTTAATGCCTTCTTGTTCGGCAATGAGGTTCACTATTGCCAACTCCTCGGTGTTTGCACCCGCTATGTACGGCTTGTAACACAGCGGATCGAACACGAGGCACAAGAAAGTACGTGTTGGGGAAACCAACAACAAGCGCAGCACCCAATGTGCATTGCGCTTATTATAAATCTGCGCCACGAGCAAGGGGGGCGCATAGATCATATCAATGGACGCCGCGTTCAAAGTACGCCGCGCCCATGACTCAGCCAACACCTCCCTACGACCCAACGGTAAAGCCGACACATTCCACAATGAGTCACGCACAACCCACGCCACACCCATAACATCCCAGTCCGCACTCAAAGCTGTCCGAGCGGACCACCAGTAATACACAACAATCTCGGCGGTATCTGTGACGTAAGATTCTGAGTAAACATCCCTCAAATGGCGTGCCTCTAGCTTATATTGTTGAGACCCAGAACTTGGAATGATCACGTCAAGTGGTCGTTCCCATTCGTCATGGAGCAAGGACTCAACATGCTGCAATTGGGCAGTAGGGCCGCCTGGGCCATTAGTCAGGGCATGGCACACTGCGGCCAAGACGTCATGTCCACAAACAGGCCTCGTAATAACCATTCCCGTCTGTGACGGCGGGGTGGTATTAGAGCATGGGGGTGGGGGGACAGTCTCCGTCCCAGCATTGGGATGGTCGGCCAATTCCTCCATGGCTATCACCCCTGCCGTATCGGGGAGCCCCACCGCTGCAGAGCGGGGGGCAAAATCAGAAGTGGCCCACAAGTGGGCAAAGTGGCTACCTCACCCCTGCCGTATCGGGGAGCCCCACCGCTGCAGAGCGGGGGGCAGAATCAGAAGTGGCCCACAAGTGGGCGAAGTGGCTACCTCACCCCTGCCGTATCGGGGATCCCCTCCGCTTCAGAGCGGGAGGCAAAATCAGAAGTGGCCCACAAGTGGGCAAAGTGGCTACCTCACCCCTGCCGTATCGGGGATCCCCACCGCTGCAGAGCGGGGGGCAGAATCAGAAGTGGCCCACAAGTGGGCAAATTGGCTACCTCACCCCTGCCGTATCGGGGAGCCCCACCACTGCAGAGCGGGGGGCAGAATCAGAAGTGGCCCACAAGTGGGCAAAGTGGCTACCTCACCCCTGCCGTATCGGGGAGCCCCACCGCTGCAGAGCGGGGGGCAGAATCAGAAGTGGCCCACAAGTGGGCGAAGTGGCTACCTCACCCCTGCCGTATCGGGGAGCCCCACCGCTTCAGAGCGGGGGGCAAAATCAGAAGTGGCCCACAAGTGGGCAAAGTGGCTACCTCACCCCTGCCGTATCGGGGAGCCCCACCGCTGCAGAGCGGGGGGCAGAATCAGAAGTGGCCCACAAGTGGGCGAAGTGGCTACCTCACCCCTGCCGTATCGGGGATCCCCACCGCTGCAGAGCGGGGGGCAAAATCAGAAGTGGCCCACAAGTGGGCAAAGTGGCTACCTCACCCCTGCCGTATCGGGGATCCCCACCGCTGCAGAGCGGGGGGCAGAATCAGAAGTGGCCCATAAGTGGGCAAAGTGGCTACCTCACCCCTGCCGTATCGGGGATCCCCACCGCTGCAGAGCGGGGGGCAAAATCAGAAGTGGCCCACAAGTGGGCAAAGTGGCTACCTCACCCCTGCCGTATCGGGGAGCCCCACCGCTGCAGAGCGGGGGGCAAAATCAGAAGTGGCCCACAAGTGGGCAAAGTGGCTACCTCACCCCTGCCGTATCGGGGATCCCCACCGCTGCAGAGCGGGGGGCAGAATCAGAAGTGGCCCACAAGTGGGCAAATTGGATACCTCACCCCTGCCGTATCGGGGAGCCCCACCGCTGCAGAGCGGGGGGCAGAATCAGAAGTGGCCCACAAGTGGGCGAAGTGGCTACCTCACCCCTGCCGTATCGGGGATCCCCACCGCTGCAGAGCGGGGGGCAAAATCAGAAGTGGCCCACAAGTGGGCAAAGTGGCTACCTCAACCCTGCCGTATCGGGGAGCCCCACCGCTGCAGAGCGGGGGGCAGAATCAGAAGTGGCCCACAAGTGGGCAAAGTGGCTACCTCACCCCTGCCGTATCGGGGATCCCCACCGCTGCAGAGCGGGGGGCAAAATCAGAAGTGGCCCACAAGTGGGCAAAGTGGCTACCTCATCCCTGCCGTATCGGGGATCCCCACCGCTGCAGAGCGGGGGGCAGAATCAGAAGTGGCCCACAAGTGGGCAAAGTGGCTACCTCACCCCTGCCGTATCGGGGATCCCCACCGCTGCAGAGCGGGGGGCAAAATCAGAAGTGGCCCACAAGTGGGCAAAGTGGCTACCTCACCCCTGCCGTATCGGGGAGCCCCACCGCTGCAGAGCGGGGGGCAAAATCAGAAGTGGCCCACAAGTGGGCAAAGTGGCTACCTCACCCCTGCCGTATCGGGGATCCCCACCGCTGCAGAGCGGGGGGCAAAATCAGAAGTGGCCCACAAGTGGGCAAAGTGGCTACCTCACCCCTGCCGTATCGGGGAGCCCCACCGCTGCAGAGCGGGGGGCAAAATCAGAAGTGGCCCACAAGTGGGCAAATTGGCTACCTCACCCCTGCCGTATCGAGGATCCCCACCGCTGCAGAGCGGGGGGCAGAATCAGAAGTGGCCCACAAGTGGGCAAGGTGGCTACCCAGTAACCTAGTAATAAAAAAAAAATTTGTTTTTACTAGGTTCTGAAACCTAGTAAAAAAAAAAACTTTTTTTTTTACTAGGTTTGAAAACCTAGTAAAAAAAAAATAATTTTTTTTTACTAGGTTTTGAAACCTAGTAAAAAAAAAAACTTTTTTTTTTACTAGGTTCCCAATACCTAGTAAAAAAACGTGTTACCTAGTAAACTGTTACCTAGTAAAAAAAAAACTTTTTAAAAAAAATTTTTTTTACTAGGTTTCACTACAGACCCAGCAATAGCCTGGTTTGACCAAAGAAGTAAGGAAAATACTCATGCGTGATAGAGCTCCCTATTGTTGTTCAACGCAACCCAAAACCATCACACCTAGGGCCTAGTGTGCAAGTTCGCCAAACTCGCTAAGGGATCCTGCCAAGCCAAAATTTCAGCCATCCCATCTATGCGCCCTAGTCAAGGGAGTGGGTTGCCACAAACCTAAACGTGCCCCCTTGTTGGGGAAGGGCGCCGCCCCACCTACCCCCAAATCGTGCCTCCCGAGGGGTGGGTGCACACCTCTCGTTTGTGCCCCTGACGTACGGCCACGGGCCTAAAATACCTTCCCCAACTCTGGAGCCCATACGTAAGTACATACATACATAGTAGTCATGATCAGTTATCATGCCGTCTACCGGTGTTACCAGCCACCGCGACCCAGCGGGTGGTTTACACCCCGCCGCAGTGCTGTGGGTCCCAGGGCTACCTGACATACAGACATACATACGTGCGTACGTACGTACGTACGTACATAAATGCATACATGCAAACAGGAGGAGATGGAGCCACGAAACTCTGCAACTCGCAGTCTTCCCAGACTGCCAGACTGCGAGACTTCACCCCTCAACCACCCGTAACCAGTGTTGTCATCACTCTTGAGGTCTCCTTCCTCCCTGTGAAGCACCGGTATAAGCACACGACCTTCCGGCTTCCCCAGTTTGGGGAGCCACCAGAGCCCACTGCCGCTTCGAAGCCCGGGTCAAAATCACCGAGGGCCGCCTTGAAAATGGAAGTAGAGGTGCTGCCATCGCCGCGGACAACAACCTCGATGGACTGGTTGGCCGGGAGGCCCCAGGCTGTAAAGTTTGGGTTGCTTGCCTTGATACGCGGGTCGTCCCAAACCTGTATACGGAGGGGAATGTAAAAGGGGCGGGGGAGGAGATTTCGGCCCCCAGTGCATGAGGGAAATGAGGGAAGGGTCGTGTAAGAAAAGAAGGGGGGGTCCCACACCTCACAGCAGAGTGTGCCCTGCGTGCAGACTGCGTGCTGCTGGTGCAGTGGTGACGAGCTGCCCGACGAGAAATGAAAGAGGACATCGGGAATCGCGAATATTCAACCGGAAAATTGCGATGCATGAGATCAAAACTCGCAAGCTGAGCCATCATTCCCACTGCATGCCGGGGTAGGAAGGGGGCAGTGGGGCGAAGGGTTCCCACGCCTAGGATGCAGTAAAGGGGGGGGGCAAGGCTCGGAGCAGAACAAAGGCCGCAATCACAGGAACACTGAGAGTGCAAGTGTTTTGATCGCCAATCGATTCCCCTTTGCAGATCAGAGAATGGGAGGCGGAGCGGCTCTACAATTGCTTTGAGGGTTGCCGCTGGTTGCCGAGGGTTCGGGGCACAAAATGCACAAAAGAGTGCATTTGTCCACATGCGGCCGGGTACATGGGTTGGGGGTGGGAACAATATGAGCAACCACAGTAAACACCAGCCTCCAGGGAAATTTAGACCCCACGATCAGCCAACTCTGCAGTGGCACACTCCAGAGGGTGCCCTCGCTGGATGGAGGGAGGCCGCATGCACCCCCACACGGTCAGGCATCGGTTATTAAGGGCAGATTTAGAGGGAAGAGACTAGAGATAGATACCCGGAGCAGGGGGAAGAGAGGGATTTTGACCCGGGGGGGGGGGGGTGTAGGCAAAAACCTCACCGCTTTGCCCAGCATTTGCCCTTATGTCGCACAACATCACGAAATGGCATTGTGTTCATCTCTCGGAAGAAAGAAAGCCGTTGCGTGGCACGCATGCCCCCCCTCCACCACGACCACCCCAAACACGCACCTCCACAGCAAAGCACCCACTGCAACACCCTTCACAGGGGCGCAACATTCTGTGTTTCATCAGAAGGTCCGCCAAAACCGCTCTTTTGCCTCCAAAAATTTTCTGTCTCTCCATCAGCAGCGGCTCGTGGCAGCCATCACACGAGGATCCGTACGTTACCCACTTCGGCGGTGCGCCACACACACGCCAACTCCTCTCGACGGTGTGGCTCTCAGGCCCGCAGTGCGTGAACCCCTTGCCCCTTAGGTGGAGTTGCTCCCACTTGCCGCCGGGCCCTTCAAGGCTCAGGAGCTGAGGCTCTACGGTACATGTCAGCGCTCAGTTCCTGGCCAGACCCATCCCCGGCATTGTGCTGGGCCCACCCCACCCCTCCGTTTGACCGTGGCGACCTCCCCGCCCCCAGGGACAGCAAAGCAAGTGGAGCACACAGCACAGGACAGAAGAACGGCGCGCGCACACGTTCCTCAACAGTGCTTCCGTTCCGGTAGAGTCTCTGCACCCAAGGGCATGGCTACTGAGCGCTGAACAACGTACAGCGACACGGAGGGATCTTCACTGGTCTATGGTCCTGTCTCGCCAAGCAACAGCCATGGGGGCGGGAGGCGGTTTCCAAGAGCGGTGGCCATAGCAGTTCTTGGCGTGCGCTGCGTGCACCAATGGCAACGGGGCAAGCACCCTGCAAGAAGTGGGGGGTGCTACTTCCGAATCTCCAGCAAGCAAACCACGGTTTTCGGTGCAAGTTTTGCGTTTTCCAACGCATTTTTCACGGGGCGGCTTTTCATTGCCATAGCACTGTGCAACGCCGACGATCCTCCTGAGGCTGCCCTGAGCCCTGCATGGAAGCTGGCACCCCATCGACTGAGCTCTGGCCTGATTCAGTGACTATGTGTCGGAACTTACGAGGTACAACAGGGGAAGCATTGTAAAAAGGTGGAACGTGATTGGGGCCCATACACACACAGCTACAACCACACAGAAAGCCGCGACACCTGGATCTCCCCTGAAAATATCTGTGCGAGCGCGCGCTGCGTCAGGATGAGCTGCACGTCTATCCCAAGGTTGTAGATAGGGACCGCGGCCAGGGCAACGGTGGGGTACATCTGAAGGTCAGGATACTCAGCGTAATCGACGGCCTTCAGCGGGGAGTCTGAAGCCGCAAAATCAATGTGCAGGGGCGCGGTGGTGTCCGTGGCTTGGCACCGTCTGGCATGATCCATCAGTCGGCAGGTGCTTCGTCCAGACGAGAGGGGCGTGTATTGCACGCTGACCGACTGTTTCACAACGCGGTAGGCAAAGGCAGCTTTTTGGTAGAAGCCTGCGGTGGTACGCGTCCCAGCTCCCTGGATGACCAGGTCCGCATCCATTGCCGCGTCTGCCCCCCAGAGCAGAACAATAATTGAGAGGGCGATGAGCCAACGCGGAGCATGAGATTGGGGAAATGCCATGGCTGAAGAACGGCATAGAGGGAGTGGCGTTCAGTGACGGTGAGCCAACGATGGTGATAGAGGGCCGATGACGGTGACAGTGATGGCGTAGTGCGCGCTGTGCGTGCGCTGGGCATACCCGAGCAGGGCAGCAACACATACTACGGCCCTTGTTTTGCAGTTGCATGTGTTCTCCCATTTCTAGCCTGTTTGTGTATGGTGTTGTGCACGCAACATCACACAAGTAGGACAGCCAAATCCATGTCAATCGAGCCGTGTTTCCAACACCCAAGGAAAAAGTCAACTGGTCGTCAGTTGACCAGGCGAAGGTTGGCGGCGGCGGTCCCAGACTAAGCCCCACCACCAAAAACACAACACAACCCCAATCTGCGATTCCGAAAGGGGAACGGGTGTGTCCACCACTTTAGCCGTGCAGGCATGCATGGGCGCTACCCGGGGTGGCGATGGCAAATGCCGTTCAGTGCGCCAAAATAAGCCAAATTGCATTTTTGTGCATTTGTGTTGTGTACAAAAGATACTCTTTCCCCTGGCAGCAGTGCTAGGCGACTGCTTGCCTCCATGTTCCTTTGGCTACAGGTGCATACTGTGCGTGCCTTTGGGGGAGCCCTTGCACTGCGTGCACTGCACACACACTGCGTGCTACTTTCTAGACTAGGTTCCCCCTTAAGAGTCCCCAAGCACACCCCTTCCAAACTGCTACTTTCTAGACTAGGGTCCCCTTAAAGAGTCCCCAAGCACACCCCTTCCAAACGCTCTGATGTCACCCCTACCTCAGGAGCATGTCCCAGTGTAGACCCTGGGAGACCTCCTTGAGTGGGGGTGGGAGGTGGTCCATCTTCCACGAATGGGGGTGGGAGGATGGACCCGGGGGTGCTGGGTATGGCTGTCTAGCATAGCCCCGCTGCCGACCGTTTCGGGATGACAGCATGGTACGTCTTGGCTAGCACGAAGGATCCTTGGCATTGATCAAGCCCGTGAGGTCACCTTTGATTATAGTACTTGGAAGTGATACAACACTTGGAGAGGATGCTGGATTGTCCCCCAGCCTTGATCATGATACTGAGGTCCAACATCAGCCGTGCGTGCTCGGGTTCACCATGATGGGGGGAAAACAACATGGATACATCACCTCTACCTTCTCGAGGTCCCATGGTGGGGAGAAATCAACCTAGGAAAGAGTGGATGTGGCGGAAATGAGCAAAAAAGTGTGAAAAAGGGTGGAAATGGGTGAAACTAGGTAGATATCCAAAAATGCCATATCCCCAATGTGGAAGAAGTATCAAAACCTACCCTCAACAAACAATGATGCCCCCCTAGTATCACAAAGTATGGGCCTCTAGTACGGCCACACGCCCAAGTAGTTGCACTGCGCTTGGACTGCGCGCGCACTGCGCGCGCACTGCGCTAAGTGCGCCCCCTTTGTTATTGTCTGCTTTCCATCAATCGTTCACTGGTGTCGGGAGATGGCCCTGCCCAACTACCTCTGCATCTACCTTGCACATGATCCAACATTCTGTGTTGCCCGCATGCAGCGGCGTAGGCACAACTTGTAGACATACCCCACAGCAAAGTGTCAAATCTCCTTTGAGCCTTTGATACATCCGACTGAAGTCTGTCACTGGTACACAGAAGACATATGTACCTTCACCCGCAGTCGGTGCTTCATGAACAACTTCATGAACAACTAGCGGTTAGTGTTTAACTACGAGCAGTCAATCGACAGCCTAAAGGGCTGTCCCTCACAGGCCTAAAGCTCATGGGCCTAAAACCCTTGCCCATTCACAAATGAAGGACGCCTGGCATTGGATATCTTGCACATGCAAGATGTGACATCCCTATCATCTAGGTTCAAGGTCTTCCTTGCAATCATCGGGGATACTGATGAGACTGATGTCTCCAAATGTGCTTCACTGACTACAAAATGGTGAACACCTGCAACTCCAATGACAATGACAGAACTCCATTTTCATGAATGTTTCTTGAAAGGGACATGTTTTCAGTTGTGGGACTCAATCGTTTAGGTTCCTTAAATTTGGAAATCCTTTGTGTCGGTGAGCTCTGGTTTCTCATAACATTGTGTTCTTTAGAAAAACAAAAGAAAAAGTGTGGGGAAACCAACATCCATACACACACATAAGCCATGGGCACATTCCCATTGAACATCAAAGTATGGATAAAACTGCACTCAAGAGTCTTTGAATTTCCACCATTTCATGGTTGAAGAATAGTCTGGTAGTTGCAGAGCGCGTGCCAAGCTGGTGATGAAACAAATGAAATGTTATCAAGACAACTTTGACTTTTGGAATTTGGGGGGGGGTAATCAATTATTGGTGGGTGATATTTGCCCCAAGTACTTGTTGACTGCATCATTATTTCCTCCCTACAATTGAATCCCCTTCTGTGAACATCCTTATGCCCACGGTGGAATCAACATTGTGGTTTGAATTTGAAGCTCAGCCCATGCCCACAACACATCACTCAGATTGCTTCACCTCACTCGGATTCTTCACCTGCACCACAGACTCCTCTACAGGCACCAGAGACTTCTTTAATCACAGCACAGACTTCTTTAACCGCACCACAGACTTTTTTACCCACACGGCAGACTTCTTTACCGCTCCTACCTCAATTTTGGGCTTTGCTTTGCAATGGGTTCCACCAACGCACTAGCGTCAGCACCGCTGTGCAGCACTGGTAAAACTCAAATCTCATGCCGGTGCACAAGTGCCCTCGAAAATTCATCACACATGTCTCAGATTTGGTCCGTTCTGCTTCAACTGTCGACCTGCATGCCACACAGTTCGTCCTGCATGTCTCAAATATCAATCAGCCTTCCTCAACATGGACTGCCCCAGATGCTAGCACTTGCCAAAACCATACCCTCAGCACATGCCCTCTCCTACCAGTTCAAACCACCAAATGTGGAAACCACCGTAGGGCAGAATTTTGTTGGCAGACAACCAGTGTGCCATAGACAACAGGTGGGTACAGAAGAAAGTTAAGCAGCCTCCTTGAGGACTTGAGCAGTGGCAGGTTGGATACAAAATTTTTTGTTGTCGTGGCAGCAATCCCGGCAAAGTCAACGCTTGACCCATCGCCCTTACAACGGCCCCTTGTACCTAGCTGGTGTCAGTGTGACTGTGACTGCCACTAACAGTGTATCATGGACACAAAACCATGGGCAAGATCGTGGACGCCCAAAAGGTAGCCATTCTTTGTCGCATCACTGACCGTGAGGATGCTTGCGAACGTACCTGGCGTCCCCAAAATGCTCGTGCTTTTCTCAGGCCAGGCCAGGCCAAAGCCGAGAAATGAGAGTCTTCCTGCAACCCCCCATGTTTCGTCGACGTAGCACATCAAAATGATGTACACAGGCACGAGATACTCGCAGACTGCATCGTGCCACACACAAAGTGCGGTGCAAAATGCCACACAACAACACGCTGGCGGCCTGTGGAGTTGGAGGCCGAAACCTGGTGGTCCTGCAAATGGGGTCATGGGACTGCTGCAACGTCACTGATGCTTCCGGGATGAGAAAATCCAGCAATGTCGGATTGCAACTTGCTAGTGCAAGATGCCAAATCACGTGCAGGCTGGGCATCGCAGATGGCACCCTTCTTATCGCAAGTAGCAGCCCGATAATTTTACTGCAAAGGCCAGGACTACGGCAAGGACAGGCTTCTGGCAGAGACAGCTTTCGGTCATGGGTTCAGGAGGCCATAGGCTTGGTAGAATCTGCGCTTGAATTGATTGAATTCCATCGCATGCGGAGTCTCAGCCATCCATCGCTGGTGAAAGGCCCGGAACATATTCAGCTGATGCTTGGCGAAGGCAGCAACTGCCGGATGTTCCAAAAGTGCCTGCTGTGTCAACTCGGGGGGTTTGGAGAGCAGGAGCTCGGCATTGTCTGCATCGCAGGAGACCCCATAAAACACACCATTCAGCTGCCCCCTATGGGCCAATGCTAGCAAATCGCACGTGAAATTGATGCTTGCGACTGCGAACGGGTACCAGGAAGTTGGGCGGATGATGTGGTTGGCCTCCGTTGTCACTTTATGCACAAATGCCTGGTCGTGGTCACTGATGTATAACAGCAAAACCAACGACAACAGCCCACCCCCACGGAAATCTGTGGCTGGATCCGTGCCCTGGAACCCCAAATCCTTCCACTGCTCGCCCACACGGGCATCCAAGCGGACGTCAGGGTAGCTCTTGGCCCAGAGCTGGCCTAACAGGTGCTCGTGAAGAGGACAGGCACTGTCATAGGAAATGTCCCGAATTGCCCCAAGAATGGCGATCGCGGTCTGCGCATTGCGGATTTGCTGCAGACAATGGCACAGGTTCTGTCGCATTGCAGCGTCTGTGAGACCTTCGACCTTTGCGATATCATGAGCCTTGTCCGTGACGGGCCTTTCAGACGTAAGGCTTTTCAGGTCACCCCTGGTCTGCAGAAGCGTCTCGAGCCTGGAGGTCATCTCTGTCGAGGGCAATCCAGTGCATATGTAACGCACCGACTGCCTTCTGTTGCAAACGCTCAACACAAAATGTAAAATATACAGTAGAATCATGTATAAAAACGCGAAGATTCCAATGACAACAACAGAAACACCAGCCAGCAGCATCTGAATCCACGATCTCTGTTGCGCACCCTTCTGATTCATTTGACAACAATCACAAAATGATCGTCTGCTAGGAAAATACAAGATGAGTGCAATGCTCCTTGCTGCTGTGTGTTATGACAGCTTTGCATGTGTGACACATCATGGACCCCGTTGAGGCCCACAGGTGACCACGGGCGTGACAACAAACCCCTAGTAAGGGGTTGGAAGGACTAGAAATCAGGCATGACAGTATCCTACGCGTATTGCTCAAAATAGGCAACTTAGGGACAAAATTGGTGATGTGAGCCATGATTCAGCCCCTAACAGTGACTATGAATGATGAAAATAAGCAAAACGTTTCCAATTTCCATGGTATTGGGGGGCTAAAGGGGGGGGGCGCCGTGTAGGCTCAATGGTAATGACAACGTTGACTTGTTTTTTGTGTCGCACTTGCGGCCAGCACGGCGTTTGTGGTGTTGTTGCTGCTGTTGCAATTGCAGTAGGCGACGCATTTAGGATGTCGAAACGCAGTGAATGTGCCGATGTTCCTCGTGCACACCAGGCAGACCTTGCCCTTTGCATCCTCCGACGGCGGCTCAAAGGTGTCCCTGAACGACAGTTCCAGCACCTGCGCGGATAGCGTGGACCACTCCAAGCACCAGAACCCTGTGGTACCATCATACGATAACTCAAGTGCCAAAATGTAGCTGTTGTACGACCGACCCATCCAGTGCGCACGTTGTGTGAGCGACGTTTGAAGAAATGTCAAGTGACAACAGTGGGGCATGGGGAGGTGGTCTCGAATTGTATATAGGTATTGGACGGTGCGCGTGTAATCGTTGGGGCGGTATGCAGCCATGCCAGCCGCAGGGCCCCACCGCCCTAATAAAATTGTTGCAAGGCATCTCAAAGGAGATTGTTTCGGACAGCTGGGCATGCGTGAGGTACGAGAACTTCGTAGCCTTGGCACGGCCTGCTCTGTCCAGGGACTTAGGGTTTTTATGTATGGACCACTCTATGTCGCTCATGGTGGAGAGAACTCTGGTGATGGCAGAGTGCACCGCTCTGGTGGTGATTTTCTTGGAGTACCCACTCAAGAGGAAGATCTAGGGCCGTGCGGACAGGGAGAACAGTTCTCCTACCCATGTGGCCACCCACAGTCTGGTGTTGCTAAGAGCCCTTGTTAGGATGCCGGCCAAATATGCAGGCAAACTGGCAGGCGGGGGCAGGAGGGGTGGAGCACTAAGTTGCCAAGTGGTGGATAAGGCACTCGGATTGAGGTACGCCAGACCCCCGCCTGTGTCACTGCAGACCAATTTGAACGCTGTGCCGTGGTAGACGCCGTGTGGCAAGAGTGGGTGCAAGGGTCCCCACGGGCGCGCATGCATCACACAGGACATCAAGCTTCCAAGCCTCGCTCAGCAGGTCGCAAACTGACTGGATGATGGGGTGGGACGGGGGGGCAGGGGCAGAGGTAGCAACTAAAATGTTATCCCGCAAATGGCGCAGGGCCACGACCCCCTGCGGCGACTCCCATTACTTGAACTCTGTGTCCGAGACCCTGAGAGTGCCCAGCTGACGCAGCAAGTGCCTGTTGGAGTAAACACCCCAAAGGCTGTGTAGGTCGGCTGCCTGGGCCAAATATGAACCCCCCATTGCGCCACTTCCGTCGCTTAGCCAGCCAACCACTGGCCTCCTGCATGTGCCTCACTATGGCTGTGGGGCACATATTGTTGAACTCGTCTTTGTAGTCGACTTCACTGATGTACCGGATTCCTATTGTATCTAACCAGTGGAACCACAGGCTGACCTGCTGGATACTTTGGGCCATGAAGGAGCAGGGGACTACTGCGCAGATGAGCTTTAAAAATGCTGTTTTTGCCGTGGCCGCCACAGGGAGTGTCTTTTTAGGGAGAAGGGGTTGGGTGAGGGATGTAATGCCGCGCCACAACCACTCACCTTTGACGAGCGACTTATACTTCTAGAGGAGATAGAGGATAGGTAGCCGTCCCGCTTTGTCGATGTCCCAGTCCCTGGTGGCGAGTTCTTTCTTGACGAAATCCATTGCTTGGGGGAGGGTCTTAGGTGAAATTGTATAAACTTTGGAATCCAGGAATTATTGCAAGACGACCATAACCAATGGCGGCACAAGGCCCACAAGTTCAGGCATGCTATCATTCCTTAGTGCAGATAGGGCAGCCACAAAGCAGACAAAACTCTCAAATCCACATGCAGATCAAGCTGCCAACCCACATGCACATCAAGCTGCCAACGTCCTTTATAATCCCTAGATCACCTGGGCTCGACGCTCCGTGCTTCAGGGTGTGCACGGAATCAGACATTGTCGTCCAGGTGGGTGGGTGGGTGGGCTCACGTCTGATCATGTAAAAATGAAAAACATAATGCACAGTGTAAATACAGGTATGCAACACTGTACTACCCTACGAGTATGCTTGCAATCCCCAATCCACGACAACCGTCCTCTGAACATCTATACACCGTACATCGGTTCAGGCATGCTGTCATTCCTTAGTGTATTCCGTAGGTCTTATTGAATCACACAAATTTCGGCACACCTTCCCTAAAAGCTACTAAGAAAAAAGTAATTCGCATTATTGAAGTATTTCCATAGACCATGGCTTGAGATCTATAAAACAGTATTTCGCAATGCATCAATGGAGTTTAACAAACCGACTGCTTGCAGCCTTTATCCGAGTCCTTCAGCCCAAACGCCTCTGTCACCACCATGATGTAATGCAATGGCCCGTGGTTCGCATTTGCATTGATGCCCTTTTCGGAGTGAGGCTACAGGATGGGTTCCTAACACCGAGGGTGAGCATAGGCATCATAACATTTTTACTTGCCACATTCCATGACATCGTGGCACCGAAGATGGTGATGACCCGCAACAAGGTGAAACGGATACCGTGTGCCTTGATGTGCCATGTAGACGGGTGGATCATGCACTCTCAATCAATATATCATTTACCACGTCTATGCTCAACAAACTTGAAGCTATGTTGTCCACGATTGCAACCCGATTGTGACTGCCGGCACCTAATGTACGAGGGTTGGAGGGTTTGGTCCTCAATTGCTTTTGAATGGCACTCATTATGAGTGCAAGCAAGTTGTCCATTCGCAATGCATTGTATCCATCGGATCCATTCTCCTTTGCACGCAGCGTTGTTTCTCCTGCGTTGCTACTGTTTGGATTGAGATAAAGTCCATAGCACTTTAGATGCTCCACGTCTTCACCACTAAGGTTCTCCTTGACGGCCTTTGTCTCCTCTATTCGACAGGCAACGAATGCATCCCATGCTCCATTGCGAAGCTCATCCACGTTGATCAACAATGATTGTCCATGATGTGGCAATCTTACCTAGATGTGCCCCACCAAAGGCTCCGCATCATGTCGAGTTGAGAATTTGAGCACAAAAGGTGCTGCAATATTACCTATCTGCAAAAGCCGTTATCGAATATTGATGTAGAGCACATGTATGACAGGGCAGCCACAAAGTAGGAAACTCTCAAATCCACATGCAGATCAAGCTGCCAACCATTTTACGAGCGAATGTGAGAGATCAAGGGACCCCCCACACAAACCTCGGGAGAAAATCGAGACACATGAACAGATTCGGCTCCCCTCTCCAAGCCGCCCGTCGGCGCTTAACACACTCAGTGACATCACCGTGCGTGCGAAAGGATCGCAGCCTACTGGGAGGGTCTGTTGGGTTAACATCAGTGCAGAATCTAAAAACGCGCAAGGGGTGATCACTCCAACGTGGCAACCAAGACAATTGACGAAGCATACGTTGCTGAGAGCGCAAAAAAAAATAATCCCTCCTTTCATGCCTAAAATCTGTGATCTACCAACATCATTGTTAGTGTCCACCATGACATAGGGCAGGCGCAGGTAACGTACAACGTAGGCGGGATGCTGGGTGCCAAAAGGTCGGCATTCATTGCCATGTGTCCTGTGGAAAGCAAAGGAGGCAAAACCAACATTTGCGAATCTACAAGGTGCGCTACTGCCCAATCTTGGACCCCAACATTCTTGGTTCCAACCAGACACAACAATTGGGCACCCATTGTGATGCTAAGGCCCCTATGACCGCTTTTGGACAACATTCAATGGTACCACCGTTCTACGCCAACGGGGGCCCAGTCGCACCGCCCGCCCGCACCGCGCGTGAGGCACCCTCTAAGGACTACTGAACGATGCACTTGCTGGATCCTGCACCATGACAAAACCAGGAGAACAGTGAAGTATTTTTTCGATTGTGCACCCTCTTGGCCCTACTCAAGCTTCCATACTGCAACCCACCATCATCTAAACTGCTATGCCTTGCAACCGCTGTTACCATGTTGCTGATCTCTGTGCACCTTTTGCCATAATAACAGTCTGGTATGGTGCTGCTGGGTCCTGGTTTACAGCAGACGCTGTGGAAGCATTGGGCACCATCGGAGGTGCCGTTAACAAAAAAAAAGAAACAGAGAAAAGCAAGATGCTGACAAGGACTCCTGAATCCCCATCCAGAACCCAAGCAGAACCGTATCCGAGTCCTCAAGTACAGAGTCTCAAGGCCTGAGGGTTCCCGCACCACCCTTTCTAGCCCCCTGTGCTGCGACATTTCGTCGAGAAGCTGACTGGTGACGGGCCCTGAACAGTCCCGTTGTGTCTGTTGGCCGGCTGATCGTTCTGGGCCCTGTAATCTCCCAAATATAAGCGGTGTCTTACAGAGAGGTCGTGTGGAGGTGGGGCAGGACCTTGTGGAACCTCAACCAAATGGCTGTCCTGAGACAGCCTCAGTGTGTACAAGGATGAGGGGAGAGGCTGGGTCTCGTCAGGGGTGTGTGAATGATGGGTAAACACTGGTGAAGGTGACGTCACTGGTCGAGGAGCAAAATCCTACACATCGCATGAATGTAGTCTCACCATGAGACCAGACAACAACAACACAACTGGGAACCTGAAGAAGTGCAGACGAAATGAGTCCAAGAATAGTGGCCGGAACACTTGAATAGCATGGCAGTCACCTTGACTGACAGCGCCAAGCGTAAGCACATCATGCACGCAACATGGCAATATGTGCTTTGGTTGAATCAATTTGCAAGGAAGGTCCCAATGAGCTCCTGTGAAAGTGGCACAGTGCAACAGTCGTCCCCTTCTTAGAGCACTTCTCCCTGCATCCATGGAATTTTGGGGAGCACTCTGAACTCTCGCCCTAGTTGACCCCTGTGGCCGCAATAAATGTACCTGCCCTCAGTGAACAATGTGCACCACCAATGTGCACCAACATGCATCTTTTGTCTGCGCCTGCTCTGCGGGTCCCATGGGTGCCATGTGCCACAGCACTCAAGGGTCCCTCTAAGATGCGCACAGAGATGGGGATCCTGCCTCTAGCACACAACACGGGCTCTGACTCCTTCACAAGGCAAAGGTCCCAGTGCCAGCACAAGAAACCTATTCCAACAGACACAAAGGCTGAAAAGGGTTAATGAGAAGGAAGAGAGAGACATGGCGCTGCAGAAAAAACATGGGCGAGACCAGCAGCAGCAGCAGCAGCAGCAACAGCAACATGGTGAGCAGCATTGCAGGGCAAAAGTAAAAGAAGTTGGGGCACCCAACTCCTCCAGGATTGAAATGGGTGTTCTTCCCAAAAGCCTCTTTCCTTGTCCATGCAACCTCATCCCAACAACTTTGGGCAGCCCTGTCCAGTTGCTGCATGATCCATTTGATTGGGAGGCCTGAGCTGTACTGCCGCGCTCAGCCCAGTTGGAAAGAATGCTTCTCCGTCATTCTCTGCCGCTCACGAACGGAGAACTCTGCACCAAAGTTTCCGTCCTGCATTGGATTTATCACCTGCCACACTGCATACACACCCGGCCATACACACACACCACTATGAAACTCGGGAGCATATCTCTCGGGGACGGTCATTGTGCACGAACACGAGGCAAACTGGCCTCTTTTTTGAGAGTTTCGGTGCACTGTGAAAAAATATCGTCACTTAGGTTAGGGGTATGTGTATAATTTTTGAAATCTGCTTCAAAAGGGCTTCAAAATGAGCCTTTCACAGCATCCCAGGTGGTCCCACCCATGTGATATTCGTGACCAATAGGTACAACCGTAACACAGCATGCACTGCACATTTCTGCAACATTTATTCCGAATCGTCGTCGTTGTTTGCAAGGGCAGGGACCCCAGTAGGGCAGACGTCACCATGTTTGTTCATGGGGACATATTTTTTTCAGATCCTGCCCATCCACGCTTTGCACACTGGTCAGACTCCTCTATTCACAGCCAGTGGAACGAAGCGTTGAATGGGGAGGCACGCCGTCAAGCAATGGATGCCAAATGCACCATCTCAGTATGTGGCTGTGTGGTGTCGCTAAATCAGTTGTCCGCTTGCGGCAGCCCTTGCAAAATTTTCTCAAACTTCATTTTCAGGGGCTTATTGCCCAAAGAGTTTTTGCTTGGTTTTTTCATAGGACTCAGAGGCGGTGCCACAGCCATTTGTGCCTTTGCGTTAGCCACATTCTGCACCACCCTCCGGGATACACTGAAGTAGTGTGAGAACTGCATTTTACAAATGTTGCGACGTGTCCCACGGTAGGGAATGAAGTACGTTGTGAGGTGCCCCCTCTTGCCTGTGTATTTCTGTCGCTGTGCGTGTTTCACGTTTTTCTCCAAGTTCACATCCATGCAGCTTGCCAGAAAATCGTATTGCACAGCCTTGCTGGGGTACTGGTTTCGATCCAAAAAGTTGGCTTGAAAAGCGGCAACCTCAGTGTTGTTCAAAATTTGGTGCTCAGGATGTTTGCAGGCAGGTTGCTGCGAGCGGGCGTTGTGGATCTTGTTTGTTTTGTCAAGCTTCTCCCGAGTTACCTTGACCCATTGCGCACTCTCAGAACGTGTCAGTTTCCACTAAAACTAAAGGGATCTGAGGTGCATCAGGGGATGCAACAGCACGTTGCGAAAACTTGTATGCCGACATGGTACGTGACTGTAACAGAAACATAGTAGCAGAAAGATGAGGCAATGTCCACAACGGACAAAATTCTCAAACATATGGACAGTTCAGCATGCAGACCCAGGGTGTTCCAAATAGCCCTTTTCTAGGGCTTTCCGAATATACCCCACATACCCCCCCTTCAGTGCACAAACGAGGCAACAATGACAGCGACTCTGGAAAATGCTCCGTGTTGGCGCGTTTCCGTTGTCCCCGAGAGATATGCATACCTCAGATGATCGCACCAAATGCACACGCGACAGTTCAGAGTGACCCCCGCACTCCCCAGCACGACGCCCCCTCCCATTGGAAGGCTGCAGCTTAGGAGGCACGCATACTGTGTCTTACTGTTGCGTTCCGCCCAAAGCTTCCAAACAGTCCCGCCTACACATTGACAGCTCACATGCAACAATTCAACCCATTCTACATATCCCTTGCTCACAAAGCAAGGCAAGTCGGCAAAATGAGGCAAGCGACGCGTCTTTGTGCCCTCAATGCTCCCTGAAACGATGACTTTGGACTCTCGGGACATAGCCGGTGCACGTTCGTGGTACCTTTGCTCCCAACAGCTGTATCGTGGGCCGTGGAAAGCACGCTCATCTCCCTTTTCTCAACGTGTTGAGTAGTGCCCAACCTCGTCATCCCAGACCGGACCGCTGTGCGCTCCTGCTCGAATACCAGCAGCTCTACAGCCATTGACCCCGTTTGCCGGCCTTCAAAGACCCGGGCACTGCGTTGACTTCCATGCACAGAACCTGGTCTCCTGCACATGACCCATGTAGGCCTCACCTCATCGGCAACAGCCTGGGAGAGCCACGAAATTGGGTTCTGGTCGACCTCCAGGCCCTCCATCTGGATGTCGGTGGAACTCCGCAGGTGACACCAGGGCACGCGTGCTCCCCACGTTTTGAGGGACGCCGCTGTGCTGCTGGAAATGCTGGGACGCCTGATTGGTTCAATCCAAAGGATGCGAAGGGCCATTCTGCGAAAGCTGTGCCCGCTCCCGGTGTGTGCGAAGGTAGAACAGATCGAGCTTTGTCCCGTGAATAAAACTCTGGGTCTCACCTGCGGCCATTGACAGAGGGATCCTCTGCTTTTTGTTCGGCTTCCTGGTGCATCAGCTCAGCTGCAAACCACAGCAGCTGCCGCCTGAACCCTCGATTCGAAAGTACACAGCCCTGGGCGGCTTTAAGGTGCCGCAGGGCCTCCAATAGAGGCATCCGTTTGACGTCCACGAGATAAGCCGCAAGCACCAGCCCAGACCGGTTGACTCCCATGGCGCAGTGGACGAGCAGGCGCCCACCTGCAGCCTCACAGCCCATCATGAACCTCCGACAACCCTCGTAGTGCTCCTCCAACAGCTCATAGCTTTCTGTGGGCACAGGAGATAATTGCGACCTCTCAACCTCCAGCCTTGCTAGCTTACTACAACTGCTTCAGCCAGGCCCAGCCATCCAATGCTGTCTCTCACCCCAGCATCACTTGGCAACGATTGGACCATGCTTGGGGTGCACTAGCTGATGGATGCACAAGAATCATCACAAAATCTCTGGATTTCCTAAATTTCTCTGATTCTGCCCAGAGAAAGTGCGTGCTGTGCATGTGCTGTGCAGGAACTTTCCCTAATGTGCCGTAACCCCAGAAATTGTGGCCTTGGATCATAATAGGCAAATGGGGGAAAGGGCAATAGTATTTTCTTCGCCCAATGACTGTTGCACTGGGCTGGGAAGTGGGACGATAGCGCAGTGTGTACCCCTTTTCAAACTCTTATGCACTTGAAGCAACGTAGCAGCAGGGCGCCCTGCTCAGGAGTGATTGGGGTCTTGTCATGGAGTTGCGACCCATGATAAAAAGCCCACGTGATGAGTGACATGGACTGTATGTACTAGTGGTTGGGCAATCATCATAATCCAGTGTCCTCCTGCAAAGGACAACATGCAACAGCAGTAAAACCGAGTGAAACTGAGGGAAAGGGGGTGAAAACGGCCGGAAGAGGGTGGCAATTGCACTATGCAATAGCCCCAATAACGAAGAACCTCCAAACTACCTAATATCAAAGAACAATCATGCGACAACGTGTGGGTCTCTGGTGCGGGATAGAATGAAAACTGCGCACAGAGCACGCCCAGTCCACAGTTCGGCAACAGTACGAGGCTATCTCGGGAATAGGCATTCTTGTAAGATACAGTGTAGCGCTCCCTTAGAATTCGAAAACGTTGCCAAAACCTGGTGCAAGAACATGGGAAATGTCGCTTTTTTTCGATCCGGTTGTCCGGACTCCTACACCACCGAATGTTGCTTTGAGCTGTCAAATGTCGTATGGGTCATGGGTCAGACTGAGGACTCCCAGACCTGCGCTTTAAAGACCCTCACCCATGAGGGACTCAGATTTCAGTAAGACGCAATGAGACCTCGGCTTACAGCTTCAGATCACCTGAGTAGCCCAATGGACATCAACAGACCAACGATGCGCCCTTCAATCAGTCGGTGTGCCACCAACCCCTACAACCCTGCTAGTTAGTACCGTTGTTAACACTCAGGGCCTCGCTGTCGTTCGCTGCCTTCCCATCAATCCCTGGCGAAGGGGGAGGGGGGGGGGGACGAGGAGCGTAGAATAGAGGAGTGTCTGTGCAATCCATTGTGCTGCTCTGTTCCGTGGGTGCAATCCACAAACACATGTGGCCCCTCCCATGACAAGCACCAAGTGGGTGGCAAGAGCACCGTTGTCGTAGGCCTCAATTCCATAATATCGCCGCTCCTCGGGAGGAATGTCCTGCAGGCTTCGCCCTTGTGGATCTTCCGGGAAAAAAGTGTCCTCAGCAGGGCCTATGGGGCACCAGGGCTCACAGCAGTTGAGCACATGGGTATACTGCTGTCGGTTTGAGTGGAAGGCTTCCTCGGCGTTCTGCTTCGCTCCAAGCCAAATACTGCCTGGGACGACCTCCGCCGCCTCCACTGCAGTGCTGCCTGGTTCGTCAAGGATTGCTGCGATCCGCTCCATCCATTCAGTTTCTTGGTCATCATCCAGACATTCACTTCGAAGCACGTTCTCCTCGGTGATGGCGGACATTTACGTGCGCATAATACTACTCTACAGGGAATGATGACACAAACGGGCTGTAGGGCGAGCACTCGATAGGTCGCACACATGGTGCACATGTGAGTGGTCATCAAGTAGCACGGTTGCGTCACATGAAACGCTCAGCACTGGAGCGTATGCGACACACGCATGTCCTCATTGCCTCATGGCCCTCATGCAACGATGCATAATGTTGTGAACCCAGCAATTTGGAACGTGTGCGTGGCCCATTCAACAGCATTTAAGAGCTATGCAACCAGGTTGGAGGCGCTGGCATAGAGTGCGCATCTGGTGCCCAAGATTCCGCATTACAGGCACTTCAGTCATGGCCGAATAGTGACGATCAAATTGAAACAACTGTCCGAGTGCGATGCACCTCATGCACCCGTGCTGCCTTTTAGGCTTCCTTGTGTCACTGACCTCCCATGAGTACGTGCCACTTGCACCATATGAAGTTGAATCTGACCCCGATCTGGAAGTATCACACTACCGAATCCGTACCTCTCAGCAATGCTGGATGTAGGAGAACCTGACATGTTGTTCTTTCTTTTTGTTCCAGTCTATGTCCGAGCCAGTGGTATGCAACAGCAAGGCACTCGGGAGACTATTCCGAAACTGTATATCATCAGCCTTGACCCCAACGCTCTCTAAATGCTCCAAATGCTCTCTGTAGATGGAAAAGAGCCCCATTGAAGTAGCCAAGAGGTGGTGGACAGTTCTGGGTCTGTTGCATGGAATTGCAGTAGAATCTGCCACGCCGAAGCAACATCACAAAAAGTAACCTGAAATACCACCTCATTCTGTAATTCTCAATTCCTCCATCATGGACGCTAGCTGCAGGGGAAGGACAGATTGTGGGTACCCTGACATCTCCTCCAGACATGCAACATCCAACAGCTCCAGCTCTGTTGACGCAACTTGCAGCTTGAATCTCTGCACAACAAATGCTTTGTGCATGTGGCAGTCACAACTGCTTTGGGCATCCAAAATGGGGCTTTACAACTCCTTACAAAAATAGCTGGACCCAATATCAACGACCCCTTTTGGGGGTCAAAAACGGCCAAAATCAACCTTGCAAAAGACCTTGTATGCTTACTGTTGTTTCGAGTACCACCTTCCTCCACTATATTTGACTGCCATGTATTGCCTTGGGCACTCTTGCGGTGATAAACAATGATGAATGGGAACACTTGCAAGCTATTTCTACACCGCTAGAACCCTTCAATGCCCCAGAAGCACCAAAGAGTGGTGCACCGCATACGTGCTAGGGTATGGTTCGCAGGGGTCACATGTGGGTCAAAACATGGTCCAAAATATTTTTTTCCAACCTTGTTCATGAGCTGTTTCAGGCATGCAGACCATGCAACTTCCAAACCTACCTTGTAAAGGGCCTTTTGGGACTGAAAAGGGGTCCAAAAGAGGGTGAAAACGTATTTTTGCAGAAGTGATCCCAGGTCACTTGGGGTGCTAAAACAGGTGGGTGTACGCTACTTTCAACTATCTTTAAGCCCCAGAGACCTTGGAATGCCACCCCTTAGCCACATCCTTGCCAACATCTGCACAACTGCGACACACAGTGGCATGCATCACGGTTGCATACCAAACACATCCAGTCAGAATGTTCTTAATGAAACTGGAACACATGGGGAAAAACAGATGCCCATCAACGGTAACTATCCAGAATAGGATGCCAAAGCATACAAATCAAACCAATGCCCTGGCACGCAAAAGTAGCAGACCAAACCCCACACGTAATGGGTCAGCAACATTGGATTGACAGTGCGCGCCATTGCATCTAAAACAGCTGCAAAAAGCAATGGAAATACACAACATGCCCGGTTCCTCATGCCTACATGCTACATGCCACAAGGGAAACAATAATACCATGAACACTTGAAATAAACAGTTTGCATGATAATCCACCACAGCAAATTCAAAAATCAAAATCCTATGTTAAAAACCTGAGTCCAGATCTATTTCCCCAACACAAAAAGCACATTGATTCCTGGAAAACAGAAACCCAATGATAATACAAATCACAAGTCCGTGTTTCGTAATGCTGCTTGCTGATTTGCCAGTAGACATCCTACGATTGAACAGTAACTCCTCCTCGACATTGATGGCATCAGCATGAATATCAAGCACATAACCCCCCCCCCCTTGGTCTAAGCTACGCAAAAGTACGGTAGTACGGTCCATACGCCTATTGTAGCTGAGACAAGGCCGTAGCTTGCATGCGACACATACAACTACCGGCACACACGTCAGTGACAAGAAAGGAGACTATAATGCACAAATATCCCCAAAATCAGAGCTCAGTGGGTGCAAGTGGGCAAACAATCACAACAAATGTGTCCATGACTCCATGTAATTGGCATGAACATTCTGACTGGACGTGTTTGGTATGCAACTGTGATGCGTGCCACTGTGTGTCGCAAGTGTGCAGATGTTGGCAAGGATGTGGCTAAGCCTAAAATGAGGTGATTGCCATGGGTGCTTGCCACTGCAACCTTCCATTGTGCAGAACTGTGTTGCCATCAGGCAAGGATCTTGGTGCTGCGAAAAACGAAGCTTCTTTTGTTTGCCAAACAGTGAGTGCTCGATGATATACTAATCAAACAGTTAGTAGTGAGGTCACTTCCTTGGCCAGTAGCGATGGACCTACTAGTAGTAGTACTAGTAGGTAGTGGCTATAGTAGTGTCACCTAGCATCAACGTCCGTGCCTAGATGCTGAAGAGTTTTACATGGCAACAAAGCATTGGTGCAGGGACTTTCCAATGGCTCATGGCCAGTTCCCTGCATCCAACAGCTCATGGCCGGTTCCCTGCATGTAAGACAACGGTGTGGTGATGACCAACATTACAGAAATGTTGCTTCACGAGTGTCATATTCCGAGTGATTCTTTGTAGTCGGTTCCAAATTTTTGTAAACAATTCCTCAGAATACAGCAAAAGAAAAATAACTCCCGTCAGCGACCTGAGAAGAAATGCGGACGTGACTCTTTTGTACTTGGGGCTACGATAAGAAAAAATGAATATTCTGCACTCAGCTCAGCGACAGAACAAAGGAACTCGATACGCCGCGATTTCTTCCGAGGGAAACGATCCTCACGTCGTCACTTTATGGTTTACAAGCCCACTACCCTTGACCATAGCATGAGTATTCGCACCTGGGCTCCAACAAAACACAAAGCATCACCCGAACATAGGGTGTCAGCCAACTTCCATTGCTCTTTGCCACCATTTCATGGATGCAAGTGGCGCTGGGTGGTGGTGGAAAGGTCCTTTCAGAAAGGTCCTTTTTTGAGTGGAAACAAGGGGGAAAGAGGCATTTGAGTGGGTCCTGTTGGGAGATCCACCATGGGGATTCTTCATGGGGTCCTACAATTAGGGGGATCTTTCATGGGATTCTTTTCAGAGGTCCTTCACTGGGGTCCATCATGAGGGTCCTTCAATGGGCTCCTTTGGAGGGGGGGGTCCTTTCATGGAGCCCTTCACAGGGCTCCTGTTGGGGGTCCTTTGAGGGGTCCTTTCAGGGGCTCATGTAGCAAAGTTCTTTTGCAGGATCCTTTGGAGGCGTTTTCGCACAGCACGCGCACAGAGCCAATTATTACGTTGTTTATCCCGGGAACATCCCTGAAAACCACCCACCTACAGAAGGATGCATGATCAATTCAAAACGGCATGGGGTGCAGAATTCAGGGCCCTGGGCACCGTGGCAAGCATCAGACCAAAAAAAAAATCCTTGGTGTACCAGCAGGGGTGTGTAGGGTGCAGAATTCAGGACCCTGGGACCCGTGGCTACTGTTTGTGGAAAACAGCCGGCTTTTCACACAGCGTAGGCACAGCACGCGCACAGCGCGCAGTGCGCCCGGTCCTTCAAGGGTTTTTTTTTGATGGTCCTTCACGCGGCTTCTTCAGGGGGGGTCTTTTGGGGCGTCACTCAAGTGGTGGTTCTTCAAGGGATCTCGTAACGGGGTCTTTTAGCATGTCCTAGGTCCTTTCATGGACTCCCCTGTTAGGGGTCCTTATCAAGCTACTTTGACCAGTGTGCATCATGTTCCCTTCACCACCAACTCAGTCCCAATACTCAATCTTGATTAGGATTAGGATTTTTGTGGGTATTCTTGTCCCTTCATGCACCACTTGCATGACTCCATTTGAGGGAAATTATCGGTAACTTGATCTTAAAAAAACCAGGGGGGGTGTGACTCTTCGGGTTTGGATGCCAACCATCCCCTCCCTAACTGTTGGCCAGAGGCCCCCTAAGGAGGGGGGGAGGGCATGGGAGGGGAGGTTCTGAGAGGGGTGATTGGAGGGGGGGGGGTCCGGAAGGATCGGTAGGGGGGGCTCCAAGTGGGGCGATTTGGGGGGTACACGTCCCCAAGGCCAAGCCTTGGTCAATCACAGGCTCCCCTTCCCTCCCCTTGCCCGCCCTCTAACCATACCATCACCCTAAACCTAACCTTTGCAACGAGCTAGTTCGGCCATGCCAGCCATGTTCATTAGGCCAAACAAGATCATGGCTACTTTTTGCCACATCATTGCTCTCCATTTTGGACCCCAACACTAACTCTGACCCTAGCCTAGGTTTAGAGGTAGGGCTAGGGTTAAGGTTAGCGCTAGGAGTAGGGGTAGGTGTAGGGTTAGGACTAGGCTGAGGGTTGGGGTGGGCGGTAGGGTTAGGGTTGGGTTCAGGGATAGTGTTGGGGTGCAAAGTGGACAAAATTTTCCTTCGGGTGCCTTTGGTGCCCATGGAGTGTCAGGCACCGCGGACTCCTCAGGGTGGCACCTTTGGCAACAAACTGTTGGCCGAAGGCCGCAAAGGGGGGGGGGGGGTAGTTGGTGTCCTTGGACCCGCGAAGTCATCCTCGCCACCCATGAAAAAACCCTTTGATGTGCAGCTCTTGAGGTGGATAATACAGTCTTAGTATTGAAGTCCCAATACACCAAGTGAAGCACCACCATTTACCTCCCTCTTCTTCAACTTGGGGTGCACTACGTGCACACGTGCAGCCGCAAACCCCCAAATCAGGGCGCCGCAAAAAATGCACTCTTTTTAAACATATGCGCACGACAGGGCTCTAAGCCCCTGAATCGCAAATGTATGACCATTGACAATTTTAAGGCGCTAGCACCGTAAACATTGACGAGTCTCGGTCAAATTTTGCATTTTCTACACACCGAGGTGTATCTGAAAAACACAATTCCGGCAACGGTTTAAACTAGTATTGCAGGATCCGGACCTTGTTTAGATATGCCACGACAAGTGATTGGCAACCCTAGGTGATAGCACCCCCTCTGGGCTGGAAATATCACTCGTGGACGCAATGCAGGACACCCACACTAAAGCACAAAATAGAATTCCGCACCACACCGTGCCATCAGACGTGGACAGCACACCAAGAGGTGTGGTCAGAGGCCCTGTCAGAACAATGGACCCACAGAAAAGGCATGGCACCTCATCTGTGCCAGCCGTTTGCAAGCATTGCGGCAGTGGCAATGTGTTTATTGTGCAGTATCATTGCTTTGGGTTGGGCCCGCTTTGCTGACCATCCTCTCCAACAACGCATGATGCAATGATTATGACTATAGGTGCAATGTCTCTGCCCATCGGTGCCACATCTTTGCCTGTCTCTAGGAGTGCACCGTGCGCTGTGCGCAATGTGCGCATTGTGCAAAAGTTGGCTGTTCCCAATTTGTCCCATCAATTTGATCTTGTTCTAGATTGTTCCCTTGCAGGCATTTTTTTTCCTTTCAGTGAACATAGTCCTTTTTTTTTCCACTCTCCGGGACCATAGATATCTTGTGTGGCACCAAAGCACATGCCATAAGATGTTTTCATGTATTCTTATTGTCGACCACGCAGTGTTTCGGAACCCTTGCGATTGCCTTTGCAGTGATCACCCCCATATTTTCATGACCCCTTCATGTGGCAGTTTGTACAATTTGTTGTTTTAACATATCACTTTGTTTAGATGCATTTTCTTGCCGGTGCTGGTGAAGGGCACTGCCACAAAAACCCCATTGTCACAACAACCATCAGAAGTTACCCCTCTCATTTTACAGCGCCAGCACCATAAACATTTGGGGCGCCGGCGCCGTAAATGTGTACCCACTACAAAATGAAACCCCCCCTGCCGATTGGGGGTCTTCACTGGTGTGTCCAGCTGCCATACGTTATAACGGGGGAACACACTTGGCACATTTGGGAAGCAACAATGGACTATGTAGCCCCCCCCCCCCCCCTTTGTCCATCTTTGCCCTTCTCCTTCAGACAGAGAAAATATTTTTTTGTCAGAGTCAGAGGGGAATGTGTAAAGCAGACCCACAAAAAGACAGATTGCTATAAGTTGCATTTTACAGAAAATTCAAAATACATCTCCCTAATTGGACAACTGGAGGGAAGGAAATCTTGATCAAATGAGACCCAAACACCCTGTCAATGCTCCCAATTTTTGTAATATTTGGTGTAGAGTTTAACTCTCAATGTCACATCTCCCCGCAAAAATGTTTACGGCAGTGGTGTTTGCCTTTTGATTGGAAATTGAGGCTTGTTGAAGCATGGAGAGGTCTTGGATCATGTACGGAATCCGGGGAGCTTGTTGTGTGTCTTTGGGAACGCCATGGAACGCAGCGCAACTTTTTTTGCAGTATGAAATACCGAATCCCAATTTCTTGCCTGGCCTTGATGCGCATGTCGCCAAATGAGTCGATGGCCATTCCGCTTTGGGCATGGGCCGTTGGCCATAAACTCCTTTCGGCGGAATGTCAGTGTGTTTCCGTCTGTGTGTGTGCAAGAAAGTGCATGTGAGCGTGTGTGAGTGCATTCCCCATGCCTATTGGAGGGTTTAATCGCTTGTGTGTATGGAAATGAATCCCACACCAAATAGAATTTGTGCGTTGTGAAGAGAATACTGCATTTTGGGAATTTTGTTCGGAACAACAGTCATCACAAATGCTAGGCTGTCCACGGCAACTGGCAACAAAGGAGCCAATGTGGTAGAAGGAGCCGTGAGCAAGGCCAAAGGGACCACAATCCACGCATGATGCCCAGTCAATACCACCATTGTTTTGGAACAGCACTTATCCATCTGCCAATGTTTGGGTGTGAGAAACGGGCAGCCCACTGCTCAGAGTTCAGACAACAACCGGTAGAGGCACCACAGCTGCCAACCCGATTGTGTCTATGCGCCGTATTGTTCTATAGTACTCACAAGCTCCGCATCACCATTGAATCCTCCACTCACAACAATGCTGCCATTAAAAACAACCACCCGTGGACATTGGCGGGCATGTTGTGTGGGTGTCATTCTTTCCCAACTTTGCATGTTGAAGTCATGCATGTCAACATAAGTCTGGCATCAGCCTAAACTGAAACCTCCAACTACAACTAGTTTTCCTTGCCTGATCACAACGCCCACTGCCGTGCGCCCATCCCTCAACTGGGTCAATGGTGACCATCGCCGCTCACACAAGGAGATGAACTTGACCAACGGTGACGTTTGGCCTTGTGAGCCTCTTCCAACAGTAGCAATCAAGCCAAATGATTTTTTGGCATGCACCTCCCGAGGGAGCAACTCCCACCGAGTCACCATTGCTTCTTTTGGTCCCAAATGACCTCTAAATACTGCCATGTGGCCGTCATTGTTTGGGCCAAAGACTAAAAACCTCGCTATAGCCACAAGGCCACAAACTTTGGCCACAAAGTTTGGGAACTTGCACAAAAGTTCCCAGGGCTGACTGGCAGGTTCAAAACAACGAAGCATCCAACCACCAAGTGATCGCCCCAACCAACCAACCCGTGTAGATGCTTTGTACTTGCCGGTACGGCAGCATAGGGGAGACACCACCAACTGTTATTAGTATTGTCAGTGACCATAGAGGGCTGCCATCTGCCCCGAGAATGCACAAACATTGCACTAGTGCATACATGGCCCTGAGGCCATAGCACCGGGCCTCACACCTCAAAGCATTCCATTGATGTTGTTACTCTGGCATGAGGATTGCCCCCTCACGCAAGTAGTGCAACACGAGTGCAAAATGTTCGGCATCTCTATCAAGGAAAACACTCTCATTGGCTTCATGCTCACTTGCAAATATGTTTGACAAAAATCACCGAGAAGAAGTGGGGCCCTCGTTCCAAAAGTGAAGTACGCCCAACATGGAATATTGTTCCTCCAATGTCCAAGCCTTGGAAGTTGTTTTGATTGATGGCCTCGACCGCTTCTTGCCTTCTCTTGAAATCTTGCTGTGTTGTGGTTAATTGCTGATGGACGCCATTGACCATATCCGTGATGGACTTAACAATCTGCAAGAAGTCCAGTGCACCGGGCACAACCTAGGCAAAGGCCATCGGACACGCCGTACCAAAAGCACCTTCAAAGAGCATGAGGCACAAAAATAGCAACGAATGCAGAAACAAATTATTTGGGCACAAGGACTGCAAGGTATCAATAATGTGTGGCTGGGCATTCCGTATACGCCAAATGGTGTTCCCTCTTTTTATTGCCCATGGGTGCCAAACTACTTTTCCAAACCAGCCTAATGGGATCCAGCAGTCGAAACTGTTAGGCTTTCTTGTCGGGGGTGGTTTGAAACGGGCTGTAAGAGCCAGTATTTCTTCCAAGTTGGGAATCACCCAGTGTGACTACAATGCGCCACCTTCCTAAATCTCTTGCTTCCGACGATTGTCGTGACAATGGGGGTTTTGTGGCACTGCCCGACCAGCACCAATCACAAATGGGACCAACATGTCCTTGGGTGCACCCCGGCCCATGTGTGCTGCAACCATGTGTGTGTGCAGTTGAGCTGAACCTGGGGGGGTTCAACTAGACCGCACACACGCACGATTGGAGCATAGCCGGGGTGAACCCAAGGACATGCTGGTCACATTTGTGATTGGTGTTGATGCCGCGCAGTGCCACAAAAACCTCATTGTCACGATAATCGTCGGAAACAAGAGATTCAGGAAGGTGGCGCACTGCAATCAGACTGGGGGGTTCCCCACTTGGAACAATACCTAGCTCTTACGGCCTATTTAAAAACAACCTGGACAACACAACCTAACAATTTCAACTGTTGGATCCCATTAGGCTGGTGTGGAAACCTTTTGAGATCACCCCCCTGTTTTCATGACACCTGCATAAGGCAGTTTGTACAGTTTGCAGTTTTCACATGCGTCTGTGTTTAGATGCACCCAGACATTTTTTGGCAGGTGCTGGTGAAGGGCACTGCCACAAAAACCCCTTTGTCACAACAATCGTCGGAATTAACCCCCTCTCATTTTACGGTGCCATCGCCGTAAACATTTACGTGTGCCCTACCCATTGGTGGTGTTCACTGGTGTGTCCCAGTGGGCTTGTGTGGAAAGCTTTTGAGTTCACCCTTGTAGGTGGATGATGCAAGTTCCTCCCAATTAGTTCATCCCTTCCCTTCTCCATCACACAGGGATCCAAGGAGGGGTGTAGTCTCTATTCCTCTGTGGGGCAGAGGGGTTCGAATCTCCCTGATACCTGACTGCTTCCCCAGCAATCCCCCTAGAAGTCCCCCTGCCAAGTTACGGCGCCGGCGCCGTAACCGCTTACTTTAGAGGTGTGTGAAACCGCCTACCATCCCCCTTTTGACAATCCCTACATTTCATGGAAATCTCTGTGGTGTTTACGGCACTTTTTGCACCTGCACACCCCAAGTTGAACCGCAATGGAGTTCTTGGAAGCCTTTTCACTCACCCTCCACTTGTCTCAGGCCACATGCTGAAACTTGCACCGGAATGTACAGTGCTCATCAAGGTTATGAAATTCCCACCCAAAGGGACAAGAAATGGGTGAAAATGGATGAAAATGGCCGAAAACATCCCATTCAATGTCTCGTAGAACCACTTTGAATGCAAGTACCAAACAACAACAATGCCCCTACTCAAACCATAAACACAGTGCTAATAGTTGTAGCACAATGGCCCTCACAATAGAAATATTTGTGCCTTTGGTGCCAGATTTTCATTTTGGCCTGGCCAACACCTCCCCCTCCCCCCGATATATCCCATTCAGGGAATTTCAACAGGCCCTTCCACTTTTGTTTGGCAATTGGTCTTTTACTTCCATGCCTGTTACTTCCTTTAACATGGTCCTGTTGGAAGGAAGGAAATCATATTAAGGAGCAATAGTCCATGGGGCTTCTACCCATTCCAGCCCCCAGACTCACCCAAGGGGCAAGTCGCGCGGGTTTCTGGAGAGCTGCCGCCCTGTATGACAAGAGGCTCCCCCCTCCGTCCTTTAGGTTGCCTCACGTGAGGCCCGTCCATGCTTCATGAGCCCCTCCGCGCTGTTGGAAGACAGAGCACCGTCCTGCATGCTGTACAGCATGGTGGAGTGTCGTGCATGGGGGTCACGAACCCATCCCTGGCCCTGTCGGGCCATGCCAGGCAATTCCGTGCAGAGGCGCTGTGCTCCGCGAAGAGAGGGAAAGGTAAAGGGGTTAGGGGGCCACTCCCCCACGGAGGGTGGGGTAGAGTACTGGACTTCATACTGACCCATGTCCTCATCGCACTCACGATGAGTGCTGCCCGCTCGCGAGGCAGACATCACGCTCTCAAAAAGTGGCGCCAGCAGGGTGGGGGGCAGATCGGGGGGGGTAGAACACCGGACGGCATACTGTTGCACGTCCTCATCAGACGCACTCTGAGTGCTGTCCCTTCGCGGGGTAGACATTGCGCTCTCAAATAGGGGCGCCAGCAGGACAGGGGGCAGGTGAGGTGAATCCTGCTGTCGGTTAGACCCCCCCCCCTGGTGTGCATGCGGGCGACCAATGCTCCGGGGTCACGTGCCGCACGGAGTGCCAACTGGAAGTCACCGCCGGCGACCATGCCGGAGATGGCGAGAATTGCCCTGGCCTGCTCAGCACCCGCGGAGACGGGGTGCTGGTTACGTTGAACCCCATCGGAGGGCCGGTGGGCAGGACGGCGGTGCGTGAAGTCCTCTCGTTGGGCCGTGGTTCCCTGCGGGGCTGTAGCGGTTGTGGCCTTGCTGGGGGCATCCGGATCTGCTGCAACATCCTTGCTATCCCCGGGGGGATGTCGCGTCCCTTTTCGTGTGGAGGCTGCTCCGAGCTGCGTGTCGGTAGTGGGGTGCGCTGCCCCTCTGGGGTGCTTACCACCACTATGCGTGACGCACGCTCAGGAGTGATAGCTCCTGTGAGCTGTAGGTATGAGAGCGCATGCCTGGAAATGGGGAGGGGGGCTCCGGCTGGGCTCCCGTGGCGGTCTAGGGCCTCGAGGGCCGTGTGTGACCGCGCATCCCCTTGCTGTAGCTGGGGTCGCTTGCGCCGTGGGCTCCCCGGCTGTTCTGTGACCGACTGCCGCCTTTTGACCCCTCGGGGCACCCGCGCAGGTGGTGCCCTACGCCGTGACTTCCTCGGCGCCGGGTTCCCTGACCGGTGAACGGATCGGGCCCTGGGAGCGCGTGTGCGGGGCACTGCGTGTGGCGGTGAGGACCGCGCTGGGCCGCTTCTGGGCCCCGCTGTCGCTCGTCGGTAGCTTCCCCCGGTGTTGATGGGCTCAGATTCCCACGAGGACGACGAGGAGAAGACCTCCGGGGTAGAGGGCCCTTCCTCCGAGGTGTATTCCATCTGCACCGGGGGCGACGGCGACGGCGGAGCCCATCCTAGAGGTGCATCCGGGGGAGTTAGCGCATCTACGCGCTGAGACAAATCGCTGGGCGCTGCCGCTCGCCCCGCCGGCAGTGCCGCTTGTGGACTCGAGCCCACTGCAGCTACATCAGGTGGAGGCGGGACCGCCTGCTTGGCAGGTCGGAGCAACCGGTAGGGCCGCGTAGGGGGAGCTCCAGGGTTGCGGTGTGCTGGAAAGTAGTCAGCCGCAAACAAAGTGGTGCTCTTCTTACCTCCTCCTCTGCCGGTGAGATGCCTGGGGGTGTGCATAGCAGGCAGCAGAGACGATGTGTACTTGAGCTTGGGAATGCGCTCCCTGATGCTGGGGCTGGACTCCATTGCTTCCCGCCGTTCCTTGGCCCGCTGGGCATTTCTCCGTCTCGTGTCCGGTGAGGGGGGCGGTGCCTGTAGCACAGCCGTCCAGCGCAGCTCACAGTACTCTTGCAGGTTTTGTAGGAGTTTCAGCATGTCCGGGCGCCGTGTGAAGTATGGTCTCGCAGACACACCCACTATTGTGGGGGCCCCCAGTGGGACTAGGGAGGAGCATTTGGTAAGCACACCACCTGGTAGCACGGCCCCAGCCACGCTCAGCTTTTGCAAGGTCGCTAGGGCAAGCTTTAGGACCCTTGCCCTTTCTGGTAGCGGGAGGGCAGTCGCCCGATACACAGCCTGGGGTGAGGCCGGCAGGGTGCGCGCCGCGAAGCACTCAAAGTCCATTGCCGACTCCATGAAGGAGACTTGCCCTTTCCCTGGTATCCAGACCAGCTCGTTGACCCATCGTAGCAGATCGTCACGAAAGTCGGAGTCCCACCGCCACTCTTGAGCTGTGGGTTGGCGAATCCGCAGCTTCTCCCTGTGCTCCGGCCGCGGTAGCGGCCCGATGAGCTGCCAGAATGGGTACCCTCTGCCTTGTTTCGTCTTAGGCTGGTCAAAGAGCTGCACATCTTCCCGGTGTGCCCGCGCCCGCAGAATTTGCAGCACCATACTATGAAAACCGTACATGAAGTCGTGCACCTGACCTTTGGGGATGCCGTGCGACAGGTGTTCCGGCATCAAGCCACAGATCCGTAAGCACGTGGGCCAACTACTGATCTGGTCTGATAGCCCCAGTGCCCTCGCCGTTCTCATAAGCGAGCGCCAGGCACCGGATCGATGCATGCCCCAGGCTGGGCAGGCCCACAAGATGTGTTCGTCGTCTTCTTCTTGTTGCCGCGAGCAGCATGGGCATAGCGGTGTCGCCCTGAGGCCCCTCGCATGCGCCCTGGCAGCCGTCCATAACGCCCCTGTGAGCCAGCCCCGCAGCAGCGCCTTATCAAATTCTGTGCCCTCTGATAGAAGGACTTGACATGCCTCCCTGTCGAGGGCACCTAAGATGCCTTGAAATTGTCGCGGTCGACGATCTTCCAGCGAGAGCAGGGCCCGCCGCCTGATGGAGTCCCGCAGGATATGCTTGAATTTGTCCTCATTTATGAGCGTCATGTCTATTTCTTCGGGCACCCCGGGCACATTCCAGACCCACCAATGATCCGCCTGCCTCCAGCCAAGGCTCTCCAACTCCAGGAGGGCTCGTTGAACCGGTCCTGATGTAGTGGATCGTACCTGGGCTTGCCGAGCTTCAATGCACGACTGCACCACAACCTGAAGGGTGCCTGGCGTGCGCGCCACCGCGAGGAGCCAACATACCCTGTCATACGTGGTTTTCATGTGAGGAGACACCCGGTGTCCCTGTACTAGCAGCACGAAGATGATCTCTTTCGCCCTACCTAGCCTCGAGGTGCCCCACAAACTGTGGAGCACTGCCGTCTCCAGACTCTGTAAATCCCTCCGGGATACCTCCGCCCCCGGGGTCCCCCATAGGGCTGCGGCTTGTACCAGAGTGGCAATGATGTGCGTTCGCCGGCTGAGGCCCCCTTGTGCACCCCTCACTCTGGACAGCAGGTGTATCCCCTTGGATGTCCTCTTTTTCAGGAGCGGGCCAGTTCCCCTGGTCAGGCTGGTACAAATACCCACCCCCAGCGAGCGGAATTCAGCTTGGAGGGGGAGTGAGATCCCTTGGAGTACCGTGTGTTTGCGGGCAATTTCCTTGGATTGTCGTACTTGTATGGATAGTGACTTCTTGGGGTTCACTTTTTGCAGGGTGAGAGCCAGCCACTCATCAGTGAGCTGCATCACCGGCGCCATGTATTGGCCCTCAGATCGCAGCGGATACGTGTCATCTGCGTAGCCCATGGACCCGACCTGGATCGTGCCCGCCTCTTGTGGCTGGGGTTGAGCACCCCTGAGCTTCACTGGGCTGTGGGGCGGGGACTCCCCCGATGCTGCCATTTCTTCTTCCACCAGCCCATCGCGTTCGGGCTCAGGTGCGGAGGAGGGGTGTGGCGGCTGCGATTGCTGAGGCGAAGGTGGAGGTCCATGGCCACATGTGCAGGGGTTGGAGTGTTCCCAATATTCAAATTGGTCAATCCCCGAGCCGAAGGTCTTCATAACGCACCTGCTCGGGGCCGGTGGTGGCCGAAAGCGGGACACTGCGGTGGACGGGGAGGGTTTACGTCTGTATCTCAGCTCCTTGGGCTCTTCCAGCTTGGGCGGTATGGGCGGCAGGCTGTGTACCGTCACTGAGATAGCTCCTTCCAGCTGGTCCACGGCACGCATCCAGACTGTGGTGAGCATGTTGATCATGAGTACGCTCATGGCGCACCCTTGCAGTACGCCGTTCGTGGCGTAAAAAAAGGAGCCCAGCGCCCCGTTTATTTTGAACGCCCTGTGTAGTTGTTGATACATGGCCTCCAATGCCGCCTGCGGTTTGGGGTCCAGGCCGAACTCTCGTGCCATCCGGAAGGAGATTTGTTGTGGTATCAAATCAAAACACTTCACATAGTCAGTGCCAGCGCCAGATAATGCCTGCTTCAGCAGGTGTGCTCGCTCAATGAGGGCGGCCAGCAGAGTTGCTGCGTCCAGGGCGCTCTTCTGCGGCCTGAAGGCAAATGCATTTCGGTGCACCCACTTCTCCTGCCAGATGAGGCAGTCACGGAGTCGGATACCGGACCAGGCGCCATAAATCGCAGACAGCACCGACAGCGGCCTGAGCTGTAGCGGCTCACTGCCCTCGCCTTTGGGGATCAGCGGAATGTACCCTGTGGCAAGTTGCTCAGGCCATACGCCATGGGATTCAACCCAGTTTAACAGCTGAGCCAGCATGTGCAGTAGCGGCCATGGCATGTTCCGCATGTCTACGACAGTCCATCCGTCTAGACCTGTGGCCCGGCCGCGTTTCATGTCCTTGAACTGACGGCAGAGGCGCTCCGCGGTGATGGGCTGACATTCCATCTGGTGATGCTCCACATATTTGCCGAACTTGCGCCAGAAGGGTTCAGTTTCCGGCTCCGGCAGCGTCGGATCCGCGTGCTGCCTCATTATCGGGTCTCATTTCTGGTGTATCACGAGGTCCATTTCGGGCACATTGCCAGTCAAGGTGCCGTCCTCTTTCTGGATCAGGACGGTGGGCGTGTACTTGTCCTCTTTGATCCATTGGTACACCTTCCCAGGTGATGTGGTCCAGGTCTCCTCAATCCATTCTCTCCAATCTTGGTGCCTCTTCTTCTCTTCGTGAGCCAGTTGCCGCCTACTCAGCATTTTAATCTTATCACTGAGCCGGACCAAGTCGGTAATGGTCATGGGTGCACTTTCTGGAGCCTCCATCACCGTGCGCAGTAGTTCTTGGTGCTCTGCTACACATTGCCCTTTGGAGATGAGCTGAAGAATGCGGTGGGCCCTCCTGCGTATCGCCTTCCAATTGTTGAGGACCTCTCGCGGTACGGGGCCCATAACAGGGACCACGGCTTGTTCCCTGCTTGCCGCCCACTTCATCACTGGCACTAGGGCGCTCAGCAGGGCGGACATCTCCTTAGTTGGTGCAGTGCACGGGAGTCCTGACGACGTCATGCGCTTCGGCGTGAGCTCCACTGTCTTGAGCATCTTCTTGGTTCCCCGTCCTCTCGGCAACTCTTGGGGAGCCAGTGGTAGTTGGCATATTCCTGTCCTGACCGCTGGCGGCGGTGCCATGGTCAGGACCAGCATGGTTTCTTCAGCCAGCCATGTCCAGAGGTCCCACAGTTGATCTGCCGTGGACGCCTCACGTGGTAACATGGTCCTGTTGGTACAGTGACACTATAATGCCATTAACACGCACCATTAAGCCTGCCACACCTGCTAGTTACGTTCTGTGCAAGAGCACTTGCCTGTTGCCTTTGCATTGTCACTGTGGGCCTGCCTGGCAAAAAGTCGCAAATAGAACTCAGGGTTGAGGATTGGCAACAGCCAAAGGGCACCGCTGCTTTTTAATTTGGGCCGTCTTGGACTACTTGCTCTCTCGAAGCGCTCTGCTGGGCTGTGGTGGCATTGAGTGCCATTGTTGTTGCAGACAGGGCATATAAAGCAGGGTCCATATGGTGTTAACACACACTGGTCAGAAAATGTTGTCCAAGGGCCAGCAATTGTACAATGATATTCATGCATGGTGTAAGCCTTACCTGCTTTATTTGCTGAGCAACCATCACTAAACTCTTTCTCAGGACAAACCCCTTAGTGCTGGGTAGTTCCATGCCCCCCTCCCAGCCCCCTTTCTGTGGTGCCATTGCGAGATGCTGATTCCAAAAACATTGTTTTGGGCGCATCAAAAGCATGACTCAGCAGGCCTAAGCCGGCACATGCGGCTTGCGGGGGTGTGGGACTTGAAGTGGTTTGGAGTCTGCTGCTTCAGCCAGCACGAGCGTGCACAGTTTGGACATTCTGCGTGAGAAGGAGGCTTTCTGAATGCGGTGCATGTGGCACGGCCCGCGGCGCCACGGCCTGCGGTGCGTATTTAGCACTCGTCTGCCCCCCCACCCTCTTCAGATGGGGGCCGAGTTGGCAATCAAGTGACTGCCATCAGCGCTTTCTATCCGTTTGCAGAAATGCCCACTGCTCCAGGAGAGGCTGGGCTTGCTACAGCAGAAAAAGGGGGCGGGGTTAGAAGTTAGACTCGAAGGATTGGGCACATGCTGTACGACGTAATACACACATGACATGACACAACCACCTGTGAGGCCCGGGATACAGAGTTATGCCCTAATTTTGGTGGCTTTGGATGACACTGAAGCCTCGCCTTCAACATTTCTCACGTGACTCCCATCAGGTGCATTGGGCACCAGGACGACAGCCCTATCGCAGTCCCCGTCCTACTCTCAGGCTCCCATTCGCTGTTTGCATCCCCATCCCTGTTCCGTCCCCATCCCCGTCCCCATACCTGTCCCTATTCTTGTCTGCGTCGCCCTCCCGTTTCCGCCCCGTCCCCAGCCCAAGCCCATTCCAGTACCCATGCACACACTCTCTTTGTTTTGCTGGTCAGTTGCAGTGGACAGAAGCTGTCTGCCGTCTGGACCCGTGACGAGCTGCTGTGGGCACTGGTCAACCGCTGTGGCTATTTCCGTGCGGCTGTGTCCCCCGGATGGGACAACACTTGTGCGGCACACTGGCACTGAACTTTGATGTCAAAAAATATGAGGCCGCAATCTGGTGTTAGAACGCTTGCTCAATATGTTGCCAAGCTCTGCACAATCCAGGAATCGACTCTGGCACCTCCGGACATCGACGGCCAAAGTATTTCCTCGGGCCAGAATCGAAAAACTCAAAAAACCTACTGACGTCGAGCAAAAAGTGTGGCGTGGTCAAAGCGGCTCAAAACAAAGAAGGAAGACGGTCATGGTGATCCCAACATCAAGCACTGCACGGTACGGGTCTCGAACCGGTCATGTCCAGGGTACCCCAAGGTGGGGCCCTGGCATCCGCTGCGAAGTCACATACACGGGGCACTGGGACGCCGCATACATGTACAAGCATGCGACGCCCCGTCCCTAAAGTTCATTGCTTTTTGGCTCCTTCAGGCTACACACTCCTCTGCACACCTTTCTCCATACGTACAGTCAATTTTGCACAAAAGCTGCCGTACACACCCCGTCATCATCCAAGCCAACAAGCCCCAGAGCCAAGGGGGAGGCTCGTGTGCAGCCCCCTGCCCCATCCCCAATCACACCCCCGTCGTGTGATGTGCATCATAAAAGGCAAGGTGCAGTTGCTGCAGCTTCTCGTTCTCCTGCTTCTGAAACTCATTGGCACGGGACTGGAGCTGCAGCTTGTAATCATCCAACACCGCCTGCCGGTCGGTGAACTTCTTCAGCGCCAGCGGCCAGTTCTTGTTCTTGTTCTCTTCCACGTGCTTTAGGTTGGGGTGTTGGTGCGCAACGGCGTTGTTCTTCACATTCAGGAAATACACTTTGTTGTTGGCGTTGTCGGTTTTCTGCACCCAATCCCCATCTAGCGGGGCGCTCTGAAGATAGAAGCGCGTCATCTTCTTCTCCCATGCCTTCCAGCTCTGTTTGAAGAGTGTCTCCTCTTTCTCAACCTCCTTGTCCACACGCTGCACCTCCGCGGTGATGTTCAGGTGCCACTCAAGCATCTCATCCAAAACGGGCTGAATGTGCCTTCCCAATTCCAGAAACCGACCATAATTGCCGCGCTGCAGGCGATACGTCCGCAGCATGTGAAACGCGCGTTTCCAGTGCATTTCGTAGCGCCGCACGTGGTATCCGCACATCACCTGCAGCCAAGAACGAGGAGGAAGAGGATGGGGAGGAGGAGTGCGAGTGGGGGCATGTAAAGAGGAGGTACGAAGCAGGTGCACGAAAGAGGGATGCAAATGGAGGCGGCGAAACAACATTTGAGGGACATGAATGTATCAGGACCACAGCGCTGAGGGGCGTGGATGGTGATGCAACGCGCCATCACTTCAGCCCCCCGCCCAAAAAGTATCTCTGGCGCCTTCGGCACCTTGTTTTTGTGTGCCTGCCATAGGCCCAGTCAATTGAGCCCCCAACCCAAACACACTTGTGTTTGCGGCAGTCCGCTTCCCGCGTCCAAAGACGGAACAAAACCGGCCTCTGGTATAGAAAATCGGTTGCAACACGTAGGGGGCACCGCGCAGGAGGGATCAGGGTTTTGGCGGCTTTTGGGGGGTGCCACAAGTTCCGTTCGGGGTAAGCCGCTCCCGCAGGGGGCAGCACCAGACCCGCTGCAGGCCACACCGGGCCTCAGATTTCCATCGGGAGGGGCAGCTAAATTGGACGTATGCCGATTGGGTAGGGGACACAGGGATAAAGTAGCGGGCAGCCGACTGTCTAATTTGAACAACTGGTGGACGACTTTACAGCACCTTGATGCAAACGACCGGCCGCCAACCGCGGTGTTTACAACCAGCCACCGTCGTCTGACCGCCAACCACCCTCGCTCGACCGACAAGCGCGGTGAGTCGACCACCAGCTGACGCCCACTGTCGTCAGTTTGCCGTCAACCGCCGTCCAGCACCTGCTACCGTTTCCCTCAGAATACAACTTAAGCGGGGCCCATTTGCAAGATCAAACCAGATAAAGAAAGAAACTGATGGCCAAAAGCACGTCCTGCTGAGAGCGACTACTGGGCACACGTGCATCCCCGCCACCCAGCCTCGGGGCGCTGGAACACCACGCTGTCATCCCCAACGGACCCGTTGTACCGGAAATCATTGCATCACCGTTTTGGGGGCACAGCCTGTCACTCGTTGTCGTTGCGGGCCCTCCGTTGCGGGCCCAACTCACCCCAGAAGAGAGCATGGCTTCAGCACAGACCCTTTACAGCACCCCGTCACACCCGCTGAATGGTCAGCACAGCCCACATTTTCACCGAATACATGTTCCGCGCCGCCATCCGTCGGCTCATACACTGCAGTGCCACGGCGGCGTCCCATTTGCGGAGCGCGGCTGCGTCCCCGGCCGCCACAAGCGCCGCCCGGCCGGAGCGCGCCGCTGTCACCCGCGCTGCAAGATCGGTCCGGTGCTGCCGGACCTGCGCCAGCGCCGCCTTCGTGTGCTGCGCCGCGCGCCACCGCCGCACCGCCAAGCGCCAGTACCGCGCATTCCGGAACCACCGCTGGATCCGCAGCGCGGCCATGCGCCGGCGGATGCGCTGCATCCGCTCCCGACTCGCCGCCTTCTTGGCGGACTCGGTACGCACGGGCTCCGGCTCTTGCCATGCGGTGGACCCTCCAAGTCTCAGGCCCTGCGGGACCGGGGACGTCGCCCGCGCCTCTGAGGCCTTGCTGGGGCCGGACTGCGGGCGCGGCCGGGAGTCCGGCGGGTCTGCGACCGGGCCCGTGGACGGGGGCGGGGGCGTCGCAGGCTTGGCCATGCCCGTCTTTTCACTGATGCTGGCCGGCGCCGGGCTGGGCTGGCGCCCGGCGGGTGGGATGTAGGCCCCCGGCGGCGTCATCCGCCGCGTCCCGGCAGCGCCTGTGGTGCGCGCGTCGGAGGACTGAGGGTCGGGGCCGGGCTGTGCGGGCCGCGGGGCCGAGGTCTCGGTGCCGAGCTCAGCGCCACGCTGCGCCAGGAACTTTTGGATGTGGAACAGGCGCTGCTTATTGAACTTGTGCCGGTAGTGCACGATTTTGGTCAGCGTGTGAAGGGCCTTCTGCAGTCTGCGGGATGCGGGGGAGGGGCTTGGACATGGCAAGGCAAGCGATGCACGCGGTAGGCGGGGTCAGCCTCGGTTGAAGCCGGCGCGGCGTTCAGAGCGGCTGGAAATAGCGCCCGGGCGACCGGAAATCAAGCAACAGCACTCGGAGTTGCAGATCGACGGAATGGCGCTTCGAATTTACGTCCGCTTCGGCCGAACCCAAGGCCACCCAGTGACGCCTGGTGACCGGGCACTACCGATTGCGATGGGGCATTCATTCACCGCGCACAAAACGGGATCCAGGAGCACAGGCAAACCTGTCGATAGGGAGGGTGGGGCAATGCTGCCGGATGTCTGAGACCCAGCGCAGCCGCGATTGTCGGATGTACTCGCACATCAGTAAGTAGGGGTCACAGGCGTCCAGCTGGGCCTTGCTGTCAAGGCCCGGGTCCTGCGCGTGGAGCTGGTTGATGAGCTGCACGAAAGCCCGGTTGCACAGGAAGATCATCTGCTGCAGGTGCCGTTGGGCGCCCTGCAGCTCGGCACGCCAATCCAGCCCCCCGGCATCCGGCCCCAGCTGCTCGGGGCCCCAGAGCTGCTGCCGCAGGTCCTGGAGCACCTGCCAGCAACGATTGAAGGGAGAAGGAGGGGGGTGAGCCCCCCTCATAACACCTGCGACACCCCCTCCACTTGCGCAACGGCCACTGATGTGTCACCGTTTGCCCACAAGGCGGTCGGTAGACGTGTTTGACGGCAAAGTAGCGGCCGTTTGACTTAAGGTGTTCATTGGACAAGACGGTGGTTTAACAAGCAGCATCAGAAGAGACACCAGTCGACCCGGGGGCCTCAAAAGGTCAGGTGTGGACCCGCCACTGTGCCCCAGACGCGCCTGCCTTCACACGGCCTTCATCGCCTTCTCAGTTCATTACGTGTTCGACTGGCCAGGAAATGTTCCATTGGCCCTGGGATCTCTTCCTGGTGCTCTTGAGTTCAGGGTAGAGTCAGGGACTGCATGGTTCAGGGCTTTATCGCTGGGTTACGCTGGCTTAGGTGCTGAGTGGGTCGACCCGGGGGGGGGGGTCCGTTGTGCAATAGGGTCTTTGCGAAAGTCCATCGTTGCGCAAAAGTGGGGGAGGGTTCACAATTCGTCCACTCATTAATCTGCGCCCTGACCAGTCGCCCGTCATATCTGTTTGCTCGAGTTCCCCTGGAGGACTCACACAGCCAGAGGACGGTTTACCAGCATCTCAGTGCGCTATTCAGGGGCCTGCGCCTTTGGTGTGGGAGCAGCGTGCCATTTACGGACGGCTCTTGGCAGACAGAGGCCAGCAACTGTCTTTTTTTTTTTCGTTTGCCCCCAAAAATTTTAACGTGACCCCTCATGACACTGTCACCCCTGAACAAGCGTCAACTATGTGCCCCCTCCCCCGTGCGCCAATGACGGCAAGGGCGCCAAAACGGCCGCGGAAAAACACCCAACCCCCAACCCCTGCAGTCTCAAGGCTTGGTCGCCCTTGACACCTGCGCGAACTTCTGCTGCGTAGACGCCTGGCTGGCCGGATTTTTAGCCTGGATGGGCAAGAAGATTGATGGGCTGAAAGCCTGGAACGGATTGTTGGCGAGGTCGGTGGCCCCCATTCCGTGCAGCAGCGTCATCTCCTCGTCCTCGAGGCTGATAATCTCCGGGCGCATGCCCAACGCATGGTCAATGATGGATGGCAGGGACTGCTTGCTGTCGTGCTGTGCAATCTTGGACAGGAGGTCCACTTCACGGTCGATCCGCCACTCCTCACGGTACAGGATGGCCTCTGGGGCCGCCAGCTTCTGGGCGGCCTCCTTCAGGTCGGACAGCCGGAGCACGTGTAAGCGGAGCACATGAGGATAGTACTGCATGCTGCATCGACGGTTCAGATGATGGCAGCAGAGCTCATGGAATGCGACTGTCGCGTTGTGGGGCCCAGAGCAGCAGCTATCAGGTCCATGGATGATCGGGTGCAGGCATGAGATGCTGCAGAAGCAGGAAAGACGGTGCAGTCAGTGGATCGCACAGGCCTGTCGTAGCCAAATCAGTGCACAGGGACTGGTTCCAATACGTGTTCATCCAGCCGAGGACCATCAGGGCCCCTCTTGGTCCTGGCGCCGCTGGCACCCCTGGTGCGGGTTGGTTGGCACAGGTCCCATATCTCTCAGGGACGGTGGGGATTGTGCCAACTCGGTGCGTTTTCGGTAATCGTCGTCATTGTTGCCTTACTTTTGCCCAATGTGTGTCCCGTAGCGGGTGGGGGGGTATGCGGGGTATATTTGAAAAGCCCTTAAAAAGGGCTATTTGGAACACCCTAAGTCTGCATGTTATACTGACGACATGTTTGAGATTTTCGTCCGTTTCGGACGGGGCCTGTGTTGCTTGCTGCCTCTGTTTGTCAACAACAGGGCATATTTTAAACTGCCCCAGATATTTGGTCGTGTGTCCGCACTGTTGAGATCTCTGGTACAGTGAGGCCATTGGCTGACCATACAGCGAACTGTGGGCCTCACAACTGACGGCCTGTGGGCCATGCCTCTCAACACGGGCTGGGTGCCTGTGAAGGCAAGCAGGCTGCAAGATTGGGGGAAATTGAAGAAACATGTTCCCATTCATAAGCAGGGGGATGTCTGCCCGAATGGGGTCCCAGCCCGTGTGGAGAGGGGCAACGATGACGACGATTCGGAATCATGAGTGGTCCAAACTGTGCAGTGCATGTTTTGTGTACATCATCCCATTTGCTGCTCTGTGCTCAAAAATGTGACCACGTACCCCCCCCCCTAACCCATACATTTCTGAGACGGCCTAGTCTCACAGATTTCAAAAAGTATACACACACCTCGCCCTAACGGAATGATATTTTGGCGCATCGGACCGAAAGTTCAGAAAATCTGGGAAAAGTGCCCAAACCCACCGAGTTCCACCAGGGGTCCTACCCATTGCCATTGCATGTCTACGTGGATGGAGTCTCCCTTTCCATCATCTTGCATGTGTGCGGTACCCAACTGCACATCCTGCACTGAGTGGAACAGGAGGCCGGGGATGGTTGCTGTCCTGCTACCCACTTTCACCCCTTCTTCCTCTGGAGGTGGGGAATCGCCTTGCGACTAGTACATTCATTCAGTGGTCACCGCTTGTCTCTTCCCACGGCGGGCACAAACAACGCCCTTGTCAGAGCAACACCAGGGGGTTATTTCCGTCACATTTTGGAACTCTAGTGTTGCTCTCGCAAGAGGAGGAGGGTACTGATTTCACCCAGACAAAGCCAGGATGGGGCTGCACCCACCTGCACCCACTTTACACCCCCAGAGCACGCTGTTTTGTGCACCAAAGGTTTCTGTGGTGCATCGGGGGAAGCAACAGCCCGTGGAGTGAATTTGTATGCGGACATGGTAGCTGCCGCGCAGACAAACGGCCATGCACAACAATGACATGCTAAGAGCAAAACAGCTGCAGCTTATGTCGGGATGTGTTTGGGACGGATCAGTGCATTTCACCCGTTTATCTCAACTGCATGTCTCTCATGTTTAGCAACACCTGTTATTTTGACCTGCAGTGTGTGCGTGAGGCTGTCTGTGTGGATCTTACCCCCCCCCCTTGCAAGAGCAACACCCTTGTCCAACAGTAGGTGTTGTTCCCAAAGATGCCTGTCAGCTGCTGACAAATGGTGGTCCTCTCTGTCTCCTGGATGCTCTCGTTGGATCAATCACAAAACCTTGCCACTTGGATACCACTGCATGCTCTGCACTGTGCAATGTGCACGGCCTTGCTGACACTGCATGGCTCCCGTTTCTTACACGCCGCTGGTGGCAAACCTGCCCCGCAGCGTACAAAGGGCTGCAGGCGACAATTGGCCTTCTTCTAGCGCTAGGGGGCACCCTGGGGACTGGGGAGCACGGTTGGGTGATGCCGTTTTGCTACAACCGGAAAGTATGCTACTGCTAGTGCCAACGCACGACCAAAGAGTTTGACCATGGTATGAAACAGCTCAACAGACAATGTGGCAGTCTCTAGGCAAAAACCGTTTTTTTCAAAAGGGCAAATCAAGCAGCCCCAAAAGTCAGGTTTCTACCACGTTTGTTGCATCGATGAGATACCCAGCCGCTGATGGCTGCTATGGCAAGGGATTCCCACTAAGGAAATGGAAAGGTGCGCACGTCCTCGACCTTCAGGTTGAAGTACAATGCTGGATTCCCCTGTTACTGGGTCCATGGGGCGTAAGTCAATGCATTGAATGTCGGTGCATTGGTTGAAGGGAAGGGGGCTGGGAAAGGGGGTGGGGGGCGGCATGGACCTGTTCTATTCTGTGGCAGCACCAGCCTCACCACCTTGTTTGATCCAGGGGTGCTTTGTTTTTTATTGGGACAGAAACGCTGTGGATCCAAACCGACGGCATAGGGCCAACGTCTTGGACGAGCCCTTGCACGTACGGAGGGTTAACCCACATAATCAAAAGATTGGTGTGGGTCTAGACCATTTGGTCCGCAAATGGGTCGCTCTGGTACAAATGCAGGGTTCATGGGTGTTTGGTAAGTGTCTTCAGCACTGCGATGTGCACCAAACCCGTTCTTATGGCGCTTCTAGGGCTCTGGCCCGAAGAGAAGCGGAGGCACATGTATGCACATTCCAAGCACAGAGGGACACAGGAGGCATGGTTGTCCAACAAAGATGGCAATGTGGCAATAACGCCCACCAAACGCAGAACTGAAACTACCGTCTTCGCTTTGTTTTGTCAGATACTCCACCCAGAAATGGACCAGTTTGGGTATCAGCGCAGCATACTGCACCCTTTTTGGATACAGCAACCAAACAAATCCCGTAACCAAACAAACACAGCAAGCACCGGGACGGCAAAACCCATGCTTCATGCTTCAAAAAGTTGGGGGACGACACCCAGTGATGTCTGTGTCGTTTGCGCAAAGGGGGGCAGGGAGTAAGAACATGACAAATCTGTGAAACGCTGTGGCATTGCGCTCCCCAACGGGGATCGCTGCACAGTAATATTTAGGGGAACGATTATGAATCGTACAAACATCAGCCTCATGACCATGCTCAGTGGTACGAGTGGACTGCCCATTGGATCCCTTGTGCAGCCCCATTCACGTATGCTGGCCATGCCCCTCCAGGGATGCACCTCCCCAAAAGTGTGCTGGGCCCAGTGCAACAGAGCACGGGCTGACACGCAACTGGACTCGGTTACCGTTCTGCTTGTGGGGCCCTGGAAAACAGCAGAAAATTCCTACCAACAATCACCCCAAAGATGTTGGCTGCATGCGCCACGGACCCCCCTCCCCCCCAAAGACGAAATCCTGTCAGCTGAAGCTTGCTCTGCTAGGCAGCGCCCCGTCGCCTCTGAGATGGCATGCCAACCTTAGGGTGTCCTAAGGGGAAGGGGTGTACAAAAGCAAGCACAGCCCGTCGTGCCCCGCTCTCTCCCACTGCACGCCCGTCAGTCAGCGGTCCGGTGGTGCATCCTCCCTTCCCCCACTCCCTGCCTACCCTGAACAGACCCTCCCTGCCCATTGTAGTGGGGTAACCAAGGAGAGCACGGTATGTATAAATGCGTGTTTGTATGTGTGTATGTGTGTGTGTGTATGTATGCAAGTGTACAATATCCCATTACTCTAGTGCAGTCCCTGACAATCCAACGGTGCATCCCTTCCTCGCTAGCATGGTAGTTGGCGATCCGGTGGTGCAGCCCCCTTCTCCTGACCCCCTGCCTGCCCATCCCCCCTATCCCCAAGCCCTCCTTCATGTTGTTCCTTCTCCTGTAGGTCAAGACAGCAGCGGGGTCCTCCCCAAGCGTCAAGGGGAGTAGGCAACACCAACATCGGGAACCGGGACCCCACAAGTACCCGGTAGGTGGTTCACCCTTCCCTGAACCTCTTGAACATGTACTCCTAGCCAACCCTGTTGCCGCCGGCTGAGTGGCCGGGCACCCAACCCCCTATACCACCGAGTGGTTAGTCGCGGGTTCAATGCCCGCCCTTTCTCCCTTCCTTGTAGTGCCATGGGTGTAATGCATGCAATGTACGTATGTATGGGTGCAAGTATGTATGTTTAATTTGGGTTGTAATGCATACTATTACCGGATTGTAGTCCCTCCCTCTCCTCCATCCCTTCACAATAGTCAGCGATCCAGTGGTGCGACCCCCTTCTCCCGACCCCCTGCCTACCCATCCCCCCGTGTCCCCAAGCCCTCCTTCATGTTGTTCCTTCTCTTGTAGGTCAAGGCAGCAGCGGAGTCGTCCCCCGGGCATTAGGGGGAGTAGGCATCACCAACACCGGGAACCGGGAACCCGCAAGTATCCGGCAGGTGGTTCACCCTTCCCTGACCCTCTGAACATATACCCTGGCCCACCCTGTTGCCGCCGGTTGAGTGGCCGGGCAGTCAACCCCCCGTACTACTGAGTGGTTAGTCGGGGGTTCAATCCCCACTCTCTCTCCCTTCCTTACAGCACCAGTAGTAGTGGGGTTACCAATGTGTGTAATGTGTGTAATGTATGTATGTATGTGTACATGTATGTATGTTTATTTTAGGTCACGATGTACGCTGTTACAGTACTGTAGTCCCTCCCTCTCCTCCATCCTAGCGAGACATCCAACAATCCGAACCATTTCTTCCCTTGCACGTCCTAGCAGCAGCGGAGTCCTCCCCCCAGCGGAGAGGGGAGTCGGCGACACCGATACGGGGAAAAAGGACTCTGTAGGTACCCGGCAAGTGGTTCTCACTTCCTTGCAGTGCCGGTGGCAGTGGGGTTACCAATCAGCGTAGTGTATGTCGGTATGCTTGTACATGTGTGTTTGGTGTGTGATGCAATCTTTACTACACGAATCCCGCCCACTTCACACTCTTGGTAGTGGTAGCGGTGGTAGGGTTACCAAAGAGTGAAACCTAAGATGTAACATATTCCTTTACGTTATACCCTCTACTCTCCACACCTGCCCCCTTCCATGGCTCGTCGATTACCCCTACACGCACCTCAGTATAGCACACAGCCCCACCAGCGGACCGCATGGCTGCCGGCTGAGTGAGGTGCGCTTTAGCCCGGCTTCCCCGAAGCGGCAACCCATGGGCCCATAAGGCCCTCCTCTTCGGACTGGGAAGGACAGAAGCCCAAAGCCCAAAGACGAAAGCAATTGGCATGGCAGCAGTCAAAAGGGCTGCTAGGCAATGAGCACTAGGAGCATATTCCTTAAATTTGCAACACCACTGCACTTCTCAGAAAACCGGATTAACTGTGTTGCACGGCATGCAGCGCACCACTGCACGGTGTGTCCCGTCACGGAAGGTAAGAAAAATATTGAAGCGGCCCATCCCCCCCGCTGCTCATACACGTATGCACATGGCACTCTGAGACCAGGGTCCTCTCCTTCACACCCCCTTTCCCTGACTCCCTCCTTGAAATATTCCTTCCTCCCTCCCCTTGTCCTTCCCTTATCTGACCCTTGTCCACTTCTCCCTTGTCCCTCCCACCCTCACTCACTCGCTCGCTCACTACGTCTCTCTCCCCACCTCCCCTGGCCATGGTACCACTATGTCAACCCAACTGACTTGGTAAGAATGAGCCCTGCCCAACCAAATTCCAATGCGTGGCGGGGTTTTAACGTGACATGCCAACGATGACTGCTGTGGGTTTCGTATGAGAGACTCCAATCCCATGCATTCTCCCTCTGACCCCAAATGAACAATCCCATGACCACGAAGCACCCAGCAGAGGAGGATGGCCGCAAAGCGGTCAGGTCTGCCAACCACAACCGTCGCTGCCGGGATGCCGACAGTTTCAGTGTTCCGAAGCTCCGTGCAAAAACATTGGTCTCAAGACAGCAGCAACAACTCCAAACGATCGACCCAAACATCAAATCCAAAGTGGCGTGCACAGCTCACTGGCAAAGGTGGGAGTGCTACGCTGGCAATCCTCAAGCATCCACACATGTGCAGGCAAGAAAATGACTTGCGCTAGAGATATAACACGGCTAGAGATATAACACGGTAATTTCCTGCTGTGATGGACAAACACCCAAGGGAGGGAGGACTGGTTCCCAGCACTCAGCAACAGTGTATGTTCCCTGCAGCGTTGGGTGGTTATGTGTCATGTGCAAAGTATGGCTCACAGAGCTCTGACAGTTGGAGATCGGGTCATCACTGAATGTAGAAAGCCATCCTCGCTGCCAATTAAAAAAACATGTTCGAGGCAGATCAGGCAAAATCAATGCGACGTTGGTTTGGGGGTGACGCAGATGGTGGGAGTGGGGGGAGGGGTGAACCAGAACAGGGAAGGGAGGCGATTTGCGGCAAACAATTTGTGGGAATATACAGTCTTCAAAAGCACACCCCATACAAAGCTGCACTTTCCCGTCAGGTCAGATGTTTTAGGAAGGTACGGAGGCCGGCAGGCTGATCCAGTCGCACAAATACAATGTTCTTTGCTCTTCATCGGTGGGACCGGGGTGCATTCAGGAAATCTACTCGTCACCGTTGCTTGATATCTCGCTTGTCGAGGTATCATCATCACTTGGTGCTTCCTGCACGAGAGCAGTGGGTTGCAGCCGAGGATTGGCAGAGGAGTGGAACGCTTTGTAGTTCATGCAAACGCTTTGTAATTAATACTGATATTTGTCATCAAAAAGAAGCGGGACTTGCATGGCGGGGGTCTGTGTGGGATGTGCGGTAAGGGTACTTAGTGTGGATTGCATGGTGTGTGTAGTCCGCTCGATTGAATCGTACACTCAGGGTTTGCAGTAGACCTTCTACCTACTTAAATGCCACGGACCGCCTGCCTCGGTCGAGCACCGCGTTCAAGAATTGGTGCGGCGATGGAGTGCAATGAGAACTGTCGATGCACTGAAGATGTTGCGGTTATGATGTTGGGGCCAACTGATGATTGACAGGGTCCAATAGTTATTGGACTGCCTGCCACACCATGTCACTGGCTCCTTCCATTTCAACCAGGGTTGTTTGATCGTTTTTGGATCCCATGTGCATGGCACTAGGTTACCCATTTGATTCCCAGAAATCCTAAACGGTACGTATTGTGAGCCTTTGGATATGTCATAGGTGGTGGCCCTATCCTTTATTGATGTGCTACCAACCCATGCACTTGCCAAAGATTGGTGGGTGTTCACCGAAAACCATATTTTCCCATGGCGACCTCAACTTGGGCCCAAAGTGGTCATGAAAGGACACAACCGGTTGTTGTCAAAGTAAGTACAAATAGCACCCCAGACACTGAGAGGTGTGCACATTGTTTGCTCATGAGCGTGAGCGGATTGGCTGCATAACCCCTGTTGCCGGGGGGATCCCCAATGCAGCAAAGCGGGGGACAAAGGTTGTGTGCCAAAGAAAGAATGATGCACTAGATCGCGATCCGGACAACGTTGGTCTGATGTACATACTGTGCCGGGGGGTTGGGGAGCGGGCAGCGGTGGCCATGCCCTGCCCGCCAGGAATTGCTAAGAGCCAAGGGCGGGGGGGGCAAAGATTGTTTCCCAAAGACGCGACGGAACAATTAGCTTTCGAAAACTTCATTCTTTCCACAGCAAAAATGTTCGGAGAGGAGGGAGGGTGGGGCAGAGGGTACCCAAGCGCCATCCATACACCTGCACCCGTGCGAACGTCTTATGGCCATGGAAGGATAGGAGAATTTCAAGTCAGTTGTCCTGTTAAGCAAATGACAACCCCACGTCTTCTGCTTCCATAGGGTCCAAGAATTGGTTCGCGGGCTGGCGTATGGATTGTGCTTGGGTGGGCCCCAATGAGTAATTACCAACCCACTAGGCCTTGATGCTTGAGCAATGGTTGACATACCACCGTAATGCCGAAAACGTGAAAGACGTGGGGCCAAAAGCGCATGGGTGCATTTCAGGAGGAGCGAGAGCAACACACCAGTTCGTCGAGTCCGTCCTCTGATTTGGGCATGAGAAGGCGGTGGCACGAAATGTAAGATATCTCTTGTTCAGGAGTGGCGAACTCGTCCAGTGTGCAGAGGACGTTTGTGTAGAACGACACGGTGTAGTTGCACGTGCTGGGCTCTGCACACGGCACAGGGCATGGGCTGTTCATCACGCAGGTGGAATGCCAATAGGGTTCTCGCTGAGCCATTGAGGCGGGGACACCAATCCGGAATACGCTTGAGGAAATTGAAAATTCTCACGCGACCCTCCTCTGTTGTATTCCTGCACAATCCAATGCTGCCGCCGTCTGTTGCGCAGTCGGGGCAGGAAGGAGGTGCCGGCAACAGGTCCCACACGCCAATAGCACCACTAACAAACATTTACCATCCAAAAGTGGCAGCTACATCCAACGCAATGCATTCAAATCCCTTTCATGGACCCAAAGGTACACTCATATCAAAAGAGATGATAAACAGCACATGCCATATGCAGGCACAAGCTCAGGGAGCGGGGTCGTGCAAACAAATAAGAGCGTTCCAGGAAAAAATTTTGGTTTCCTCCCGCTCATGGCTCGCCGCATGGGGCGGAGGGTGGGGAGGGGCGGGGTTCTCGGCATGGGTGGGGTGGGATGGGTGCGTGGGTCGTGTTACGTGGGGGTTCGGAATCACACATTGGATGAACCACACCACAATTGCTTGCGGCGACATTTGCCCACGAAACCATCACAAGGGCCTTGGCGCCTCCATCACACCAACATCACCCCCCCCCCCCCCCCAGGTAAACTCCAAATACAGCCTCCCATACAGATTCGTACGTCTCGTATGCCTAGACTCTGGGCCAGACCTGACGTTGACACTTGCCAGGACAACCGGACAAGCGTCAGGACGAGCAGGACAAGCCGCAACGCACATTGCCCATGAGTCCGGAGTGCGCGGTAGGCACCCCTCCCGAAGGCAGAAAGCCGCCTGAGGCACCGGAACCAATGCTCGTTCTCTCTTGACCAACTGCCCAGACTGCACGCAGTACACGTGTCTCCCAACTGCAACGTAATTGTCCTTCAGTCTGAAAACCGCCACAGCACCCCTGGTTCCCTGTCCACACAGGCGTAGCTGAGAGAACAGTCTTGAATGGGCTACATGTACGACCGGCACATTGCCCCAGCTGAGCCGACCTGCCATGACCTGAGGGCCGCAATCGTCTGCACGCGTCCAGCACGGCAGCCCCACCACCCTGCCTCGGACTTGGACTCTACCAGTTCAGGACATGCAGATTGGTGAGAGGTCAGTCTACAGATTGAACTTGCGACCGCTGGCCCCACACTCACAGCCTGGCCCGACAGCTCTCCTATATTGGGTGTGGTGCGTGTTGTTGGGTCTTTGTGCCTGGGGACCGGGTGTCGTGCTATGGGTAGGGAGTACTGGGCCTTCGGCTTGCGGCGGGTAGGTGCCCCCCCCCCTCCACAACCATTGCCCCCGCCCCCGCCAGCTTCATGACGATCCTCCAACACCACCACTACTCCGTCGCCAGCACCGACTACAACCCCCAGACAAACACACGGATGGTCTTCGGCGCCGCCACCCTCCTCCCAGCGGATTACCAACACCCACACCACCGATCCGCACCCCACACCTACACCGCCGAGCGTAGGGGCCTACAGGGGACATGGGACGAGGCCTCCACCGACACCCTGCTCACTGTCACCTCCACCTACGGCAGACCATGGCCATGCCATGCGCTGCCTAGGGCAGTCTGCCCGACCCGGTGGCATCTCAGGGGGGCCTCGTGGGCAGTGGTGGGGCACCCTCCAGGCGAACAGTTGGAGGCCGCCAAAAACTGCAACCCCACAACCAACCCGCCCCGCCGCTCCATCGCCAACCTCTGCCCCTTCTCCGTGCGCGCATCGCGGGCCGCCTGTCACCCGGCGCGGTCCCCACCCCTAACACCGTCATTGACCAACAAGCAGTGGGGGTCTGGAGGGCATTCTTCAGCGGCATCTAGCAACAGGTCTCCGAACCCCCAGAGACCATCCCCCAGCGCTGGACGCCCAGCCACATGCCACCATGGCCCATTTTCCTCTTTCTTTGCCCCTAATTCCTCCAGCAGTCCAACAGCAGCCCAGTGCACACACGGCCCAGCACGAGGCAGACAGACCTCTGCCTGGCCCTCCCCTAATGACGCAATAGCCCCTAATACAGTTACAGCGAGGAACAGCGCACAGCTAGCTTAACACCCAAAACCCTCAGGTTGGTGGTGATTATTTTGGTTGGTATGATTGGTATTGGTTCTTCTTATTGCCGCTGCTGCTGCTACTTGCTGCCTCTGCCTCTTGCTGCTGCTGCTGCTGCTGCTGCTGCTAGGCCTATCAATATTAATATTGGTAGGGGCCTCTCATCAAAGTGCTCTAATCACTACAACATTTGCTGCACATCCACTGGCACCATTGTGCTTTGTGGTTCCCTTGTTAGTGCGATTTGAGGTGTGGGCCGCCGCCGCCGCCGCCGCTGGTGCTGCTGTTGGCCTTGGCATTGCTTTGCACAGGGGGGATTTATATTCGGACTTTGCGGCCGATGGGCGATCTACCAGACAAGGTCTTGCCCACTCTATACATCGGCCGACTTTTCCACGCCCCGCCTTGTGCCTTGTGGCTTGAGGGAAGATGCTGACAGCTGGGCTGGGTTATGGTACGACAATTTTGGGAACTTGCCTCCGGCACCTACATCCAAGGAAGAGCCAACGAGAGTGCAAACCTGAGATCAAGAAAGAATTGCTGGAGTGCTGTGACGTGTGTGCACAGTAGAACCGCTGCAGACAACATGATGGACAGAGAGTTGCATGGGCCACATAGATCAAGGTGGTAAGGGCGGCAGCACTGCACAATCACCATCATCATCACCCACACCCACACATCCACACCTACACCCACAGTGCAGCACACACCCAGATGCTCACAGTGCCGGTCTGTACGAGAGCGTTAGGATGCCCCTTTGGGTGGGGATGGGCTCCAGACCCCAAATTCTTTGACTGCAGTTGAAAAAAAATGCAAACTGCTGTCAATTCTGTGTAAATTCCATTTCCACAAATTACAAAAAAACAACAACCTTCGATCTTCAGCAGCAAAAGTGCCCCAATACCCACGGTTAATCTCCTATTAGGGTGGTCACAGCAGTAGTGGACCTGGGAGCCTTTGGGTGGACGCCGCGGGTGGGTGGTGCAGAACTCAACCCCATAAACTGCTGGGACCCTAACCCCTTCACGCAAACACACGCGGGCGCGCGCGTGCGCGCGCACACACAACAAGAATTCATGAACCGGCACCCAAATCCAGACCCACAGCCTACCTCGTGACGACTTCATCCCAGTCACCAGACCTTCCTTAGATACCTCTTTCCAAAAAATTAAACCAGCATCTTTGGGGGTGACCAGCTTCCATGGTGTGGCAGGCGTGTACAAGGCCTGGAAACGAATTCTCTGGTGTATGGCTGGCTGACCAGACACACAAAATCCCCTGCATTTCTCACATCAAGATTGTTTCGTCAAAAAAATTTTTACCCCTCCGAGGGTGGGTCCTAGCAGCGGGTCAAATTATTTTGTAATATTTTGCGATCATTTTTGAATTCTCCATTGAAATCTGAGCATTTTGAGTATACACATGGAATGAAAAATATTTGTAGACCCGTCATTCGACAAAAAACATTTCCGGCGCCAAGATTCTGACCAACATTGGTCGGGCGGGACCTGTGTGGTAGCCAGAGGCCCAAAGGGGGGGGGGGCTGGGGGGCTGTTGAGGTTGGGTACCTAAGTCTGAACAGGCGGCTCCCGATGGCAAGGGGTGTAGTTCCGACTTCTGCCTTCCCAAGAGCCGCTTGGATTGAGGGAAGAAGGAAGAGAATGGGCATCCAGAGGTTGTTTTCTGAACCCTGTGGGGAAAGACTCCAGGGGCATAGACACATGGGCGTGAGACTTCTTCTGCCTTAATCCTCTGCTGTAGGTGGCTGGACGTTGACGATATCGTGGATTCAAAAATTCATGTTGTCTCTGGCGGCATACCCTGCTGTATGTCCCTCTTTCGCCTGTTGCAAAAGGGGTCCCCCCCGATAGCGATAACTCATCGTGTCCGGGGTAACGGTGCACATGAACCCTGCAAGCTCAGGCATACAGGCAACAGCCTTGTCCAAGCAACACAAGGCGTTGGCTCCATCAATTTTAATGCTCATGAGATTGTTTGGACAAGGCTCGATCAGGAAAATACTACGTGAAAATGTTGCACATAGGTCAGGAGACGGCTGACACTTCGGTTCACTTCAGCTGCAGTGATTCCGTTTCGGCTGTTTGGGGGCATGTGTTTCTTCCCACGGTGTGAAGCCGAAACGCACAACCTTGCATCCTCTACTCCCTGTTGCAGGACATCGCGTGGATGCGTGAGCACTCTATTCATCTTCCTCCAGGGCCCTCAAGCGGTTAAAGTCGTTGAGAACTTCGACTTTGATGTTGCAACGCACCTCGACGTCACGGTCCCATAACACCGGTGCGTTTTGGCGTACAATACTTGTGCACAGTCCCCGGTGTGCAGAGCATTGTGTGGCACGACAGCTGTGCAAAGCATCGTGTGGTACGACAGCTCTGGATGCCCTCCGTATGCTGCAAAGGCCGAACCCCCACTTGTCCCGTTCTGGAAGGATTAGCAAATTGTAAACAACACATACCACTTCGGTCTCGCGGGGGTTGCCAGTAAGATCACACTTTGTACCTAAAAGTGGTGCACAAGAGCTGCGCAATTTAGCACAAACACCGTTGGCGCATTGATCGGTTACCGTTGGACGAGAATTGCACGACGAACACGACGCATCTCTGTTGCGCTCTCGTGCATACCGTTGCGATATCGGGTTGCATAATAAGGCCCATTCACGTCCCGCCCAAAGAAATAGTCTGCAGTCTCCAGTCTCTCTAAGTACGAGCAATCAATACGCACAAATGAGACACAAAACATTGTGAGATGTAGTAGACAAAACACCGGGCAATTTTTGTTGTCCAATGAAGGTAAAAAGTATGCTGGGACAAGCGGACCTCGATGAAAACACACAGACCCACACGCACAGCGTGAAACACACATAGCCAACAATTTAGCAAGCTAATAGCAAGTGCCATGGGCGTGTGAGTGGGAGTGTGTGGTCCAAGAGGAGGGCTTGCCCATGCGCAACAACTGATGTCTATTGGGAGGGATTTGAGACCCAAGGACTTGTGCACCAACAAAAGGTTTTCTTTTTATGAAATTTTGATTTGCCCCTTGAGTATTATTCTTTGTCCGACGTACCCAGTATTCTTGGTCTATAAGTAAGTGGGCCAGTTTCGACATCCTTGGTCGCCGGGTTCCACCTCCCTTCCACTTCCATGGGTGCAGGGAAAAATACGTCCCTTTGCGGGGTGTGCACCAATGTGGTGCTTTCGTTTGTCACGCGGTAGACGAACCAAAGCATCACCCGCAAGCCCAAGGTGCACCGCAAACCCCCGGGCAACATGTTGTCCATGATGTGGAGGCCAAGGAGGAATTTGGCTAAGGCACCGAAGGTAGAGGCGTGCGGTGCAAAGAAATGGAAGCAAACACAAGAAGCAACAAGCAAGGTTCCCCAAGCAAGCATCAATGGGCTTGGTGGATGTAGACATTGATGCAATTGCATCCAGGGTGGCAGTGCGGCAAGGGCAGTAGTAGGCCAAGGATGTGAGTCCAAAGCAGCATCCGGAGTGCTTTTTTTGTGTAATGTCCTCCGTGCTGATAAGGCTGCTATGTAAAAGCTCATTGACAATTTGATATCTAGCAAGGAGAGTGGTGGTGGTGGTGGTGGCAAGGGTGGTTACATGAGTGGCAGTGGTGGTCGTGTTCGCAACCCTTCCTCCGCCAAGGGGGGGGGGGAGCGCCTACTCAACGCCCCGCAAATCGTGATCACTTTCGTGATCACTTTGCCAAAGTATGATGAAGTGACTCTTGGCCCCAAAGCAACTCCACACGAATTCGTGGCCTTTCTAGTGCAAAATGTTTTGCCGCACGTTCGCATGCATGTGTATGGGTGGGCAAGAGTGGGCCCCACATGGCATGAGGGCAACCCGATGAAACGCAATTTTGACGTAGGTGTTGCAACTCTTTTGCTTGCGTTTCATGCATTTTTAGGTACCACTTGAAAAGGGTGTTTACATGGTGCAGTGTGTAGGTTCCCCATTGACACCCACATCACCCTTATCAACGCAACTCGAGACGAAGCAACTAGGACGGTTTTTCTCGCACTAGGATGCCAAGAGCGCTGGGTTCCGAAACTATTGTGACGTTTAGTCATCGAGATTTTCGATGAAAGTGAGTAGCCAAAAAATCGTGCACATGGGATGTGGGGAGCATGTAAGAAGAAGAGGTGGCAAATGAGAGCGTATTCGTCGGGAGAATACCTTTCACACTCAATCTACTGCTTCCCTCCATTTGCATGAGTGCCGCTCCTCCGCCAAGCCCCAAATGGAACTCGGTTTTGATGTGCTTTTTGCTATCTTGGTGGTATTGTCTCACCCACTTGCCATAGCAAACTTCATAAACCCACCAACCGGAAAACTGTACAAGGGGATAAATCAAACTAAGGGCACACTCAGCACTAAAACAAGCACAAGAAAGCGGCTCACAAATGCATTTGAGGCTGAGGGCATGCACAAGAATGCAATGTAATCGTGATTTTGCATCAATTCACCTCACATGACCAACCAAGAAGCGTCCAATTGAAGCCGGGTTTCTAAATTGCCAAACTTTGTGATGGATATACGGATTGTGCTTGCCGAAGAAGTTTGCGATGAGTTCGCTTTCTCGTGCACGTGCAAGCTGGCGCAGGGCTGTGGTTGGGCCTCCTATGGTTGTGCAGTTTGCACGGTTCCCTGAGGACGTGTGGGCATTTTGGGAGGTTTTATGGGGGGGAGGAGGGCGGGGTTCTCCATGTGACCCATGATCCGATCCAGTTGGGAGGGAAGTATTTGGGGGGTTACATCATCCCGATCGTACCGCCAACGCCGAACACACCCTGTACCCTCCATCTCTGTACTTGTAGTTAGAGCAATTGGATGGCGAAGCACGCAAAGAACAAGCTGATCATAAATGCATCTAATAGCCGTAGTGTGACACAGTGAAGCCTGGAATGGAGTCCCATGACAATTGAGGATATCCACAACGGCTGCTTTCGCTTACTCTTATCCAAAATTCACATGTTTGTAACCTATAATGAAGTAGCGGTATGAAGTCACACATAGAGCCAACGCTCTATTTATTGCTCCATGTTCTTGTTCCGAGTGAGGACGAAACCCAATGTCCAACGCCACCACTCCATGATTACGTTCTGCAGTGAACACATTTCATCTCATCTTAGCTTTTTGACCCGTTGCTCGCTTTGCTCGCAATGTGTTGCGACGCTCCAAAAACGAAAACACGCATCTGCATATCCCATGGCATCTCAGGGAAAGAACCATCAAACCACTACGGCCCGCATCAAAGAACGAATTCGAGGAGGGGAGCATCGAAACCCAAATTATGTCTGACAAAGACAAGTTAGAAATAGAAACGACCACAAGGCATGCCTACTACGAGCTATCTCTTGATGCACCAAAAATCAGTTCTCATCGTGTTCATCCAATGGCATGTGTTACCCTTTTTGCAAATTCCAGCAATTGCAGCACTGGTCTTGATCAAAAAAATATGACCACGTAGCTTCTTGATCTATTAGGCCCACATAGCACGCCACGTAGATTGCATGCATTGGGTGTTCAATTACAGAGGTAGGTAGGTAGGTAGGTAGGTAGGTATGCGCTCAACGTACACGAGCACAATCAACAACACAAAGTTACTCACTGGTGGATATGCGATAGAGCACAATACATTCTTGAACTTACCCGACCCGTGTTGGGCACTTCGGCAGGTGGCAAACAGGGCTGCGAGTATTTCTAAGCGATTGAATGACATTCACAAAAATCGTGATTGGGCACATGCTTCGATTGGTGCTAGTCTCTGTGCCTCCCCTTGGCCTTCCTTGGTTGAACCCTACAACAAGTGGTGTGGGGCATGGTGTTCCGCCATAGAACCCCACAACGCCAACACACATTGATTATATCCTCGTGGAACACTCCAGTCCCCTTCAAAATAGATCCCATGGATGCGTTGCGTGCGGCTGCCCCTGCCAAAACTGGGGACAGGTCAACCCTTTTTCTTGCCGAAAAAAAACGGGTCATTAACCCCCTTTTAATGGCCCACCCATCGCCGAGATAGGCACCGGAAGAAGGGGAAGGCTTGTGTCGGTTCGGCACGATCCCTCACGCTCCATCTTTGGGATTGGTAGCGTTTTGCTCATGCCGAGCGACTCACCCCGCTTTTGTTCGCCGTTTCTGCCTAGCAAACAAAATACCTTAAATCTTGCCAAGCTGAAAGTAGTTTGGTCTAGTCTCGTCGGAGTGTAGATTAGTGTATATTAGCCCAATCTGGTCTAGTCCAGGAGTGTGGTCCCTTCACAAAATAAGCCAGGGTGTCCTAAGGTTGCGTAAATCGAATATTTCCATCCACAATTGCATGAGGCGGACAATGGTCATACATACATGTATGTATGCGTTTATACATATACATCTTGAATGCCGTACCCGAGCTAAGACGACCACATTGCATGCCTTTTCAGTGGCCCGTCAACTCTTCCACCTCCCTTGCTTGGTAGGCCGAACAAGTCGTTCATTGCCTTTTCGTCGAGACCCCAATACGTTGCGACTACTTTGTCCGTGCACGCCCCATGCACGCTCTTTTGGCATTAGACGGAGGGAATCGTTCAGCATGATACCAAATGCCTCATTGTTCGGCTTTGTGGTTAGACAAACACCTCAAACACACCCGCTCGAAGCATTGATTCGTCAACGCATTGTTCAAAATACTGGTTGCCTCGCTTGCACGCTTCTCTGGACTCGTATCCCTCAATGCTTTTTCTTGTTGTACTCTCTCCCATTGCTGGAGCGCACAAGAGTAGACGACACGGCATCGGCGCGGTTCCACAAAGGTCCTCCTCCTAAGGGTCGGTGATCTCTTGGTTGCGGGGGGGGGTCATCGTGCTATTTATCGGGGAACACTTACACGTCCACCCGCGTCCACCTCCCCGTCGTCTTGTACGTAGCCTTGATTCTACAAGTCGTGTCCGACAACGAAGAAATAAACAAAATCGAACGGCACAAGGTGAACTTTAGCCGGTGCAAGCACAAGCCCCACACGCGCACCACTTCTCTCTGAAAAGCACAAACTCCGGAGCAACTGCCAGATGTGAACCCTCGCAAGTTCAAAGAGGCGGCACATTCGTATCAACCTTGCAAAAAAATTTCAACGAGCACCACATTGCACACCGATGTGAATGGTAACTCACAAATGTAGCGGTCTCCATTCTCTAGGGCCATTGGAATACCCTCCTGCACAGCATTCGGGATGAAGCTTAATGTGACACCAATGACTAGCATTGCGAGTTTACGTTCCGTACCCAAAAAAGCTTGGTGCGATCAATTATTCCCCTGACCATGAGACATACCAGTGGAAGATTCGAGCTGGCGTCATTCCAATCAAGTGCAAACCGCTGAATATGAGTGTCTTCAACACCAGTACAAGGCAACAGCCAGCCCAGAGCAAGATACGCCAGCAATAAAACCATCTCGGTCGTTTTGTATGGGATGTAGGACGAGCGCTTAGGACTACACTACCCCACCAAATCAAGGAATCCCGGACAAAAAGTCTAAGTGAAGAAATGATGCGGATGGCCCAAGGGACCCTACGGGATGATAAAAATGCAATCTCTTCACACTTCCCTGGTGTGAGGGGTGGCTTTTCGCGCAAAATCGTGACGGATGGCAATCCCAGCAGTCTGCTTTGTCCAAATCCCTCTCAAATAACATATGCTCACATCATGCATCAACGTGACACACAGTGCAATGTCAATTTCTACGATTGAGTGCACATAAATGATCATCGAATGTCTTTCAACTTTCAACCATTGAAATCACGTGCGACATCCGGGATGACGTGATCAGCCCGATTTGCTCAGGTGCTTCAATGGTCGCGCGTGTCGGGAGAATGGACCTCTTTTTTGGAATATTTTTCAAGACCTTTCTGATCGTTTGAGAATGTGCTTTTTACACCATTATCACAGTACAACCATTCTACGATGTGTCATGTATTTTTTTGCGTCGGAATGCCGTTTACAAGATCTCCAAATTTCCACTGTCCTGACCTCTTGCGTTCTATGCAGCATGTCTTTCCGCCTCAAAAAACTCCTTCTGTGGGATCTGTGCCTATTCTGCATCGATCTGCCTTCTCTTCAGGGCCAAGTATGTCTTTTTGTGGTGCAAAGTAGTGGTATTTTGGTTACTTTGGTTGTTGAAGTTTGATCATTCGTCACGATCTCACATTTCGCTTCGACAGGAGTGTTGCTCGTAGTTAACTTGTGCTGTGGAGAGGCACATTTCGAGGTTAGAAATGCCATCTCACGTTGCGATTCCAAATTCAGAGTTAGATTCTTGCCCACCTCCTTATTCCCAAGTCCCAACATCCAGCGGTTGGGCTTTAACTTAGTTGGTATGCGATTGCCTGTGCAATGGGCATCCACAGATCGGCATGTGGACCTCCCGCGTGCCACGGTGCAAATCTTGATACCGGATCTGATTTTCGGCGTATTGGCCATGCTTAATTTAGGTGCCAGCAACTCCAATTTAGGAAGTGCTCCACATTTTTTCCTTGTTTCTGCTGCAGGTCATCATGCAAGCTACAACAACTTGGCCTATGATCCCCGGATTGTAATTTATTCCATGGTAGGAAATCTTTCCGGGATATTTTTAGGGAACTCGCCTATCACCACAAACAGTTTTCCACTATTAACCCTGAAGCCAATATACTCCTATGGCCCATAGATGTAAGACGGATTTGCAAAAAGTTTCTACTCGCAATACTTCTTGGAATGAAAGGTCACCACTTTGCAGAAATCCCAGGAACAAGCATGGCCAGCACCAACACCTCAGCAGCATGCATCTCAAGTCGATACCACTGATACACGACGGCGATCCATCCTTGTCCCCTAAAGTTTAACCAGCAGCAGCTGGTTCAAAAAGCAACCTGTTAGTAAGAAAAAGGCACTGCCATGTTTTTCTTGGAGGCCTTGATCCAGGCCAAGCCCGGCTTAAAACCCTTTTGTTGGTGACAAGACTTACTTAAGTATTTTTATCACTCTTTTGAAGCTTAAAATACACTTTCTCAAAGTAACTAGGGTTATAACCCTAGCCCCTCCCATGAAGTTCACCCCTACCACTCAACTGAGCGGAGGTATCTTCCTTCATGGAGGTTATACCGAAATAAAATAGGCACTTCATGCCTAAGGCCTTGAAGGTTAAGCCTAGTGGTCTCCCACCCAAAGACCCCTATACTCAATTGTTTCGACCACTTATTGTGGTTGTACTTTTTAACTGTTTCTGAATTCAGTTGCTTGGCCAAGTCATAATCTGTGTCTGGCCTAACTCCTATGCCCCATATTCCTAACCAGCTCCATTTTACCCAAAAGAGTGCACATGAAGTGCTTGATGCTAACTGGGAGGCTAGAGACAGGCCATTTTTCACTTAAAATCATTTGTTTTATCCGTTTGTGATTGAATCTTTGTATTTAAGCCTGCTTTGTCTATCTGCCGCCCTTCTGTGTTACACTGGATTTCAAAACTATTCATTGATTCGATCCACATTCCGTTCTTGCTCTACTTGCTGCTTTGGTTTTGGTTTTCAACATCAAAACCTGTAGGATTTCATCAAAATCTATAGGCGCTTTCGAGTCCTTCCATCATTGTGATTGTTGACGTATAAAACCCGATAAATGAATCTTTTAAGCTCTTGCTCAACTTGAAAAACACCAATTCTCCAATCGACGAAGGCACGGAATACAAATGCACGAAAATCAGAATGTGAAATCCACGCGATCCTCAAATCCCCGTCCGAGTCGATGAAACATGAATAATCATGGCAAAGCCCCTAAATGGGAAAGCATTGTGAAATGCTGATTCATACTGAGGACTGAAGCTCTCATAAGCGCAAAATTCATGTATTTGACACAAGCATCGAGATCTGTCAAGCAATTCTGAAATTCGTATCATAAACAACACCGTAAGGAAATTCTGAAAGACCGCGCACGCGTCTGAACTACTCAGCCGATCCGCAATGCCCTGCCAGCTCTGCCAAGGGCAGGAGCACACCCTAGCCATGCCGATCACACCCCCCACCAAGGCTGAGCATCAGTGGATGACAGCCTGATGAATACCGAGAGGCAGTGGCGTCAGTAAAGGGCCAACAGCGCCCTGAGGCCGGCAGACGTGAAAAAAGTACTGCAGACTGTCACAGACGGTCACTGTAGCAGAAAGTAATTAAATCACATCCTGGCTCACTCTGGCTCTTGATTCTGGCCATAATGGCCCTGACTTGCGAAGATCTGAGACACAGAGCCTGAAAGAGATGACAAAAGGCAGGCAGAGAGAAGAACAATACGCAAACAAAGAAACAGACAAGTAGAGAAGGGACTGTGGACTGAAAAGAAGCACAGAAATCACGATACATCAGACCAATCCACATGAATATTGTGACGACGGTTGTACTGTAACCACTTGTCAGTCACATGATGGACAAACTGAGAAGCGGGCTCCCAAGAGGGCTGGTCGGCACCCTTCCACTGCACGCGCCAGAACAGCCGCTTCCTACCACGGCGCTTGGGGTCAGGACGCCGCTCATGGCCTAAGATTTTCTGAACAACCCAACCATCATCATCGGGCGGCGCCACTATGTCAGCGTGATAATACAGGGGCACTTTCGCACCACTCAGTGCGGGACGATATGGTTTCAAACGATCAATACTATACACACGGGGACCCTGCGGCGTGTCCACCAGGTAGCGATTACCCCCCTCCCATTGCGAGATCTCAAAGGGACCCTGCCAAACCCGCTTCAGCTTATCAAAATTTTTTTGCTCTGCCTTAGGCAGATCCCTCAACCAAACTCTATCACCCTCTTCAAAGCTCAGCGGAGAAATGGAGGACGAGAATTGCTTGGCCAAAGCCGCATGCAGGGACTCCACCTTGCTTTTCACGCGCTGACGCTCATCTGCCAAACGCGAAAAAAAATCCAGGGCATCCTCGCTTCCCTCCTCCGACACATACGGAGGACAGTCCCCAAAGCCAGGGGGGTCCCTCCGAAACGACAGGCGGTGTGGGGAATACGGGGCCACGATCCCGGGCAGATCGTCGAGGCCCCACACCGCAACAGGCAATGCATGATACCAATCGCCCCCACGCTGACAGAAATACTTACGTACCGCCATCACGACCCCCTGTACCGCTGACTCCGCCCTACCATTGCTGTTATGCCTGTATATAACACTGTGATATTTTTCTATCCCCGACAACTCCGCCAACGTGGTGAGGAAATCAGAATTAAGGATAGAAGCATCATCACACGGAAATTCCTGAGGCAAACCCATAAAAAACACGCAATGGCGAAGGAAAAGTTCAGCAGCCTGCCTACTATCAAGGCCAGCCTTGGCACAGGGGATCGCCAACACATAGCCTGTGAGGCGACAAACAACAACCATACAACAGTCATATTGTACACTGTTGACATCAACAGACTTCAAATCCAGAAAATCAAGCGCCAAGCTACTGAAAGGCTCATCCGGGATCGGATAATAGTGCAAGGAGTCTACGTGAACCCCTACACGTGGCTTGGACTGCTGACAGACATGACAGGCATCACAGTGAGTCTTAACGGCGGCATACAGATCATCAAGCTTCAAACTGGGCACAGAAAAACGCCGTCGCACCAACTGATATGTCTTTTCTATGCCCCCATGCACGTAACTATGTACAGCAGCAATCACCCGTGGCACGAGGGCAGCAGGTACTAAAATTTTTCCTGCACAGCGCAGCTTGTCGTCAGAAATCACATGCTGCGGCAAGTAATCCCGCCAGAATGAAATGCCTGAACTGAGTGCAGCGAATTTACTTGCCAAATCTGGATCTGCCAAATAGGAGTCTGTCCAGTCATCGAACGGCACCTGTACATCAGCTGCCAACTTCGGGACAGCCTTAGGACGCACTCTACCACTCCTGAGAGAAGAAACAGGAAAATCAGCAAGCAGCAAGGCATCAGGAGAATGCACAGTAGCAGAAGCAAACGAGCTGGGACTCGAGCACTGATTTTTCAGACCAGTCTGTAAGGCCCGGAGGCGGCGTCTAACACGCCTGGACCTACAGGAGGGCGTTCCGCCCAGTGACCGCACCCAACGTCGCACCCGCCGAGAGAACTGCAACTCAGAATCAGCCCAGGCCTTCACCTCCTGTTCATCCTGCTCCCAACCCAAAACATCAGTCTCACACCCATGTATGCTGACATCAGGTGCTGCCTGATGCGCAGGGTAACTCCAACGTGACAAAATATCAGGCACCTGCTGATCCTCACCTTTGACATAAATGACTTCTATGTCAAAGGTGGATAAAAACTGATGCCAACGGCCACACCTACCAATGGGGCGAGCCATTGTATCTAACTGCTCAGTGTGCCACTGCTGGAGCGACTCGTGATCAGTGAGCACCTGAACCTTGATGGGGGAATTACGCAGCCAACTGCGAAACTTGTATAACGTAGCCACAATGGCGTACGTCTCCTTTTCCCGTATGGACCAGCCCCGCTGACCATACCCCTCTTTTCCCTGGAGCTTCCTAGAAAAGAAAGCCACAGGCCGCAGACTACCTGCAGACCCCATTTGCTCGATCACACCACCCGACGCGTAGGTGGACGAGTCACACCGCAAGTAAAAGGGTGCATTCATGTCAAGCTGATGTAAAACTGCCCCATCCCGAAAACGGATTTTCAGCTCCTCAAAACATCGCTTCATCTCCTCAGTCCAAAAAATCTCATTACGGGATTTGGCAGCTTCCTGGGGGGTCACATCTGGGCCTGCTGTGGACTGGGTTTTTCGCGAAGCCTTACTCTCCTTTCCTTGCTTCTTTGTCACATCAAGGCCCTTCAATGACTCCATCAGTGGCGCCGCTAACTTAGCATAACCCCGCACATAGAGGGAGTACCACTGAGTAAACCCTAGGAACGCCTTCATGTGCGTGGGTGTCTTAATTGCGCGCCAATCCCAGCGCATCACCGCAGCTGTCTTCTCCGGATCCGGTGCCCTCCGCCCCCTCATGAGCACATGACCACAAAACTTCACCCGGGTAGCGAACAAAACAAACTTGCCCGGTTTAATGGTGAGACGATACCTTCTCATGAGCAGAAAAAATTCCCGCAATTGAGAAAAATGCTCCCGCAAACACCTATCACTTAATGGGGCATCCAAGTCCACCGGATCCGGATTATCTTTATCCGCGGTTCCATGACACACATCATCAATGTTATTTCAGTGCCATACCTCCGAGTAAAATCCCGGAGACACCAACTCACCAACCTCTGGTATGCCGATGGGGCCGTTTTCAGGCCCATCGGCAATACCGTCCACTCATACAACCCCCACGGCGTGACAAAGGCCGTCAGCGGCTGACTGTCAGGGTAGAGATGCATCTGATGGAATCCGTCTTCTAAGTCGAAGACGGACCGCAGTGCATTTCCACTCTGTCGTGCCAACATGTCCTCAATCACGGGCAGGGGGTGTGCATCGTCAGAGATGCAGGTGTTCAGGTATCTATAGTCAATAACCAGGCGCCATTTGTTGACGCCCGGTTTGGGGACTATAAATGCCCGCGCACCCCATTCTGACTCAGAGGTTTTCAGCATACCTCTGGACTCAAACTTATGAATCAGGGAGCGAAACGCAGCCTCCCTGAGCCCCGCTAGCCTAATGGGACTACACTTCTGGGGCTTACTTCCCTCCTTCAGCTTAATCCGATGCATGGAGTGTGGGCCCCTGAGGTCATCAGGCACGTCCGTTACATTTGGGAATCAGAAAACATCAGCAAACTCTTTTTCCAGCAACTCCCTATAATGCTGGCAACGCTCATCCAGTTGGTCCGCTTCAACAGCACCTCGGATTGAGCGTGTCTCAACCGCATGATAACGGGGACAATCAGGATGTAGGGTATGCAGCCGCTTCACTTTCACCCATGACTGGTACCCCCCCCCCCGCCAGGCTGCTCGCCCGGCTGGACATCATCCCACGCCTCAGTCGGCTTGTCATCCCCTTGCTCATTCCCAAACGCATCGAACAACACCACACGGGTGGTCACACCCTTTTGCTGTGGGTACCTCCATCCGTCAGCATCAGAAAAAATGGGCACATGGTGGGGGAGATCCCACCAGTCTACCGCTACCTCACCCAGGGCCCAGAACCAAGACTTGGTCTTGTCCACCGGGACTACGGCAATACCTTTGGCTTGATCAACCAAAATTTTTTGTACCGCGGCCCCCCATTTCGCCCGGGGGGCCTTTACCCACAGCAACGGGCCAGACCAACACGTATTCCACACATCTGCCTTACGGCCAGACAACAAAGGCCTGAAGGCGGAATCCGAACTCCTAGTGAACAATTCACGAATAGACTTCCGATCAGAGGCCAATCCAGCCCATGACAAAATATCCTCGCGCACGGAGGAATCCAACAAGGCCCGATCACGGGCATACACATATTTGGCAGTCATACGGAACCGTTTTTTCTTATGAACCAGACGCTCATGAGCTGTCAATCCCTCAGAGGAAGCAGCACTGTGAGGGAAACCGGAAGCAAAAAAATCATCCTGTACTGAACTGACAGCCAGACCCCTAGCAAGAAGGGGATCATCTCTCTCCGGCAGGGCTGGTCGGACTGTAACAGGCACGGCATGACTTGTAAAATCACCAGGGGATGCAGTCCACGCTCCCCCATGAGACTGAGAATGACCCCAGCCTGCAGCAAACGAATCAGGGGGCCTGTCCTGCTCCAGGACGACCCCAGCGTCAGAGCCACTGTCGGACTCCAAATCAGAAATGCCATCAGGCTCATCGTCAGTGGCATCAGCACTATGTACAATGGAACGCCGCACAAATTCTGGCGGCGGCAACAAAGGAGGACAATTGGAAGGCGCTGCTGGCACAGGCGAAACAGCGCAGGGACACCTGACTGCAGGGTCCTCACAGGCGCACAGCGGCGGTGGAATAAGTTCTGGATGCATGGGTATTGACCACGCGCCGCGCAGCCCCAACTCCACACACCCATCGACACACTTACAACCCACACCAGAAGAACAGGAACCTGCAGAAATTCTCGCATGTTGCGAACCAGACGACGAGGCCGCAGAAGCCGAAGGTGTCCACATCAGCGTACCCCACAGCACTGTAGAAAGGTACATTCGAGAACACAAAGAAAGAGCATAAATAACGCCATGCAAGTATGCATGCAAAAACATATGGGCTCATACTCAAAAAGGGCGTGACCACAGGCAAAATGGACGGAGTGGGCGCAGATGCAAAAATCCCCAAGGCGTCCCCCGGAAAAAACAACTGCAAAACGTCGTCCAACAATACCCCTGGATCAGACCCAGAGACTGAATGCAGAGCAGAGTGTGAAACACATGCACACTGTACATCACCCTGCTTGTCAGAATTATCCTGTACTCACTCTGAACTTGCAGGAGACGCCGACGGTGACTGTGACAGGCAGTCCCGCAGGCAATCGGCAACTGGGTCAACGCAGAGCCCATATGCCTTCAAAAATGGGTACCCTACAACAAGGCCTCCACGCACGTCGGCCGCGTACACAAAGGCCCGTTGGCAATGAATAAGCTCCTCCAGCCCCGAAGAATTCCGAGCTGGCACAGTGATATCCATCACAGCTCCCTGTGTGCCTCCCCTGATGTTCCTACCTTCAATGGCAACAATTTTCAGGGGGCGACGGGCGGGAATCAGAGTCCCCGCCAGAAAGAAATCAAACGGCGCCAGGGCAAAGGCCTCAAAGCCATCATCGGGCAAAAGCGACACCCTGCGGTCACAGCCTTCACAATTAGAAAACTGGACAGTGGCTGGTACGATTAACTCAGTGGCCTTGCCGTGGACCAGTTGCGGCAGCCGGGCTTTCACCCGCGCTACCCTGGTGCGGCACACCAAAGTGCCCCCAAGCCGATCCGCAGATGCAGGACAGGCGGGCACATCAACACGCGTTAAGCAGACCTGAAACGGTCGTGACCCAGTGGGTTCATTAACAGAAGGGAGCCCCGACGGGGTCATTGATGATTGAACCAGGGTGAAATCAGTTGTTTCACCCTCGCGCTGCACCAGACAATGATTCACCGACACCCTCTGACAACCCTAAGCCTTGCCATTACCCTTGCCCTTACCATCACCCTTGCCTTTGCCTTTTCCCTTGCCACCCCCCCCCCATCTCCGCTCTGGGGGGGGGGCTTAGGGGACGACCCTCCACCATCATTCGGAGACGGCTTTGCAGGGGGTCCAGCCCCAGGCTGGGGTCCGGCGGGCGCCTTGGGCTTACCTGGCTTAGACGGTGACTTCTGAGATGGACACTGTGGGGCCCTGTGGTCTGGAGATCCGCACCACCCACAGTGACCTGCAGTAAGACGCTCAGCCAAATTAGATACCAGGGAATCAAAAGCTTTCCTTTTAAGCTCCGACCAGGCATCACACCCTGGGGGTAGCAGTGACCCTGAAGATCCTTTACCTCTCCCCTTGGGAATAGTCGGGCCACCTTTACCTTTACCACCATGTGCTCCTGCAGCCCTGCAGTTAACGGCAACATGGTCCTGGGATCCACAGTGGGTGCACCCCACCCCACGTGCCACTTGCGACGGCACAGAACCACCTTTCGCCAAAGTCTGTGCCCTGAGCTTCTCCTTAAAAGCCTGTTCACGCCAAATCATTTCCCAGAGAACAGCACGATGAATCATTAACCAATCCAATTCTTTGCCGGTCTGCCGCTGGATACGGTAGACCTCATTCATTTCCTGTTCGTACGACCCATGATTCAGGAGCACTTGCACAAAAACATCACGTGCTCGCTCAGAGGTAACAGGGGATGCACGCTGGTCATGCACACACCAGACAATGACCCATTGTGTGTGCCCATCCACAGTTTTCTCCTTTGGTGGTTGTTTGGATAACCATAGATCACCCAAATATCCACGATCCTCCTGATCAGAGCCTCTAATCACCAGATCATCCCAGATATGATCATAATCCCAGCCCAAATGCTTATGCAGGGCCCCATACAATTCCTTTTTGGCCTCTGGCAAGGAGGAAAGAAGTGTATGGGTCATGATAACCTCCGGGACACGTGGCTTCCAATAAGCCGCGAATAGGACCCATTCCCGCTTGAAAGAAGGCCAAGTGGGTGGGTGTCCAGGATCCTGCAATTTCCAAGTAGGACGTTTCAACTTATCCTTAATGTCTTTCCTTGTGTCATTATCCAATAAATCCCAATCACGAGAAATGGAAGACCAGAGGATGTCCTTGGGTTCGGGGCCTTGCTTTAGGTCAACCTCATTAATCAGGGGGGCAGCCTCTGGATTCCTTTTAACATAATCACGGACAGCGTCTTGCCCTCAGCTAGCCTTCGAAGCATTAATTACAAAAGATGCAAAAGACCAGCGGGCCAAGAAAATCTTCTCAACCGGCACGTCCCGAATGGGGTCGCGTCGAAATAATTCCATCTTACCGGTGGCCATAGCTTCAAAGACCGGATGAACGCGCAAAAATTGTGAATCCAGGAATTGAGGCGGCAATTTATGGGAAGGCAATTCACAACCGGCCACAGGCTCAGACACCGATGGCCTTCTCTCCCCACCCCCCGCCAAGTGTGGTGCTTCCTTTTTCTCGTGTTCTACCAATGAACCATGATATGCAGAGGAGGAAGAGGGAGTGTGGGAAACCTCAACAGCCTTATCGGGTGGAATTGTTTCATCTCCTTTCCCTTCGGCCCATGCACTCACTTCTTCCTCGACCTTAGTAAGGCGAGAAAGGATAGTAGGCACAGGTTGGAAGGTGTAAAGGGATTCGCAAATGCGATTAACAAAGAGATCGCTCACTTCGCCACAAAACGACGAACGGACGTGTGAAAAACAGCCCTCAAACATGGATTAGAATGCCTCGGGAGATACAATAAAATTCTCCAAAGCAAATTGTACTTTAGCCTCGCAAGAATGTAAGGCATCCATTGCTGTTTTAGCAAGTAAATCCGATTGAGGGCGGGCGATCTCATTTATGGGAAAGCGTCGCAAAAACTCTTCCCCATTGAATTCTTCCACTCGGGCTGTCAAGACACCTAACTTTCCCACAACAACCTCGAACTCGCTCCGCATACCTCCATGGGAAATCTCCAATTTCGAATTTTTTTCTCGAATTTGCTCTATTGATCGAATAGATACTTCCTTGTGACTCTCCATTGAAGATTGCAATGCATGTAAGCGAGAAGTGCACTGCAAAAAAGAATCATGCAAAGGATTGAGACGGGATTCCAACGCCGATACACGTGTGTGTAATGAATCAAAGGCGGTGGAAGAGGCCCCATCCTTCGAAGGTAAGGGCGGCGGCGGAGGTGTATTGTCAATTAATTCCAAATGCGACTTGAAACCAATAACATCTCCCTCAACGGCACCCAAAGGAGAATTCCATGATTCAAATTGAGGAGTCAACGACAAAACACTACTCATTTGTGACTCAAGCTCATTAACCTTCACATCAAGAGTAGGAACAGAGGCTTGTATTCTTCGAAATTCGTTCAATTGAGCATCAAAAGTGTCTAGACGCCTACTCCACACTTGAGTCATCGCTATTTGAGGTTGTAGCTCATTGAGCAATTTTTCATTCCTCTCCAATCGCGATGAAAGCAATGCAAAAGGAGGCAAAGAACCAACATTCACCAGTCGTTCTTCAAACGACGATAATTTCAAATTCGTAACTTCAATATGTTGTTGAAACCTTGCAAAATCAAACGAAGCAAATCGGGATTGAAATTCATTCCTTAGTCGACTCTCCATCGAGCCGAGCTCCGTGGCAAAACTACTCTTAAGTGAAGACTCCATGTCAGAAAACCGAGAATTGATATTTCCCTCAATGGAATCCATTCGCAAGCCAAGCGTATGCACGGAAGAAGAGAGAGATTGCAATGAATTTAGTTGTGACCGAATTTCACCCATGGATGTTGAAAGAGGACCCATACTTTGTTGTACTTGATCAACTCGTTGTTGAAGTTGCAAAACCGATGAGGACAAAAGATCATGTTGTTGGGAAAAATATTCAGTCGTACTCTTTGTCGTGGAAATCTCCATACTCCAATCCTTCAAAGAATTCTCCATGGACGTCAAATGGGCTTCAATGGTTGAGAGCTTGCTCTCGGAGATCTTCTTGAATGAAAGCAACGTCGGAATGTCGGCGGAATATTTTTTCAAGGTGGGAAGGACGTAATTTTGCAACACATTGTCGAAACCACCCATATATTCTTGTGTATTTTCCTCATGATCCACGAGTCGACGGATCTTGACCCTCAACCGTTCAAGCACTCGACGATGTTGCGAAAGATACTCAAATGCCTTACCAACTTCCCCATGATTGTGTTGAGCAAGGGAAGTGGTAAACCCAACCAATTGATCAATCACCGAGCCCAAAGCTTCAATAGCCTCATCATGACTATTCAACAAAGTCATAGGATCATGTTGTTGAATTTCTTCTTCACCCAATGCTTGAAATGGAATGGCTTGAGGAGTATTACCGTCATCAAAATGAAGGGCCATTGGCGGTTGGATATCCGGTAGCTCGTCCGGGTCCACTTCCTTTTGAGGCGTGTACATGAACTCCTCTTTCAAGGGAGAAGGTTGTGCTTTGGACTTAAGTTGTGAGTTAAGGTGAGCAAGAGCATCCTGCTCTGCTACCACGCTTTCGAGTCCTTCCATCATTGTGATTGTTGACGTATAAAACCCGATAAATGAATCTTTTAAGCTCTTGCTCAACTTGAAAAACACCAATTCTCCAATCGACGAAGGCACGGAATACAAATGCACGAAAATCAGAATATGAAATCCACGCGATCCTCAAATCCCCGTCCGAGTCGATGAAACATGAATAATCATGGCAAAGCCCCTAAATGGGAAAGCATCGTGAAATGCTGATTCATACTGAGGACTGAAGGTCTCATAAGGGCAAAATTCATGTATTCGACACAAGCATCGAGATCTGTCAATCAATTCTGAAATTCGTATCATAAACAACACCGTAAGGAAATTCTGAAAGACCGCGCACGCGTCTGAACTACTCAGCCGATCCGCACTGCCCTGCCAGCTCTGCCAAGGGCAGGAGCACACCCTAGCCATGCCGATCACAATAGGGCACTAATCAAGGACATCTTTCTGGTAGCAGAGGCAAGCCCTGAGTACCTTTCGAACCGACTCTGAGCAAAAGCACAAGAAAAGCACACTGAAAAGCACATTGAACATGTCCACTCAACTGTCCTCCAGAATCTGGCCGATCAGAAGTGTACAAGTCCAACTTGGCAGTGTAGCCCACCCAAAGAGTGAACCGCCACTCAGAGCTGCATCTGGGTCTCAGGAAGATCCAGAGCACAGAAGGGCGAATCAAGATCCGCCCAGAACAATCCCTTTAACCATGGAGGCCTTAACGGTCCATGGTGATGACAGCCTGCAACATCTCCGCAGGCGAGTCGCCGCCTCCATCGCCAGGTTGGCCTGCCCGGCCTCTTCTTCTACGGCGTTTGGGGGTCCTGAAGAACAAGAGGACCTACGAAGGAGGATGGACGAGTATATGCTCCACGAGGAGTAGAACAAGTCCATCAGAGGGGAAGATGGAGAAGTACCTCTTGAAGCCCTGGGGTCTCCGTCTCAAACAGAGATGGGGTCCTTTCCTTATTCGGGGCCATCTACAGATATAGCGGGGACAGTATCACTACCGAGACGACCAAGAGCACACGAGTACCCGAGAGCATGGAATCCAGATCTGCCGACAACTTCAAGGGCGCCTGATCCTCTCCCGGGTCCTCTCCACCCAGAGCCAACCCATGGGGCTCTGGATCGCACGGCCGAACTTTTGGCCAAGCTCCTATCCGGATCTGAAGACCCGGATGTGACAGCCCTGTCAGAAGCTGTCAAGGCAAAGTTGGGTATCACTGAACCCTTACCCGAGCCAGCACTACTCTCACCTTCACCCGGATTGAGCACGTTGCCTGATGATCTCAAAAGATCAAGGGTGTCCAGGTTGCTACGCAAGGTCACTTGCCCCAGCCCTTTTCATCCTTGCGCTAGAACAGTCCCTATTGCTGAACTACAGGACGTGCCTGTGACAGAGACCGAGAAAAGAGGGCTGTCAGCCCTGGCACCCCTTGCCGGCGTACCCCCCCCCCCTTCAGGCCTAACCCTAGGGGTTGGGAAGAGTGGCAGACCTATTGCACAAGCGATCATCTAGCTGGAATTGCCGGAGTTCGACCCGAAAAATCTGCCCGAATGGGCAGAAGAATTTGCTGAGTTCCTTTTGCTAACTGGCCAATTCCATGTGGATGTGGCCACCAAATGTTCACTGCTGAAACGCTCATGCAAAAAGAAATTTTTGCAAAAACAGGTGAAACAGATTGTAAAAACCTGTTCAACATGGGCTGAGGAACTCCAAAGACTGGAGAAAACTTTCCCAGTCTATGAGACTGACCTCAGTGTGCGCACACAGATAGAGGGGCTACCTATGCTCCCTGAGCTTCCTTGCGCTACGCGAGTTTCTGAATACGTGTGCGACCTAGAGTATTTGTTTTCACGGATGAACGTGGGTTCCTATGGAGCCACTGAGCCCACCTGTGGCTCATGAGTAAGATCCCTTCACGTACCTGGGATGATTGCCGCGCTACCTCTGAGAGAAAGAGCCGGACCCACTCGTACGACGACTTGGCGGACCTGCTGATCGAGCTAGCTCTTGAGAGGGAGAATGACTCCCACATGGAGAAATTCCTCAAGAAACACTTGGGTCGGGGTGGTACACCTACCCCCGAATGTGGCGAAGGGAAAGGTCCTAAAAATCCCACTAACGCCAACCAGGGAGGTGGTAAAGGGAGGGGTAACCTACGTGCCATGAATGAGGTTAAATCTGATGCAGGTACACCCTCTCTGTTCTACTGGAAACCTGTCAATGACAAGGGGGGCTCTTGTCATGCCCCTGACTGCGACCACCGCAGTAGTTGTATGCTGCAGATGAAACGACGGCAGCACACCAAAGATGGGAAAAATGTGACCGATCAGGACCATTTTAGGTGTACCATCACTTGTGGTTATGGTCGCAAACGTTGTCACCACGAGGACGAATGTCACATAAAGAAACGAGAGAGTGACAAACTCAAGTGGCAGGAGGCCGAACGCCAGAAGAACCAAACACCCACCAGAACTCCCCAAGATGGGGATAAAGGTGGTAAAGGAGGTTGCAAGGGGGGTGGCAAAGGTGGAACCCCTAACCCCCAGAGGCGCTCATCAGCGCCCGCCACTACTCCCCCCCCTGCCGAAGGTGACCCCAAGAAACGCCCACAGTGGGATAACGCCTCCCCTGAGGGGAATAACTCCAAGAAGAGGCGACTGGCCTGGATGGCCAAGTCCCTCATGGCTGCAGGGGTGGATGTCAAATTCCCTGCTGAGGAGTAGGGGGGCGGCTCCGAGGAGGAGGACTTGGTGGTCTGAATCCTTGTGAAAATGGGGGATCAAGTTTTTGGAGCAGTGCTTGACACCGGCGCAACACTTTCTATAGTGGCCCGGCGCCTGCTAAAGACTTTCAAGAAAACTAAGACTATGGCCATAAGAGTAGGGGATGGGCGTACAATCCATTCCTTGGGGGGAGTCAATGTGACTTTTTGTCTTGGCGACGAAACTGTGACCCAACACTGCAGAGTGTTGGACACCGACGCCTTTGACATCGTCATTGGTACCGACTTCCTGCGAAGAAACCCTCAGGTAAAAATGCTGTCTCTCCAGCGCCCCTATTCTCTGCACTTCGACTTTGGCAGTGGGCTCTTCTCCTTACCTTTGGAGCTGTCAGGACGACCAGAGTCTGGGCTGCGCTACGCATCCAAGACTAACTATCGTACTGAAAACTACCAATTGTCTCGTCACGTTCTTTAAAATGGACTGGTGGCCCTTCAGGTAACCCTGCATGAGATCCCGGTGGAATTGTTTGCGAGCCAACAACAGCACATCATGCAGTTGTACTGCTCGAAACATTTGAACAACGCCTTCCGTTTTTTATGGAAAGCAATGGGCCTAGCGTATGCTAACCCTCCCTTCTCCCTGCTCGCGAAGGTTCTAACCAAAATTGCTTATGAGGCAGGAAGGGTTGTCATGTGCACTCCTGACTGGGGTTGCTCAGGTTAACGCGCTTATTGGCGCCGTATGCTAGACCGAATGACCGTGGGAAGAGTGCAAATCCCCGACGGTCCCATCTATGTGCCCGAGGACTCAGACACAGCTATGCAGGCACCTGAGTGGGCCAGTTTGTGATCCATTGTCGATGGATCTCTCAATGTTGTACCCCTTTGTGATCTAGATCAGGTGCTACTGAAAGAGGTCATGGCCGAAAATCGTGGCTTGACTCTTTCTGATCTCAAAGAACAATCTCTTGGGCACCTATCTGCCACACTTACAGGGTGTGAATCTCCCGATGGGTATTTTGAACCTGCAGCTGTAAAGGAGGATGCTGACGACCAACTGTCTGAGATCGCCAGCACTTGTAATGGTCTTGTCCTTGGTTAGATTTTGATCATCCTTGTCGAAATCCTTCATTTTGATCTATCTCCTTCTAACGTCTGCGAAGCACTCAAGAACAATAACCAAAACTTAATATCAATCTCAATCTGTACAAACATTTTGAATGTAAAATACATACCTAAATTATGCCTTCTGATATGCCTACTTTATTCTGTTCTGGCCTATGCTACGCATGTGCGACACACGCGATCGCACTAACGATCTTTACTCTGTGTCCTATTACACTCCCTTCCCAAGCTATTTGCTAGGGTCTACCTCAGCAAATGGCTGACTAACGAAAATAGACACTCAGATCTTTACACTAGTGTGGGGGGGGGGGGGGGGGGCTGAGCTGCTGTAGACAGCCCAGAGCAAGGTGTCAAACAAAAAAGTCAAACACACACCCAAAAAAATTTTACTGTGGCGTGCTGCAGGACTGAAGTACACTGCAGCCCTACATACTAGTTAGCGTGGGGGTGGGGGTGGAACTGTTGGCCTGGACTACACTGCAACCTACAATACTAACCCGCCTACAAACAGAAACTGTCTGCAGCAATGGCTAAGCAGGCAATGCAGCATCAAAAGCCCCTTGGAAAAAAAAACAAAAGAGGGGGCTGTCAGAAAATCTTTAACAATTTTCTGCCTGCCTGTAAAAAGGTTAGCTAATGTACAAAACCCTGCCTGCCCTGCAGCATACACAGCAAGTGGACTGGTGGTTCCATTGTTGATCTCAGTCGTGCAGTGCAAAAAGAAAAACCTGAAATACTCTACAAAACCCATTAACCTGCACCTGATTAGACTTCGGTCCTGCCCCGAATTCAGGACACTTCACTGATATCCACTTGCTGTGCTGCAAAGACAAAGGTGTAACCAGACAAGCGCGCGCGTTCACATCGCGGATACATAAATGTAGTAATTGCTGCATATTTGTTACTATTTGTGCATATTCAATACTCCACTTTGTGCACATTTAGATTCCATCATGATTCCACAATGATCCAATGATGCCCTGTGCCTGTGCCTGTTTCATGGTGCAGAGGCCACAGCAAATTTTTTTTTGCTGATTACGGTCCTGCTGCTGCGCTACTCTGCAGCAGGCTGGCCAGGGCTATGGCCATTACGGCCTTATTTGGGTTTTGGGGCTACTGGTGCCCCTACCTTCAACTTGGGAGTTTATTGGGATACTGGGGGTTTTTCACCCTCACCTTCACCCTGTCCCAGACCACTGCAGTCGTTGGGGCTGCATTATGATCGACTACACCTTCCTTGCCGAGTTTGGCCCCGCATCCAGCCTTGGGGCCCTTACATCGCCTTCTTTGCGGCCTCCATCCTGGACTACCTGACTGTTGAGTACCCTGATGACTATGGGTTAGAGATCTCTGGTTTGGCTGCCCAGACCATTGCCTTCCAGTACTTCGCGGGTGCTGTGGAGGCAGAGTCGAGTTCATCGCCTTCGTTGGTTTGGGCTGCCTTCTCAGCAGGTCACTGTGGGTAGAAGGGTGCAATAATCAAGAGGCTACATAATAATTATGTGTTTGTATCACACTTGTGTGCACTTTTGCATCATGGCATGCCTTGGCCCTTGAGTGGCCTTTTTGTGCACCATTGTTTCCATGGCCCACGAGTGGCCTTTGCAGCTGCCCCAAAGCAGATAAAGGGGCTAGTTTACCTTTTAATTGCGCTCCTGTGGCCTTTTTCAGGCCTTGTATTTGACTGGTGGCCTTGAAGGGCCTTGTTTCAATTTATTTGAGGTTTTTGCCCCAAAGCAGATAAAGGTGCTAGATCCGGTGCCCAGAGAGGCCAGGCGCGCCTTCTGGGCTTTGTGTTGTTTGCCGGCGGCAGTGCTTGTCCCCAGGGGGACAGCCAAGCCCCCTGGGTCGACGCTTTTGTGCACATCCTTGTCTTTCTTTTGGTTACAAGGTTAAGGTAAGGTATACAGTGTGACCTAGGATTAGTGCAGGATCAGTGCAGTTTCGTTTTGTTCGTTCGTCGTCGTCGTCGAGTTTCGTCGAGTTTCGTCGAGTTTCGACGCGTTCGTCGTTTCGTTCGTCGAGTTTTGCTCCCTTTGGAGCTTACGAAACCTGTTTTTCCTGGTCATTCTGGGCCCTACTGCTTTTTTTTGACAGTTTGGGTGTTGCTGTCATGGTGGCTGGGGGGGCAGGTGCGTGGGCTTGTTGGGTGTTCTAATCTCGGTTCGTTTTTGGTTGAGTCGACGTCCGTCGACTCTTTTTGGCTCTCTTCGCTTCGAATTGTGCTCCCTTTGGAGCTTGAGATAAGTTTTGGGTGAAAACCTGGGTCATTGGTTGTCATTGCCTTGAGGTGGTTAGTTGGGTACCCCCCACCCCACCAAGGAACGGATTTTGCGCTTGTTTGCGCTTGTTGGTGTGTGTTTGTGCTCGCCGTGAGTGTTTGGGTGCGCAGGAGGTAAGGCAGTGACAACTAACCACCTTTTCTTTTGGGTGGGGGGGGGCTGGGAAACCCTCCTCACACCAACATCTAACATAAGCTGCGCTAGAGCAACTATGATCACAATGACCCTAGGAGAAAATAAGAGAAGCCTTCAGCCTACGGCTGAGGCTGGGAATTTAACTGACATAGCCTTAGGCCAAGTGCTGAGGCTCCTGTTTGGCCTCCTCCCAGGGAGCAACAGGTTGTTTATTGCTTTGATCACCCCCACCCAGTTTCCAGCCTAGGTAACCAATCCTGGGGGGTGTAAAAAACTGCGTTAAAAAACTTCCCTACAAAAAGGTCAGAGGACGACACACAGCAGCAGCAGTCAACATCCAGCACCCAGCAGCCATGAGCAATCGGCCAGTATACAGCAGCCACCATCACCCACTAACGCAGCCAGCAACCAACAGCCATCTGACACATCAACCTTCACCCGTCACCCACCTACACGGCAGGACACAACACCGTCACCACACTGCACCACACTGCACCACTGTATGCACAGCTCTGCGCACCAGGAAACCTTACCGATCCATTGAGTCTTTTTTGTTTGAGCCATCAATTGGAATTTTTCTTTTCTATTTTTTTTTCAGGACCACTACGGCAAGAGCGCAAGACTTGAGCAGAATGAAAGGGCTTTGTACTTTAGTAATTCTCAGATCAGCTACAGGGCCACAGACTGATTCCAGGCAAGCCAGAGTGTTCCAGTCTGTTTTACTTTTTGCCCCTGCACTTGCTCGCTTCTCTGCGCTCAATCCACTGGTCCATTCTTCCATTATATCATCTTTTTGTTTTTGTTTTTTTTGTTTTTTCTTTTTTGCCTTGGTATAGGCTATATATCCCTTTGCATCTTTCACCGAAATGGCCTCCACTAGTATTTTAACCTTTTCAGGCCCATGGTGCAGTTCATGCAGTGTTTTCACCCTGACTTGGTTTGTAAATACCCGCGGCTGTCCTTCGGAGAACTTCGGCTCACCATGAACGCTCATTTTGCCCATGGTTAGGCCGCTTTGGTGCAATGCTTTGGGCGGGGGACCGCCATGCCTCAAAAAAAGGTCAGAGGATCTAAGGGAGGTGGGGAGAGGCAAGACCAGCTAATAACCTCCAGGGAAAAGCACCACTGATGGTGCAGCACTGTAGGTGGCAGTGCACCCTGTGAGAGTTGGGTTGGGTGCAGACGTGCACGGGGTACTTGGACTTAAAACCCAAGTCCAAACCTCATCTAAGAGATTTTGTGGGAAGTTGGGTCTAGTAGGTTAGGGTGCTGCGAAGGAACCCTCCCAGCTTGTGGGTATAACAGGAACCGTCCCAGCTTGTGGGTAATCAACACCCTAGCCTAGCCAGATGTTTAGTAGGAACCCTCCCAGCTTGTGGGTATAACAGGAACCCTCCCAGCTTGTGGGTAGAAACTAACTTAGTTGCTAAACACTGGTACCTAACTTTAATCATCTGATGGTATTGATTTTGGGAACAGTGTGCTGACTGCCACTTTCCCTGCTGCAGTGCACCGAGTTCTGGGCACTGGCCTTGCTCGGTTGCCAAAGGAGAGAGAGAGAGAGAGAGAGAGAGAAAGGAGGAGAGAGAGAGAGAGAGAGAGAAAGAGTCATTGTTTGGGGCTGTGGGACAATCAGTTTGCCCTGCCCTTGTTTGTTTGTTTCAGTTTTGCTGTCACACTGTCAGCACAGCACTGCATCTTTGATCCACTGCACTGTCTGTCCAGTCAGCACAGTCTTTCTGGCACTGTCCACACTTGTCTGTCCTTCCCTTGGCAGTGGCCATTTCTCAGATTCAGGTTTGCCACTTGGCGTCGCCACTGCCATCTACTTTTACACTGACCATCTCAGGTCTTTTCCAGCTGCTTGTACAGTAATGGCCTTCGTCAGGGCCATCTGGGGCTGGCAGAGCCCTGCTGCCACTCACAGCCCCACCCCCAGTGGAGACGAAAATTTTTAGATCCAGGGACTTCAGTTTAGTGCCCCTGGCCCAGGGTTACAGGTGCCTGGTAGCAGTTTTTCTGCCTTTTGGCAGGGCCATTTCTCTGTTTTTGACCCACTGAGCAGGTCAATCCTGCCAATCAAAACCCACTTTGGGGTGCCAAAAGCTAAATCCACTGTTTTGTGGAGTTTGGAGCCCAGCCTTGTTTTTTGGCTCCAAAACTATGAACGGACACCCCAATCAGAGATTTTGGGGAAATCTGAGCTGGGTTGGTGGGGACATCAGAGAAAACCCCCCTCCACAGCCCATGATTAGCAGAGGAACTGAACATGCATATCATTTAAAATAAAACGACGACGTGTCAATCGTCAGTCATACCTGGAAACAATCTTTATCCAACACTGCTGACTCCCACTTCTGTTGACCCGACCTGCATGAACGCACAGAGGTTGGAAAATACACACACCCAAACGACAACTATGCTAATGCACGCGATGTATAAAAACGCAAACGAAACCACTGACATTCAACCTGAAAAATTTTAATCATTATATCCTGTTCTGTAACGCGTAACTGTACTTCTGTAATAGATAATAAAAATAAAACAGGCTGGACTCAAGCAGACCACGTTAACGCCTTGACACCTCGTACGCACGCACAAATGCACACGCTCACCAGAAATGAAAAACACACAAAAGAAATTTGGTACAAGTTACCTGGACAGAGAGAAAATAAAGACTGAAACATAAAAGACTGAAAATAAAAAGACTGGGCAACACACAAAAACTGAACAAGAGAAATTAAAAGACATACACTCCAATCACGGGTCATGTGGAAAAAATATTCAGAGAGCCTACACAGAAAAATAAAACTGTCAAGCTGCCCGAGGCAGCGGTAACACTCCTGTCTACCTACGCCCCCGCAGGCAAACAGAGGCCGTGGCGAATCACCCGCCCGACCCGAGTAGGCGCCACCCCCAGAAAAAGAATCGCCCTTCAACTCAAGGTGGGGTGTCCTGCCGTACAAACCCAAGGCCAGGACTAGGAAACATAAAGGGCTTAAGAAGGCGCCCAAAGGCCTACGAGACTTATAAGGCGCCTCGAGCGGGATTCGCTATGCCTACAGTGGGGGTTACTGTCTTACCTAAACGAGTGCTCGCTAAGCACACGACCAACCAAACAACAAACTGCCACTCACCGGCTAAAAACAGAAGAAGTAGAAGTAGAGACCACCAACAACACAAACAGAAAATGAAAGAAACAAGGAGGAAGCAGAAGCACCCAAACTGGGTCGTGCGTTTCCGCCGAAGGCGAAGGAACGCAACTGCAACCAAACAAACAAGCCCAAAAAGATACAAAAAAACACCGAAATGAGAAAAACTGACAAAAATTGCCAAAACAAGAAAAAGAAGGCAAGCCCGTCTATACATATGCATATACAAACACACTGAAACTTGAAAAACTCACTCACGGCACACAGAACACATACCCAAAATGTACATTCAACTCATTTGAATCCTGGATTCTTGGCTGTTCAACCTGCAAAGGCAGGAGCACAAAAGCCAGGGCGACGGAGACACAAACAAACGAAGCGAACACACAGCAGGCATGCAACACACAACACACCTGTAAACAGGACGTGTCCGCGTGTGCTCACCTTTCGTGTTGCCTTGTGTTGCCCTTGTTCCACCTCTGCACAAACACACACACACAGAATCACAGCGCAGTACCAAAAAATAAACCCGTGACGAAGAAGCGAAACACGGTGAAGACAAAGCAGGCATGCAACAGTCGCCACACCTGAAATGTGTGCGTTGTTGCTCACCATACCCGCATCCTACTGCTCTCGTGCTGCCGCTCCCGTGACATGCTTGCGATGCTCTGCACCTGCAAAGCAGGAGTCGCACACAAATTGCAAAGCAGTGTCAAAATTTAATAATACAGTGACAACGGTCGCTGAAGCGAACGAAGCAAACGACACAAAATGCAACACGACGCAAATTAAAAGGCTGGAAAGCAGCCAACACCAAAATTTACCTACTGTCACTCTCTGCCGTCCCTTGTCAAAGTCCACAGGCGCCTTCTCAGAAAGTGCCACCGGCGCCACCGCGGTCCAAAGCAACGTGGGCTCCCCACTCCTTACGACGGCGCTGTAAAGGGGCTGTCAAGGGGCTGTCTCACCAGACCTGGCGCTAACCAAGGCGCTGTAGGCGCCCCATTCCTGCTGACGGCGGTGACCAATGCGCTGTAGGCGCCCCATTCCTGCTGACGGCGGTGACCATTGCGCTGTTTCGCCTCCTGGCGCCCAACAAAGTGCCGTTATTGATGAAGGAGCCGTCAACTCCTTCTGGCGGCGCTCCTATCAGCGCCCTACTTCTGCTCGTGGCGGTCTGCACGGCGCAGTCGTTGATGAAGGCGCTGTCAGCACCTCACTCCTTCTGGCAGCGCTCCCATCAGCGCCGTCCTGGTTCTGCTCATGGCGGCCTGTACAGCGCAGCCGCTCACAGCGCTGTAGACGCTGTGCAATTGCCCTTGGCGCCGATGTGGATCCTTGGCGCCGTACTCGTCCAACGTCGCAGCAAGCACGCACAGCATAAGCAAGACCTCTTTTTGGATTGACGGGATTGTAATGGTCTTGTCCTTGGTTAGATTTTGATCATCCTTGTCGAAATCCTTCATTTTGATCTATCTCCTTCTAACGTCTGCGAAGCACTCAAGAACAATAACCAAAACTTCATATCATCCCGTCAATCTGTACAAACATTTTGAATGTAAAATACATACCCAAATTATGCTTTGTGATATGCCTACTTTATTCTGATCTGGCCTATGCTACGCATGCGCGACACACGCGATCGCACTAACGATCTTTACTCTGTGTCCTATTACACACTATCCCTCCTGTTGATCCCAGATGTGTTGAACTAAGACACAGTGCCTTCCTGGCCCAGCTGTTGCTGGAGGAGGTAGATCTAGAGTCAACCTCAGAACCAACTTTCCCTGTTGGGAAACCAGTGCTACATTTGCACCCTATGCACTCAGAAAGTTTTATAGTGATTTCAACACTGTGTGTTTGTTGTGCCTCTCCTGCTGCTTGCTGCTGGTGTAAGGTTTCCTGCTGCTTGTTTTTGATGAGGAAAATGTTTCACTTGCTGAAATACAACCAATCCAGGATAACCCAAGCCAGAGATAAGCAAGTAGAAGAAAATCAGGATCAAAGCATGAAGGGCTGCAGTCACAAAGAGTTAGATAAAGAAAACTATCAACAATAGACCACAGCAATTAGCGTACATTGCAACTCAGGATGAAATATTTTACATGCTTGAGAAAAACTGATGGGAAAACTGCCCCAAGGGCTCACTCTTATCCACAGTGCCATCTTGAGATGTGCACTCTTTGTTTTTGGGTCCCATAGGTGCTGAGGTGGCATTGCATGTGGCGATGAGGTCACTGCCATGTCACATGGGATATTCCTACTTAGCTAGGCTGACTGGGTATTGAACCCAGGACCTCTCAAAAAGAGGTGCCCCAGCCCCCTAGGGTGCATACCACTAGGATAGCTAAGAATTCATGAGAAAACATAGATAAATTCATAGGCTCTGCCTTCAGTATATCAGTGCCTCAGCAACCCAGGAAAAGATTTTTTAGTGCCTATAGCTTGGGGATAAAGGGGTCCACACCACATCCTAATTTAGTGTTTGGTTCCATAGGGCAAAATGTGTTATCACCCCTTTTGGTTGGGCCAATACTAAGAGAGAAATGCCTGTGTGCTTAGAGCACCTGTAATACAACTAACGTATACCCTAAAGCATTGGAAAAGCACTTTTTCTTACTCCCCCCTTGTGCTGTGGTGGCCACCATTGTCGCACTTTCAGGAAAAAGGGATTTTTTCTTGGCCTTTCCTTGGTTTCCACATCTACTTTAAAATACCTATAGCTTCCCTAACACTGGAAAGGAGCGCTTTACCATGGCCAGCGACTCTTGCTGCATGGTTGATGACAAACTCCAACAGAAAACTCAGCGCTCTTGGCGCTGCCGGGGTTCCTGTGGCTTGGTGGGGGTTAGAGTAGGGTATGCCAAGACCATATGCATGTGCATCCCTCCCTCCAAGCTGCAGCGTAACACAACCCAACGCCAGACTCTCATAGGACGCTCGACGCAAGTCTCAAGGAACCTGTTGGAGACACCTGTCCTGGTACTGGGGTGAGGGTGCGCTGATTTAATTAGAATTGCCCCTTGGAGGGGTCTTGATTCTGGTTCAGTCTCCTGCTGCTGCTTTTCGGCCAGAACAGCGGCCTACTCAACGAGGCTTTGCGAGGAGGTCTGTACAACAGAGGAATGGGAGAATGAAGGACGAATCCACGCAAGCGCGAAGCGACAACACCTAAATCCGTCAAATGACGGCCTAGAATTTTTCTGAAGGCACACACCTGGACAGAATCCAATTGTGCATCAGATGCACATTTTTATAAAAATTGTAGTCATCTCTTGATTTTTTAAATCCAGAAATTCTTACGCAGTAAAAGGCGGCGCGCAGGAGCGGCTCCTAGCGAAGCGCCGGAAAATAAAGAAATAATGAGATTATAAACGTATGTCTCACGTAAACCGGAAAATGACGAGACACACATAAATAGATGTGATTAAAGATTCCACCCACATTGCCAGAATCAACCAAAAATCAAGAATTCGAAAAATAAGAATATGACTTCAATGAATCAGGTATAAACTGCAGGTGTGCTCGTTCTGTTTGCCCGACGCACAGTGCTCGCCATGTGTCGTCGTTTTCAAGCCTGATAGCACGATAGGACACGATAGAGGGATAGATTAGAAAGATTGCAGATGACTAGAGGTAAGATCAGGGTGATTAGACATACACACAAGTGCATAGCGACGTTTTTCGCTTGCGCCTCGTTGTCCTCCTCACCTTGCTTCACTCTCCAGCGGTAGGTAAGGTAGGTAAGCCCAGGTGGGGCCACCCCCTGGTGGAGTTCGTGATCGTTGGTAACATTAGGAGAAAAAGAAAGGTTGACAGTACCCTCGTGCATGCTCGTGCATTCACACACGCATTAAAGGGTAGGCCACGCGAAATGCGCACGGTAAACCTTGTTTAGGTTACCCAGGGGCTCCTCGGTACGTTCTTTAAGAGAACCTGATGAGTCTCTTAACGCTTGCTTGCTTGACAGGGTTGTTTGAGCACAGCGTATTATAGGTCACACTGAGAAGCGTATAATGCGTGGAGTGTGGCTTGGTTCCTCAGCCGCAAACACCCCTTCATTGGCCTTTGCTTTACAGGTGGGCAGGTAGGGTGATTGGTGCAGCAGCGTCCCTTTTTTTCTTGCCCTGCTAAACAAGGGCGCTGATCCCACAATCAATTAACTGCGCCTCAGCCAGGAGGGGCGAGGGCAGTTCGACTCCACCGACATCCACGCTGTGCACGCCACCTGTGCGCCTCTCCCCTCCAAGCCCTAGCAGGGAAACGTGTTGTGACGTCCCTGTCAGGCCACAGTTGCTTAGCAGCGCTGTGTTCTCTTGTCTTCTTCACAGGAGGGTCATTAGGACCCACGACTTTATCTTCAACACCACCCAGTAGTGAAGCATTTGGGGGGAGGGGGCGACCTCGAAGCTTCCTTTCACGGCATGCACGACCTCAAACCCCCAAACCCATGAAATCCAAGTCTTCCACTTGCATTCACGATTGTCCAAAGGATTCTGTGATCCTTGCCTCGGCCATGACACAATCTGGCGTCCTGGGCAAGGAGATGAAGGTATATGTAGACAAAGAAAACATGTAGACAAGTAATATGTACAAGTAACAATTCTATACTATAAAATAGCATAAAAAGAAGACGAAATGAAGGCGTACGCGTCGCCGCCATCAGAAAGTCTGACGGCTACGAGGCGTCGCCATCAGGATCTCCACTCAGATCCTGCCCAAACTGGGCCAAACAGTGGTTTCTGGGCGAAAAACAATGAAATATAGTGATTTTTGAGCCAAAAACGCTCATTTCACGCGTCTCCCCCCAACGCGTCACGTAGCCGACACGACGCGTTTCTGTACCAATTCAACCTACATATGAAAAGGCCCACTGTTGGGCCACACCATGGGCGCTTGGGCGATTCCTGGAATCGCCTCAGCAATTTTTGAAAAATGCGTGAACGTGCTTAACTTCGCAAAAATGGACCTTCGCGGAACCTCTCTCCTCCCCCGCAAGAACAGAGCGGGGCCCCCACAACCGCACGCCCGCGACGCAGACCCCGACAGCCCACCTAGTAGACGGGCAGTCGGGGGAAGAGGAGCGCAAGACCCAGAACGCCCCACGCAACGGACGAAGGCACCCCCCCGGGGACGCCCTGCCGCCGCCCCCACAACCCCAAGCCAAGTAGGGGGGAACCGGGACCGGACCGCCCCCCCCCAAGCACGCCAGACGGAGCACGGGACCGGGGCAGGACACGCGGAGGGGCACGGACCACATGGAACGGCCCTACCAGCGCCCAGTGCCGGGACCACGCGAGATGCGCGCGCCACACCACCCAGCGGGGAGCGGACACCGCGAGAGCGCGAGCGCACACACACGAAAAGGACACGCGGGGACCACCAGAAGGGCAACCGGACCGAGCGCGCGGAACGCACAGACCGCATGGAATGGCGTACCAGCGAGCGAGAATAAGGGACACCCGGACGGGACGGCCCGCCACACGCAGCGCGGGACACGCGGGGCGGGAAGGGGGAAGAAGGGAAGACACAACACCAGGTACCGGCCCGAACCCCCCCGAACCGGCCGCGAGCGCCGCGCACACACAGACGGGACACTGCACCCGCCAAGGCAGTAGTGGCGCACAGCGCCACGCCCCAACCCCTAGGCTAGGCAGCCTCCGCGCCAGCCCAAGGGGGTCCCACTGGCGACAAGCCAGTAGCACGGGCCCGGCGGCGCCGGTGCCCCGGGCGACCACGCATTAGGGGGGCGACGCAGTGGGTAAGCGCCCGCGGCCACGGCTGCGAATTGATGCACTGACCGGGGAGTGGCGAAACGGGGACGCCGGGGAAGGACGGGGCTCCGAGCTCTGTGAACCCGGGAAACTCCGCCACCAGGCAGGAGGTGCGTCTTGGAGGGCCCCCCACTAGGGCCCGGTGGGGAGGATATCACCTGGCCCGACCAGGTGGCCCCCCGGGGCCGAAAGGCGTCTAGTACCCGCAAAATCAAACCTCAAACCTCAAACCACCCAGTAGTGAAGCATTTGGGGGGAGGGGGCGACCTCGAAGCTTCCCTTCACGGCATGCACGACCTCAAACCCCCAAACCCATGAAATCCAAGTCTTCCACTTGCATTCACGATTGTCCAAAGGATTCTGTGATCCTTGCCTCGGCCATGACACAATCTGGCGTCCTGGGCAAGGAGATGAAGGTATATGTAGACAAAGAAAACATGTAGACAAGTAATATGTACAAGTAACAATTCTATACTATAAAATAGCATAAAAAGAAGACGAAATGAAGGCGTACGCGTCGCCGCCGTCAGAAAATCTGACGGCTACGAGGCGTCGCCATCAGGATCTCCACTGAGATCCTGCCCAAACTGGGCCAAACAGTGGTTTCTGGGCGAAAAACAATGAAATATAGTGATTTTTGAGCCAAAAACGCTCATTTCACGCGTCTCCCCCCAACGCGTCGCGTAGCCGACACGACGCGTTTCTGTACCAATTCAACCTACATATGAAAAGGCCCACTGTTGGGCCACACCATGGGCGCTTGGGCGATTCCTGGAATCGCCTCAGCAATTTTTGAAAAATGCGTGAACGTGCTTAACTTCGCAAAAATGGACCTTCGCGGAACGCCGCGAAAAAGGTCACGCTATAATCTTTTAGTTCTAAAAACGATAAAACAATAATAAAATTGCCTAAAATCTTTAGAAATCGAGGAATAAATCCTCGTTCTGGACCTGCGTCGCGCAGGCGACGACTGTCGTCGCCAGCCCAAAAAGACGTAAAATGACGATTTCTGGGGTATTTTACAGAAATCCCACAGAAATCAGGATGCCGTAGCATCGACAGGAAAATTCCTGATCTGGCCTGGCGAAGAGCGCCACAGGCTGGGCAGCGGGTATGGGTGAAGCACCCCATACCGCTTCACCCCCCTCCTTAGAAGCCTTGCCTATATCCAAAGGAAGGCAAGGCCAAGGAGGCGCTCTGACCCCTGCAGTGCCCTGGTTTCAACTCTGATTCAGCAGGACAGTGGGGGGGGGGGGCTTCGTGAGTATATTACATGCCAGCCACATGTAAATTTTTTTTTTGATCTTGAAATATTCATAGGGCAATTGCCCCTCAGGCGACCACACTGGTCCCTGGCACTCCTTGTAGCCTGTAGTTACATGAACAGAGGCGCTGCAGGGCCTTCCGCCCTGACTGATGGCGCTTAGGCGCACATATGGGCCCTTTTTCTCCATGGGCATGGAAATCAATAATTCAATAAATTCAGAAAAAATTATTTAGGGTCAAACCCAAGGCAACGACTTCCTCGCGCCTGAATTTAGGGCCATTTCCTGCCCAAGGCAACCCGTGCCAGTTTAGGGTCGATTCCCAACCCAGGGCGACGAATTAACGCGCCTAATTTGGGGAATTCAGGGTCATTTCCTACCCAAGGCGCCCCACGCCTATTTAGGGTGGGACCTCACGGAGGGTCAACCAACCCAAGGCGACGAATTAACGCGCCTTCTTGTGCGGTTCGCAGACGTCGTCGTCGTCGCTGTGGTCGTCGCCCAGCCACCTAATGGACTTTGGGGGCTCCATAGGGTCTTCCACCCATCGTAGGACTCAAGGAGTTCCTCGCGGACGCACCATTCATCACGTTGATGCCCTGGACCTTAGCTCCTGCAGTTTCCCAGCGAACAGCGATCAGCAATCAGCGATCAGCGTACTCCTGCAGTCTGGGCGTCGTCGTCGTCCGCAGGCTGTCACACCGCCTTGGTGGCCTTGGCGTCGGCAGAATCCTTTTGAAGCATTTGGGGGGAGGGGGCGACCTCGAAGCTTCCCTTCACGGCATGCACGACCTCAAACCCCCAAACCCATGAAATCCAAGTCTTCCACTTGCATTCACGATTGTCCAAAGGATTCTGTGATCCTTGCCTCGGCCATGACACAATCTGGCGTCCTGGGCAAGGAGATGAAGGTATATGTAGACAAAGAAAACATGTAGACAAGTAACATGTACAAGTAACAATTCTATACTATAAAATAGCATAAAAAGAAGACGAAATGAAGACGTACGCGTCGCCGCCATAAGAAAATCTGACGGCTACGAGGCGTCGCCATCAGGATCTCCACTGAGATCCTGCCCAAACTGGGCCAAACAGTGGTTTCTGGGCGAAAAACAATGAAATATAGTGATTTTTGAGGCAAAAACGCTCATTTCACGCGTCTCCCCCCAACGCGTCGCGTAGCCGACACGACGCGTTTCTGTACCAATTCAACCTACATATGAAAAGGCCCACTGTTGGGCCACACCATGGGCGCTTGGGCGATTCCTGGAATCGCCTCAGCAATTTTTGAAAAATGCGTGAACGTGCTTAACTTCGCAAAAATGGACCTTCGCGGAACGCCGCGAAAAAGGTCACGCTATAATCTTTTAGTTCTAAAAACGATAAAACAATAATAAAATTGCCTAAAATCTTTAGAAATCGAGGAAGAAATCCTCGTTCTGGACCTGCGTCGCGCAGGCGACGACTGTCGTCGCCAGCCCAAAAAGACGTAAAATGACGATTTCTGGGGTATTTTACAGAAATCCCACAGAAATCAGGATGCCGTAGCATCGACAGGAAAATTCCTGATGTGGCCTGGCGAAGAGCGCCACAGGCTGGGCAGCGGGTATGGGTGAAGCACCCCATACCGCTTCAGTAGAGCGTGAGTGTAGGAGTGGTAATCCTGAGTGGGGGCCTGAGCCAGTTGCAGTAGTGCTCGCCCACCAGGATGGTGCCACTGTAGGGTGTGTAGGACCTGTAGTGCGTGTGTCACTGTCCCACCCGTTTCCTGCAATTTTAGCAGGGTTGGTGGGCTGTGGCAGTGGTTAGGTCAGCGTTTTGGCCACTTGGCAAAATGGCGTTTTCATGCCTTCATAGCTTTTGGCCACCCCTCCCTGTAGTAGACAGATAGGTAGGGAAAACAACACCTGGATTAGTACGCTGGGTATTCCCCCAAGGTTTTGCGCCAGCACAGAAATTGGGCGCTTAGGGGAGGGGAGACCCGGGGCGTACCCCGTGGCATCAATAAGACAACCCTCCAGGTTTAGCAAGCGTGCAGACTTGGGTATAGTTAGGACACCACTTCTGCGGCTTGCTCTCAGGACCTTAGGAATAGCACACTCACACATACGCTTAGGCAGGTAAGGGTAAGGTTCAGTCCCTAGCTTTAGTCTTGCAGGCAAGCGTCTCAGCGAGCCTCAGCAACTCACCGAGGTTGTTCTGGGACAAGTAGTCAACCAGAACTGAGTTTAGGCGCCCCTCAGGTAGAACAAACGCAGAGAAGGGCTCCCAGGTGGCCTCTTCGACTCCAAACCCTTCCCAGAGGGTGAGGAAGCGCCAACCCTGGCGGTAGCGGTGGCGTAGGACAAATTTCACCAGGTAGAAGCCCTCCTTAGCCATCTCCTCGGCGTTCATGTCGGGGAGTTCCCCTTCAACTTCCATAAGGCTGGCAGCCTCTTGTAAGTCTAGGGCGGCGATCTCCTCGTCGTTAAGCTCCAACTCTTCCCCACAGAGGTCTTCAGGGTCATAGTAGCGCTTCAGATGTTGAGCAGCGCACACCAGGGTCCCCCCTAGACGGGGAGAACACCGCACGGGGATACGGTGTCCATCCACTGATAGAATCTTGTAGGGCCCGAAGTATGGGTCATCGCTGGTGGAGCGTGGCCAGGCGGGTAGTCGACTGTGGTGCACCAGCACCCAATTCCCCTCTTGGTAGGTGGCCGGTACTTGGTGCTTGTTCTTCTTGTTCCACTGACACTCCCTTACTCTCTGGAGCATAGCCTTGGCCTTGTTTACCTTCGCTTGTTGCTCTTGGACCCAATCACCCTCAGAAGAATGGGTGTCCTCTGGATAGGGCGCATGTAGGAACCACGCCGGGCGCCCTAGGAAAAGCTCATGGGGCAAGTAGCCAGTAGCTGAACTCTCTTGGGAGTTCATCATCAAGGATATGACGGGGAGTAGTCTCACCCAGTCTCTGGTGCGTTCAGTTTTGCACCATATCCTTACATTCTCCTTGAGGACACGGATCTGTCGCTCACATAGGGGGTTGCTCGGGTGCGAGTAGGGGATCCCCGTAGAAACCTGGACATTGAGGGATCTGAGGACCCTCTTGTACCAGCCGGTATCTGAGCGTACTCGTACGTCCTCATCGGAGTTGATCTCCTTGGGCGCCCCATAGACACAAAACCATCTAAGCTATTCCCTTTGAGAAAGCTCCGCGGAGCATGGCCGGAGGGCTCAGGGCCGGCATGGGGAAAGGGAACAGAGGGCAGGTATCCCTTCTGTGCGTCCTGGTGGTATGGAGGGGTCGGTGCTGGGGCCTTGCCCTTGGGGTCCATGAGATACAGGCACGACAGTGAAGACAATGAAGATGAAGATACGAACTTGCAAAAAATCCCAGTCTACAAGAAAATGTAGGCGGATAATATTATACATATAATTCCGGAATATTCTTCCTGTATAATTTATAAAAAATCCGATTGTGAAAAAATATTTGGCTGATTTGATTTGCGCACGCGCGCCGGCGATTCAACTAAATCATTGGAACGCGACCATCTCAGCCGCAACGGACACCAGAATTGAATCCGGCGTGTCCATAATATACAGGAACTGTTCAGGTAAAAATTTGGGAAGCCTTCCCATATGTAAATGTCCGGAAATGAGCTGAATCTGGCTGAATGGGGGTGCATTGACCTGAATCGACCTCAGATCTGCGCGGATGGAGGGTAGCCGCACTTACACTCCCCCTCCATGAACACACTGGGGTGTGTTACCGGGTCAACGAAGGCGTGAGTGTGGCGAAAAGCCGAAAAACGCGCCTCTTAGCAGCAAAATCTGTCCAGATCTGCTCACAATCCAATGGATTGAGACTGAATCAGGGTAAATGACACCGGAATGTACAAGAATGAGACATGGAAAACAACCAAAGGAAACAAAATTAGGTCAAAAGACACGTAAACGTACCTCGAAAGGATACCAAACCGTGTCCTGGTCGAGAATGAGGAGCAATTCAGCAAAATCAGGCCAAATTACACATGAAATGCAGGGGTATTCAAGACAAATGACCTATTCTGAGCGGTTGTTGCTCTCGCGGGCACGGTACGGTGTCCTCCACGTACTCTACATCGTGTTATTCCCGCTTTTCTCTTGTCGAACTGACAGCATGTGCTCAAGATGGCCAAAAAGTACACAGAATTGGCAAGAATTGAGACAATTGACACTGAATTGGGCTTGGATTAAGGAGTCAAAATACACACAGAGAGCAATCGTTAACACAGATAGTATATATTCACTACAAAGTGTCCTGCCTAGGTCCGCGGCAGGGCAATTGGAGGAAGCCGTCACTAGATCCTACAGAAATCCAACAAACTGACACCACAATGTCCTGGAATGCAGGAATGTACAAGATTAAGGCTGGAATCAGCTGAAATCAGCAATAATGAGTAAACGGAGAGTGTGCAAACGAGCACCACAGCAGTAAACAAAAGTCAGTTCACCTTGGGTAGGCGAGTTTTTATCTCACAAAGCGAGCATCTAACAGATTCTAAGAAAATGTTGACATGATGAATCATTCATGATGATGGACATGCTGACCTTGAATCCTGCAGCCAAATCATGACAGACTCCGCCGGAGGTTCACGGAAGGCGATAGCCTGTGGGCCATAAGCTGCAACACACCGTATATAACCGTATTTACAGTGGCGGTGCTGTTTTCGAAGGATAAGTAGGTCAATCTCTTGCTTTCAGACCACAATCTGAACAATTCTACTGATTTAGAACCTGAATTTGCAAATGAGGCTCACTTTTCTGACGAAACAGTTTTCGGCTGTACCACCAGACTCTAGAGGTGTCTGCCTGAAGTCCGTAGAAGCCATATATAAAGTTCCTTAAGAGAACTGACGTCGCGGTTTAGCGAAATGGTAGAAACAAGTCAGTAGGATGCTGTCAAATCAAGACAAAATTGGAGAAATCTCCACAGATGAAGCTGGCATGAAGTCTACCGGCAGCAGAATGAAGCTCAAAACTAAGTTTCTGGTTGTGTTCGGAACACTACCAGACCACAGGGGGTTCCTGTAGGGAGTAAGCGGCTGCGCAACCTGAGATTTATCTACATTACATCATCTGCTGGTGGTAGAAATTCAGGAATTCCAGTTCCACAGTTCAGATTACCCCCAGTCTGTCCTTGTGGAAGCCTGGCGCTGACATTCCCACACATTACAGCACTACACCGGACATACCAGTAGCGTTCTTACGCTCCAGTAATCAACCGGAGGTGGCTTTGAGGTGCCCCTCACAATCCGGAGGAATGAAGGCCTAATGATCAACATCCCCTTACTCACGACACTTTAGAAGTAGTGCTCTCGGTTCTTGGTCTAACGGATTGAGCGTGAAGCTGCAACGGCGTTAGCGCCAGTTCAAGTCCCTTCTTCCGAGTTTGGAAGAAGAGGAGAACAAAACGGCGTGGCTGAGGAGCGACCGCGTCACGAGGTCACGGCGACCTTTTTTTCGTGAACCTCCACAGCCAAGCCTGGGACCGCAGGCGAAGCCACCCAGGTGGGTGTTAAGAGCTGGGTACGGACTGCCAGACCTACTGGCGAACTCAGAGGTCAGAGGAAGTAAGCATCTATAGGGCATCGAACCGGGGGCCCTAGCTGGGAAGACTGCAGTCCAAACCACTATAGTAGCGAAGGTCCTTGAAAAGTCCGGTGTTCGGCAGTACATAAGCCGTCTTAGGCTGACCGCTCGGTACATGTACATGTGGTAAAAATGTAAATAAAACCTGAATGCACTGTACCGTCTTAAGACGCAAATAGATATGTAAAACCACCTGTACCGGCCTCCAAGGGACAGCCCCATGGCGCTGATGCAGCCCCGGATGCAGGCGGTGGATGGGCGGGACGGTGCCACACGCAATGGACATGCCTGAGACGAAGTGAGAGACTGACCCTACTGGGGTTCGAACCAACGACCCCGGGCCGTTGACGAGAGCATTTACCAACTAGAGTAGCACCGGCCATGCCAGTATCGTACAGTCAAAGTTTAACAACCCGCTTCGGACTTACCGGAGATCAGAAATCTATCAACCGATCGTTCCGGGTCTCGAACCTACGACCGCGGGCCGGAAACCAAGTGCACTGCCCAACTTGACTGACGAGCTGTATACCGATAAATGGCGAACAAAGTTCAAACCTCTCATCGGTTACCGGATTGGTACATGAAACCTCCAACTTCTGGTAATCAGCTCAGATCTTCGCCTGTCCGGCTCGAACTGGACTTTTAAAGGGCCAGGACAGTTAGTGTACCTTCGCCGGCAACACATGGCGGCTTCAGTCGCACAAGTCCAATGTAGGCCGATTTTCAGAATTGAACCTGAAAAATACGAAAAACTTGTCTCAAGACTACAACACACCTGGTGTACTGGGTTGCCCCACAGTCAACTCAAAGGGGATGTAATTGGGCCTGATGTACCAGGAATTTGAAATTCGGATCAGAATTTGATGAAACGGATGTGAGTGAGTAATGTACAAAAATGAGCTCAGAATGTCTCGGAATGTGGACGAACAACCACTTGCCTCAACGCTGCAGGCTTGCCGCCACCGCGGAACCGGTCTGGTGGTCTTCGTTCACGCACCGGTCGCCCCTCATTGCCCTCCTGTGCATGTGCTGGAGGGGGGCGTGGTGCTTCCGGTCGCACGGCACCTTGAGGCGCCGGATTTTGTGCAGAATGTGCTGGAATCTGTGGCGGAGGAGCCGGATCTCCGTCCACCACGACGGCCTTTGCTCCGTCCTTTTCAACTACACGGTCTGGCTTGCTCAGACAGTCAGTAAATAGGACCGGAATCTCAGGATGAGCTCGAGTAAGAAAAAGTCACTGCCATGTCTTTCTTGGAGGGCTTGATCCAGGCCAAGCCCCCCTTAAAACCCTTTTGTTGATGCTAAGACAAACTTAAGTGTTTTTATCTCTCTTTTGTTGCCTAAAGTACACTTTCTCAAAGTAACTAGGGTTGTGACCCTAGCCCCCCATGAAGTTCACCCCTGCCACTCAACTGAGCGGAGGTACCTTCCCTCATGGAGGATATACCGAAATAAAACAGGCATTGCATGCTTTAGGCCTTGGTGGTTAAGCCTAGTGGTCTCCCACCCAAAGACCCCTATACTCAATTGTTTCTACCACTTATTGTGGTCCTACTTTGTAACTGTTTCTGAATTCAGTTGCTCGGCCAAGTCATTTTCTGTGTGGTCCTGACATCTATGCCCCACATTCCTAACCAGCACCATTTCAGGCAAAAGAGTGCACATGAAGTGCCTAATGCAATCTCTGAGGCAAGAGTCAGACCAATTTTCATATAAAATCTTTTGTATTATCCATTTGTGATTGAATCTTTGTGTATAAACCTGCTTTGTCTATCTGCAGCCCTCCTGTGTTACACGGGATTCCAAAACCAATCATTGATTCGATCCACATCCTGTTCTTGCTCTACTTGCTGCTTTGGTTTGGGTTTTCAACTACAAAACCTGCAGGAATACATCAAAAGATCTAGGGCATAATTCAAGGACATCTTTCCGGTAGCAGAGACAGTCCCTTGTGACCTTTTGAACCGACCCTGAGAAGAAGTGCAACACAAAAAGCTCAACAACAAGTTTATCATGTCCACGCCAAGCGTCAGGACCTGGCCCATCAGAACTGTCCAAGTGCAAATGGGCAGCATGGCCCACCCCATGAGTGAAACACCATACCGAGCACCACAACTTCTCAGTGGCGCATCTGGGTCCCAAGGAGATCCAGAACGCAGAAGGGCGGAAGAAAAAAAAGGCCTTACCACCGAGGCCTTAGCAGCACACGGTGGAGACAGCTTCAGTCACCTCCACAGACGTGTAGCTGCCTCAATATCCAGATCAAATTGTCCAGCTTCATCCTCAACTGCCATTGAAGGACCTGAGGAGTATGAGGAGCTGAAGAAGAAGATGGATGACCACATCCTACATGCGGAGTACTACAAATCCATCCGTGGGGAAGATGGAGAGGAGCCATTGGCTGTACATGGATCCAGACCACGTACAGACCTAGGGTCCTACGCGCACTCTGGTCCTCCGTCCACTGCATCCCTGCCAAGACGAATAAGACCTGAGTATCCAAGACCATGTTGTCCAACCCCAAGGGCTCCCGAAGTGGGTCCGACCCGAGTCGAGAAACAACATCATCCAAGGCCAACCTAGGGTGCCCTGGATCATACGGCCGAGCTGTTGGCCAAACTCCTGTCTGGATCAGAAGATCCAGATGTGACGGCCCTATCGGAGGCCATTAAGGCTAAACTGGGTATTGCAGAACCCTTACCCAAGCCAGATTTGCCCTCTCTCTCTCCAGGACTGAGTACCCTGGCCGAAGATCTCAAGAGATCAAGGGTCTCAAGGCTGTTGCCTAAGGTCACCTGCCCCAGCCCCTTTCACCCCCGTGCCAGGACAGTGCCTATGGCTGATCTACAGGACGTGCCTGTCACAGAGATTGAGAGAAGAGGCCTGTCAGCCCTGGCACCTCTTGCCGGCGTGTCGCCTTCAGGCCTAACTCCGGGCGGTGGGAAGACGGGCAGACCAATTGCCCAGGCGAACATCCAGCTGGAATTGCCGGAGTTCGACCCCAAAAATCTGCCCGAATGGGCAGAAGAATTTGCAGAATTCCTTTTGTTGACTGGCCAATCCCATGTGGATGTGGCCACCAAATGTTCACTGCTAAAACGCTCATGCAAAAAGAAGTTTTTGCAAAAACAGGTGAAACAGATTGTGAAAACCTGTTCTACCTGGGCAGAGGTACTCCTGAGGTTGGAGAAAACATTCCCAGTCTATGAGACTGACCTCAGCGTACGCACACAGATCGAGGAGCTACCTATGCTCCCTGAGTTTCCATCCGCTGCGCGAATTTCTGAGTATGTGTGCGACTTGGAGTACTTATTTTCGAGGATGAACGTGGGCTCCTACGGAGCCACTGAGCCCCACCTGTGGCTCATGAGTAAGATCCCCCAGCGTACGTGGGATGTTTGCCGCTCCACCTCTGAGAGGAAGAGCAGGACCCACTCGTACGATGAACTGGTGGATCTCTTAATTGAGCTAGCTCTTGAGAGAGAGAATGACTCCCACATGGAGAAATTCCTCAAGAAGCATTTGGGACGAGGTGGTACCCCTACCCCCGAACGTGGCGAAGGGAAGGGGCATAAAAATCCCACTAACACCAACCAGGGAGGTGGTAAAGGGAGGGGCAACCTACGTGCCATGAACGAGGTTCAACCTGATGCAGGCACACCCCCCCTGTTCTACTGCCGACCTGTCAATGACAAGGGGGGACCTTGTCATGCCTCTGACTGCGATCTCCGCAGTGGCTGTATGCTGCAGATGAAACGTCAGCAGCATACCAAAGATGGGAAAACTGTGACCCATTAGCACCATTTCAGGTGTACCATCACCTGTGGTTACTGTGGCAAACGTCGTCACTACGAGGACGAATGCCACATCAAGAAACGCGAGAGTGACAAACTCAAGCGTCAGGAGGCGGAGCGCCAGAAGACCCAGACGCCCGCCAGAAATCCCCCGAACGGGGATAAAGGTGGTAAAGGAGGTGGCAAGGGGGGTGGCAAAACTGGACCCCCTAACCCCCAGAGGCGCTCATCAGCGCCCGTTGCTACACCCACTCCTGCTGCTACACCCGCTCCTGCCGCAGGTGACCCTAAGAAACGCCCCCAAGGGGATAACGCTACCCCTGAGGGGAATAATTCCAAGAAGAGGCGCTTGGCCTGGATGGCCAAGTCCCTCATGGCTGCAGGGGTGGATGTGAAATTCCCTGATGAGGAATAGGGGGGCGGCTCCCAAGAGGAGGACTTGGTTTTCTGGATCCTCGTGAAAATCGGGGATCAGGTTTTTCGAGCGGTGCTTGATACCGGAGCAACACTTTCCATAGTGGCCCGGCGCCTGCTTAAGACTTTCAGGAAAACTAAGACCGTGGCCATAAGAGTAGGGGATGGGCGTACCATCCATTCCTTGGGGGGGGTCGATGTGACTATATGTCTGGGCGACGAAACCGTGACCCAACACTGCAGAGTGTTGGACACTGACGCCTTTGACATCGTCATTGGCACCGACTTTCTACGAAGAAACCCCCAGGTAAAAATGCTGTCCCTACAGCGTCCCTATTCTTTGCACTGCGACTTTGGCAGTGGGCTATTCTCCGTTCTTTTGGAGCTGTCAGGACGAAAAGAGTCTGGGCTGCGCTACGCAGCCAAGACGAACTATCGTACTGAAAACTACCAACTGGCCCGTCACGTTCTTGAAAATGGACTGGCGGCCCTTCAGGTAAACCTGGATGAGATCCAGGTGGAATTGTTTGCGAGCCAACAACAGCACAGCATGCAGTTGTACTGCTCGAAACAACTGAACAATGCTTTCCGTTTCTTCTGGAAAGCAATGGGCCTAGCGTATGCTAACCCTCCCTTCTCCCTGCTCGCGAAGGTTCTAACCAAAATCGCATATGAAGGAGGAAGGGTTGTTATGTGCACCCCTGACTGGGGTTGCTCTGGTGAACATGCTTACTGGCGCCGTATGCTAGATCGAATGACCAGGGGAAGAGTGCAAATCCCCGACGGCCCCATCTATGTGCCTGAGGACTCAGACACAGCTATGCAGGCCCCTGAGTGGGCCAGTTTCCTGTCCATCGTCGACGGATCTCTCAATCCTGTACCCCTGTGTGACCTAGACCAGGTGCTACTAAAAGAGGTCATGGCCGAAAATCGTGGCCTGACCCTTTATGATCTCAAAAATCGATCTCCTGAGCACCTATCTGCCACACTTACAGGGTGTGAGTCTCCTGATGACTATCTGGAACCTGCAGCTGTAAAAGAGGATGCTGACGACCAACTGTCTGAGATCGCCAGCACTATTCCCTCTGTTGATCCCAGCTGTGTTGACCTAAAACATAGTGCTTTCCTAGCCCAGCTGTTGCTAGAGGAAGTAGATCTAGAGTCAACCTCTGAACCCGCTTCCCCTGTTGGGAAGCCAGTGCTACACATGCAGCCTGTGCACACAGGTGAACCCGTGGCCCGGAGTGCTGATGCTCTGGCGCGGCCTGCTGCTAATAACATGCCATTGTCTGAGCATGACACTCAAGAACTCTGGCGGCTGTTTTACCTGAAGGCCGAAGGTATTGAGCGCCAAGAGCGGCTGCAATACCTCAGACAGACCTGGAAATCCTCCATCTGGTCTGAGGAGGACGATGAGTCCTATACGCTGCCTGATCCTGAGATACCTTTAGTGTATTCTCTACACTATGGGCAGCAATGTCCCCCTGAGTTGGACGATGGTACTGTGCCTGCCGAAACTGCTGATCGGCAGAAAAAGAAAGAACATGGAAAAAGCAACCTCCATGCTGGGGAGGATTTCCTTCAGAAACTCGAGAGTCTTAACCTTGACCCCCGCCTGAAGAAACTGCTGATAACCTATGAGGAGGTGTTCGGCGCCTTGCCGCCTCCCCTTTCTTGTAAAAAACTGGTCCAGATGGACCTGAAATTGAAACCAGAATTTGAAAAGACGCGAGTGAGGCGTCGTCCCTATCCCGCTCCACAGGAACAGGTCGAAGAAATCGAGCGCCAGATCCAAGAATACATTGATGCTGGCCTCGTTGAAGAGTATAAACACGGGGACTATCCCCATCACTGCAGTCCCTGTTTCCTTGTTGCTAAACCAGGTTCGACTGCCCTACGTCTTGTTTCAGACTATGGTGAGGTCAACAAGAAAACCCAGAACCACTCAGGGAGTATTCCTAACATGGAAAACACCCTGGAGCGTATTGCCAAATGCAGGTATAAGACCAAAATGGACAAACGCTCTGGTTTCTGGCAGGTTGACCTAACCGCCGCAGCTCAGGAGCTGTTGGCCTTTATAACCCCTAAGAGTCGTCTCTTCAAGTGGAAGGTTATGCCTTTCGGGGTGGCTAATGCCCCAGCGCTCTTCCAGGAGCTTATGAACAAAATTTTGTACATACTGAGGCGCAGGCCTCTAGTACAAGAGTTGATTTCTCGGGGTGCAGAAATGGAGGCTCACATCGACGACGTGAGTTTGGGTACTAATACCAAAGAGGGCCACGTCCTTCTCCTCCGTGAATTTTTCATTGTCTGTCAAGAAAACCATCTCCGAATCAAACTCGAAAAATGTGAGTTTATGAAAGAGGAGATGGAGTATTTGGGTTTCGACGTGGGGTATGGCTGGTGGAAACCAGCCGCGTCTAAGATGCAGCCCCTACAGGACATGCAGATTTGCGATGACCCTAAGAAGGGTCTACACGATGTGAGGAGTTTTGTGGGCGCCTGTAATTTCTATCGGCGTCACATCCACAATTTTACTTACTCCTCTGCACCCCTCACTGACCTGATCAAGAAAACTACTCCCTGGAGGTGGACCTCCAGAGAGGAAGAGTGTTTCCAGGAGTTGAAGAAGAAGATTGCCTCCTCCAACTGCCTGGGAGTGCCCCGCCCTGAGGGCGAGATAGTCCTGATCACTGATGCCAGTGATGTAGGGGGGGGTGGTACGATCTACCAATGGCAGAAGCTTAACCCCGCTGAACTAACGCACTGCCATTATCGTACTACTGGACTGAACCGTGATGGTTCGTTGAAACATGACTATCCTACCAGTGAGTGGCGACTGGTACCACTAGGACACTGGAACTGGAAATGGAACCAAGCGCGTTCCAACTACAGCACCTATGACGAGGAACTCCTGGCCGGTATGTTGGTGCTATCGTCACAATCCCGACTCCTGGGATCTAACCCTATTGTCTGGCTGTGTGACCAGGAGCCTGTGAAGTCTTTTCAGAAGGGCCCACCACCAGAAAAAGCAAAGCTAAAACGGTGGTGGACTTACCTGAGCCAGTTCAGGCTGACAGTGCATCATATCCCCGGGATTAAGAATGAACTGTCTGACTATATATCGCGCAACAACTTCGATGCGCTTATTGGTGAGAGCTCTGAGGCGCTCGCCAAAGAGGCTTTCCAGGGTATGGATGTCCAGCTTGACCTGTCCATGCGCACTGCTGGAATCCTGGAGGGTTGGAGTCTAACCGACTATCAGTCAGAGTATGAAGAAATTCTCCAAACCCTCAGCACTGGTCTCGAACCCCGTGTCATTGACGGGCACCAGTGGTATAAAAACAATCAGTACCTCTTCTACAAGGACCGAATTGTTGTGCCTGAGGCACGACTGGATGGGTGCCTACAGTGGTCCCATCTCAGTTCTGGTCACACTGGCGCTAATCGCTCAGTGGACTTCTTCCGTGAGTGTTTCTACTCTAGTCCAACCCTGACTGAACTGACGTCGCGTATGCAGACCATTGTGGATGCTTCTGGCTGTCATGCCAGCAAGCAGAGCGACAGTAGGGATAGGGGCCTGATCTCCAGCTTACCCATACCCTATTGTGCTAACTCTCTTCTCTACGTGGATTTCATCCACGGCCTACCACGCTTCGGCGGCTATGATAGTTGCCTCGTGGTCACCTGTGGTCTATCTCGCTTCACCCGAGTGTTCCCTTGTAATAAGAAAATCACAGGTGAGCAGACTGTGAAAATGTTGGGCGAACAATGGTTCGAACCCTATGGAGCACCTAAGCAGGTGCACTCTGATGAAGATGTACGCATCCGCAGTGACACTGGGTGGTACAAACGAGTGCTAAATGCCCTCAACGTGGAGGTAACCACAGGTGTGCCCTATACCCACACGTCTAACCCTCTCTGTGAGAGACAGAACCGTGTGGTGGAGCAAAACTTAAGAATCCTGATGAAACAGGAGCGCACCAAGGACTGGGTACGCCTAGTGCCCTGGGCAGTGCTGTCCATGAACTCACAGCGGAGCTCTTCTACGGGTTTCACCCCCCACCGAAATGTTCCATGGAGGACGACCTGCTTGGTTCTTCAAAACCCCCTTTCCTGAGGACTTCAAGAGCCCTGTGGGAGATTGGCTGGAACACAAGCAGTCTCTGGCTAACCAGGCTGGTACTAACCTGAGGCACATTCGTGACCGTGAACAGAGCCGACGGAACCGCCTACGGCGACCTGCCAGCTTCAAGGTTGGTCACCTTGTTTTGGTACACCATTCACGCCTACCCTCCTGGCCACGTAACTGCCTACAGGACCCTTACTTTGGACCCTATGGTATCATCAGGATAGATGGATCCAGGATCCATGTCAGGTGCAGTCCACGTCTAGGTGGTGAACTGCTGTGTGCACCTAAGCAGTTGAGGCACTATCACTCCCCTGACGACTTGTCTTGGGATGAGTGGCGCCTCAGCGACAGTGAGATTGAACGTATAGACCTAGAGAACGCTGCCAGTCCAGAGGAGGCAGACGAACTCGAAGAGATGACTGCCGGTGAGATGGCAGTCGATGGTTACTACGTGGTTGCAGGTATTGCTCGCCACGAGTATAAACAGGGCTGGAAATTCCTTACCCTGTGGGATGGCTATGGGTTATCTGAGGCGACCTGGGAACCTATGTCAGCCTTCATACAACCAGACGGGAGTATCAACCCCATCTTCCGCACTTACCTCGTTGAGAACAACGAGGGGCAGCTCCTAACCCGTGCTGAGACTATGTCCCAGCGTAAGAAGCGAAACTAATCTCCCTGTGTCAGTCTGTGCCCTGCAGACCCATGCCTATGGTTTCCAGCGTGAGCCAGGTAGCCGCTTATCATGATTGCAGCCACCCAGCGAGTGTGTGCCTTGTTGACCATGTGTTGCATGGGTACTGCCCTAATGTAATGACCTTGGAGAGCCAACGAAGAACGGTGGCTTACTACACCAGGGGGGAATGACAAGCAAGGTGTTATGAGGCAAGGTGTGCCTTCCCTCCTTGGGGACAAGCGAGCCCACAGTTAGGACCCCTGACTGGTCCAGACCCATGGGGTTCTACCCTTCCTTACAGGGTTTACCATACCCCTAAGTGTGCTACGTATGTCTGTATGTGTCTCACTTCTCTCCCCAGCGTGGCTCCCGGAGACCGGGCTTCGCTGACGTCGGACCGAAGGTCCTAATCAGGTACTATTACCACTCCAATGGCGCCCAATTTCTGTGCTGGCGCCTATCCTTGGGGTAAGACGGCAAAAGCCCTACCTACTAGAGGGGAGGGGTGGCCGAGTGTGCTAAGGGCATACAAAACGCCCATTTTTGCTACAGGCCAAAAGCTAACGCATTCCCCTGCCCACGAGTAAAAGCACGCGGAACAGGAGACACCACTACACTACACTCACTAACGCCAGCACCGGCCTTCGAAGGCATGGTGAGCACTCATCACTTGCACTCAACTCCTGCCAGGCCTGCTGACCCTAACCCCTACACACGCTACTGGGTGCTGCAGTCAAAGATCACTCAGGCCCTAATGGCCCTCCTGTGAAGAAGACAAGAGAACACAGCGCTCCTAAGCAGCTGTGGCCTAACAGGGGACGCCACAACGCGTTTCCCCTGCTAGGGCTTGGAGTGAAGGGGTGCTCTCGTTGCGTGCACAGCGCAGATGTCGTTGAAGTCGAACTGCCGTCGCCAGTACTGGCTGAGGCACAGTGATTTGATTTGTGATCAGCGCCCCTGTTTTGCTGGGGCAGAAAAATGGATAGCCGCCGAAGGCAGCTGCTGCGTGCACCAATCACCCTTAACCTCTCCCAGATGTACAACAGAGGCAAATGAAGGGGTGTTTGCGGCGGAGGAACCAAGCCACACTCCAGGTATCATACCCTTCTCAGTGTGACCTATAATACACTGTCCGCAAACACGCTGACGGATCAGCTCCCCTGTCAAGCAAGCAAGCTTTAAGAGACTCCTCAGGTTCTCTTACAGAACGTACCGAGGAGCCTCTGGGTAACCTAAACAAGGTTTACCGTTCGCAATTCGCGTGGCCTACCCTTTAATGCATCATGTGCACGCAGGGAAGGGAGGCTGAACCACTGACACAACCAGGAGGTGCGCTCCTCCTGGGCTAACCTACGTTACTCACCATGCATCCTGTGAATGCCGAATTCAAACGAACACAAAACAAGCCTAAGCGTTTTAAGCAACCCTACTTTAACGCCACGGCCACACACGAACAAACGCTTTCTTTACTTACCTGTGAAGAAGAAAACAAGGGTGAATTTGGGGTCAGGGAAAGCGTCACAGCGTGTGAATGCCTCGATTAGGCACATGCATCGCGAGCACAGCGCATATTCTAACCCTACGTGCGCGCTGCGCGCTCCATTCGCATCGCATACCTTTCATTCCTGTTTTTACCTGTGCAGAGCACGAGAGAAGAACACCCGACCCCCCAACGAGCACAGCGTTGACAACCCTAACGTTTTAACAAAACAACCAACACGAACGCAATGCGTGAGTGTGAGGTGACACTGACATACCTGAGAGATGGGTTGTTGACCTGCTCTGTGGTGTGGGCTGAATTTGAATACTTGACTCTGAAGTTTATAAACATTTTGATGCAACTGTGCAAAAATTTCCTTTAGAACTTTAAAAAATACGGCTCATACCTTCTTTTCCAAAAGCCGTTTACGCTTGCGCAACCCTTTTCTTGGAGTCCGCTTCCTTTGCGCTTGTCTGCGACTTTGAGTTATGTGTAAAAATGACGATTTCCCGCGTGGTTTCGTCGATTTTTAACGATTTCACTTGCTAAATCGCAACCCCTTCCGCTAAACCGCAGGAATCACTCCCTGCTGGTTACATTTTCTATTTTTTTCAGCTCCTGGAGGTTTGTGTCCTCCATTGGGAGTATTGCTCCGCCCTGGCCCTTGGTCAGGACGTATACTAAAACGCTGTTTATACGGCGATAGCCGTCCGCATTAGAGCGTTCGACTGTACCCTAGTGGGCAAGCATATGTGCTCTAGGGAGGGAGTCCTGGGTTCCAACCCCACTACCCCCAAACTTTTTCCAAACGTTTTCGTCGCACGCCAGCGACTTTTGAGGAATGCCCCTTCGAAGGGACATCATTCACGGTACATTACACTGTTTTTCAAGGGTACCTACAGTGTGATAGGCTTCTATGAAGTGATGAGGATGTTTTTGGTAAGTTTAATGCATTTTCTGAGGTAATTTTGGGAATATTTGAGCCTTTTTCCTTGGTCCTACTAGCTTAGCTAACTAGTACTCCAGGGGGGAGTAAGAAAAAGTCACTGCCATGTCTTTCTTGAAGGGCTTGATCCAGGCCAAGCCCCCCCTAAAACCCTTTTGTTGATGCTAAGACAAACTTAAGTGTTTTTATCTCTCTTTTGTTGCCTAAAGCACACTTTCTCAAAGTAACTAGGGTTGTGACCCTAGCCCCCCATGAAGTTCACCCCTGCCACTCAACTGAGCGGAGGTACCTTCCTTCATGGAGGATATACCGAAATAAAACAGGCATTGCATGCTTTAGGCCTTGGTGGTTAAGCCTAGTGGTCTCCCACCCCAAGACCCCTATACTCAATTGTTTCTGCCACTTATTGTGGTCCTACTTTGTAACTGTTTCTGAATTCATTTGCTTGGCCAAGTCATTTTCTGTGTGGTCCTGACATCTATGCCCCACATTCCTAACCAGCACCATTTCACCCAAAAGAGTGCACATGAAGTGCCTAATGCAATCTCTGAGGCAAGAGTCAGACCAATTTTCATATAAAATCTTTTGTATTATCCATTTGTGATTGAATCTTTGTGTATAAACCTGCTTTGTCTATCTGCAGCCCTTCTGTGTTACACTGGATTCCAAAACCAATCATTGATTCGATCCACATCCTGTTCTTGCTCTACTTGCTGCTTTGGTTTGGGTTTTCAACTACAAAACCTGCAGGAATACATCAAAAGATCTAGGGCATAATTCAAGGACATCTTTCTGCTCGCAGGTAATTTCTGAAACCTGTGGTATAACCATGTACAAAGGAAGAGGGAGGTTCCCAAGTGTTCTCAGACTCAGGGAAACCCTTGTACTTGACAAGAAACTGCCAGTTACCCTCATCATCCTTATAATGGTCGACAAGGCGTTCTACCTCGTAATTACCACCTTCAATCCTGCGTTCGGAAAGCCATTTGGAGGTCCAGAAGAGGGGTTTGACCCTGCCCTTTGGACTCAGAATCTCAGGCTTAAGCCTGTCTCCGCTCACCTCCCACTCCTGATTCACATCCACACGCACCTTAAAACTGTTCTCCCTAACTGGAGAAACAATTTCAAAGGGACCTTCCCACGGGGGGAGAAGCTTGGAGTCTCCCTCCTGGGTAGTTTCGCTCTTGCGGAGCCAAACACGGTCTCCTTTTTCGAGATCTTGTGGTTCCTTTCTGCCCTGGTTGGCAATGCTCAACCAATCTGCCTGAAATTTCTCAACAAGTCGCTTGGCCTCCTTTTCCCCAGCCTGAAACTCGTTGAAAAATGTTGATGCATCCTTACATTCCCGTGGATGATCGTACGGGAGGTTCCACCAGCACTTGTTTCAACCGAAAACAAGCTGATTGGGTGAGTACCCGTGATACATCTCTGTGTTGTGGTACCGGCGGAGCAGGGCGAAAAGGCTCTCAAGCCAATCGACATCCTTGTCACTGGCGAGTTCCTTTCGCAACATATTCATTATGGTTTTTCCTGCTCGTTCGGCCGGCAGTGCCCTGTGCTAGTGGACCTCACATCGAAGATGATGGATTCCCAACCGAGCACAAAGGGTTTTCCACCACTCAGAAATATATGCACTGCCTGAATCAGTTAAAATCTCCGAGGGAACATCCCAGCACCCCATCCATGTCTGCGCACACCATTTGGCGGCAGCCTTGCCAGTCACGGCGTTCACGTTGCAAGGGAAGACATGAATGTACCCTGAGTGTCTACATTGAATTAATAACACACCATTGATTTTTTTGTTGGTCCAATGGCATTCCTCTCCCTCCAGGTCACCGAGGTAGAAGAAATCAGAGGTGACTCGGTCAAAGAGTCGCTCAGGTACGGGATGCGGCCTCAGATAGCCCTTAGGCTTGGCCGTAGCAGGCACCGCCACTGCACATTGGGCACATGATGAGGCCACTTTCATGCAGTGGGTGTGCAATCGAGCTCCAAAGAGACGATGTTTAATGGATTTCCAGAGTTTGGCGCCATGGGAGTGAGGAGTCTCCCATTTGTGCCACCAGTTGACAACTCTGGACGCCACTCTGTCAGGCACGCACAGTTTCCCATTCATCCACAGTTTTCCGTTGTCGGAAAAATATTCGGAATAAATTCCGTCCTGAAATGCTGACTTTGAAGTCAAATGTTCGTAGATTTCTTGAAACATATTATCGGATTTATATTCTTTGGACCAATCCTTGGTGAGCAGGGTGTCCTTGGGGATCGCCTGGGCAGGTGCCACAGGTTTTCGACCCAATGGATGGACACATCTGAACCGCACCACAGGATTTCGTAGTTTCACAAACTGGGGGGGGATTCTCCAGGTTTAACTACTCTGAGGGTGTCAACACGCACTGCAGAGCATTGGACATGGGAATGTGGGGGATGATCCTCCACTGTGATATCGTGGCAGGGCAATCGACCCTGCCGGACTGAACACTGTAGACAGTGGCGCTTAATCAACTGCCTTTCCTCCGCATCCCACTCAATTACTAACCCACGGTCTTGTTCAGTCCCATGGATGTTCGTCGACAGGCACGCTTCAGAAGCAGGATATGCCCATCTGCTTAAAGCGTCAGCGACAGTGTTGTACTTGCCTGGAAGGTAAGCCACATGAAGATCGAAAAGACCCAAAAACTCGTGCCATCTAGCACGCCGTCCAGCAGGACCTGACACCGTGTTGACATGTTCTGTCGACCAATACTCAAGAGAGCAATGATCTGTCAGAACTTCAACTCTGTTTGTGCCTATCCACGATTGATATTTTTTTAAGGCACAGTTGATGGCGTAGGTCTCCTGCTCACGGGGGGACCACTGCATTTGTCTGGGAGAAAGCTTCCTCGACCAGAATGCAAGCGGATAATGAGCCCCAGTTTCTAAATCTTGCTGTTCTAACACTGCCCCAACCGCATACTTACTAGCATCAGTCCTAAGGTAGAACGGGCGATCGAATTTGGGAACATGCAAAGTGGCGACTTCGCAAAGGGCGGCTTTTAATTGCACAAACGCCTCGTCGCACTCGTCGGTCCACTGCACTCGCACCTTCGAGCCCGCACCACCAACCTCCCTACCAACCTTGAGTAATTCAGTAAGGGGGGCGGCGTACCTGGCATAATCCTTGACGAAAGTATGATAAAAATTGCAACAGCCAAGGAATCCACGAAGGGCCGAAATGGTCTCAGGGCGCTTCCACTTCTGAATCGCAAGGAGCTTCCCTGGACTCGGCTGGCGAGTCCCATTGCGTAGCAAACTGCCACAGAATTCGACACTTTCCAGGAATAATTTACCCTTCTTGGGACCGCAGATGAGCTGATTTTTGTCCAGAATGTCGAGGACCATGTTCAGCTGTTTCTCATGCAGGTCCACAAGCTCCTGTTCGGTTAAACCATCGCCCACAGTGGCGATGATTATGTCGTCGATACACACGGAAACGAATTCCCGAAGCTCAGGGTGCTCTGAAAACAAGACTTCTTCCATCATCCGTTGGAAAAAGCTCGGAGCATTCTTCAAACCCATAGGCATGACGGTCCACTGAACAGGGCCCACTAAACTGTACATGCACGTCAGGGGTCTGCATGACTCCGCCAGAGGCATCTGGTGGAAGCCATGCCTTAGATCCAGGACTGAGAATAGTTTCCCCTTGGCTCTCTTCACGATTTCCTCCTCAATGAGGGGTAAAGGGTGAGAATCAGCCTTAGTTTCCGCATTTAAGTTACGAAAATCAACCACCATGCGCCAACCATCAATGGAATTCTGGTCTGCTGGGGGCCGTTTAGGCACTGTGAAGGGCGCACAACACCACTCAGAGGTCATGCACGCCTCCGACCAGCCGAATTCTCGCAGATTTCTCTGAATGATGTGACGAAGAATTTCATGCTTCTTGCCATGATTTTCGTAAGGTCGCTGCTTTTTGGGTTCAGCTCGCTCCTTTAGCTCGATGAACGCCTCTCCGTGCTGGCCACGCACTGGAGGGTTCTTGACAAGCTTACCAGAGAGGGTGGTGTCCTTTTGCTCGGCGAAAATCTTTTTCCTTCGCTCATTGCAAAGTCGACTTTCAATCTGTTCACCAGCCACCACCGTAGAGCAAATTTTCCCCAGATCTCGCGATCCAGCAGGCAACAGACCTTGTTTCAACGAGTGAAACAGAGAGGGATCGACTCCCTCTTGCGGGTATGTCGTGGATGCCTGAACCTGCTGAGCATCTTCCACATCCTCAGGCAACAAAGGGGTCCAAAAAGGCCTCAAACTTGGGTTTTTCGTAAAATTGTCTGAATTTGACCTTCTTTCGGAATTTCTTTCCCTTGACCAGGTCGGAGATGCTTGCTGGATCTGATCGTATTGGGGTCTGACTACAATCAGACGCTCCAGATTCCAGGTTTGGCAACGTATCATCTACTTCTAAAAAATCGGAAAAATTCGAATCTGAATCCGTACCATGGTCAAGACCCGATTCTGACCCATGGTCTGATGTGCAAGATCCGTCAGAGATGAGACCTCCATCGACCAGAAAAGCGACGGAAGGCCACGGCCGCTGTCGCAGGGGACCAGTGTCGTCCCTGGCGTACAGCTTGACGTCGTGGGGGAGGCGGATGGCGTCGACTGTCATGGCCAAAACATCCTTCCACCATGGTTTCCAATCCCATAGTGGTACAACAAGGATGGCCTGTGTGCGATCCTCCTTTATTTTTTGAATGACCTCTCCCAACAAATGAAAAGCGGGGTTTATCCACAGGCTTTTATCCCACTTTACTGCCCATGCATCGTCAGCTAAGCGCTTGAAACGCTTGTTTAACTCGTTGCAAAAGGCATCCTTGGCGGGCACAAATTCGTGGTTCTCCAAAAAATAGGAACATATATAATCACGCCACTTAACTACAACGCGGTAGTTGGAAGACTTCCAATTCCGCGGTTTGGGACGCTGAGTGTCCCTTCGTTGCTCCTGTAGCAAGATGCTGTAAGCTGTAGTGGCGTTTATCTCACTAATCCCTTCATCCTCACCAAAAACTGTGTTCACCCTTCGACTCAAAAAATCCTTTGCATTTCGGTACCCAGAATGCAAGAACCAAAAGCTGGGAGCTTCCTGCTCCCCTGATTCAAAAATTACACAACGTCTGTGTCCTACAGGGGCCACTTTGTTCTTCGTTAAAAATGCATGACCTAAATAAAGGTCGTATTTGATGGCCGCTCTATAAAAATAATCCTCTAAAACAACATCCTCTAACTTACCTTCCTCCCATAAATCCTTGGCGACCATGTGCGCCTTCAGAAACGAACCTGTACTCCCTCCTGGAAGAGCATGACCTGAAACACCTTCCAGGTTAACGGGGTGCAGCGAAGTTTCAACACATTCGTCTGGTAAAGAATTTTCTGGCTGAAGATTCACTTCACTCCCATTGTCATAAAGACACGTAGCAAGGTGTTTATTCCCCTTCTTGTCAGTAACCCACAGACGACAAATGAATTGACGAGCTCGGTATTTGTTGGGAACACCGATCTCCACAATATTCCTATCTCCATCCGCCTCAACTGGCGGTGGTCCTACAGACAACGCTCCAATGTCCACGATCGGACATTCAGGAAAACGCCTGACTGTGTGTGGGGTGGACACACAATCTTGGCGCCTTTATTCCTGATAATCTCCCTCGTACTCCTGTTGCACGGTTTCCCAGGAACCGTCCTTGTCCTCCCACTGGTCTCCCAGACCTTCTTCGCCAAGATTCCCTTCTTCATCGGGGGCATCCTGGTCCTCCGTCGTCACATTATTATAATAATCCTCGTCGGAACCAGCAACTTGGTGCACTGATGCACCACGACCTGAATTAGAGTTCCGCTGACCAGATGATCCTTTCCCTCGTCCACCTTTTGTGCCCTGGGAGGTCCCCTGGCCCTTACCAGCGCTCATTCCCTTGGAATGTCCCGAGAACTGGCCACTGGATTGGCCTTTTCCCTTGGAAAAATTGCCTTTTCCACCATTACCCTTGGCAGATATGGACTTACCATTTCCATTTTTCAAATTTTCTGGAGAGCGTCCTTGGCTGGATTGGCCCTGGTTTCCCTTGCCTCCAGCGATCTGCTGGCCTTTACTGCCTTTACCCTTTCCGCTGGGCGTCGATTGGCGATTTTCATCCACCTTCTTGACAGGGGGTTTGGGCGGATCCTTGCTGGCTTCTTGTGCCACTCTTTCCGCATCGGTCTTATTCAACCAATGATTCTCAGTGGAATGCGACTTGGCACGGTTGGTGTGACCGAAGGACAAACAAATGGCACAGTCTTTTGACTGCGTGTTATTTACATTCTTCTGATTCCCACGTTTAGAGGGGGGATTTCGGCTCAATCCTTCATGGAATTGCTGATGATTGGCATCTGCCAATTTTTCCAAATCCTCCCACAATTCAGTGGGCGTGAAGCTGAAAACCCACGGCTTTGCCACGAGCCGAGTTCCTCCAAAGGAGACGCCTCGGTTCACCACTTCATTGAAAATATCTCTGTCCTCCTTCTCCGCGAATTTCAATCTCCGGGCACCGTCCTTTTCCTTACACTTGGAAAAGTTAGTGGGCGAGCACTTTTTAAGGGCATCTCTGACCTGAAAACGACCTGAGCCCTTAGGGAATCCCGTGACTTCAGTCCACCAGGATTTCACCTTCTCGTTGGACTGCTCCTGCCTCAGCGATGCAGCCGTGTCGGCAGGCATTTTCGCGAAGATGATGGCCTTCAATTCGCCATCTGACAGATGTTCCCCAGCACTCTCAGCCTCATTCACCAGATTTTCAAAGCGGAGTCGCTTGTTCTGAACCTCGTGGAGAATGAGTTTGGGAATGTTCGGGAAAGAGGTGAGGAGGGTTCGGTAATGGTCTTCAGGCAACCTACTTCCTCGTCCCTCAAGCAGAGCAAACAATTCACTGTAGGTGAGTGGGTTAGAGGAATCAGCCCTATCAGTGTAGGATTTAATCCACGTATCACGAATGGGACTCTCTAAACACTCGAGCAGAGCATCAAGCTTCTTGTCGTCTCGAAGCTTGTTCTTGCCAACCCACAGAGAAAATTCTCTTTGAAAAACAGCCCACCGGCGAGGGTTGCCATTGTATTTTGGTTGTTTTGCAATGGCTCTCAGTTTAGCTCACACAGGGTTAAAAATGTCCTCAATGCCGCCACCACCCGCCAGGATGGGATTGACCTAGGCAGCACCTGAGACGCCGGCGGCGCCCAGAAGACTCTGGGCGAGCAAGACCTGAGCCGCAATCATGGGATCAGTCGATCTTTTCTCGGCCAAAACTTCTGTTTTCTTTTTTGTCCTTGCTTCTGAAACACGCTGAGGATTTGTACTCTCAAAAAATCTTTCTTTTAATTTTTCACGTTTTTTGTTTTGTTCTTCCGCTCTGGAATCTGTGCTGGGCGCGAGTGAAAAAACTTCAGTCGCTTCATCGGCTACAGAACAGGTAGGTCCGACTGGCGGATCTGGCAAATGAGAGGAGGGGTGAGCGAAAGATCTTCCCATCGAAAAAACGTGGAAGAGTTTTTCCTGATTAAATCTAATCGCCTGATTCTCAGCAGCGAGGGTGGCGATTTTTTTCCGACACGAGCAGTGGTGGGCAGAGGACACATGAGAGGCGGTTTCAGACCGCGATCCAATTGATTCTGGCTTCCTTACCACGTCTTCCTGCCCGTTCAGCCAACTCTCGATGGTGTTCGCGGCAGGCAGTTCTTGAGATTCCTCCTGCGCCACCTTGAGAAAGGCTTGTTCCAACGCTGACTCCAGCGACACCACATCGACCTCCATCGTCTTGGCGGTGGACTTGAGTGGCACTGGCAGATGTTCTTCGTGAAACCTGCAGTAGCAATGGTGAATTCGCAGGCACCATTGGTCATACAAAACCAGTCGCTGTAGGCTTTCGATCCTCTGGAATTCGATCCTCCAGCGTTCCTGGGACTCCTGGATTTGAGTGTCCAGCTTGGCAGAGACGGCCTGCTCGATGGCGTTCTGGAGCAGCAGGTCGATTTCCGCAGGCGTAGGTGTCATTCTGGCGGGCATCTCTCCTGGACCACTTGCGATCGGCGGATCTCGATGCACATGCATGCTTTCCCTGGATGGGAGACGAATGTCGTCCTCCTGACTCGATGAGTCTCCACCCAAGGAGCCGTACACTCCGCTGGGACCAGCGCCCGGTGCAGGACCGCTTGGGGGCCCCGATTCTCGACTGGGATCGGGGAGTGAGCTGGGGTGAGGAATGGGTATGTACCTGGCGCAGTCAGGATTCTGGCAAGGAATCCCTAATTCTTCGGAGAATGTCGCGACTATGCAACATTCTACGCCGTCCTCTGGGCCATCTGGATCATCTAGATCGCAGATGCTCTCGTCATCACTGTTCGGTGGGTCGGACTCGTACTCCATACCTATAACCTCGAGGCTGAGGGCTGCTCTGCTACCATCTAAGCTACTCCCTTTGAGAAAGCTCCGCGGAGCATGGCCGGAGGGCTCAGGGCCGGCATGGGGAAAGTGAACAGAGGGCAGGTGTCCCTTCTGTGCGTCCCGGCAGTATGGGGGGGTCGGTGCTGGGGCCCTGCCCTTGGGGTCCATGAGGTACAGGCACGACAGTGAAGACAATGAAGATGAAGATACGAACTTGCAAAAAATCCCAGTCTACAGGAAAATGTAGGCGGATAATATGATACATATAATTCCGGAAAATTCTTCCTGTATAATTTATAAAAAAACGGATTGTGAAAAAACATTTGGCTGATTTGATTTGGGCACGCGCTCCGGCGATTCAACTAGATCATTGGAACGCGACCATCTCAGCCGCAACGGACACCAGAATTGAATCCGGCGTGTCCATAATATACAGGAACTGTTCGGGTAAAAATTTGGGAAGCCTTCCCATATGTAAATGTCCGGAAATGAGCTGAATCTGGCTGAATGGGGGTGCATTGACCTGAATCGACCTCAGATCTGCGCGGATGGAGGCTAGCCGCACTTACAAACCACTCCCCCAGGAGTATGTTAATAGTCTCCTCCCCGGTAATGTTCTTGGTACATGGGAACACCCTGGTAAACCTGGTCAACCCACAGGTTACAACGAGGGCGAAGTCATACCCCCCGAACTTCGGCATCTCCGTGTAGTCCACGTATAGAACACTGTTAGCACAGTGAGGGATGGGCAGGGTCAAGTAGAGACCTCTGTCCCTGATATCCCCTGGTTTGCAGGACCTGCACGGGCACTTGTCCACGATAGGCTGGAGGGTTTTCCGCAGTTGGTCGTCAGTCCACGTAGTGTGGAACCACTGCTTGAATAGCCTCAGGGTACGGTCAGCACCCACATGACCGCTGGACTCATGGGTCCACTTTAGCAGCGCTGGGACTCTGTCACTAGGTACCACGATGCGGTCCTCGTGCCAGAGGTAGCTCTTGTCCCTCTTCCACTGATCTTGGTTGACCAAGAGGGGTTCAAGGCGTTTCTCCAGCCGCTTGTAGATATCCCCAAACTCCTTCAGGTACTCCGATTGTTGGAGTCCATCCAGGGGGCGTATCATAGTCATGTTGACGTCCAAGTGGACGTCCATACGGCTGAACGCCTCCTTAGCCAGCGCTTCAGACCGGGCACCAATCAGGGCGTCGAAGTTGTTGCGGCTGATGTAGTCTGCACACTCGTTCTTCACTCCCTGGATATGGTGTACTGTCAGCCGTAGTTGACTGAGGTAGGTCCACCAGCGCCGTAGCTTGACCTTCTCAGGTGGGGGGCCCTTCTGGAAAGTGCGGACCGGCTCTTGGTCGCAGGGCCAGACCACAGGGTTACTCCCCAAAAGTCGTGCTCGTGAGTATAGCACTAGCATACCCGCGAGCAATTCCTGCTCATAGGTGGAGTAGTTCCCCCTGGCCTGGTTCCACTTCCAGTTCCAGTGGCCCAGAGGTACTAGGACCCACTTGTCGTCAGGGTAGCTGTGCTTGAGGGTTCCATCTCGGTTGAGACCTTCCGTCCCCCATTGGGAAATGGCCGAGTCGAACTCCTCCTTCTCTAGTGCTTGCCATTGGAACAACGTTCCACCACCGCCCACATTGCTGGCGTCGGTCACCAGGATAATCTCCCCTTGTGCCCTAGGCACGCCAAAGCACTTAGCGTTGGCCACCTTGTCTTTGAGCTCGTCAAACGCTTGTTGCTCTTGTGGGCCCCAGCGCCAAGTAGTACTCTTCTTGATCAAGTCCGTCAGAATGGCGCTGGTGTAGGTGAAGTTTTTGATATGGCGGCGATAGAAGTTGCACGCCCCAATGAAACTGCGTACATCATGAAGTCCTTTCTTGGGGTCTTCGTGTCGTACCTTAGCGTCCATCAGGGGTTTGGCCTTAGAGGCCGCTGGGGTCCACCACCCATAGCCAACGTCAAACCCCAGGTACTGCATGGTCTCCTGCATGAACTCACACTTCTCCAGCTTGAGTCGTGTGTGGTTCTCTTGGCAGACTGCAAAGAACTCACCCAAGAGCTTTAGGTGGTCCACCTGGGTATTGGTCCCGAGGCATACATCGTCCATGTGTGCTTCCATCTGGGCCCCACGGGATATAAGTTCCTGCACCTTAGGTCACCTTCGTAGGATGGACAAGATCTTGTTCATCAGCTCTTGGAATAGAGCGGGTGCGTTGGCCACGCCAAATGGCATGACCTTCCACTTGAACACCCTCCCCTGAGGGGTGATGAAGGCTAGTAGCTCCTGAGCGTTGGGCGTCAGGTCCACTTGCCAGAATCCGCTCCTCTTGTCCATCTTAGTCTTGTAGCGACAGGAGGCTATCTTCTCAAGGGTAGACTCCATATTAGGAATGGACCGTGAGTGGTTCAGCGTTTTCTTGTTCAGCTCTCCGTAGTCCACTACCAGCCGTTTGGCTGTAGCTGGCTCAGCTAGCACTACACAATCCCCATATATGGGCCAACTCCTTAAAACCGGTTTGTTTTCTCTGTTTGAAACGGGCACCCTCAAAATATACACAAAAATGGTATTATACATGAAAAATGAACTTTTGTCCTCAAATACCCCCCATGGGGTTTGAACCCACACTCTACCAACCTTAGAGTTGTGTTTTTCCTCTAAGCTACGACCTGTCGTCGACGATCTCAGAGAAAACCGTAGTATAATAAAAAATTTGGAAAATCAGTACTCCTTACATGCTCCAACCACTATTAACCTCCCATGCTCTTAAAACCGGTCACGCGCTCACTGAGTTGTTCAACTAGTGATTTGCTGTACCCAGAGCTTTGATTTCTGATGCAATCCAAAATGTTTTAAGGATATAAATTTTAACAAAATGACAGAAGAAAATGAGACACTGGATTTTCACGAGTTCGTGCTGAAATTGCCGGATTCGGCGTGGAACCTGAGTTCTGAGTCGTTGGAACATGCAGCACAGTTGGCAAAGGAAGGCGCAATGAGTGGTCTCAGTCCTTGGCAGGCAGCGTCACTGTATTCCAAACTTACAGGAAAGAAAACACTGGCCACTGTCAAAGACACGATGGCCTTGGTTCGTGATGCCTTACTCACCTTAAAGGGCGACGACATTGGCAGAACAGGAACGTCGTCGCATCGCGAAGACGTCTTCTTGGCATGCGAAACTTTGAGCGGTCCCAAGGACCACGCTGGCCCCGCGTCGGACAAGGAGTCCACGTTCGTGTGGCGCGATGAGGTTCTGTCGCTTCCTTCACGCTTGTCTGCACTCCTGGAAGAGCGAAAGGTTTTGCAAGACGAGTTTCGCAGAAAAAAGATGTTGAAGCACTTGCCAGTGTTCGACGAGTTCCATAGGGCAGCTGTTAATAACGCGCCAACGCACAAACATCCAGCGGACGCAGAGAAGCGTCGTTGGGAACAACAGGTAAAAGACGCCATGCGAGTCCTGGGAGTAGTCTTAACACGCGAAGATGACACAACGGTAGCTCCGGAAGCACCTGTTTCATTGGTACTATGTGAACATTTGTTTGCAATGTTGGGTGCGTTGGACTACAGCATCCAAAGCTCCCGGCGAGTGGCAGTAGATAAACGGTTTGAACAACCTGCGATTGCACCAGAGTTACTCTCGAAGGATGACATGTCACTACTTCAGTCGCGCAACAAATTACAAAAAGACCTGAGAGGCACGCGTTTCTCCCCTTACTCGCATCGTAGTTCTTTCCGTTCGTTTTCAACACGAGGTCGTTTTGATCCACGGAGATCTGGCAAAGGAGGCAAAGGCAAAGGTAAGGGTTTCACCCAAAGATTTGTGCCACGTAACGACAAGTTAGATGAACGACCACAGCAGTAGCTTGACTGTAGAGGATTTATTGGCACCAGCCGTGTGCGTGCCACCACCGATCCATCCCCACCTGCCACTCTATTTGCGCTGTCGTGCACAATTGCATGAATGGGAAACGTTGAAGGACACATACGCGGCGTCAGTGATTCGCAATGGGCTGCAGCTTGATTGGGTTGACGGTTTTGATCCGGATCGACCAACCGACGACTTCCGTCCTCGTTCTTCCCACGCAGAGGTAACCGACCCTGAATTGGTAAAACACGTTTTGGATGCAGTGCAACAGGGTTGCATGGAATGCGTCGAGCGCAAAGACATTAAGTGTTGTGCAAGTATGTTCGCAGTGGACAAAGCGTCAGACGAGGCACATCCTGAGGGAGGCCGTCGACCTATCACCAATTTGAAGAACGTGAACCAGTTTGTACAGACCACCTATTTTCGTTTGGTCACTCTGTGGGGCATTTTACCGTTCTTGAGACCCGGTCAGTATGCTTGCAAAATTGACCTGAAAAGTGCTTATTTTCACATGGGTATCCATCCGCGGGATCGACCTTATTTGGGGGTCTACGTCGACGGTGAATTTTACAGGTGGTGCGTTTTGCCGTTTGGATTAAACGTTGCACCACGGGAATGGCAACGCCTCATGCAACCAATTTTAAATACCGTGCGTGAACGCGGAGCACTCGTTTGGGTCTACTTGGACGATTGGCTCATCATTGGCAATACTTACCGTGAATGGCTGGAACACACACGTTTTTTGGTACAACTTTTGCATCGGTTGGGTATATTGGTCAATGTCCCAAAATCATGTTTGGAACCGTCGCAAGAAATTATAATGCTTGGTTTTATGCTGAACTTCAGGGAAGGATTCGTCGCGGTACCTCCAAATCGCCTACAAGCAATTTTTCGGGACGTGAACAGACTGGCACACAGTCACACACCATCAGTGAGGCGATGCGCCTCCGTTCTTGGAAGAATCCGTTCCTTGTTGTTCGCCATGCCCCATATCCGACTCCTCAGCGACGCCCTGGCGGTGCACGTGGCGGTGGCAGTCCAGGCTGGCTGGGAGGCAGACGTGGCGCTCCCGGAGCGCGTGTCACGTCAGTTGATGGATCTGGCGGACGAGTTACACCAGTGGAAGGGACGCACCTTCGTAGTTTCCATGGGTCACGTCAGGGACATGTACTCGGACGCGTCGGATCTGGCGTGGGGCGGAGTCCTTCAAGGGAATGCCCAAGCAGCGTTCGGTTGGTTCCTGAATCGAGAGGAACACATAAACGTCAAAGAGTTCAGGGGAGCCCTACTGACGATTCAAGCGTATGCGCTGAGGGACACCACGCTGCGATTTTTCACCGACTCAATGGTCCTTTACTGGTATCTCCGCAAGTGGGGAGGTCGCAAGCCGCGGTTCAACGCATTGATTCTCCAACTGTGGAATTTTACACAAGCCAATCGCATCGAGATTCAACCGTTTTACGTGCACACCTCGGTAAATCCGGCGGACATTTGGTCTCGGCTTCGTTGGACACCGTCGGAGGCTACCTTCCCGTCGGACGTGTTGACTTGGATCCTGGAGGAGTTCAAAAGTTGGATTCAGCCGGAAATCGATTGGATGTCAAGGAGTTCCAATGCGGTGTGCAGCAAGTTCGTCAGTCCGTGTCCTCAGCCGGGGGCTTACGCCATCGATGTCTTCTCCCAGAATCTAACTTTACTTTCACCGGGGTGGGTCTTCCCGCCGTTCAAGCACATACCTCAGTTGGTCAACCAAGTGTTGGAGTCACCAGGGGTGGAGGTTCTCATGGCTCTGCCGTACAGGCCGCGCGAAGTTTGGTGGAACCTATTGATGAAACACGTGAAGTTCGCAGTGAACACGTCGGAGTTCCGGTTGCAAATGCCAGACGGCACAGAGACACAACCACGTTTCGTGTTGACCTTGGCGTATGTTTGCGTGAATACTATCAATTGCGAGGAGCTACCAACGAAGAGGCGACGCTCATCATCAATGAAATCGGGAAGGACACCTTGAAACGTTACAATTCTGCGTGGCACATGTTTGGTACGTTCTTGTTACAAGACGCGGCGCTTGCTCCACTGTTAAAGGTGGAGCGCTTTGGTCAAATCCCACTGATGACGGTGGCGGTGCAACTTTTAAAGTTTTCACGCACGCATTCTTTAAGTGCTGGGCGTATGGCGTATTCAGCAGTGTGTTTATTCCCGTGCTTTTCGCAACTACGTTTCGAGGGTATGCTACGCAACTTGAAACGTGACTGGTTCGTCAGTGTTCCTCATTATCATCGTTTCTATGATGTACGGCGTCTTATACAAGTCATGCATCAGCAACCTGTGGAGACGGAAGCTCAGCTGCGCTTGCAAGCCATTTTGTCCTTGAGATTCTTTGCCTTGCTCCGAGGCGTTGATCTGGCGCGATCACGTAGGGATATCCAACGCGCTGCTCAGCCTTGGTTCATTTCTGCTAAGCGCAAAGGGAGGAGATACTATGCACGTTATCCTATTCACAATGTTACGCCACCGTCAATTGATCCGCAGCGCTGCTTAGCGCGTTATTTGGAAGCTACTGGTGATTACGAGGGTTCTGAGATTTTTGTGTCCCTACGAAAGCCACGGAAGCCTTTATCGTCTGATACCATCAACGGTCTCACTACTCGCTGGTTAAGGAAACACCTACTGGGATTGGGGGAACTGGAGACGGATTCGTTTTCCGCGCATTCTACACGAGGAGCAGCAGCAACTGCACTAATCTATCTTGGCGTGGATCCGCATGTGGTAGCGGCATTGGGTGATTGGTCCTGTTACGATACATTCAGGAAGTTTTACGACAGGACCAGAGCTCTGTTGCGCATCACGCAAGTTCTGGTCCCTCCTGATCTGGCGACTGGGGAAGCGGCGCGCGCTTCGCGCCTGGCGATTAATTAATTCTTATATAAGGGTTCAGTTCACGGGAGCTCAGTTCTTCCGTTCTGTTGCCCATATATGGGGATTGTGTAGTGCTAGCTGAGCCAGCTCGGATTTACCCGAATAGGTGAGGAGGAAAGAAGAGATGGCGAAGCAATAGCACTACACAAGACACATATATGCCCACCCTGTCCCTCCCTTAAGTTCTTCGCTCACCGTGAAAAGCAGTTGACACTTGGGTCGTCGGTTGCCACGGTTTTAAGAGCATGGGAGGTTAATAGTGGTTGGAGCATGTAAGGAGTACTGATTTTCCAAATTTTTTATTATACTACGGTTTTCTCTGAGATCGTCGACGACAGGTCGTAGCTTAGAGGAAAAACACAACTCTAAGGTTGGTAGAGTGTGGGTTCAAACCCCATGGGGGGTATTTGAGGACAAAAGTTCATTTTTCATGTATAATACCATTTTTGTGTATATTTTGAGGGTGCCCGTTTCAATGAAAGGTAGCAAAGGGCACCAAAGGAGCAGAAAACAGAGAAAACAAACCGGTTTTAAGGAGTTGGCCCATATATGTGTCTTGTGTAGTGCTATTGCTTCGCCATCTCTTCTTTCCTCCTCACCTATTCGGGTAAATCCGAGACCCAGGTTTAGCCACCAGGAAACAGGGGCTGCCGTGTTGGGGGTAGTCCCCGTTCTTGTACTCCAGGACTAGGCCAGCGTCGATACATTCTTGTATCTGTCGCTCAATCTGGTCGGCCTGCTCTTTCGGAGCTGGATAGGGTCTCATCCGGATCTTGTGACCCACGAACTCGGGTTTCAGCTTGAGGTCCATCTGTCCAGCTTGTCACATGAGGCTGGAGGGGGTAGTTCTCTGAACACCTCCGGATAGGTCCTTATAAGCGTCTGCACCCGCGGGTCCAATAGCTTGATCTTGTCCTCCATGTCCTCGTCAGAGTGTAAGTTGCCTGCCCCCTGAGTAATAGACGTCGGGAGGTGATCCTCCACCGACTCTTCGCCCTTGGTAGTATCCTTCAACCCTTGGTACGCATATAGTAGGTCTCGTTCAATCATCTCCGATGGACGATGGCAACATAGGCACGCTCGAGGGGCTTCACATACACATTGCTCCGAGAGGTCGTCTTCCTCTGGGGTCCTCACATGGGCGCCCCACACGCTCTTCATGAGCTTGAGATCTACCTCCCTTTGCCAGGTGGTGATCTCCTGTTCGAGGTCCTCCTTCAATTGGGATAGATCTCCCATACGTCCTTGCTTCAGTGGCCATAAGCTGCGGGTAGGCTTAGCGTAGCATAGCTTTTTTGCCACCAACTTCCTCTTGGAGTCCACATACTCCCTTAGCCTGGATCAAGGGTCCAGCTCTTCGTCCACGGGGTCTTCCGCCCTCATGGAGAGTAGGGGTTTCAGTGGGGCGACGTACTCGGCGTTCTCCACTTCCTCCACACAGGTCTGCACGAAGAAGGCGTCTTGCTCGGTTTCGTCATCTGAGTGGATAGAGCTAGGTAGCTCGGATAGTCCACACTCAGAGACTCCATCAGGAACAGGTACATGGCAGGGAGAGTTGGGGGCGTTGGTGTTAGTCACGACGTATTCATCTCCTCCGGGTATAGTCTCAATAGCATCTTGAGGTCGTAGTTGATCCTTCAAGTCACCCAAGGCGAGTCCATCGCTTTCTCGTTGTATACCCTGGACCAGAGTCGAGTCCAGATCCTCCCAGGGGATGGAGGTAAGACCTCCATCCACCACGCTGAGCATACTCCCCCATCCGGGTTTCCCAATAGGCGTCTTACGCCCCAAAGCCACGTAGATGGCCTCATCAGGTAACCGAACAGAGTTGATAGTCAGCCTGTCCAGGAGGTTTCGCCAGTACTCGTTGCCCCCATGGGCTCCCCAATTGGGGGAACACAGGACCATACGGGAACGTTCCAAGGCCACCTTGGTCAAGACCTTCCCCAGTTCACTGAACCTGGGGTTCCCGTAGGCCATCCCGAAAGAGGGCCAGTAAAATTTGTAGCTGCAGTTCTTCCCCTTGCTGCAGTAAAGGTCCAGTACATGCTGCTTGTCGCTGGCGAACAACTGCACCCTCAGGTCTTCTCCAGAGTAACCCAACTCCTTCAGACCTTGGTCTAGGACTTCCCCGGATAGTTGATACTCCTCAGTTTTGAAGGCCGCCATCATGTTTGAGGGCTCCTCCTTCGATATTCTCAGGTAGCTCGAGGTATGTTCCGACTGCTCCAGTGGTACAGACTCTCTGCCACTGCCGTGGTCCACGTAGAGGAGGTAGGGCGCTTGCAGTGTCAGGGATTGAATCTGAGAGTGCTGCACGAAGGAGTTAGTCCCGAATACAAAGTCGAAGGCCTCAGTGTCCATCACATAGAACCGATGGGCGATAGTCCGGGAGCCCATAGGTACCTCCACTGCACAGTCCCTGCAGCTGTGCACCACATGTCCATCCCCCATTCGTATAGCCGCAGTGGTCATGGTGTTCTTCAGGCTCCCACAAGGTAAAGTTTTCTTGGCCACTATAGATATGGTGGCGCCAGTATCCAATACCCCCAGGTATTCACGTCCCCCTAGTCGGATACGTACCCAAAACACCAGGTCCCAGGCGCCACCGGAGCGGCCCCTTGTCAGAACTCCGCGGGACAGGTCACCTCGAACCCCTTGTTTCGCAGCTTGCGGGCCATCCTCATGAAACGGCTCCTCTTCTTAGCGTTGCCGTCATCGCACCTTCATGCTCACGCTTGGCTCCTTGTTCTCGCTGGGCCTGCGTCTGCGAGCGTGTGGTGGGACCAGACTGCTCTCCAGAGGGCTCGGAATTCCCCCCTGGATTAGGGTTAGGGTTGCCTCCGTTCTGGTCCGTGTTCTTGATGTCCTTGTCTGGCTGGTGGTTAGCGCCTCCTCCTCGTCCACCTTGACTTTTGTCTTGCCCTTGTCCACGTCCCTTCGACGTGCCCTTGCCGGAGTCATTGCCTTTGCCTTTGCCTCCACCTTTCCCAGAGCCTTTGCCAGGATCCTCACCCTTCAGCTTGGCCGACAGGCGCTGCTTGTCGTAGCACTCATCCTCGTAGTGCTTCCTCTTCCGACAGAAGGCACAGGTGATAGTACACCTGTAGTGATCCGGCAGCTTCGCCTTGCCGCCGGTGTTGGTCTCCTGCTGCTTCCCTTGGACTACGAAGCAGTCTCGCTGCTCGCAGTCAGGGGCGTGCTGCAGGTGGCCCTGCTCGTCTCTGGCATCACACCAGAAGAGCTCCTTGACGTTTTCCATGATACGGGCGTGTTTTGGGGTAGTCCCCTGCCCAGGTCTGGATCCTTGGTACCCTTCACCATGGCTTCCAGAGCCTCCACCTCCAGGACGGTAGTTGTTCAGGTGCTGGTCGCTTTCTTTCTCCAGCGCCAGCTCCAGGAGTAGTACACATAGATCCTCGTAGTGGAGGGCTCTAGCCTTGCGCTCTGCCGTTGAACGGCACTCGTCCCACAGCTGTCGAGGGAGCTTAGCCACCAACCAGAAAAGCAGGTCGTCGCTGCTGTAGGCACCGGGCGTCAATCGTCCAGCCCAGTGATCCAAGTCAGCCAATAGCTCAGAGACCCTGCCAGGTTTGGGGTTGTTGGGCAGCATGGGCAGGTTCTGGATCTCGGCCCTGATGGAGAGGTCGGTTTCATGGGTCGGGTACTGCCTCTCCAAGGCAACCAACACATCGGCAAAGGTGGCGGACTTAGTCACGATCTGTTTGACCTGCTTCTCCAAGTACTTGGTCTTGCAACACTGCAGGAGCAGATGGCACTTGACCCGTCCACTAGCGTGGGTTTGGCCGGTCAATCGGAGAAACCGGCCAAAATTCTCAGCGAACTCGCTGGGGTCCTTGCCTGTGAACTCAGGCAGGTTCACCACAATCTTGAAGGTGGCAATAGCCTTAGCCTCCTGAGACCTGTGTCCCCCAGGGCGTTGGGTCTTCTTCTTCTTCTTCTTCTTCTTTTTCTTCTTCCCACTTGGGTTCTCGGCGTCCTCCGGGTCGTCGTCCTCCGAGGGCGAAGCAGAAGTCATCGACGGCGGTTCATCATCGGAGGCATATCCACCTAGGTCACTGGAGCCGTAGGGCTCCACATCCACCATTGCCCTCAGGGCTGTCAGCCCCAGCTGGTCCAGCTCGGCTCTCGTAGAATTCCCCACGTGACTGTAGGGTGGCTGGGCCGTCCTCGGCACAAAAGGGCTTCTAGGTATCGCTGCAGGGGTCGGCATCGGTCGGCTCCTCAGGCTCCCCAGGGTGTTTGTCAGCCCTGCCACCAGGTGGTTGGCCTGTACTCGATGGGGTGACATTCCCACCGTGGTAGGTGACGCTTGGGGCGGTATCAGGGGCTCCAGTTTATCTCAAATCTCTTGAGTGAGGTCGCCAACAATTTTAGAGGTGGCTCCTCGGAGCACCTCGTTGATCTCCGACCGCGTCAGGGACCTGTTGGAGGATCTCCCCGATCCTCTACTCCTGCTGCCGCATGACTCAGGTCCTCTGCTCAACCCACTCAAGGTTGCATACCCAGGAACATCCACATAGGCTCCTGTAGCGGGTAGAGGATGGTGATAGTCAGCCGCATACCATCGCGGCGCAGAACTGGAGGTCACCGGCTCACTGGTAGTAGTTGCCTCTGGAAACGCAGTGGTAGGTGGGTTCACACCATAGGCAGCGTACGTAGGCACACCAGTAAAGCCTATGCCCTCAGCCATAGGCGGGTTGGTTATGGGTGTGGATGTTGCAGTGGCTGGGTCTGGAGTTGGGAGTGTGGTGGTTATAGGAGAGGGTGATGCGTGGAGGCCAGAAGCGCTTGGTGCGCCCTCAAAGGTATGATCATTCGTCGGGTCGTGCCCTTGGTCTGCTCCTTCGTCTGCTATGCTTTCTCCAGCATCCTTCTCTCTCTCTCTCTCTTTCTCTTCACAGGATGGGTGTCCACCTCCTCGACTGAGAGGGCCCGGAAGGCCGACTGAAGTCCTTCCATCGAATCCTCCGCCACGTCCACTGGCCCATGTAAGCGCTCCGAAGGTACAGCGCTAGGTCCAGGTCCAGGTTCACCAGGTGCTGGCATTCCTGGTGCCTGAGGCGCCGTCTTCACATCGGTGTCCTCTTTCTTGGTGTCCATATTCGTTCGCCCTTCTTGCTTATATATGACTGATCCGGGCGCACTGGATGTACGGCACGGGGTTGCTGCCGGTACGCAGAGACAGTCTGCCTCTTGCTACCAGAAGGTTTTATAGTGAATTCAACACTGTGTGTTTGTTGTGCCTCTCCTTATGCTTGCTGCTGGTGTAAGGTTTCCTGCTGCTTGTTTTTGATGAGGAAAATGTTTTATTTGCTGAAATACAACCAATCCAGGATAACCCAAGCCAGAGATAAGCAAGTAGAAGAAAATCAGGATCAAAGCATGAAGGGCTGCAGTCACAAAGAGTTAGATAAAGAAAACTATCAACAATAGACCACAGCAGTTAGCATACATTGCAACTCAGGATGAAATATTTTACATGCTTGAGAAAACCTGATGGGAAAACTGCCCCAAGGGCTCACTCTCATCCACAGTGCCATCTTGAGATGTGCACTCTTTGTTTTTGGGTCCCATAGGTGCTGAGGTGGCATGGCATGTGGCGATGAGGTCACTGCCATGTCACATGGGATATTCCTACTTAGCTAGGCTGACTCAGTATTGAACCTAGGACCTCTCAAAAAGAGGTGCCCCAGCCCCCTAGGGTGCATACCACTAGGATAGCTAAGAATTCATGAGAAAACATAGATAAATTCATAGGCTCTGCCTTCAGTATATCAGTGCCTCAGCAACCCAGGAAAAGATGTTTTAGTGCCTATAGCTTGGGGATAAAGGGGTCCACACCACATCCTAATTTAGTGTTTGGTTCCATAGGTCAAAATGTGTTATCACCCCTTTTTTTTGGGCCAATAGTAAGATAGAAATGCCTGTGTGCTTAGAGCACCTCTAATACAACTAAAGTATACCCTGAAGCATTGGAAAAGCACTTTTTCGTACTCACTCAAATAAACCCGTGGCCCAGAAACCTGATGCTCTAGCGCGGCCTGCTTCTAATAACATGCCACTGTCTGAGCATGACACTCAGGAACTCCGACGGCTGTTGTACCTGAAGGCCCAAGGTATTGAGCGCCAGGAGCGGCTGCAATACCTCAGACAGACCTGGAAATCCTCCATCTGGTCTGAGAAGGACGATGATTCCTACACGCTGCCTGACCCTGAGATACCCCTAGTGTATTCTCTGCACTATGGGCAGCAATGTCCTCCTGAGTGGGACGATGGTTCTGTACCTGCCAAAACTGCTGATCGGCAGAAAAAGAAAGAGTATGGAAAGAGCAACCTCCATGCTGAGGAGGATTTCCTGCACAAAATCGAGAGTCTTAACCTTGACCCCCGACTGAAGAAACCGCTCCTAACCTATGAGGAGGTGTTGGGCGCATTGCCGCCCCCCCTTTCTTGTAAAAAATTGGTCCAGATGGACCTGAAACTGAAACCTGAATTTGAGAAGACGCAAGTGAGGCGTCGTCCCTACCCCGCTCCACAGGAACAGGTTGAAGAAATCGAGCGCCAGATCCAGGAATGTATTGATGCTGGCCTCGTGGAAGAATATAAGAAAGGGGACCACCCCCATCACTGCAGTCCCTGTTTCCTGGTTGCAAAACCAGGATCGACTGCCCTACGATTGGTTGTTGACTATGGTGAGGTCAACAAGAAAACCGTAAACCACTCAGGGAGTATTCGTAACATGGAAAATACCCTGAAGCGTATTGCCAAATGCGGGTAGAAGACCAAAATGGACAAACACAGTGGTTTCTGGCAGGTTGACCTAATCGCCGCAGCTCAGGAACTCCTGGCCGGTATGTTGGTGCTCTCGTCACAGTGCCCGCTCCTGGGATCTAACCCTATTGTCTGGCTCTGTGACCAGGAACCAGTGAGGTCTTTTCAGAAGGGCCCACCACCGGAGAAAGCGAAACTAAAGCGGTGGTGGACTTACCTGAGCCAGTTCAGGCTGACAGTTCATCATATCCCTGGTATAAAAAAAGAACTGTCTGACTATATATCGCGCAATAACTTCGATGCGCTTATAGGTGAGAGCTCTGAAGCACTCGCCAAAGAGGCTTTCTAGCCAATGGATGTCGAGCTTGACCTGTCCATGCGCACCGCTGTAATCCTCGAGGGTTGGAGCCTTACAGATTATTATTCAGAGTATAAAGAAATTCTCCAGACCCTCAGCACTGGTCTCGAACCCCGTGTCATAGACGGGCACCAGTTGTATAAAAACAACCAGTACCTCTTCTACGAGGACCGTATTGTCGTACCTGAGGCCCGACTTGATGGGTGCCTACAGTGGTCCCATCTCAGCTCAGGTCACACTGGCGCTAATCGCTCATTGGACTTCTTTCGCAAGTGTTTCTACTCTAGTCTAACCCTGACTGAACTGAGGTCTCGTATGCACACCATTGTGGATGCTTCTGGCTGTCATACCAGCAAGCAGAGCAACAGTAGGGATAGGGGACTGATTTCCAGCTTACCCATACCCTATTGTGCTAACTCTCTTCTCTAGGCGGATTACATCCACGGCCTACCTCGCTTCGGCGGCTATGATAGTTGCCTCGTGGTCACCTGTGGCCTGTCTCGCTTCACCCGTATGTTCCCTTGCAATGAAAGAATCACAGGTGAGCAGACTGTGAAAATGTTGGTCGAACAATGGTTCGAACCCTATGGGGCACCTAAGCAGGTGGGCTCTGATGAGGATGTACGCATCCGCAGTGACATTGGGTGGTACAAACAAGTGCTGAATGCCCTCAACGTGGAGGTAACCACAGGTGTGCCCTATACCCACACGTCTAACCCTCTTTGTGAGAGACAAAACCGTGTGGTGGAACAGAACCTGAGAATCCTGATGAAACAGGAACGTACCAAAGACTGGGTACGCCTAGTGCCCTGGGCAGTGCTGACCATCAACTCTCAGAGGAGCTCTTCTACGGGTCTCATCCCCCACGAACTGTTCCCTGGAGGACGACCTGCCTGGTTCTTCAAAACCCCCTTTCCTGAGGACTTCAAGAGCCCTGTTGGGGATTGACTGGAACACAAGCAGTCTATGGCTAACCAGGCTCGGACTAACCTGAAACACATCCGTGATCGTAAACTGAGCCGGCGGAACCGCCTATGGCGACCTGCCAGCTTCAAGGTTGGTGACCTTGTTTTGGTACACCATTCACGCCTACCCTCCTACCCACGTAACTGCCTACAGGACCCTTTTTTTGGGCCCTATCGTATCATCAGGATAGATGGATCTAGGATCCAGGTCAGGTGCAGTCCAGGTCTAGGCAGTGAACTGCTTCGTGCGCCCCAACAGTTGAGGCACTATCACTCCCCTGACGATTTGTCCTGGGATGAGTGGCGCCTCAGCGACAGTGAGGCCGAGCGTATCGACCTAGAGAATGCTGCCAGCCCGGAGGAGGCAGACGAACTCGAAGAGATGACTGCTGATGAGATGGCAGTTGATGGTTACTACGTGGTTGTAGGTATTGCTCGCCACAAGTATAAACAGGGCTGGAAATTCCTAACCCTGTGGGATGGCTATGGGCTTTCTGAGGCGACCTGGGAACCCATGTCAGCCCTTATACAACCAGATGGGAGTATCAACCCCATCTTCCGCTCCTACCTCGTTGAGAGCAACGAGGGTCAGCTACTAACCCGTGCTGAGACTCTGTCCCAGCGTAAAAAGAAAAACTAATTTCACTGTGTCAGTCTACTGACTGTCTTCTAACCTTGCAAGGGCAGTGAGCACTCCTGTGCAGATGTGCCTGCGTGTGTGTGTGAGAGCAGTTGTCACAGTTGCCCCGCATTGCATCGCAGGACAGGACCGTTAGCCCCCCGTGACAACCACACCCTGGCCGAAGGCCATTGGTTTTACTCAGACCACTGCTTTCAGAGCACTGCACTTACCCTGTCTGTGCCCTGCAGTCCCATGACTATGGTTTCCAGCTTGAACCAGATGGCCGCTTATCAGGTTTGCAGCCACCCAGCGAGTGTGTGCCTTGTTGACCATGTGTTGCATGGGGACTGCCCTGATGTAATGGCCTTGGGAAGCCAACGAAGAACGGTGGCTTACTACTCCAGGGGGGAATGACAAGCAAGGTGTTATGAAGCAAGGTGTGTCTTCCCTGCTTGGGGACAAGCGTGCCCACAGTTAGGACCCCTGACTGGTCCAGACCCATGGGGTTCTACCCTTCCTTACAGCGTTTACCATACCCCTAAGTGTGCTACGTATGTCTGTATGTGTCTCACTTCTCTCCCCGGCGTGGCTGCTGGAGACCGGGCTTCGCTGACGTTGGACCGAAGGTCTCAATCACGTACTATTACCACTCCAATGGCGCCCAATTTCTGTGCTGGCGCCTATCCTTGGGGGAAGACGGCAAAAGTTCTACCTACTAGAGGGGAGGGGTGGCCATGTGTGCTAAGGGCATGCAAAACGCCCATTTATCTAAGGGCCAAAAGCTAACGCACTCCCCTGCCCACGTGGAAAAGCACGCGGGACAGGAGACACCACTACACTACACTCACTAACACCAGCACCAGCCTTCGAAGGCAGGGTGAGCACTCATTACTTGCACTCATCACCTGCCAGGCTTGCTGACCCTAACCCCTACACACGCTACTTGGGGCTGCTGTCAAAGAGGTCACGGGTCCTATTGACCCCCCTGTGAAAGAGCAAGAGAACACAGCGCTACTAAGCAACTGTGGCCTAACAGGGACGCCACTACGCGTTTCCCTGTCAGGGCTTGGAGGGAAGGAGTGCACAGTATGCGTGCACAGCGTGTATGTCGATGAAGTCGGACTGCACTCGCCACTCACGGCGGAGTTGCAGTATGTTGTTTGTTTGTGAGCTGCGCAGCATTTTTTAGCGCTGCAAGGGACTGCACCAATCACCCTCACCTGCCCACCTGCAAAGCAAAGGCCAATGGCTTGGGTTTGCGGCTGAGGAACCAAGACTACCTCCACGTATTATACGCTTCTCAGGTAGCCCTATAATACACTGTCCTCAAACCCAAGTACAAACAAGCAAGCTTAAGGAACTCCACCCGTTCTCTTATAGAACGTGGGGTGGAGTCCCTGGGTAACCTAAACAAGAGTTATACCGTGCGCAACACTCGTGGCCTACCCTTTAATGCGTCATATGCATGCACAGGTATGCACAGGTTTTCCAGTTCCACTTTCTCTCTCCTAATTTTAACCATCACAACCAACCACAACGTGACTCAACCAGGAGGTGAGCTCCTCCTCACCTATGATTTTAAATCTCATTTTGTCACATAACTCAGTATCTGCGCATTTTTGCAATCAGCATGGAAATCTCTACATGACGGCGAAGTTGATTTTTGAAAATTCGAATCTTTTGGAGAATGCATTTCTGATCTGGCATCGCACTCATTAAGGATTTCCCGTAATCGCAGATTCATTCGCGATTTAGCGGCAGCGACGTGAGCGTAAATAGTTTGTTTGGTCGATTTGGGGCGTACCTTCCACGGCACGCAGGAACTGAGCATATGGGGTTGCGTAACTAAGCATACTCCACATTCTGAGCACATTTCTGGTCCCCTGCCCTCCCCAGCCGTAACGTTATAGGCAATTTTCATCCTTTCCCCCCCCTTTTGACACTAAAAACGGCTACAAACGGCCTTTGTGCGCTCCATAGAACCACGACACCCATACAAGGGCAATGCTCTATTGTTAGATGGCCTTTGAACAGGCATTGCATCCAAATAAAATGCTTGTAGCCCTCGTTGCCATCAAGTTATAACACGAATGTGGTTATGTAGAGGAAGGACCTGTTCGGAAGGTGACAATGCCATTTAGGAAGCATAGGGGGTAGTATGAACAAAAAAAACAATCAAAGGGCGATGTATGGTGATAGCACCATGATGGAACACACATTGTACCATGTTGAAAGCCTCTATGTTGCATTGCCATGAGGATATGTATCTTTTGTGCGTGCATTTTGCTCGTATGCATGGACATTCTTGGTGCCTTTTGACACTAAAAACGGCTACAAACGGCCTTGGTGCGCTCCATAGAACCACGGCACCCATACAAAGGCAATGCTCTATTGTTAGATGGCCTTTAAAGGGGCATTGCATCCAAAAAAAAGCTTGTAGCCCTTGTAGCCGTGAAATTATAACATGAATGTGGTTATGTGGAAAAAGACCCTGTTTGCAAGGTGAAAATGCCATTTAGGAAGCGCAAGGAGTACTATGAACAAAACAAACAATCGTGAGGACCCCCCTATTTTGGGGGCGCTGAATCCAAAGAATATGCTTTCGGAGTCCAAAAAATTGCTTTTTGGGTAAAGTTGTATGCAGGTAGTTAGTGCCACATCTGGTGAAATCTGGTAAAACGCCCCCCCCCCCCCCGGGGGGCCATTTTTGGGAAAAAACGGGTAAATGAGCCTTTTGAAAATGTTGTCGTGAGGACCCCCCCTATTTTGGGGGCGCTGAATCCAAACAATATGCTTCTGGACTCCAAAAAGTTGCTTTTTCGGGTACTTTTTGAGTAACGTTGTCTGCAGGTAGTTAGTGCCACATCTGGTGAAATCTGGTAAAATGCCCCCCCCCCCCCCCGGGGGGCCCATTTTTTGGAAAAAGCGGGTAAATGAGCCTGTTGAAAATGTTTTCACGAGGACCCCCCCTATTTTTGGGGCGCTGAATCCAAAAAACATGCTCCTGGAGTCCAAAAATTGTTTTTTGGGTACTTTTTGAGTAAAGTTGTATGCAGGTAGTTAGTGCCACATCTGGTGGAATCTGGTAAAACGCCCCCCCCCCGGTGGCCATTTTTTGCAAAAAACGGGTAAATGAGCCTTTTGAAGATATTTTCATGGTGACCCCCCCTATTTTGTGGGCACTGAATCCAAAAAACATGCCTTTGCAGTCCGAAAATTGCTTTTTGGGTACTTTTTGAGTAAAGTGAAGTTTTGGCCCGTAAAATCCTAGGTGTGGGCTTACCTACCTTACTCACCACGCATCATGTGAATGCCCAAGATGACACGAGCGCAAAACAACCCTAAGCGCTTCAACGATCCTACGGCGAACTATGAACAACCCTAACCGATTATTGCATTGTGTGTCATACATGCTCTTTGGACTTTGTTTCCTGCAGAGAAAGGAGAGAGAGTGGCGCACTGCACAGCACAAAACGAGCCTAAGCGTTTTGAGCAACCCTAATTTAGCGCTACGGCAACACGAAACACGAGCATGCACTTTCTTTTCTTACCAGTGAAGAGAGGACAAGGGTGGATGGGGACACAGGGAAAGCGACACAGCGTGTGAATGCCTCAATTAGGCACATGCATCGCAGGCCCAGCGCATACACTAACCCTACGTGCGCGCTGCGCGCTCCATTCACTTCGCATACCTTGCATTTCTGTTTTGACCTGTGCAGAGCAAAGGAGGTGAGCACCCGAACCCCCAACGAACACAGCGGTGACAACCCCAAGGTTGTAATGAAGCAACCAACACGAACGCAATGCATGCGTATGAAGTGACACGGACATGCCTGAGAAGTAATTTGTCCACCTGCTCTGTGGTGTGGGTTCATTTTCAATGCTTTTTCCTAAAGTTTGTAAAAATTTTGATGCAACTGTACAAAAATTTCTTTTACAACTTTAAAAACTACGGCCCATACCTTCCTTTTCTGGAGCCGTTTACGCTTGCGCAACCCTTTTTCTGGAGTCCGCTTCTGTTCTGCTTGTCTGCGACTTTAGGTTTTAGTCTAAAAGTGACAATTTCTAACGTCTTTTCGTCAATTTTGACCGATTTGACTTCTTAAATCGCTAACCCTTTCGCTAAACCACAGGATTCACTCCCTGTTGGTTCCATTTTCCATTTTTTTCAGCTCCTGGAGATTTGTGTCCTCGATTAGGAGTATTCCTCCGCCCTGGCCCTTGGTCAGGAAGTTTACTAAAACGCTGTTTATACAGCGACAGCCGTCTGCATTAGAGCGTTCGACTGTACCCTAGTGGGCAAGCATGTGTGCTCTAGGGAGGCAGTCCTGGCTTCAACCCCACTACCCCCAAAATTTTTACCAAAAGGTTTGGTCGCAAGCTGGCGACTTTTGAGGAATGCCCCATCGAAAGGACAGCATTCACGGTGCATTACACTGTTTTTCAAGGGTACCGACAGTGTGATAGGCTTCTATGAACTGATGGCAATGTTTTTGGTAGGTTTAATGCATTTTCTGAGGGAATTTAGTGAAATTTGAGCCTTTTTCCTTGGTCCTACCAGCTTGATCAACGAGTACTCCAGGGGGGAGTAAGAAAACGTCGCTGCCATGTCTCTCTTGGAGGGCTTGTCCAGGCCAAGGCCCCCTTAAAACCCTTTTGTTGGTGACAAGACTTCCTTAAGTATTTTTATCACTCTTTTGAAGCTTAATGTACACTTTCTCAAAGTAACTAGGGTTAGAACCCTAGCCCTCCCCATGAAGTTCACTCCTACCAATCAACTGAGCGGAGGTATCTTCCTTCATGGAGGTTCTACCGAAATAAAAATAGGCACTTCATGCCTAAGGCCTTGGAGGTTAAGCCTAGTGGTCTCCCACCCCAAGACCCCTATACTCAATTGTTTCTACCACTTATTGTGGTTCTACCTTTTAACTGTTTCTGAATTCAGTTGCTTAGCCAAGTCATAATCTGTGTCTGGCCTAACTCCTATGCCCCATATTCCCAACCAGCTCCATTTTACCCAAAAAAGTGCACATGAAGTGCTTGATGCTAACTTGGAGGCTAGAGTCAGGCCAGTTTTCACTTAAAATCATTTGTTTTATCCATTTGTGATTGAATCTTTGTATTTAAGCCTGCTTTGTCTATCTGCAGCCCTTCTGTGTTACACTGGATTTCAATACTATTCATTGATTCGATCCACATCCTGTTCTTGCTCTACTTGCTGCTTTGGTTTGGGTTTTCAACATCAAAACCTGCAGGATTTCATCACAATCTATAGGGCAATAATCAAGGACATCTTTCTCTGTTACATCCCTATCAAAAATAGAGACGCTCACAAAGAAAATTCGAAAAATTGGTAAACAATTCTCAACACATGAAATCGCCAGCGAAACTAATCCTAAATGATGATCTTTCGATCCCGCGACCTCGGCAGAGTCGCCCAGGGCAGAATAAATACAACAAAAAGAGCATTAAAAATCACACATGACAACTAAAACACAAATTGATAAATCCTATTACACTCCCCCTCTAAGCTACAACATACCGTCCCACATATGTTGTCGCTGATATAAACCTAAGAGGATTGGCAGTTTGTGACACGTGTAGACACTAAGATACCCGACAACACACTGTGCTGTCCCATACTGTGCATATCTCAGTGCAGTGCATGTGAGCCACAGCTGGTGCACAACACACAACCAAATGTGTACACACCAACAAGTGCATCTACGGTCAACCAGGAAATCCTTGGGCCCGCCCAACATGTACCTCGTGTAAAAATGTGTAAAAATGTACTGGGCTCCGGCCCGCGGTTTAAAAGAGAAATACTACACACAAATAGTTGGCTGTTGCTGTGTACCTCATACACATAACTTAATGGCTAACACTGTATCACTGTGAACTGTAGCTGTGAACAAAGAGAAAACGCCACAACACTGCTAAAACAAACATGGTACTACTGATAACGGGACTACCTCAGTGACATGATATCTATTACAATGAGAGAATGGGGGATCTGGACATACAGCACGTCAATGTGGGCGTAGTTGTAATTGTGGTGTGGTGTGATAGGAGTGTTTTGGTTGGTTCCTTTGTCATATGAAAAAACATAAATCCCACTCCAATCTGGGTGCTCAAACCAAAATCCCCATCCACTTGACAGAGGCGCACCATCACAGCGCTGAATCCACTGACAGATAGCAAAAACAGAGGCAAGGCCATATATGCATAGGCAAAACACATTGCAAAAAACCCCACGACAGACTGTAACCCCCCACGAATGTCAGACCCAATTTTCACTTAGATGCATCAAATCATCACGTAGATTCAAGATGTGGCAAACACTGCCCCAGCACTGTCTGCAGACAAACAGGGAACGTAAAGCCATTGGCTTGCTGAACACCAACAAACAACCAGCAAAAACAGACTAACTCTGGTGCTCATGAGCACCACAAAACAGCCAGCGTCAGATCTGCCGAAAAAAAGCAATATAAATATACAAGTAAAACTGCGAGTAGAGGTAAACATACACACGTGTGCGCTGCTCGTCAGCACCGCACCAGTACTGGTGTGCGCTAGCACCAGCACTGTGTCTGCATGTCAGAAAAAGCCAAAGCCGCGGCCTCACTGCCGCCTAAAAAAATAAACCAGATCCATGGTACAAACCACTGACCTGCCTCCATTCAAATCCATCAATGTAAAACATATAAGCACACATATGAAAGCAAAAATTAATAACCCCAACTGGTTCAGCATACCCAAATGCACAAAGGCTCGACGGCTGTTGGAGTTCTCATCCTTCTACAAGTCCTGGATGCTGACGGAGGAGGACATGGGCAGTCTTCAGGAACTGCTCATTCCCCACAAAGTTCGCATGACCACGAAGTTCACTTTAGGACAACCCAAGAGCGTCGCTGCACTTCACCAAGCGCTGCCAAACGTCGCCAAGCTTTGCCGAATGCTGATGCGTGTCGCCGAGCGCTGCTGCGCGTACTTGAGCGTCAAAGTTGAGGTACCTCAAAATTCCACGTCACAATGAAACACGCAGCAAAAGACAAACAAAGATGATCATGAGAGAAAGCTTACCCCAAGAACTGGTGCCCCACTCGATGATACCCGTGCAGCACCAACCCATAGGCGCAACATACCATGCTCCCCACTACCAGTACGCCGCTGCACAGCGACGCAAACTCCAGCTTGTTGCGAATGCAGCCTACGCTGCTGGTTGAACTTGAACAAGTTTTTTGAACTGTAATTTCTTCCATGGTAGGAAATCTTTCCGGGGTATTTTCAGGGACCTTGCCTGTCACCACAAACAGTTTTCCACTGTTAACCCTGAAGCCAATATACTCCTATGGCCCATAGATGTCAGACGGATTTGCAAAAGTTTTCTGCTCGCAATACTTCTTGGAATTAAAGGTCACCACTTTGCAGAAATCCCAAAAACAAGCATGGCCAGCACCAACACCTCAGCAGCACGCATCTCAAGTCGATACCACTGATACACGACGGCGATCCATCTTTGTCCCCCAAAGTTCAACCAGCAGCAGCTGGTTCAAAAAACAAGCTGTTACATCCCTATCAAAAATAGAGACGCCCACAAAGAAAATTCGAAAAATCGGTAAACAATTCTCAATACATGAAATCGCCAGCGAAACCAATCGTAAATGATGATCTTTCGATCCCGTGACCTCGGCAGAGTCGCCCAGGGCAGAATAAATACAACAAAAAGAGCATCAAAAATCAGACATGACAACTAAAACACAAACTGATAAATCCTATTACACGGATTTGCCTCCCACAAAAATGCCATTAGCATTGGCGTTAGGGTTAGGGTCTGCCAAATTTGCTTTTTCTCCTGAAGGGCCAACCATTATGGTAGAGTTCTCCGTTCTACAAAAAAAAAGAGCGGGAAACCATCATTTAAGGCCACGGTTGGGCCCTCCACCACACAACATAGGCTCCACTTAGAGTTAAGCTTCAAAGAAGCTCAAAAAAAGAGGTGAAAAGCCCAACCGGTAATGTAGTCTTCTTTAAGCAATGACAAAGGAACAAAGTGACCCTATTGTTTAAAAAAAATCCGTACACAACGAAAAACCTTTCCAAATCCAAGCATCACTGAGCCATCTCTTCCCTATTGGTAGGCAAGACAAATACTGGGGGGAAAATGAGCGACAATGTGAGAACTTTATGGAGAGGGGGGGGTCCGGCGATTCCCATTCTCAAGTCCGTCATCGGGACTGCTGGAAACCCAAAAACGACCCTCGTCCTGTTTTTTGTGTGTTTGCCTGCTTGTAAGACGACGAATGAATATATCAGCATAATTGTGATTCAATCGGCCCATCGACAATGTCTGTCGGTCACGCTTGCAACATTTATGAAATTCGCACTTCTGTTTGTCACGGCACCTTTTCTGGCCACTGCACTACAAAGGCAATATGATGTTATCATAATTGTCTACGGTGTGTACCACATGTTTCTTCCTCCCAAAACTTCCACCCTTGAGGCTTCCTAGTTCCCATGCGGTTGTATAGTCCCAAACAAGATGAACATGGTGCTCACATTGATTCCCACTTCGTGTCCGCCCAGGTAAAGGTTATGATGGAAATGGGATTGGAATGTTCTTCAGAGGTTGTGATCGTGTCTGCTGACAGGAAGGCCGTAGTGCCTTGCGGAGCGGTGGCCGTCAGTGGTCACCTCAAGGTTCCATCCTACGGTGTCTTCAAGAATGAAAATGACAAAGCGGCATAACCGTGTGAGGCACCCGAGGTCTGGGTCTCTCTTGAATGAGTAATCAATTGTGTTCTTTATCTGGTGCTTGTGTCTTCTGCTACAGGTGTACGGAGGTGTAAGAAAGGGTGTGGGACCATCGATCTGTGTTGGAGGGAGGGAGGAAGGGGACGGAGTCCGGCCAATCCCATTCTCAACTGAAAATTCCCAAATTGTTGCATACTCCTCCCATGCTGTAATATTGTCAATCATCGGACTCGGGCAGGTGCGAAAATAAGAATATCATGTTTTGAGAGCCAAGCGAGCGCAAAAATAGGAGTATTGTCAGATTTTGGCCACAGTGCGGACACAAAAAGTGAAAATGTTTCTCATGCTTGTGGTGCTTTGCCATTGTGGGTAAGGAGTGCTAAGTTAGGAATATGTCCGCTTTCCTAGAGACCCGAGTGCTAAGTTGGGAATACGGTCCATGCCTGCATCACCCAGTGCTAAATTAGGAATACTGTCCATGTGCCATAACTAGGATTTTTACAGTATTGTCCTTCTTACAGTAGGTACAGCGGGACACGGCGGGAACACGGCGGAGGACGCGGGGTGCACATGGAGAGGGCGGCTTCATTTGGATGATTGAGAACAGCTATGTAGGACTAGCACTTTGGACTAAAGGATCTGCCCACAGGCCTTGCCTTTTTGTAACCAAAAACGGGGAAAAAAGACATCTGAATGTTTTTCATTTTCTCTTTGTTGAGACCACACAACAGGTTTGAGGTTTGAGGTTTGATTTTGCGGGCACTAGAGGCCTTTTGGCCCCGGGGTTACCAACGAGTGATAGCCGTGTCGCGCGCAATCGCAGCAGAAGAAAAATAAAAAACCAAGAAAAAGACGCACAGCCAGAAAAAGTAAAGCGAAAAATCGTCTTTTCCGACCTCAGAAACCCCCCAAAACATTTTACGTCGCTGTTTGGGGAGGTCGCAAAATTTAGGACACTCACAAAAAAAGAAGAACAATAGAGTCGCGACGGCGAAGAAGCTGAGCGTTGCTTGCCCCAAACCACCTAGCAAAGTGCGTGCCCTAGGCGCTAGGGCCTTCTGCGCGCCCCAAAACAAAACACACACAAACAACAACAACGCCTCCGGCCGCCGAAAAACAAGTATGTTATATGCCGCGCAACGCTAAATAACGACGTAGCAAGCACAACACGGTAAGATGTAGGCAGGGAGAGAGCAAGTATGTATACAACCACGCCACAGCGGAGACGTACCGCAAGTATGAGACCATGCATTGCAAGCCCACTTGCATAGGGACTACGACGGCGCCGTAACACGCGAAACATGAAAAGATGTGGGTAAAAAGGGAGCCACACAAGTATGTTACATGTCATGCCGCGCACGCGGGAAGGACAACGAACAAAGGTGACCAAAGAGGTGCCGGGTGCAAGAATAACACACACAAGCAACAACAACGCCACCGGCCGCCGAAAAATAAGTATGTTATATGCCACGCAACGCTACATAACGCTGTAACAAACACAATACACAATAAGATGGCAGGGAGGCAAGTGTACGTTACAACCCGCGCCATGGTGGAGGCATACCGCAAGTGTGCACACATGCATGCAAAAGCCCCGCCCCAGCACGCCAACTCGCATAGGGGGTACGACGGTGCCGGAACACGCCAAACATGAAAAGAAATGGGTAAAGAGGGAGCCACGCAAGTATGTTACATGTCACGCCGCGCACGCAGGAAGGACAACGAACAAAGGTGGCCAAAGAGGTGTGTGGAGCCGTGTCGAGTGCAAGTAGGATATAAACCTACGCCAAACAACGCACGCTAAAATACGCCGTAAGAAGCACAACACGGTGAGAAATAGGGGAGGGGAGAACACGTACGAGGCATAAGTAGGTAACATACCAAACCACCGCAAGAGTATGAGACCAACCGAGGATGGCAATGCCAAGATGCCATGGCACGACAAAACCCCCGCCGCCGCACGCCCGTTTGCATAGGGAGCACAACGCCGCCGCGACACACGGAACACGCAAAGATGTGGGTGAGATAAGTATGTTACACCCACGCAAGGAGCATAACAGCGACAAGGCACGCATGACACGAAAAGATAAAGAGAGAAAGGAGGGAGCCACGCAAGTATGTTACCATGTCGTGCCACGCCGCGCACACGAGAGAAGCAACGAGCGCCCGGCCCGCGCCACCAACCAAGACCAGGAACAACAGATGGCCTTCGGCCAGGGGGTGGTTGTCACGGGGGGCTAACGGTCCTGCCCTGCTGTGCAATGCGGGGCAACCGTGACAACTGCTCTTACAGCACACCCACCCTTTTTGTTGCACTGATTAGAACATACACACTTTTTTGGTGCATGGGGGATGCCCCCCGGCAAGCATAACACAAAAGCGGCCTAACCACGGGCAAGTGAGCGTTCATGGCGAGCCGAAGTTCATCGAAGGACAGCAGCCATATGTACAGTAACTCAGGGGGTGTGACCCTGCTCCTAAATGCACCAAAGGCCTAGTTACTGGGTACATACACACTTATGCATAGCGTCGTGTCTCGCTTGTGCTTCGCTTCTTCCCTCACCTTGCTTCACTCTCCAGCGGTAGGTAAGGTAGGTAAGCCCAGGAGGGGCCACCCCCTGGTGGAGTTCGTGATCGTGGGTAAGATTAGGAGGAAAAAGAAAGATTGATCAAGGTTTTGACAGGTTGGAAGGCTCGTGCATGCTCGAGCATTCACACAGAAGAGCAAGGGGCCGCCACCGCCGAAGAAAATGTGGACACCGCCAAAGAACACATGAAGAACAAGGCCACCAACACCGCGGAACGGAATAAGGATGGTATGAGGGAGTACCTTGTGGGCAGCCCTCGCGGAAAGAAGCGATGGTATGAAGGGGACCCCCGCGAAACCGAGGGAAGGGAGCCACACGCCGCCCGAGAGCACCCCACCGCCACCAAACACACAAACCGCAGACCCAAGGGCACAAAAGGAGCAAGAGTGGTATGCCCACGCGCGCAAGCAAACACAAACAAGGTATGGCAGAGGAGCACGAGCCCGAACCCGCCGCAGCAATCGCCACGGGGATGGAAGGACCAAAGACGGACTACGAGCACGAAGCACACAACGCCGACCGAGGAAATGCAATGAAAACCAACCCCCCCCCTCTCCCCATAGGCCATCAACGCGAGATGGGCTGTTGGTCGTGCGCGCTGGCGCCTGGCGCCAGAATGAAATAAAAATATGAGTAAAACACGACGAAAAATGTTTCTGAATAGCTGAAAATAATACTAATTAGCATAAAAAACGCTTAGGCCAAAAACCGCGCTGGGAAACGCGTAAAAACGCGACGAAAAATTTTTCGACGTGAAATTGGTGAATAGTTAACGCCGTAAGCACCGTAACGCTCGTGGGACCCCAACGCCGTCCTTGCCGTCGTCTAACTCGCTATAGGCGCAAAGAAAAACGCGTCGCGAGCAGCGCGTAAAACTCGAAAAAATCTTCATAACTCACCACGACCACTCACGTCGCGCCCTGCCGCCTTTTCCTTCTTATTCTTCATGCACCTCCCTCCCCACCCTCGTGCCCATCACTCCCCTTGCCCTGCAGCTCAGGCGGCGGCCCTGGGGGAACGCGGTTAACCCTTAGCAATGGACACCAACACGCTCCACGACGCCACGCGCAAGAACAAGGCCGAGAACATCAAGAACGACGGGTAGCACGTAAGGCACAGCAGCGAACATGGTCTTGCTGCACGCGAGTGTGTTGGGTCGTGTATAATTTTATTTTATTTTCAAAAGCCAAAAAAAAAAAAAAAAGAGGAAAAAAATGTTTTACGAAATTATGCAGCGGTTTTTCAAGTAGGTACAACCACACCCACGCAAGAAACACACCCAGCAAGGCGGCAGGACAGGACACCACGGCACCAGGCGGCAGCACAGCACCACGGGGCACAGCACAGTGAAGCAGGGCACCGCAGCGCACAGAGCGGAGAAGACAGGGAACGCGCAGCACGAGGAAAAGAGCACCACAGCACGCAGACACCACCACCGGGCAACAAACAGCACAGCCAACCAACAGCACAACACAGCACAGCACGACAGCCCACAGCCCACAGCCCACACAAACAGCACCGCAAAACGACAGCAGAGCACGACAGCACAGCACCACACGACAGCACAGCGCCACAGCACACGACACAGGGAAGCAGGGCACCACAGCCAGCACAACAAGGCACCGCAGCGCACAGAACGGAGAAGACAGGGAACGCACAGCACGAGGAAAAGAGCACCACAGCACGCAGACACCACCACCGGGCAAAAAACAGCACAGCCAACCAACAGCACAACACAGCACAGCACGACAGCCCACAGGAGCGCAAAGCAAGCCCCAACAGCACCGCAACACGACAGCAGAGCACAACAGCACAGCACCACGCGACAGCACAGCACCACACAACACGACACAGGACAGCAGGGCACCACAGCAAACCACACCAACCACAAGGGAAACAGACCACGCGGCCAGACAGGGACACCGACACCGAAACACGCCACCAGCAGAAAACCACGGGCCACCAGACCCAGCACCGCACCACGGCACACCACAGCACCAGACGCCAGCAACAGCACGCACCACATGAACAGCACAACGCGAGCGCACCAGCACAGCGAAGCACAGCACCGCACAGAGCGGAGAGGACGAGGAACGCACAGCACAGCACCCCGGGACACACACAGCACAAAGCAGAGCAGCGAACAACAAGACGCACCACCGCGCCACGACAGAACACACACAGCACGGGGGAACACCGCAAAACACAGCGCCGCAGAGCACAGGGCCCGGGGGCAACGGGCAACGCCATAGGGCACGGCGCAACAAGCAGCGGCACCCAACGAGCACAACACAGCACAGGACAGCACAACACCGGAGTACACAACACGCAGCAGCGCGGCGCAGCACCGCACCCAGGGAGGCACAGCACAACACAGCACACGGCACACAGCACCGAGCGGCAGCCACGAAAACCGCGAGACAAAAAGGGGGGGGGGGGGGGCAGCAACCACCGGGGAGCAACCACCAGCCAGGCGGAAAGCACCAAAGAGGGACAAGCGCACGGAGAGCCGAGAGGCGGAAGGCCAACAAAGCAAACAACGCAAAGCGCCGAGGCCCAGGGCACCCGGGGCCGGAAACCAGAGAAAGCCGGAGACAACGGGGGCGCACAGGGGTAGAAAGGGAAAAAAAAAAAAAACCCCAAGGCAACAAGGCAACAAGCAGGAGCGACGAAAACCGCGAGACACAAAAAGGGAAGGGGGGGGGGAGAAACCACCAAAGAGCAGCAAACGGCCAGGCGGAGGACACAAACGAGGCGCGCGCGCACGAAGAGCGAGGCAGCGGGAGGCCGAGAAAAACAACCAAAGCACAGCGCCAAGGCAACGAGGAACGGCAGGGGCAGCGAGAGAGAGGGGGGCAACCCCAGCCCGCAGGGGGCCAAGCAAAGCAGAAAGACAAGGCGGCCAAAGGAAAAGGTGAGGCGCACCACAACGCGCCCGGGAGGCCGGCCCGCCCGATCCGCCCACAAAGAGCAAGCACACGCACGCCAGCCGCCGTCCGGATGGAAGAGTGCGCGCCCGGAGGGTACCCAGCCCCTGCCGGCTACGAACAGCAGCCGTCCGGATGGACGTGTGTGCGCCCGGAGGGTACCCAGCCCCTGCCGGCTACGATAGTCGCCGTCCGGATGGACGAGTGAGCGCCCCGCAGCGACCCCCAGCACAGCAACACAACACACCGAGCAGGCACACCGGTGAACAGGAGCCGGAAGGCCCAGGACACCGCACACGCAACCCAACACACCGAGCGGGCACACCGGTGAACAGGAGCCGGGGGGCTCAAAACACCGCACACGCCACACTACACACCGAGCGGGCACACCGGTGAACAGGAGCCGGGGGGCCCAGGACACCGCACACGCAACACAACACACTGAGCGGGCACACCGGTAAACAGGAGCCGGGAGGCCCAGGACACCGCACACGCCACACAACACACCAAGCGGGCACACCGGTGAACAGGAGCCGGGAGGCCCAGGACACCGCACACGCAACACAACACACCGAGCGGGCGCACCGGTGAACAGGAGTCGGGGGGCCCAGGACACCGCACACGCAACACAACACACCGAGCGGGCGCACCGGTGAACAGGAGCCGGGGGGCCCAGGACACCGCACACGCAACACAACACACCGAGCGGGCGCACCGGTGAACAGGAGCCGGGGGGCCCAGGACACCGCACACGCAACACAACACACCGAGCGGGGGCACCGGTGAACAGGAGCCGGGGGGCCCAGGACACCGCACACGCAACACAACACACCGAGCGGGCACACCGGTAAACAGGAGCCGGGAGGCCCAGGACACCGCACACGCCACACAACACACCGAGCGGGCACACCGGTGAACAGGAGCCGGGGGGCCCAGGACACCGCACACGCAACACAACACACCGAGCGGGCGCACCGGTGAACAGGAGCCGGGAGGCCCAGGACACCGCACACGCAACACAACACACCGAGCGGGCGCACCGGTGAACAGGAGCCGGGGGGCCCAGGACACCGCACACGCAACACAACACACCGAGCGGGCGCACCGGTGAACAGGAGCTGGGGGGCCCAGGACACCGCACACGCAACACAACACACCGAGCGGGCGCACCGGTGAACAGGAGCCGGGGGGCCCAGGACACCGCACACGCAACACAACACACCGAGCGGGTGCACCGGTGAACAGGAGCCGGGGGGCCCAGGACACCGCACACGCAACACAACACACCGAGCGGGCGCACCGGTGAACAGGAGCCGGGGGGCCCAGGACACCGCACACGCAACACAACACACCGAGCGGGCACACCGGTGAACAGGAGCCGGGAGGCCCAGGACACCGCACACGCAACACAACACACCGAGCGGGCACACCGGTGAACAGGAGCCGGGGGGCCCAGGACACCGCACACGCAACACAACACACCGAGCGGGCACACCGGTGAACAGGAGCCGGGAGGCCCAGGACACCGCACACGCCACACAACACACCGAGCGGGCACACCGGTGAACAGGAGCCGGGAGGCCCAGGACACCGCACACGCAACACAACACACCGAGCGGGCGCACCGGTGAACAGGAGCCGGGAGGCCCAGGACACCGCACACGCAACACAACACACCGAGCGGGCGCACCGGTGAACAGGAGCCGGGGGGCCCAGGACACCGCACACGCAACACAAGACACCGAGCGGGCGCACCGGTGAACAGGAGCCGGGGGGCCCAGGACACCGCACACGCAACACAACACACCGAGCGGGCGCACCGGTGAACAGGAGCCGGGGGGCCCAGGACACCGCACACGCAACACAACACACCGAGCGGGCACACCCGTGAACAGGAGCCGGGAGGCCCAGGACACCGCACACGCCACACAACACACCGAGCGGGCACACCGGTGAACAGGAGCCGGGAGGCCCAGGACACCGCACACGCCACACAACACACCGAGCGGGCACACCGGTGAACAGGAGCCGGGAGGCCCAGGACACCGCACACGCAACACAACACACCGAGCGGGCACACCGGTGAACAGGAGCCGGGAGGCCCAGGACACCGCACACGCAACACAACACACCGAGCGGGCACACCGGTGAACAGGAGCCGGGAGGCCCAGGACACCGCACACCCAGCACAACACACCGAGCGGGCACACCGGTGAACAGGAGCCGGGAGGCCCAGGACACCGCACGCGCAACACAACACACCGAGCGGGCACACCGGAGAACAGGAGCTGGGAGGCCCAGGACACCGCACACGCAACACAACACACCGAGCGGGCACACCGGTGAACAGGAGCCGGGAGGCCCAGGACACCGCACACGCAACACAACACACCGAGCGGGCGCACCGGTGAACAGGAGCCGGGGGGCCCAGGACACCGCACACGCGAAACAACACACCGAGCGGGCACGACGGTGAACAGGAGCCGGGAGGCCCAGGACACCGCACGCGCAACACAACACACCGAGCGGGCACACCGGAGAACAGGAGCCGGGAGGCCCAGCTCACCGCACACGCAACACAACACACCGAGCGGGCACACCGGTGAACAGGAGCCGGGAGGCCCAGGACACCGCACACGCAACACAACACACCGAGCGGGCGCACCGGTGAACAGGAGCCGGGGGGCCCAGGACACCGCACACGCAACACAACACACCGAGCGGACACACCGGTGAACAGGAGCCAGGAGGCCCAAGACACCGCACACCCAACACAACACACCGAGCAGGAACACCGGTGAACAGGAGCCGAGTGGCCCAGGACACCGCACACGCCACACAACACACCGAGCAGGCACACCGGTGAACAGGAGCCGGGAGGCCCAGGACACCGCACACGCAACACAACAAACCGAGCGGGCACACCGGTGAACAGGAGCCGGGAGGCCCAGGACACCGCACACGCAACACAACACACCGAGTGGGCACACCGGTGAACAGGAGCCGGGAGGCCCAGGACACCGCACACGCAACACAACACACCGAGCGGGCACACCTGAGAACAGGAGCCGGGAGGCCCAGGACACCGCACACCCAACACAACACACCGAGCGGGCACACCGGTGAACAGGAGCCGGGAGGCCCAGGACACCGCACACACGTAGGGCGGCCGGGGGACAGGAAAGAACCAACACCCCATGGGTCGGACACACTGGGGCGACGCAGCCGACCCACCGGGCCAGTGGCAGGAGCGGTACTCCAAGGCTGCTGGTCCGAGCCCGGCCAGGCTGCATCGGGGACCATGGCAAACGTCACCGGGAGCCATGGATGCAACCGGTGACAGGCGAGCCGGTACACAGTCCAGGAGGGGGTCGCCTGCCAAGCGGAGCGGCCCCGGAACTCAAGCCACAAGGGTGAGGCGGTCATACCGTAGACAAGCGGGAGCAATACCCCTTGTGGTGAGAGATACTCCACACGGCTGGGCAGCCCCCAGAGCTGCCGCCCGAAGGAGGGGGCATGTGGCCCTACTCATGGACACATGTGGGGACACCCTCCCACCCGGGACACATGGACCGGGTGGCCGCGACAATGCCTTCCCAAGCACATGCGGGAGCGGCTCAAGAGGCGCCTAACATAGGGCAGTGGGAGGGACAGGACGTCCCCTTGGTAAGACCTTCTTCCTGCACCGTCAAAGGAGGCATCCCGAGCTCCCGAAGATACCTACCTACCTACCAACGCGGGAGGGAGCCGCCAACGCCGGAGAAGATGTGGACGCCGCCAAAGAACACGCGAAGAACAAGAAGCCGCCAACACCGAGGAACGGAACATGAGTGGTATGGGGGAATACCGAATGGGAAGAAGCGATGGTATGAAGGGCGCCCATCCCCGCAAACCGAGAGACGGGAGCCACACGCCACCAGAGAGGCCACCACCGCCACCAAACACACAAACCACAAGCCCGAGGGCACAAAAAGAGCAAGTGGTATGCCCACACACGCAAGCATGCACGAGCAAGGTATGGCCGGGGAGCGCGAGCCCGAACCCGCCGCTGCGAACACCACGGGGATGGAAGGACCCAGGATAGACAAGGAGAACAACGTAAACAACGCCGCCACGCCAGCGCACCCGCCGACCGGGAAAACACCAAGAAACCCACCCTCCTCCCTCTCTCTGTAGGCCATCAACACAGGAGGAAGCATAACACAACAAGCAGGCCTGCCCGCACGAGCCACACGACCGCCACCGCGCCGAACAAGCACCATGGTATGAACACAAATGCAAACATAGGTATGTTATGTGCCACGCGACGGAGAACGCAACAATAATGGCGCCAACATGGGTAAAGAGACAAGTGCAAGTATGTTACCTAGTAGCCTAGTTACCTAGTAGGCCCACACGCCCCAATCCTCCCTCTGTGTCACAGGACCCAACAGGAGAGAAAGAAGAGGGCCCGAGAACCGGGGCCAAGGAAGCAGGCAAGGGGAAAGACCGAGACACACACCAGGGCGGAGGCAGGGAAAACGTGCATGCCAGGGAGGAGGGCGAGCCAACGGAGGGCAGAGGAAAGGGCAAAGAACGACGAAGCCACGAAAGAAACGGGAGGTAGCCAGCAGAAGAGCAAGGGACGCGCGCAGGGAAGGGGGCACGGCAAGCACACAGGGAGCACAACACCGCAACAAAGCACCAGAGAGGAGGGCACAAGAGGGACAGGCGAAGGGCAACACCCAGCACCATGGCACGCACCGCACAGGCACCACACACACCGCACACACCCACACCCGCACCCGCGGCAATCGGCCAGCGGGCCCCGGCAGCCCGCCCAGAGGGCGGGCAGCAGAGAGAGGGGGCGCCTGAACCCAGACGCCCCCCGCGACCCCCGTGGTGCGCAGCCCCCCACAGGGCACGCGGGCCACGGAGCCCGTGCAGGGCCCCCACGCCCGCACATCAACCGCCCACAGCACGTGGGTAGCGGACCCCGACAGCCCGCCCAGAGGGCGGGCAGTCGGGGGAGGGGGAGCGCCTGACCCCAGACGCCCCTCACAAAGGGGAACGGCACCCCCCCCGGGGACGCCCTTCTGCCACCCCCACGGCGAGCAACGCCGGCCCGGAAGGGCGCGCGCTGTGGGGCCGGTGCTGGGTCCCCACGCCCACACCAACCGCACCCGAGACACACGGGTCGCGGAACCCTGGCTGCTGCCCCAGAGGACGGGCGGCCAGGGGAGGGACAGCGCCTGACACCAGACGCCCCTCACAACGGTGGCAGGCCACCCCCCCCGGGGACGGCCCCCCACAACCCCCGCGGCACGCAGCCCCGACAGGGCATGCAGGCCAAGGGGACAGTGTTGGGCCCCCACACCCACACACCCGCGCCCAAGGCATGTGGGTGGCGGACCCCAACAGCCCGCCCAGTCGGCGGGCAGTCGGGGGAGGGGGAGCGCCTGACCTCAGACGCCCCTCACAACGACAGAAGGCACCCCCCCCGGGGACGGCCCCCCACAACCCCCGCGGCACGCAGCCCCCACAGGGCATGCAGGCCAAGGGGACAGTGTTGGGCCCCCACATCCACACACCCGCGCCCACGGCATGTGGGTGGCGGACCCCAACAGCCCGCCCAGAGGGCGGGCAGTCGGGGGAGGGGGAGCGCCTGACATCAGACGCCCCTCACAACGGTGGAAGGCACCCCCCCCGGGGACGCCCTTCCGCCGCCCCCACAGCGAGCAACGCCGGCCCGCAAGGGCGCACGCTGTGGGGCCGGTGCTCGGTCCCCACGCCCGCACCGACCGCACCCGGGACACACGGGTCGCGGTACCCCGACTGCCCGCCCGTGAGGACGGACGGCCGGGGGAGGGACAGCGCCTGACACCAGACGCCCCTCACAACGGTGGCAGGCCACCCCCCCCCGGGGACGGCCCCCCACCACCCCTGCGGCACGCAGCCCCCACAGGGCATTCAGGCCAGTGTTGGACCCCCACATCCACACACCCGCGCCCACAGCACGTGGGTGGCGGACCCCTACGGCCCGCCCAGTGGGCGGGCAGTCTTGGGAGGGGGACCGCCTGACCTCAGACGCCCCTCACAACAGTGGAAGGCACCCCCCCCGGGGACGCCCTTCCGCCGCCCCCACAGCGAGCAACGCCGGCCCGCAAGGGCGCACGCTGTGGGGCCGGTGCTGGGTCCCCACGCCCGCACCGACCGCACCCGGGACACACGGGTCGTGGAACCCCGGCCGCCCGCCCCAGAGGACGGGCGGCTGGGGGAGGGACAGCGCCTGACACCAGACGCCCCTCACAACGGTGGCAGGCCACCCCCCCAGGGGACGGCCCCCCACCACCCCCGCGGCACGCAGCCCCCACAGGGCATGCAGGCCAAGGGGACAGTGTTGGGCCCCCACACCCACAAACCCGCGCCCACAGCACGTGGGTGGCGGATCCCAACAGCCCGCCCAGTGGGCGGGCAGTCGGGGGAGGGGGAGCACCTGACCTCAGACGCCCCTCACAACGGTGGAAGGCACCCCCCCCGGGGACGCCCCTCCGCCACCCCCACAGCGAGCAACGCCGGCCCGCAAGGGCGCACGCTGTGGGGCTGGTGCTGGGTCCCCACGCCCGCACCGACCACACCCGGGACACACGGGTCGCGGTACCCCGGCTGCCCGCCCCAGAGGACGGGTGGCTGGGGGAGGGACAGCGCCTGACACCAGACGCCCCTCACAACGGTGGCAGGCCACCCGCCCCAGGGACGGCCCCCCAGCACCCCTGCGGCACGCAGCCCCCACAGGGCATGCAGGCCAAGGGGACAGAGTTGGGCCCCCACACCCACACGCCTGCGCCCACAGCACGTCGGTGGCGGACCCCAACAGCCCGCCCAGTGGGCGGGCAGTCGGGGGAGGGGGGGGGCCTGACCTCAGACGCCCCTCACAACGGTTGAAGGCAACCCACCCGGGGACGCCCTTCCGCCACCCCCACAGCGAGCAACGCCGGCCCGGAAGGGCGCACGCTGTGGGGCCGGTGCCCGGTCCCCACGCCCGCACCGACCGCACACGGGACACACAGGTCGTGGAACCCCGGCTGCCCGCCCCAGAGGATGGGCGGCTGGCGAGAAACAGCGCCTGACACCAGACGCTCCTCACAACGGTGGCAGGCCACCCCCCCCCGGGGACGGCCCCCCACCACGCCCGCGGAACGCAGCCCCCACAGGGCATGCAGGCTAAGGGAACCAGTGTTGGGCCCCCACACCCACACACCCGCGCCCACAGCACGGGGTTGGCGGACCCCAACAGCCCGCCCAGTGGGCGGGCAGTCGGGGGAGGGGGAGCGCCTGACCACAGACGCCCTTCACAACGGTGGAAGGCACCCCCCCGGGGACGCCCTTCCGCCACTCCTACAGCGAGCAACGCCGGCCTGCAAGGGCGCACGCTGTGGGGCCGGTGCTGGGTCCCCACGCCCGCACCGACCGCACCCGGGACACACGGGTCGTGGAACCCCGGCCGCCCGCCCGAGAGGACGGGCTTGGGGAGGGACAGCGCCTGACACCAGACTCCCCTAACAACGGTGGCAGGCCACCCCCCGAGGGGACGGCCCCCCACCACCCCTGCGGCACGCAGCCCCCACAGGGCATGCAGGCCAAGGGGACAGTGTTGGGTCCCCACACCCGCACACCCGCGCCCACAGCACGTGGGTGGCGGACCCCAACAGCCCGCCCAGTGGGCGGGCAGTCGGGGGAGGGGGAGCACCTGACCTCAGACGCCCCTTACAACGGTGGAAGGCACCCCCCCCGGGGACGCCCCTCTGCCACCCCCACAGCGAGCAACGCCGGCCCGCAAGGGCGCACGCTGTGGGGCTGGTGCTGGGTCCCCACGCCCGCACCGACCACACCCGGGACACACGGGTCGCGGTACCCCGGCTGCCCGCCCCAGAGGACGGGCGGCTGGGGGAGGGACAGCGCCTGACACCAGACGCCGCTCACAACGGTGGCAGGCCACCCCCCCCGGGGACGGCCCCCCAGCACCCCTGCGGCACGCAGCCCCCAGAGGGCATGCAGGCCAAGGGGACAGTGTTGGGCCCCCACACCCACACGCCTGCGCCCACAGCACGTGGGTGGCGGACCCCAACAGCCCGCCCAGTGGGCGGGCAGTCGTGGGAGGGGGAGGGCCTGAACTCAGACGCCCCTCACAACGGTGGAAGGCACCCCCCCCGCGGACGCCCCTCCGCCACCCCCACAGCGTGCAACGCGAGCCCGCAAGGGCGCACGCTGTGGGGCCGGTGCTGGGTCCCCACGCCCGCACCGACCGCACCCGGGACACACAGGTCGTGGAACCCCGGCTGCCCGCCCCAGAGGATGGGCGGCCGGGGGAGGGACAGCGCCTGACACCAGACGCCCCTCACAACGGTGGCAGGCCATCCCCCCCGGGGACGGCCCCCCACCACCCCCGCGTAACGCAGCCCCCACAGGGCATGCAGGCCAAGGGAACCAGTGTTGGGCCCCCACACCCACACACCAGCGCCCACAGCACGGGGGTGGCGGACCCCAACAGCCCGCCCAGTGGGCGGGCAGTCGGGGGAGGGGGAGCGCCTGACCACAGACGCCGCTCACAACAGTGGAGGGCACCCCCCCCGGGGACGCCCTTCCGCCACCCCCACAGCGGCCAACGCCGGCCTGCAAGGGCGCACCCTGGGGGGCTGGTGCTGGGTCCCCACGCCCGCACAGACCACATCCGGGACACAAGGGTACCGGTACCCCGGCTGCCCGCCCAAGAGGACGGGCGGCTGGGGGAGGGACAGCGCCTGACACCAGACGCCCCTAACAACGCTGGCAGGCCACCCCCCCCGGGGACGGCCCCCCACCACCCCCGCGGCACGCAGCTTCCACAGGGCATGCAGGCCAAGCGAACAGTGTTGGGCCCCCACACCCACACACCCGCGCCCACAGCACGTGGGTGGCGGACCCCAACGGCCCGCCCAGTGGGCGGGCAGTCGGGGGAGGGGGAGCACCTGACCTCAGACGCCCCTCACAACGGTGGAAGGCACCCCCCCCGGGGACGCCCCTCCGCCATACCCACAGCGAGCAACGCCGGCTCGCAAGGGCGCACGCTGTGGGGCCGCTGCTTGGTCCCCACGCCCGCACCGACCGCACCCGGGGCACACGGGTTGCAGAACCCCGGCTGCCCGCCCCAGAGGACGGGCGGCTGGGGGAGGGACAGCGCCTGACACCAGACGCCTCTCACAACGTTGGCAGGCCCCCCCTCCCTGGAACGGCCCCTGGCCACCCCCGCGGCACGCAGCCCCCGCAGGGCATGCAGGCCAAGGGGACAGTGTTGGGCCCCCACACGCACACGCCCGCGCCCACAGCATGTGGGTGGCGGACTCCAACAGCCCGCCCAGTGGGCGGGCAGTCGGGGGAGGGGGAGCGCCTGACCTCAGACGCCCCTCATGACGGTGGAAGGCACCCCCCGCCGGCACGCCCTTCCGCCACTCCTACAGCGAGCAACGCCGGCCCGCAAGGGCGCACGCTGTGGGGCGAGTGCTGGGTCCCCCTGCCCGCGACGACCGCACCCGGGACACACGGGTCGCTGAACCCCGGCTACCCGCCCCAGAGGACGGACGGCCGGGAGAGGGACATCGCCTGACATCAGACGCCCCTCACAACAGTGGCAGGCCGGCCCCCCCGGGGACGGCCCCCCACCGACCCCACGGCACGCAGCCCCGGCAGGGCATGCAGGTTAAGGGGACCGTGGTGGGCCCCCAGACCCACACGCCCGCGCCCGCACCACGGGGGTCGCGGACCCCAACAGCCCGCCCAGTGGGCGGGCAGTCGGGGGAGGGGGAGCGCCTGAACTCAGACGCCCCTCACAACGGTGGAAGGCACCCCCTCCAGGGACGCCCTTCCGCCACCCCCACTGCCAGCAACGCCGGCCCGCAAGGGCGCACGCTGTGGGGCCGGTGCTGGGTCCCCACGCCCGCACCGACCGCACCCGAAACACACGGGTGGCGGTACCCCGGCCGCCCGCCCCAGAGGACGGGCGGTCGGGGGAGGGACAGCGCCTGACACCAGACGCCCCTCACAACAGTGGCAGGCCACCCCCCCTTCCGGGGACGACCCCCCACCACCCCCGCGGCACGCAGCCCCCACAGGGCGAGAAGGCCAAGCCAGGAAGGGGGGGGCCTGGACCGGACCGCCCCCCCCCAAGCACGCAAGACGGAGCAAGGGACCGGGGCAGGACACGCGGAGGGGCACAGACCGCATGGAACGGCCCTACCAGCGCCCAGTGCCGGGACCGCGCGAGGTCTGCACGCTACACCACCCAGAGGGGGGGGGGGAGCGGACGCCGCGGGAGCGCGAGCGCACACACACCCAAAGGGCACGCGGGGACTACCAGAAGGGCAACCGGACCGAGCTCGCGGAATGCACAGACCGCGTGGAATGGCGTACCAGCGAGCGAGGGTAAGGGACACACGGACGGGACGGCCCGCCACACGCAGCGCGGGACACGCGGGGCGGGAAGGGGGAAACGGGAGAGACACAACACCAGGTACCGGCCCGAGCCCCCCGAACCGGCCGCGAGCGCCGCGCACACACGGACGGGGCACTGCACCCGCCAAGGCAGTAGTGGCGCACTGCGCCACGCACCAGCCCCAAGGCTAGGCAGCCTCCGCGCCAGCCCAAGGGGGTCCCACTGGCGACAAGCCAGTAGCACGGGCCCGGCGGCACCGGCGCCCCGGGCGACCACGCATTAGGGGGGCGACGCGGTGGGTAAGCGCCCGCAGCCACGGCTGCGAATTGATGCACTGACCGGGGAGTGGCGAAACGGGGAAGCCGGGGAGGGACAGGGCTCCGAGCCCTGTGAACCCGGGGGACTCCGCCACCAGGCAGGAGGTGCGTCTTGGAGGGCCCTCCAGTAGGACCCGATGGGGAGGATATCACCTGGCCCGACCAGGTGGCCCCCCGGGGCCTAAAGGCATCTAGTACCCGCAGTCAAACCTCAAACCTCAAACCTGATCTGGTGCCTGTGTCTTCTGCTACGGGTGTACGGAGGTGTAAGAAAGGGTGTGGGACCATCGATCTGTGTTGGAGGGAGGGAGGAAGGGGACGGAGTCCGGCCAATCCCATCAACTGAAAATTCCCAAATTGTCGCATACTCCTCCCCTGCTGTAATATTGTCAATCATCGGACTCGGGCAGGTGCGAAAATAAGAATATCATGTTTTGAGAGCCAGGCGAGCGCAAAAATAGGAGTATTGTCAGATTTTGGCCACAGTGCGGACACAAAAAGTGAAAATGTTTCTCATGCTTGTTGTGCTTTGCCATTGTGGGTAAGGAGTGCTAAGCTAGGAATATGTCCGTTTTCCTAGAGATCCGAGTGCTAAGTTGCGAATATGGTCCATGCCTGCATCATCCAGTGCTAAATTAGGAATACTGTCCATGTGCCATAACTAGGATTTTTACAGTATCGTCCTTCTTACAGTAGGTACAGCGGGACGCGGCGGGAACGCGGCGGAGGACGCGGGGTAGACATGGGGAGGGCGGCTTCATTGGGATGATTGAGAACAGCTATGTAGGACTAGCACTTTGGACTAAAGGATCTGCCCACAGGCCTTGCCTTTTTGTAACCAAAAACGGGAAAAAAAGACATCTGAATGTTTTTCATTTTCTCTTTGTTGAGACCACACAACAGGTTTGAGGTTTGAGGTTTGAATTTGCGGGTACTAGACGCTTTTCGGCCCCGGGGGGCCACCTGGTCGGGCCAAGTGATATCCTTCCCACCAGGTCCTAGTGGGGGGCCCTCCAAGACGCACCTCCTGCCTGGTGGCGGAGTCCCCCGGGTTCACAGGGCTCGGAGCTCCGTCCCTCCCCGGCTTCCCCATTTCGCCACTCCCCGGTCAGTGCATCAATTCGCAGCCGTGGCTGCGGGCGCTTACCCACCGCGTCGCCCCCCTAATGCGTGGTCGCCCGGGGTGCCGGCGCTGCCGGGCCCGTGCTACTGGCTTGTCGCCAGTGGGACGCCCGTGGGCTGGCGCGGAGGCTGCCTAGCCTTGGGGCTGGTGCGTGGCGCAGTGCGCCACTACTGCCTTGGCGGGCGCAGTGCCCTGGTTGTGTGTGCGCGGCGCTCGCGGCCGGTTCGGGGGGCTCGGGCCGGTACCTGGTATTGTGTCTCTCCCGTTTCCCCCTTCCCGCCCCGCGTGTCCTGCGCAGTGTGTGGCGGGCCGTCCCGTCCGGGTGTCCCTTACCCTCGCTCGCTGGTACGCCATTCCATGCGGTCTGTGCATTCCGCGGGCTCGGTCCGGTTGCCCTTCTGGTATTCCCGTTGTGTGCTTTGTGTGTGTGTGCGCTGGCGCTCCCGCGGCGTCCGCTCCGCCCCCCCCTCCCCTGGTTGGTGTGGCGTGCGCACCTCGCGCGGTCCCGGTGCTGGGCGCTGGTAGGGCCGTTCCATGCGGTCCGTGCCCCTCCGCGTGTCCTTCCTCGGTCCCGTGCTCCGTTTGGCTTGCTTGGGGGGGGGGGGGGGGCGGCCCAGTCCCGTTTCCCCCCTACCTGGCTTGGGGCTGTGCGCTCCCCGTGTGGTGCGTCTGCGCGTCTGGGGCGTTCCAGCGCCGGGGGGTGGGATGGGGGGGGTGGGGGGGGCGGCCTGTGCGCCGTGCCCCCCGACTGTGCTGCCGGGGGGGGCAGTGGGGCGGGGGGTCGCCTTGCCTCAGTCCTTCCCTTTGCCTTCCCTGGGCAGGCATCAAAGCGGGTGTCCTTGGCGTCGCTCTGGCCATGGAGGGCGTGGCCCCCATACCGCTCCGGTTCGTGCTCGCTTGTTGTCCCCGGGCGCGGTCCGTGTGGCGCCCTGGCGTGTTGGCGCGGGTTCGCTTTCTTTTTCGTGGTTCCTGCGGGGACAGGCAGCTGGGGCGTGGGGGCGGGCCCTGCTCCGGCCTCCCTCTCGGGCGCCGCGGTCCTGCCGGGGGGAGGGGAGATCATCCCCTCTGCCTCGGGGGGGGTGGGGGCCCGCGCCCCTGTGGCTTGCGGGCCGGTGGGGGGGGGTGGGGGGACAGGGGGGGGGTCGCGCCGTTGCCCCCCTGCTCTCTCTCTGGGGGGGGCGGTCTGGGGCTCCTTACCCAGCCCCCCTTTCGTTGCCGGCGCATTCCCCCGAGGCGTACGCGTTCGGCCGGGGTTGCGGGGCAGCCCCGTGCGCCGGGTGCGTCCTGCTGCCGGCAGGCCAGCCTGGTTTGGGGGGGGGGGGGCGGCCCGTGAACCCCCCCTCCGGAGGCTCCGACAGACCTGGTCCGTCCCTTTGCCCTCCCTGAGCGGGCAACATTGCGGGCGTCATTGGCGATGATCTGGTCATGGGGGGCGCGACCCTCATACTGCTCCGGTTGGTCGTCGCGTGCCGCCCCGGGGGGTGGCCCGTACGTCGTTCTGGCACGCTGGTGCGGGCTCCCCCGCCGGTCGCGACTCCCGTCAAAGCAGGCGGTTGGGGTCGTGGAGGCACGCGGCGTGCGGATCTAGCTGCGTCCCCCCCCGGGCGTCACGGTTCCTTCTGGGAGGGGGGAAAGTCCCCTCCGCCCCGGGGGGGGCGGAGGGCCGGCGCCCCCGCGGCCCGCAGGCCGGGGGGGAGCGGGGGGGAGAGGGGCGGGGAGGGGGGGGCGCGCCGCTGCTCCCCGCCCCCCTGCCCCGTGGGGTGGCCCGTGGCCCCTGTCCCTGTCACCCTTCGTCTCCGGCGCGCTCCCCTGGGGTATACAGGCGCAGTCGGGGTTGCCAGGCGGCCGTGGGCGCCGGGCGCGGCCCGGTCGGCCGCCGGTGGGTCAGTGTGGCAGGGGGGGGGGGAGGTCTCCTCGCCCCGGTCCGCTCCCCCGCCTTCCCCAGGCTGACATCAGAGTGGGCCGCTTTGTTTGCGCATTCCTGGGTGCCGCCGTTCCGTTGCCGGTCGGCAGCCGGTAATGCGGGAGTGAGCGGGCGGTCTACCGGGGGCGCTTGGCGCGCGGCCGCGCTTGCCGCGGCTGTGTTGCGCCCCCCGGGTGCAGCGGCCCCCCCGGGGGGGTGCGGGGCCGCTGTCTCTCCGGCCGGCCTCCGTCCGCCCATGGGCGGGGTGGGGGGGGGAGAGGAGGGGGTCCCCTGGTCCCCTGACGCCGCCCCCTGACGGCCGCGGGGGGGCGGTCTGGTAGTTCTGGCCTGGCGGGCCAGTCCTGATTGGGGGGGGGCACTCTTCCCCTGCCTCCCTCTACCCTTTAGGTGCCGGACCCTCGTGCAGGCACTCAATCGGGCCCCATGCTCCCCTCCCCGTCGCCGCGCGGTGCACGCTGGCCGAGGGGGGGGGGGTGGGGGAGAGCCGGTGAGTGCTGGGGGCGGCGGCTCGGGTCAGCGGTCAGCGGTTAGTGGGCTGCGGGGCAGTGGGCCTCCCCTCGCGCTCGTTGCCCCCGTCCTCCCTCCCACAGGAAGTGACGCGCGCCCCTCCGTTACGCTGTACCGTGGGGGGGGCGTTGGTCGGGGGGCCCGGCTCCGCCGGGGGGGGGCGTCCCGCGGCACTGTCTGCCTCCCACTCCTTCGCGCCCATCGCCTGGGCTGACGGGGCGCGGCCGTCACCTGCGTCGTCGCTTATGTGGGAGCTGGGGCTGTGGCGCCGGCGGGTTCCGCCGGCGGTAGCGCCAGTGGGTGAGGGCGTTGCTTAAAGCCCGGGGGAGCCAGTTGTTGGCGTCCGCATCCGTGATGCGGAGCACCGCCCCCCCCTCCAGGAAGGCCGGCCATGTCAGCTCTGTGTCTGGCCACGCCGCGCGAATCACCACCCGGAGGACCCTCTCGTGGTCCTCTGGGGCCGCCCACCCCCCCGGAGGTACCTCCCGGTCCCCCCCGTCCTTCCAGAGGAGCACGGCATCGAGGGGCCGGTTCCTCATCCCCCTGGTGGTCCCCGACCTTGCGCAGCTCAGCCATCCGTACACCTCCACCACCAGGGGGAGGGCCTCACCCCCCAGGGGGTCCAGGACCGTGTCCCAGTCCGGGTCCCAGGGCCGGCCCCCCCTGCCCCTCGCGCCGGCTCCCCCTGCGGCCCCTGTGCCTGCGGCGCCGGCGCCGTGCCCCGCCCCCCCGCCGCCGAGGCAGCGGCCATCCGCGCCGGCTCCGCCCTCGGCGCGGGGGGGGCTGACTGGTGCTGGGGCTGGGGGGGTCGGGGGGGGATGAGGTCTCCGGCGTCGGGGTCGATGTTGTAGAGGTGGGCGTGGTGGTGGTGGTGGTGGTGGGTGTGGTGTGCCGGCATTTGTTCGATGCCGGGGGGGATGCACCGCAGCGGCTGCACGTCCGGCTGTGGGGGCGCCCCGCCCCCCGTCCCCCTCCCTTCGCTCCGCCCTCCCCCCATGGCTCCCATGCCCCGTCCTGTCTGTCCCCGGGGGCCCACGGCGCCCTTGCCCTTGCCCTTGGGCCCCTTCCCGGCCCCCACGCCTCTGTCCCCCTGTCCGTGCCGTGGGTCCCGCTCCCTGTCACCCGCGCCCTGGCCTGCACTGCCGGCGCCCGTGCCCTTCCCGTGCCCGTGCCCTTCCCGTGCCCGTGCCCATGCCCTTGGCTGCGCCCACGCTCGCCGACCGCGCCTCGCTCCGCTCCATGCGCTCCGTGGCCGCCCGCCTTGGCGCCCTGCTCGCGCCCCTGCGTTTCCTTCCCGTGCCCTTGCCCCTTCCCGGCTCCCTGTCCCGCGTCGCGCCGTCCGCTGCCCGCGCTCTGTCCCACTCCGCTGCCGCTGTCCTCGGCGCCTTGCCCGCGTTTTCGCCCTCGCTCCTTGCTGCGTGTGGCCTGGCCTGCCCCCTGCGGGTTTGAGGTTTGAGGTTTGATTTTGCGGGTACTAGACGCCTTTTGGCCCCGGGGGGCCACCTGGTCGGGCCAGGTGATATCCTCCCCACCGGGCCCTAGTGGGGGGCCCTCCAAGACGCACCTCCTGCCTGGTGGCGGAGTCCCCCGGGTTCACAGAGCTCGGAGCCCCGTCCTTCCCCGGCGTCCCCGTCTCGCCACTCCCCGGTCAGTGCATCAATTCGCAGCCGTGGCCGCGGGCGCTTACCCACTGCGTCGCCCCCCTAATGCGTGGTCGCCCGGGGCGCCGGTGCCGCCGGGCCCGTGCTACTGGCTTGTCGCCAGTGGGACCCCCTTGGGCTGGCGCGGAGGCTGCCTAGCCTAGGGGTTGGGGCGTGGCGCTGTGCGCCACTACTGCCTTGGCGGGTGCAGTGTCCCGTCTGTGTGTGCGCGGCGCTCGCGGCCGGTTCGGGGGGGTCCGGGCCGGTACCTGGTGTTGTGTCTCCCCTTCTTCCCCCTTCCCGCCCCGCGTGTTCCGCGCTGCGTGTGGCGGGCCGTCCCGTCCGGGTGTCCCTTATCCTCGCTCGCTGGTACCCCATTCCATGCCGTCTGTGCGTTCCGCGCGCTCGGTCCGGTTGCCCTTCTGGTGGTCCCCGCGTGTCCTTTTCGTGTGTGTGCGCTCGCGCTCTCGCGGTGTCCGCCCCCCGCTGGGTGGTGTGGCGCGCGCATCTCGCGTGGTCCCGGCACTGGGCGCTGGTAGGGCCGTTCCATGTGGTCCGTGCCCCTCCGCGTGTCCTGCCCCGGTCCCGTGCTCCGTCTTGCGTGCTTGGGGGGGGGCGGTCCGGTCCCGGTTCCCCCCTACTTGGCTTGGGGTTGTGGGGGCGGCGGCAGGGCGTCCCCGGGGGGGTGCCTTCGACCGTTGCGTGGGGCGTTCGGGGTCTTGCGCTCCTCTTTCCCCGACTGCCCGTCCACTGGGTGGGCTGTCGGGGTCTGCGTTGTGGGCGCGGGCGTGCGGTTGTGGGGGCCCCGCTCTGTTCCTGTGGGGGGGGAGAGAGGTGTCGACTTGGTGTCCAGGCGCCGGTCCGCCGGATTCCCATGACGAGCCCGTTGCGCACGGAGCTTCGCCCTGCGGGATGCGTGGGGGGGTTGGGGTGACTGTGGCTGGGGTGGTGCACCAATGTTCCGGTTCATGGCCCAGCAGAGCACCCCTACCGCGGGCTTACTCTTAGCACAGGGGGAGGGGGTTGCGGGCGCGTTTGTTCTGCGACCCGGGTGCCAGTGTTTCTCAGAAGGCAGCCGCCCCGGAGGTAGCGCACCAGGCGCGCGCCGCGAAGGAGCTGGTTCGAACCCCGGGATCGGTGGTCTCCCACCGATCCCTTCGAAAACCGGACGAGGCCTCCTGTCGACCTGTTCGAGTACAGGTGACGGTGCGCACTGCTGCAGGGGTGGGTGGCTCCCATGTGTTTTGTTTTTCTAGGGTGGGGGGTAAAACGAACGAGACCTCCACCCGATCCACCGGTATCGGTGGTGGCGCGAGTTGCTGGAGGGGGGGGTGGTTCCCACGTCGCCAACTAGAGAGCTCTACGTGCAGGGATCCCAGGAGCACCAACGCCTGGGTTCGAACCCCCGCACTGGACGATTGAAGACCGACGCTCTCACTACTGGGCCGCGGGAGTCTCTTACGCGACTTAGGGGTGTCGTCGGCTATGAATCCAGCCCTGAGGGTGGGGCCGTGCGTTGTGAAGCGTGTTGCGCGTGCCGGGAGGCCCCAGTCCACGTGCACGGGGTCGGGACAGGGGGGGAGGGGGCTGGGTGGGGTGCGGCACCGTCGGATCGCCGACTGATGTGCACAGGGGTAAGAGGCGGACAGTAGCACCGCCGGATCGCCGACTGACTGTAGGGCGGGGGGTCGCTCTGCCTCTTTCCGTCCCTCTGCCTTCCCTGGGCAGGCAACAAAGCGGGCGTCACTGGCTTTGTGCTGTCCATGGGGGGCGTGGCCCCCCATACTACTCCGTTTCGTGCTCACCCGGCTTCTCTGGGTACGATCTGTGCGGCGTCCCGGTGCGCAGGCGTGGGCCCGCTTGTTCTTCGCGGCCCCCATGTGGGCCGGCGGCTGGAGCGGGGGGGCGGGTCACACTCCGGCTCCCCTCTCGGGTGGGGGGGGGCCATCCCCCCTGCCTCGGGGGGGGTGTCGCGCCGCGGCCTCCCTGCTCTCGTTCCGGGCGGCGGCCTGCGGTACCCCTTTCTGGCTCTCTCCGTGTCGCTGGTGCGCTCCCTTCCGGCGCGCGCGTGCGGTCGGGGCTGAAGTGCCGCCCCGGGTCGGGGGGGGGTGAGGGGCGGCCCGTGGACCGCTCCCCTGGGGGCCCCAGCTGACCTGCAAACCCCCCCTCTGTCCCCTCGGAGTGGGCTGTGGTTACGGGAGGGTCATGCGGGGCGCGGCCTCCTTCGTGTTCCGTTGTGCGCGTTGCTCCGGCACGCCGGTGTGGGTTCGCGGGAGCAGGTCCAGCCGCCGTTGCCTTTACCGTGTCGCCGTTCCTCCTGTGGGTGGGGGCGCCCCCCCGGCCCTGGGGGGGCGGAGGGCCGCGCCTGTGGCTCCCCAGCTGGGGTTGGTGCGGGGGGGGGGGGGGTGGGGGGGCCGCCCCCCCGCCCGCTCTCGGGCCTGTGTGGGAGGGGGGGGGGGGAGTGGGGGGGGGCCTTTGGTCCCCTGGCGATGCCTCCTGTCGGCCAAGGGGGGGGGGGCGGCTTGGCAGTCCTGGCCCCGGGGGCCAGCCATCGGCCAGGGGGGTCGCGCCCTTCCCCCGCCCCCCTCTACCGAGAGCCGGATTCTCACGCAGTCCCTCTCGTTGTCGCGCGGCGCTGGCCGGCCGGGGGTGGCCGTGAGGGTTAGCGGTCAGTGGTTAGCGGGTTGCGGGGCAGCAGGTTTCCCCCCGCGCTTGTTGTCTCCGCACTCCCTCCCGCGGGAGGTGGCGCGCCGCTTTCCCTGGGTAGGCAACAAAGCGGGCGTCACTGGCGTCGTGCTGTCCATGGGGGGCGTGGCCCCCCATACCATTCCGGTTCGCGCCCACCCGGCTTCTCTGGGCACGATCTGCGCGGCGTCCCGGTGCGCAGGCGTGGGCCCACTTGTTCTTCCCGGCCCCCATTTGAGCCGGCGGCTGGGGCGGGGGGGCGGGTCACACTCCGGCTCCCCCCTCGGGCGGGGGGGGTCCATCCCCTCTGCCTCGGGGGGTGGGGGCCGGGGCCCCCTGCGGCTGGCGGGCTGGTAGGGGGGCGGGGGGGGGGGGTGTCGCGTCGTGGCCTCCCTGCTCTCGTTCCGGGCGGCGGCCTGTGGTACTCCTTTCTGGCTCTCTCCGTGTCGCCGGCGCGCTCCCTTCCGGCGCGCGCGTGCGGTCGGGGCTGAAGTGCCGCCTCGGGGTGGGGGGGGTGAGGGGCGGCCCGTGGACCGCCCCCCTGGGGGCCCCATCTGACTTGAAACCCCCCCTCTGCCCCCTGCGTGTCTCCCGGGGCACTCCCCCTGTCGCCTCCTGTCCCCTGCTCGGCGCTCCCATGGCCGGCACCGTGCCCCGCCTCTGCGCCGTCCCCCCCCTCCCGGATCACGCGCCGGGCGTCCTGCTGCCGCCGCAGCTGCGGCAGCGTGACGCCCGGCGGCGAACGCTCGGGCGCCCGGGGGCGGACGTGCCGCGTCCGCCCCGTGGGGAAGGCGGCCTTGGGGGGGAACGGCTTGGGGGGCTGGTGTGGGTGTGGCTGGGGTTCATTTGGGCGCGGTACTTCGCGCCCCCCCTGCCACTCGCTGCGGCTGCGGCAGCTCCTGGCGAGGCGCACGGGGCCCGCGCGGGGTCCGTCCCCCGCGCCCGCGGCGTGCCGGGGGCCGCGGCGTGGCCGGCCGTGGCGGTGGCGCGGCTCGCCGGGGCCGCGGTCTCAACTCCTTGTGCACTCTCCCCGCCCTCCCCTGCGGCCGCGGTGGCCCCCGGCGAGGCGCCCGGGGCCTGCGCCGGGGCCACCCCCCGCGCTGACGGCGCGCCGGGGGCCACGGTCGGGGCCGCGGCGCGGCTTGCTGGGGCTGCGGTCTCAGCCCCCTGTGCGCCTGGGGCCCCCTCCCGGGGCGGGGCGGCAGGGCTTGCTGCCTGGGCGGCGGGGTCGGTCTCCTCGGCTGGCGCAGGCCCCCGGGTCGACGGCTCGGTGTCGGCGGAGGCTGCCCGGGGCTGCCCAGCCGGCGGCCCGACCGGCACCGCTGCCTCCGCCAGCCTCCGCTCCTCCCGGTCCGCGAGGGTCTCCCCCGCATATCCCAGGGAGACGGGGGAGCGGGAGCCGGACCGTCGGTGGTGGCGGTCGTCCCGCTGTGGAGGGCCATCGGAGTCCGACATCACTGTTGTTCTGGTAGGCATGCGTGGTGGCAGGTGTGCCCTTCCCGCTACCTCCCGGTGTATCTGTGTTGTGCCGTGGGCAGTGCTGTGCAGTGCTCCGCGGGGGGGAGGGGGGGAGGGGATGGGGGGCTGGCGGTGGCGTCAGCCCCGTGCGGGCGGGGGCCGGTGGCCATCCATCGGCACTGCGTGGGCAGGCGGGGGAGCCACGCGGCCCTCACGTCGCGCCACACGTCCCAGTCTGGGGCAGGGCTCAGGGCCCTGGGCCCCCGGGGGTCGTCGGGTGGTGCCGGGGGGAGCCGCACTAGTTGGATCCCCGTAACGGCAGTGACCTCCTGTGTTCGCAGGAAGGTGTGTACCCCGTCCTGCGCCGCGGGCGCCAGGAGGGGGGGGCGGGGTACGGGCGCTGCCCCGTACAGGTGGGTGGGGGTGATCCCCAAGACCCGCTCCGGGTCCCCCCGGGTCGCGACGACGAGCACCTAGGCTTTTAAGGCAGGTATTCTTCCCAAAATGGTCCTCAAAAGCCGAAAGGGGCATCTATTGGCCTCATACACCTTGATGCAATTGGTATGGTGTAACCATGGAAATTTTGAACAACGACGTACATATACACTGTGTTGTCCGCATGTCGCACTCCCGGTTTTTAAAGAAAACCCCATGACACACTTTGTGACATGCAAAATGCGCTTCACAAGGTGTGTCACACCTATTCTTGAAACTACTTGACACTGACGCGGATAAGAGGCAAATGCATTCGGTGCCAAGTGTTGCCCGTTTGTCCTGAATGTTTTGAAATATGTTTTTGCTTTTCAACGGGGTTGTTTTTGCTGTTTTGTTCCATGGACTGTTTGTGACACGCTTCGGGACACGAATATGCGTGTCCCAGAGCGTGTCGCTGGCTATCCCTTCTTTTGTACCTCTGCAGAGGCCTTTTGAAATTTTTTGCCACACCATTTCCTCTTTAAAACAACAATAAAGCACATTTTTCAAAGAGGGATGCCTCAGATACACCCACAGCCCCACATAGCACAGCAACAGCAAATTAGCACACAGATCACCCTGAGTCATCTGCCATGTGTCATGTCATGTCATTTAAAGTCTACAGTCCGACTATCAACGTGGAGGTTGAAACACAAAAGGCACCTGATATCCGAGTTGTGGAAGTGCTTGGGACTGCTGGCCCTGTTGCTGGCTCCCAGTCTGGGCCACCATTCTCTGTAAAGTGGTGTATAGCTGACATGAAGTATCCACGTTTTGCTGCAAAATTTTAAGTGTGTCAATCAACTCACTTTGTGTTTCTTGGAGCGAGGTCAACTGTTTCTGTCGTCGCTCAAAACCGATTTCCATCCCAAAAAAGGAAGCTTTGGCTGGTGTCATGCTTGCTTCCAAAAGGAACCTTTTCTTCAGGCCGTACTGAAACCGAAAAACTGTTGCCGTCTCCATACGCCCCTCAACACCCTCTTGTTTCACACAGAGTCTAATGTAGTCCCTGACCTGCTCTGAGAACCCATCACTCAATGAAAACCCGTCACCAGTACCACTCCACCTTGAAGCACGCTGCTTTCTCAGTAACTCCAGCAGCAAAATTTCAGTTGAATGCAATTGCTTACATGCACTTTCTGCTAAGGTTACCTCCCTTCCTTCGCATTCCCCATTTGATTCTTCGGCCTCTTCACCTTCGTCTTCCTCTGGCGCTTCATCTTCGTCTTCCTCTTGGTAGTCTGATCGTCTGAGCCTCTCATCTTGTGATCCGGGCTCACTGGGTTCACTCAGTCCACGGAGGTGTTTCTCTTCAGGGCTACCTTCACTGTGGTCGCTGCCGTCAGGGATTTCAGGGCTGCCTTCAGGGATTTCACGGCTGCCTTCAGGGATTTCAGGGCTGCCTTCATGGCTTGCAGGAGCCTGTTGACGCAGAGCACGGCTGCTGGCTTGCACGTTGCACGCTGTGGAATGCAAAATAGCCAAGGCACGTCGTGCGACGCGGGATTTGCCTGTCACAGCGCGCTACAACATTGCACAAAGCTGCCAAAACGCATCTCTATCCGATCGGCGGATTTTGAAGCAGGGTGTGCGTCGAGTGTCTGCGTCTGTGGTCGGGCGGCCTCACTGGTGCTTCCTTTTGCGCATTTCTGACAAACAAAGAGTGGCCGCTCGTGAGACGTTGCGCGACGCAACAATGACTTATCACAGCGCGACACAAAACTGCATGTGTAAACCAGCGGGCGATCGGACGCTTCTGTGGGTGGGAGCTTTCGTTTTTGGTGCCTCATTCATTGCTTGGCATCATCTGACACATTGGAGAAAGGCTGTGAAGGTAGAAGATGGGACAGTCGATGACAGGTTGTCTGACGTGCTTATAACGTATCACAGCGCAACACAACACTGCATATGTGAACCTGCGGGCGATCCGACGCTTCTGTGGGTGGGAGCTTCCGTTTTTGGTGCTTCTTTGGTTGCTTGGCATCATCTGACACATTCCAGAACGGCTGTGAAGGTAGAACATGGCGGAGCCGGTGACAGGTTGTGAGACGTGCTTATTACCTGTCACAGCGCACCACAGAGACTACAGGCGAAAGCATTTTCAAAATTAAGAAAGGCACCATACTTTCAGTCATTTTGCATCTGTAAAAAGGTCAACATTACGTGTCAATTCTCCCGCACAGACAAGGGGAGCCACGCACAAACACGACACGCCCCAACAGGGGGGGAGGCACGCACCAGCACAACACCAACCCCGGCCAAGCCAACAACACAACCGCAACCACAACCCAACGACAAACCAAACCAAACACCACCACCGCAGCAGGCGGCCACCAACACAGCACGCCCCAGCGAGAGGGGGGCCACGCACCAAAACAGCACGCCCCACCAAGGGGGGGGCCACACACAAGCACGGTACGCCCCAACAGGGGGGGGAGCACGCACCAGCAGAGCACCAACCCCGGCCAGGCCGACACCACAGACAACCAACACCCGACAACGCCGGCGAACCAACAAAACCAGCCGGGCATCCAGCCGGCTACAACACCACGAACCGAAACCCGAACACGCCGACACAGCACTCCCCACCAAGGGGGGGGCCACGCACGAACACGGCACGCCCCAACAGGGGTGGGGGCACACACCAGCACAACACCCACCCCGGCAAAGCCAACAACACAAACGCGACCACAACCCACCGAACAGATGACGACACCCCAAACCACACACAACGACCGCGGCGGGCAGGCACCGACACGGCAGGCCCTACCGAGAGGGGGGCCACGCACCAACGCAGCACGCCCCACAACGAGGGGGGCCACAAACCAACGCAGCACGCCCCACCACGGGGGGGGGGGCACACACCGACACAGCACGCCCCACCATGAGGGGGGCACGCACCAACACAGCACGCCCCACCAAGAGGGGGACCACAAACCAACACAGCACGCCCCACCATGGAGGGGGCCACACACCAACACAGCGCGCCCCACCATGGGGGGGGGCGCGCACCAACACAGTACGCCCAACCATGAGGGGGGCCGCGCACCAGCACAGCACCCACCCCGGCCAGGCGATCAACACAACCACAACCGCAACCCAACCGCTGACCACACCCATCCGAACACGCCGACTGTATGGCGGCGAAGACAACACCGAACAAACAAAACAAGCCGCGCATGGCGCCAGCTAAAACACCACCACAAGCACCACCAACCCGAACCCAGCGTCGGCCCCCAGGCGGCACACACGACAACAACCCAAGCCGCACCACCACACCACGCACAACCACCGCGGCGGACAGGCACCAACACAGCATGCCCCACCGTGAGTGGGGCCACGCACCGGCACAGCACGCCCCTCCATGCGGCGGGCCGCACGCGAGCACAGCACCGAGCTTTGGAGGGGCCACACGCCGACACAACACGCCCTACAGTGGGCGGGGGGGCGCGCACCAACACAGCACGCCCTGCCATGGGGGGGGCCACGCACCAACGTAGCAAACCCCACCAAGAGGGGGGCCACGCACCAGCACAACACCGACCCCGGCCAATCAAACAGCACAGCCCCAACCGCAACCCGACCCGGGCACGACCAACCAACAACGAAACAAGCAGGACAACTACACGAACAACGTCCGACCGCGCAAGCGCCCGCAGCAGCGCCAAGGAACCAACGCCGAACGAGCCGACCATGAGGCGGCTAACACACCCGTGCACCAACAAAACCACTGCAGCGGCCGGGACATGACCATAAACAGACCACACGCGAGCCGGCCAACGCCAAACCAGCCAGGCATGCAGGGGTCGAAACGGGAACGGCATCCAACGGGTTGGCGACACTGTGGTGCGCCACGCCCGCCGACCACCATACCCACGGACACAACAGAACATGTAACTCTACCATTACGAACGCGTCCAACCAACGTTAACAAACTACACTACACAACACTTGGACAAACCAAAACGCAACTAACCAGCACCGACACGGACATGCCGGCTACACAAACAACATTCGGCGATACGACCACCGGCAGCAGCGCGACGGAACCCACATAAACCAAGCCGACCATGAGGCGGCGAAGACAACCGCGCACCAACCACACTGCAGCTGCAGCCGCCACTTGACCATAAACAGACCACACGCAAGCCGGCCAACACCAAACCAGCCAGGCGTGCACGGGTCGAAACGGGAACGGCGTCCAACGGGTTGGCGACACCGTGGTACGCCACGCCCGCCGACGACCATACCCACAAACACAGCAGAACACCGCAACTCTACAATTACAAACGCGACCAACCAACATTAACAAACTACACAACACTACACTTGGACAAACCAAGACGCAACTAACCAGCACCGACACGGATGTGCCGGCTACACAAACAACATTCGGCGATACAACCACCGGCAGCAGCGCGACGGAACCCACGCAAACCAAGCCGACCATGAGGCGGCCAAGACAACCGCGCACCAACCACACTGCAGCTGCAGCCGCCACTTGACCATAAACAGACCACACGCAAGCCGGCCAACACCAAACCAGCCAGGCGTGCACGGGTCGAAACGGGAACGGCGTCCAACGGGTTGGCGACACCGTGGTACGCCACGCCCGCCGACGACCATACCCACAAACACAGCAGAACACCGCAACTCTACCGTTACGAACGCGACCAACCAACATTAACAAACTACACAACACTACACTTGGACAAACCAAAACGCAACTAACCAGCACCGACACGGATGTGCCGGCTACACAAACAACATTCGGCGATACAACCACCGGCAGCAGCGCGATGGAACCCACGCAAACCAAGCCGACCATGAGGCGGCCAAGACAACCGCGCACCAACCACACCGCAGCTGCAGCCGCCACTTGACCGTAAACAGACCACACGCAAGCCGGCCAACACCAAACCAGCCAGGCGTGCACGGGTCGAAATAGGAACGGCGTCCAACGGGTTGGCGACACCATGGTGCGCCACGCCCGCCGACGACCATACCCACGGACAAAAACTTGACTCTACCATCACGCAACCGACCAACCAACATTAACAAACTACGCCGAACAGTTAAACGACCGACCAACCAACCACAACGACCTACTTCGAACCCCCGGCCCCCCGGGAGAGCGCAAGCTCGACCGAGTCAGGAGGCGTGAGTGTGCGCCAAGACATGCGAGTCCCGTAGCACGTGCTTCTTCAAGTCGCCTCACGCCTACTGAAAACCAACCCAGGTGGGGGTGCCTGCAGGACAGGGCCTTTGGCCTGGCTCCCGGCCCCTGGGCCCCAGACTCCGGAGGTTGATGAGGATGTGCGATGGGACCCTCCCCCACGTATCACCCGCCCGAAGGAGAGGATTGTGAGACTTCGGTCGAACATGGGTTACCTCTCTGGGCAGAACCCGCTGTAGGGTACTGCTCGCGGCGACCGCGCCCTTTCCCCATGTGGGGGAGCCGCTTTGTGGGGGCACGTGCAGTAGGGCCGTGGGTGGGTGAGCAAAAGCCCCTTGGTAAGTCCCCCCTGCGGGGCAACCCCAGTCCCGGGACGACCTACCTACCTACCTTCAGGGCTACCTTCCCTGTGGTCGCTGCCGTCAGGGATTTCAGGGCTGCCTTCAGGGATTTCACGGCTGCCTTCAGGGATTTCAGGGCTGCCTTCATGGCTTGCAGGAGCCTGTTCACACAGAGCACGGCTGATCGCTTGCACGTTGCGTGCTGTGGAATGCAAAATAGCCAAGGCACGTCGTGCGACGCGCGATTTGCCTGTCACAGCGCGCTACAACATTGCACAAAGCTGCCAAAACGCACCTCTATCCGATCGGCGGATTTTGAAGCAGGGTGTGCGTCGAGTGTCTGCGTCTGTGGTCGGGCGGCCTCACTGGTGCTTCCTTTTGCGCATTTCTGAGAAACAAAGAGGGCCGCTCGTGAGACGTTGCGCGACGCAACAATGACTTATCACAGCGCGACACAAAACTGCATGTGTAAACCAGCGGGCGATCGGACGCTTCTGTGGGTGGGAGCTTTCGTTTTTGGTTCCTCTTTCATTGCTTGGCATCATCTGACACATTGGAGAAAGGCTGTGAAGGTAGAAGATGGGACAGCCGATGACAGGTTGTCTGACGTGCTTATAACGTATCACAGCGCAACACAACACTGCATATGTGAACCTGCGGGCGATTTGACGCTTCTGTGGGTGGGAGCTTCCGTTTTTGGTGCTTCTTTGGTTGCTTGGCATCATCCTTCACATTCCAGAACGGCTGTGAAGGTAGAACATGGCGGAGCCGGTGACAGGTTGTGAGACGTGCTTATTACCTGTCACAGCGCACCACAGAGACTACAGGCGAAGGCATTTTGAAAATTAAGAAAGGCACCATACTTTCACTCATTTTGCATCTTTAAAAAGGTCAACATTACGTGTCAATTCTCCCGCATAGACGGATCTGCGCGACCTGCTGGCGCGTCGTGCGACACGCAAATGCAGATCACAGAACATACATTTGCGGGTCCACGGTTCAGTGGCTTGAGGAACTGCTCCAACAATATATTGTGATACGCAGAACTACCAAACAAGAACGGATCAGACAGAATTTTTGAGTCTAGGAAAGCAAAACATGAGTAGACCTGCGACACACCTTGTGAGCCGCATATACGTGTCACAAGGTGTATCACACGTGACACAAAGGGCAGTGTTCTCACAGCCCCCGATCCATTGAAGACAAGCTTCCACAAATGTTCAACACACATTAAGCTTTGGACGTTGCAATGTATACCCCCCCGAAAAGACTGCCAATAGAGGGTAACAGGGTGAAACAGTAGTGACACACATTGTGAAGCGCATATGCGCATCACAAGGTGCCTCACCGGGTGTTTGTTGAATAACATATACCTGACATGCGGACAACACAGTGTATACGTATGTCATCGTTCATACGTCCCATGGCTGCACCATACCAATTGCATCAAGGTGTATGAGGCCAATAGATGCCCCTTTCGGCTTTTGAGGACCATTTTGGGACAAATGCCTGCCTTAAAAGCCTAGGTCAGGAGGAGCAGGGGGCTGCCCGGGCGCTCTTGCCAGAGGACCTGCCCCCTGTGGTGGGCACCCCTGGTCCTGGAGAGGGGGGGGGATAGGTTCGGGTTGGCCCAGCCGCGAAGTGCGTGCGTCGCCAGCGGGAGGGCGGGGCACCAGGTCGGCTCCCTGTGGCACGCCTCGCACATGACGGCGAACGGGGGGGTCGGCCTGGCGCCGTCGTACACCGGGTTGGTTGGTCGGGGGCGGGTGGGCGCCTCGTTCGCGCCTTCCACGAATGCCGTGACTTCGCCCACCTCCAGGTCCTCGTCCGGTGGGTGTAGAAGGTGGAGCCCCGCGTCCAACTCGGACACTCCCCCTGGGTATGTGGCCCGCGTGTGGTTCAGGTACGGGGCCCTGTCCCCGGGGCAGCGCGTCCTGAGGGCGTGCAGCAGGGCTGGGGCGCTGCTGCGGAGGGACATGGCAGGGCCTGCGCCCATCAGTCGCAGGGTGTCACCCATTGGACAGGGGCCGGCCTGACCTGTTGGACTCGCGCCACTCCATCCAGTGCCCGTGGAGGGCCGCCTCAGGGCTGATGAGCCCTGGCTGGACAGCGTTCACGATCCGGTGCATCGCCAGGAGCAGCGCAGGGGCCCCTGCTCCGTTCAGGGCGCGGACGGCCGGGAGGGCGGCCTCGCTGAGGAAAGCCCTCGCACTGCTCGCCGAGTCGTGCCGTGTGGCAGCGTGCGCCTCGTGCGTCTCCGTTACCGCGTCCGCTACTAGGCCCCGGACGGCCGCCTCCTGCGCTCGGCGGCGGGCTCTAGCGTGCCCCGGCCCTAGGGCTTGGAACCGGTTTTTCAGGTATTGCCAATAACCGGTACCCGCTTAGCATGGTTGTTTGAAACCAATAACCGGTTTCATTTTCTGCACACAGGCCAATAACCGGTTTTGTTTTTTTGCTAAACATCCGGTATTGGCAATTAAATCATAAATAGTTACGTGGTTCTGTATTGTCCAAACCACTTGTACAACTGACAATTGGGCACCCAAATTATCAATAACCGGTACCTGTTTGGATACATAAGTCCAAACCAATAACCGGTTTTTAATATGATGAAAAAACCAATAACCGGTTTGGATTTTTGAAGTGAGCAACAATAACCGGTTTTGGATGTCAAAAAAGGTTCCAAGCCTTACCCGGCCCGTCCCCCCGTCGACGAGGCATGGTGCTGCGGGCCCTGCAGCGTGTGGCGGCGGGTGGGGGTCAGGGCGCGAACACGTGCGACAGGTGCGCGACGGACGTGGGGTCTCGCAGGTGCACGTGGATCCACAGGAGGGCGGCGCCCGCGGGGCCCGCGCGTTCGTGGGAGGGGGCGTGTGCTCCCCCGATGCGCCGGTGCAAAGCCTCCTCCTCCGTGCGCCTGTGCGGGCCCGCGGGAGGCTCGGGCCAGGGGCACGCGGCCACCTGGGAGCACTGCGCGCACCTGTTGGCGCCCGTCGGCGCTGCGGAGGACACCGTGTCGCATTCCCCGCAGAGGTGGCAGGTGTGCGGGAGGTTGGAGGGCGGCAACGAGGGGCCGAGACGGCGGAGCCAGAGGTCGTCCCACCTCTGGCGGAGGGGGTCCCGGATCTCCAGCAGGCGGGGGCAGACGCGGCGCCGGTAGTCCCTGCCGAGCGTCTTCTGCCGGACCTCCCGCCATGTGTCGTCGGGGAGAATCCCGTGGTCGTGGAAGGCGGCGATGAGGTCATCCCACGCCGGGCGGGGGTGCCCCTGGGGGGGGTTTGCCATATACACGTGGCGCCTGGTGAGGTGGGGCGCCAGCATGCCCCACTGGCACTCGTCCGCGGCGTCCCGGTGGAGGAGGGCCAGTAGGTTGCCGTCCGCGACTGCCTCCCAACCTACTCGCAGCCCGTCGCAGCTGTCTAGCTCCTGGCGCAGAGCGGCTGCAAGGTTGTCGGGGAGCATGAGGAGTAAGAACCCCCGGGTGTCGTCCAGCCGGGACAGGGCGTCGTCGTACACAGGCCCCCCAGTTTTGAAGTGCGCCACGGCAAGCCAGGCGGCTCCGTCCTCCGGGGGGTGCCATCAGATGGTGGCCACGTCGCGTCACCATGGGTGTATCCCCGTGGCTCGGAGCACGTTGGCGGTGTGGAGGACCATGCGGGGGGGGACGGGCGCTCGGATGAGCGAAGACACGTCCCCATTCCACCCTGTTTGTGGCTCGGGTGCCGCTTGCAGCCATTCCTTCGCCGCCGCGTCCGACGGGTGGTCGGGGCCCGCCCCGCGGACCATGGTGGGCCTCGGCCGGGTGTGCGGCCCCCACCCCTCGAGCGGGATGGCGGCGTACTGTTGTGCGGGGGTCTCCGGGGCGCGCGTGGCGGCGCATTACCGGCCCCACTCGCGGGCCCCCTGCTCGCCCACTATACGTGCCTCCCATGCGGTCATGAAGCCGCCCCCGATGATCCACTGTGGGAAGAGGGCATCTTGTAGGTGTTTCGAGAAACCCCCCGGCAGGTCCCGGTACAGGTGGGGGTCCTCTTGCGGGCGGCACTCCAGAGTGCCATTCACGACACGGAGGGAGGCTATAAAGTCCTTGTCAGGGCGCGGGGGAGGGGGGGTCAGCTGCCCTCTGCCGCGGTGAGCCATCGGTGCACCCAGGCCGCTGCGCTTAGGGGCTCGCGGAGGAGTTGCTCCAGACAGTGGTTGCGAAGCTCCCATGCGAAATCCCCCAGCCGGAGTTGGTGGTGGAGGAAATGGTCCACGGAGGTCCCTCCCGGCGGGTCGTAGCGGGCTATGGCGCGGAGCTGCGCCTCTGCCTCCTCGGGCACCAGCCCAGAGCAGAAGACTTCCATCCACGCGGCGCCCGCGGAGCGCCACGAGGCCACCCACAGGGCTTTGTCCCCGGGCTGGAGGTGGCGGGCCGCCTCTTGTACCGCCAGGCGGTAGTGGGGCCAGAGGAGCCGCGAGTGGGCGCACCCCACGTGCATGTGCACCGGGGTCTCCTCCGGGCCGCCGCAGAGGAGGCACGGCTGTGGCAGGATGGCGATGCCGGAAGTAAGAAAAATTGCCTTTCCTGAGGGATGCCTTCTGTTCTGTTGAATGTACATAACACTGCATCGCTGCAGTGTCTGGTGTTGCCGCTGTGCGTGTTAATTCCGCAACCTGAGTCGCGGCAACATTTCATGTCGTCGATGATATTTTCTCTTCATGAAGAACTGATCAGAAATCGACTGTAGACTTCATAGAAATTTACTATGTGTGATTCGAGAATTTTCTGTGGATTTGAAAATAGTGTTAGAGAACAAACACTGTTAATTCGCTCCGCAATCTGTACTGATGTCCATTCCCGATTGCATCGCTCATTGAGTTGTTATGTTCACTATGCATTGCATGCCATTATTGAATCTCTGAGACTTGTCATACATACGCCGTGCTTATTCTTTAGCCATGGTGTGACATGTATGGATCAGTGCATGGGGATATCTTGGGATGTACAAGTGGAACCATACTCGTGGAGTATCTTGCAAGACGATGTTGGATTTGTACGAAGAGTGTGCATACCAATGGTTGGAAAACAAGGAGTTGACGGACGTTGCGGTCCTATGGTGATCATGGCCATCTTATCTTGTTGTCTTTGTCTTGCTTCGCTTTGTTGTTGTTGTTGTTGATTTAATGTGGGAACATACTCTTTGGGAAAGCATGTTCATCAATTCTTTTCACCTTTTTTAGTTAATATCCAAGCATTCTTTATGATGTGGAGTTATCAAATATTTTGTTAACATTTCTTTTGGGAAATGCATCCTCGAATAGATAGCCTTTCATTTTTGTGGCAATCGAATCTTTTATAATCAAGGAGCCGTGAGGGTGCTTTTTCTTTGTGGTAGCAGAGGTTTAGGTGAGTGGAGACCCACACCCATCACCTCATATTGTTTCGAATTTTGTGAGTTTTCCTCACCTCATGATGGTGTAGAGGCTCCATCAAGGGGTAGCGCCAAGGACCAAAAATATGCCTTTTTTGGGCACCCAAAGATGTTCCTACAATATAAATTTTCCCTTGTTGATTACCTTGTTCCTTGAATTGTTCCGATATCTTGTGGTTGATTGCCATCTCCGTTGGGATATTCTACGAAGATTTGATTTACGAACAAGGATTACGGTACAAAGTCCCCATGCACTGAATCCAATGGGTGCCCCCTTTTCTCCTCAACTCAATATGGGATCAAACTATCTAAAGTCCTTCAAGACCGATACGACAATGATGAGGCGGCGCCACGGACAAAATGCGTAGACACGCCTATCATTGGTCCTTTGAGCGGTTTCGGGAACGCTTAACATGAAGGAAGCCTTGGGGTCGCTGCACTTTTGATTTCCGAGTTGTTCATTTGGTGCTCAATACCATGTCCTCCTTCCTCGTTTCTCTCAAGGGATTTGGCTTCATCAAATGGGGAGAAGAATTATTTGCGGCGCTCCGTGGAGGACCGTGGTTGTTCGACACTACATGGGAATTGACTTCGGTGGTCACATGCACGATGATACCAATAACAAGTTTGTGCTCGAGCATCCTGGCGAAAATGGAGATTGTGAATTTCGAAGACATGTAAGAAGGATGATAAAATGAGTGGTATTTATCACGAAACTTGGATCCCCGATGAGTTCTAAGACTTTGCAACAAGAGGTGCTCGTCGGTCGGCGGTGGGGTGTAAGCCAAGACGGTGTTGATTCGTTGGTCAAAGTGTTTGAATTGGTACCAACCACCAATGAGAGTAGGAATACTGGTAACCGATGGTGGCACTCGCGAACGTGGACACTACCTATGACGGCCGTTTGTTGCTTTGTATGGACGATCATCGTTTGAAGCACGTGACGGCTTCTTGCTTTCATTTTGTTGGGATATCCCGAAGCGCGTGTGAAGCGCGGACTTCGAAGTACTGCATATTTCGGGGAAAGGGAGTTCGTTAGATTCATACGACGAATTATTTTGCAATTGACGAATTCAAGGGATCAAGATTGTGGATTTGTTATGTCGTTATTTGTGCTCGTCCCTACGTTCGAGGCATGGCATTACCGTACCTACTTATGACAGGGTGGTTGTGTAGGCAAGGATTCGTGTGCCGTCGCTTGGTTTCATCTCTTGGCACGAGCATCGCCTTTGCATGGGCTTGGGGCCGTGACAATCCTCTTTCCCAATATATCCACACTCGAAGTGATGGATCCGGTTGCAATCACGAAGCAGAGACCGTGGTTACCCTAGAGATTTTTGCCTTGCCTACCATCGGTGTCGTACGGACGGAGTGCGTTGCATTTGTCACGTTGAATTGAAACGCTGTCCCGTTGTCCACGTACCGCATACCATTGATTACAACGCTGGCAGGAATGACGGCGCTTCTGGTGTGGTGCATTGAGATGGTATTCATTCTAGGAGTGACCGACAGACCCTACATGTGCCTCCAATGCCAAAGCGGCACTCGGTATGGCGGGCAGTGCCTAGCACCTTTTGGATGCTGTACTGGTCCCTGGGTATTACCTGGCAGCGTCTTTTAACTCACTGTTCCCACTGCGCAGTGCAGAGCAGACTAATGACTATTTGGACCCAGGGGCAGAGCCCGAGCGATCTCCTTCTACACCATGCAATGGTGGTTTCGAGATGACGCTATTTTCCTTTGCCCTGCCGACTCCATTTGCCTCAGCTTTCGTTCATCTGTGCGCGGGCGTTGGTCACTTACAGGCGGTACAATTTATGCCTTCGGGCGGAGTGCTACGCAGGATGGGTACTGCTCGAAAGGATCCATGAACAGCAAACTTCCGTTCCTCTCGAGTGATCAGTGGTCCAGTGAGCTCTGCAAACTGACTGCATGCTCTTTCCGGAACTTCTGTCCCTACCTCAATGCCACAAGAGGTCGCAATGGAGAAGGGTTGGCTACATTTGCTATGTCGATGGCGCCGCATTCATTGGCGCTGTGGACCAACTTCGATTCTGAGGTGTCCCGTATCATGAAGGAGACTCAAAGGAAGGCTTTCACGAGGTATCTGTGCGAGGTCATATTTCATGCTGACACTCCAACTGCGACCTGCCGCAATTGCGCCAATGGTCCTGTCTGGAGATTTTCGCTCTGTGGTGTCAAAACAAAAACCTCTTAGCAACTTCTGGGTCTGAGATTTCAGCAATGTTTGTCAAGAATCCTCTCTAACCGAGCCGTCCAAAATGGAGTACTTGTACAGTGAGTGATCAATAACGCTTGCATTATGCGTTGGACACGGTGGTATCCAGTTGGGTATGAGACCACGTTCATTGATTTTCACAAAGTCCTGAGATGGAACTGGGTACACGTATGAGGTCAACTGTGACTGTTTATCTTTCCTTTGGTCACGACTACATGCTGCACTTCGCCACCATCAGCGAGCCCACCTCGGAGTTCTTGCAGAATTTGTGCCGCTGGCTTCTGCAGAGCCCCTTCTCTGGTTTGATTGCCAGTAGCCAGTTAAGCCCACGACTTGGCTGGAGGATGGGAGAATTTTGTGTGGTGGTGTCATTCAGACTATCCGGCCTGGTGTATTCAAAATTTCAAAGTTACAAGTGGACCAGTTCAACTTGCAGAAGGCAAATACCGGTACCCACGTGGTCTGTTTTAATTCGGTGTGATTAATCTGTACATCCGACCCATTGGTGCGTGGATGTCTGACCAGGCGCCAGCCCGACACTACCTACTTGGACGCTTGCGAGTATGCATGATTGGTGAGACCCGTGGCTGTGGCTAGGTGATTCACTGCAACTGCGTTTGAGTGCTGTGGTTGTCCAACGCTTCTCAATATATTCTCCTGCTACGTGGAGACCTTTGAGGATGGTACTTATGGCATTGTTCCCTTTTGCTGACTCAATACACCGGTATCATATCTGGCTCGGTTACCATTGGATCGCCAAGACTTCCGTACTCCCGGAGAACTCAGAGTACATGTTCTATTACGTTTGGCAAGCTCATGGCGTATTATAATGACCACCTTCCCACCTGTCGGGTCAGCGACTTGGCTGGTTTTGGACTTGCCACCTCGAGTGAAATTCCAGCTCGACTATTGCGCCTACTACCTGTTTACTGTCTGGAACAGACTCCTGCGAGGGGACAGGACTGGGTGTGCTCGTACTCACGTTTGCGCTTCCAGTCATGTACTGTCCCTTGAGCAAGCTGCTGCAAATGTGAGGTCCCACGCTTTCCTCGGCTGTATATCCGTCAGGATGATTTTGAAGGAGATTTGCCTGTGTCCAGCCATCATTTGCAGACGTCCTGGAACTGAGCAACTATTCAGTGGGCCAGTTTCAGAACCCTGTACCACAGTACCAGTGTACAGTCAATGGCTTATCCCCTGACTGACCCACAGTGGGGAGCATGTCTGAGCAATTGTTGGAAATGCTGACGCCACACCACGGGCTGGATAATGCGTGTGTGTGACAACTGGACCGGCATCCGAAAACCCGATTCCTTACGTCCCTGCGGAGGAAACGCTCCGAGCGGCCCAAAGGGTCCGTATCCACTGAATGCACACCCCGTCAGTGACTTCAGACAGGGAAGCCCTAGGGCGGAGGAGGGCCGGCAGCAAATGCCCTGGCCCCTGCCCCATGCGGTACAGTGCTCCGGAGATCACAGTGACACGGACAGTGAAGCCCTAGGGCGGAGGAAGGCCGGCAGCAAGTGCCCTGGTCCCTGCCCCACGCGGTATACTGCTCGGGAGATCACCATGACTGGTCAGTACGAATCGACCCTAAGGAGGGGAAGCAATTTGACAGGTCGTCATTTTACTGGTCCGAGCAACGTCGTTAGCAGGAGTTATGTCTGCTGTACTATTCTTCTGGTGCACTTTGAAGGAGAAGAGATCCTTGAGAAGGAGCGCTGCAGTTGTGAGGCTATTGGTATATTTGGGCGTTATGGCAGCCTTAGGCTCTCCTTCATGGCGCTTCTTTGTACGGTGGACTCCAAGACACGGCCAGTGAGCCATACTGAGGTCCATGACAAAACACCAGAGATGGTCGTAAACCTCACCCGGAGTGATACGCAGGAGGAGGTTTTTGAAGGATGGTTTCTGAGATCAGTGGACCCCGAAAAGTTACACAAGTTCAGGGGTTTTCAACATGAGAGCCTAGTTTATGTTCAACGGGCTTCAGGCTGTACTGTTGTGTCTCCGGCCTTTCCCAAGGTTTATCATGATGCATCCCACGCAATGGACAACCTGGCTGCTTGCTATGGAGTGTGGAATGTCAATGCGATGCCTAAGGAAAAGACTGAAGCCTTTATTTGAATTCTCACCATTGGAGGCCATGCAGGCTGTATTTGACCAAGGCCAGGGTGTCATATGATTAAGTCCAGAGACGAGAATAATGATTGACTGTGCTACGCCCTTGCAGAGCGTTGGACACGGGACTGAATCTTCAGTACCCTTGGGAGGCAGACATGGTTGTCTGCTCAACATTCACCTGGCTTCGACCTAATGTTGTCCGGGCGCGACAAGTATTCCAGCAGGTGTGCCGCATGCAGGCTATCTTCTGGGTGTCTATGTCACCTTAATGGAAATGCAGCTGGACCCGTTGGACTGGCGTTTCGGCGCCTAGGAACCTGAGGTTGAACTTCACCGCGAAGCTGGGACCTCCTCCTTGACACTGCCCAGCGAACCAGTGCGTCGACATGAACTCGGAGCGGGAAACTAGTCTACTGTGGGTGCCTTTGGAGAGAGCGCCTTCAACAGCGACTCCATGGTCAGTACGCCACCAACAGAGACCAAGCCAGCGCCTGCAACGGGACTATGAGGTTCTGGAGATCGTACAGACGCTCATAATTGTTCTGGGAGCTGGAACTGGACTTCGTCGACAATGCCAGGCAAATTGGGTGCGGATTCTTCCTCCCCAGGATGCAATCCCTTGCTTGCTCAGGAGTTTGCTTGTTTGCTTGTTGGTTTCCTTGCAAAAAACCTGTTGGTGCTACAACAATTTTTCGTGTAGTCTCCACTGACCTGAACCAGTCTGAACTTTCGTTCATTGAAGCCTACTGTTTATGCGTAGGTGTGTGTATGTGTCAGTGTCACCCAGTGTCCCACAGGAATACTGAGATTGTCTCTCAGGCCTTCGTGGCTGGTGATGGGGCAGGACGGGTATGGGCACTGACACGGCACCAACAAAAGACAGCCTACTTAGTGGGAGGATGTGCGCGTCCTCTGATCCATTTCACCCAGTGTGTGTGTGTGTGTGTGCAAAGTTTGAATGCTTACTTTCCCTATAAAACAGGGTGCCAGTCCCCTATGTTTGCTGCTGCCGAGGTCTGCCAAGGCCACGTTCAGGTGTTTAACTGGACAGCCGTTGGCGGTTGATGATCTCAGGTCTGGTGTACACAGGACATACGAGGTATTCTTGTCTGGACCCTTTTTCAGATGTGTGCACTTGCGAATATTCCTCACGCTTCATGTGTCTAGAGCAGACGGGGACGCTGTTACCCCCAACATTTGTTGTTATCACAGTCTAAGGTTTGATGCAGCGTGAAGTACCAGGATACAATACAGGGTTCCCACCTTTTTTTTTGCTGGGATTTTAGAAAGGCAGGTAACTCAGGAGAAAGCACGCGGGTTGGGGAACGATGCAAAGTACGCAAGCCGAGACTACCCTGGGTGACCCCCCTCTCACAAAAAGGGGGGGGCGTCCACATGAAGACACAGTCCCTACTCTGTTATGGGCCCCTCATGCTGTGCTTTCCCCTGTCTGTCTTTGACCCTGCGGTGTTGCGACACTGGGAAGCTTACGGGCATGGCCGTTTCCCAATCGGGTATTTGACTCAGCTAATCCGCACCACGTGTCAGACCGGCTACCGCAGTCACTTTTGGGATCATGGTAGAACTGGACAGCTCTTCATGTGGATCTGGATAGTCATACACGACCTTCAGTTGGCACCTGTTGCTGTAAGGTATGATGGCCCCGCTTCCTGTGTACACAATGGTGTCCAGCATGCATGACACGCCTGAGGCCAGTGAACAGCAACATGTGTTTACACCATGTGCAGGCCAGCGTCAAAATGTTCCGCTTCTGTGCAGATAGCCAAGAAGGAACCTGCAGTTAATGTTGTGTTTAGATACTGAGTTGAGCCTGACGTTTTGCTCCCCACCTCCTTTCTTCCTTTGTTTGGCCGAAAATGACACCCAGGGCTGTGACCGTCCGGCCCTTGCTGCTGAGGGTAGGAGCAACGACAAGCACTCTCCCGGTTGTAGGTACTACTGATCGGACCCCTTGTCTCTTCACAAGCGCTAGCTGGAGCGCTATCCAACAAATCTAGTGTGTCCTGACTTGACCCCCTGTTCCTACTCTGGCGCTAGCTGGGGCGCTATCCAGAAAAACCAGCGTGCAATTCACTGCTATGGAAACCTGTACCTGGGATGCGCTGAGAATACACCCAGTGGTAAAGCAATGCTGCTACATGGGACGGAAAGAGTGCAGTCGATCAGTACGACAAACCTACTGGAGGTGAAGGGCCGCATGAATACGATGCTCGGCTCGAGCTGTGCTATCCCTTTGTCAGTTTCAGTCTCCTTTGTTCGCTGGCTCTTGAGTGGATGTACATTTACCAGCACGCCTGAAGGTGGATCGGGGTTTGTCTATTCCTACCTGCAGGCAATGGTATGATACCCCCCTATCTTATAACTGGTGGAGGTCGCCTGGGGCGTATTGCTTTATTTTGCAGCAACGCCTGGTGGGGTATTCTTCGTTGTGCGTGCGGTTTTCAACCAGCTCTCCAGGCTACAACCAGTGCTAGGCAGAAAAGCCAGAAGAGTACTCAGGCTTCGATTTTATACAGGCGAGTGCAGACGTTTCCTACGATGCAGGTCTGCATGGCATGCAGCTTAAATCATAAATGAGAGTTGATTCTGACCAGACATACTATGCACCACCCAGAGGAGTCATGTCCAATGGTAGGATGCGCAGCCCGTTTTCGTGTGCGATGTACCTTTGCTGTGTGTGGTGTGGAAACGTTTGCGGGTGATCCTGAAAGTGAAAGATGTTACACGGACTGACGCAGATTTGATTTAGGAAGTCTACTCGCAACCAATCATCTCACGCTCGTGGTCCCTGGAGGACCATTGAGAGCGCACCCGAAGGCCGTGAGCCGGTGCGTTGTAAAGAGTACGGTGTACAGTACTTGCTCTCTACCGCGGTTATTCGTGCATGACAATGTCATGAAAGCCACCAATGAGTGAGATGGTGCGTGACTCGCTCTGCCAATGTATTATAGGGTTCCATGTTACAGCCAAGGCGTGCACCACTGAGTTCCCCTACGTCATCTGTATTCCTTCTGTGTGCCTATAAGTACCCTCACCGAAGGCGAAGCCGGGCACGCTGTTCAGGATAAACAATGATACCCCTTATCTGTTCGGGTTAAACAGTTACCTAGTCACAGGCCTTCGACACTGTAAGATACCTCAGACACTGTTGGTTTGTAGACTCATACCTTCATCCTGCAGGCAAGGGTACACCGAGCACACCCCAGGTTCAAGCTTACACCTCTGGGGTGGTACCCGGAATCTATGGCAGGATGTGGTTTGGAGTGATGTGGGAGATAAATGCTGTGTGACACAGAAGCACCCCTTGCAGGGAGTAACCTCTGGAGGCTGGTTCAGGTATCAAACCCTTTCTGCCGGTAACAGTTTTGCCCTGGCACCAGACCGGGGAGTCCCTGGGACTGTTTGAAATGGCCCGCAGGGTTTCCGGGACGAGACATGTGTTCTTGCGTCGATCAAACTGTCAAAAGGTTGTGAACGCCTGAGCCCCAGCCGCAAGTTTGCCTCACACAGTACCCCCAATATCACACTCCACCTGAAGGATATGCGGGCCGTGTATGCCCGTAATATTGATCTCAGAAGTTACCTTTTTTCAGGTGTACCTGAGACGCACTGAGGGAACATTCTCCCTTAGGAATCCACAGTGGATTCCCCACAGCGTGAAGAAAAGCAAGGAGGAATTAGGATAATGTAAGCGAATGAAGCAAGCCCACTGATATCCACTAGGAGAAAAATATTCCTTTACCCGCAATGTGAAGAGCTCCACAAGGGGGAATAAGCCTGTGCTTGTATCCATGCGGTGGTGGGGTGGGCAGCACAATTCTCCTGGTTAACTTGTTTTGATGATTGACAGTTTGATTTGCCTGCAGCCAGTCCAGTTGAATTCTGTGCTTCTTCTGTTGTGCTTTTCCACTGTACAGAACACCGTGCAGTGGACATGATCCTCATTTCATTACGGTGACACTACTTTCAGTATGAAAAACGTGGTCGCGCTTTTCTGACAATTGATTGCAGAAACCTGGGATTGGTTAGACCAAGCTTCAGTGGTCTGGACATTCAGTTGTCTGGACAGTCAGTGGTCTGGACATTCAGTGGTCTGGACAGTCAGTTGTCTGGACATTCAGTGGTCTGGACAGTCAGTGGTCTGGACAGTCAGTGGTCTGGGCAGTCAGTGGTGTAAATATGTCAGTGTCAGTGTCAGAAACACAGCTCTCCGTTGTTACACCCAATCTCTGTTTTTGTACGGAACATACCCTGCTGACCTCAGTGTACCTTTGAAGGAAGGGTTATCACAGGTTCCGCAGGATACAACTTCAGTTCTGTCTCTTTAACAATTAAAATTGCCCTGAATGGGGGGGGGGGGGGTCCCCTAACGTGAACCACCCCTGAGGCGATAAATGACACTTTGTTTTTTTTGTGGTCCTGGCGAAGCTACCCCTGAAATAAGATTATTTCTTTTTTTTGAGCCCATTTAGCTGTCACTGTGCTGAGAGATCACCAGATTTCTCTGGCTTATCAAATTTTGCAGATGTTAGGTTTAGCTTCTGTTTTGTTGTGCTTATCCAGGGTTTAAAAGACACAGTCTTCTGGTAAGTATTTGAATGTTTTGTTGTGTTGCGGCAAAATGAATCACCTTCTTCTGATGTACCAACCCAAATGTGTATGTGGGATGGTAGTACACGTGCATTGCGTTTGGACTGAGACCTGGTGTTGGGATTGAGAAGTGGTAGGTGTGATGATTACAGAAGTCACACCCTGAAGACATGCCAGGTGAGTCATGTCTGGGGGGGAGTAAGAAAAATTGCCTTTCCTGAGGGATGCCTTCTGTTCTGTTGAATGTACATAACACTGCATCGCTGCAGTGTCTGGTGTTGCCGCTGTGCGTGTTAATTCCGCAACCTGAGTCGCGGCGACATTTCATGTCGTCGATGATATTTTCTCTTCATGAAGAACTGATCAGAAATCGACTGTAGACTTCATAGAAATTTACTATGTGTGATTCGAGAATTTTCTGTGGATTTGAAAATAGTGTTAGAGAACAAACACTGTTAATTCGCTCCGCAATCTGTACTGATGTCCATTCCCGATTGCATCGCTCATTGAGTTGTTATGTTCACTATGCATTGCATGCCATTATTGAATCTCTGAGACTTGTCATACATACGCCGTGCTTATTCTTTAGCCATGGTGTGACATGTATGGATCAGTGCATGGGGATATCTTGGTATGTACAAGTGGAACCATACTCGTGGAGTATCTTGCAAGACGATGTTGGATTTGTACGAAGAGTGTGCATACCAATGGTTGGAAAACAAGGAGTTGACGGACGTTGCGGTCCTATGGTGATCATGGTCATCTTATCTTGTTGTCTTTGTCTTGCTTCGCTTTGTTGTTGTTGTTGTTGATTTAATGTGGGAACATACTCTGTGGGAAAACATGTTCATCAATTCTTTTCACCTTTTTTAGTTAATATCCAAGCATTCTTTATGATGTGGAGTTATCAAATATTTTGTTAACATTTCTTTTGGGAAATGCATCCTCGAATAGATAGCCTTTCATTTTTGTGGCAATCGAATCTTTTATAATCAAGGAGCCGTGAGGGTGCTTTTTCTTTGTCGGGAGAGCCGCTCCTTTCGGACACGGAGCCTGCGTTGCACCGGCGTGTGGCCGTCCCCGGCCCGCAGCGCCCGGTGGTTGGTGGCTGTTGCGGTGAGGTCCCGGGCGTGGACATAGGCCGTGGCGTGGGCCGCGCCCAGAGGTGTGTGTCCTCGATACGTCAGCGCATGGTCCGTCTGTGCTTGCTGCGCGTCCGCATCGTGGGGGGCCGTAGGTCGAGGTGGCCGTCATGACCGGCGACGATCAGTTGGGCGTGGCTGGGGCCCGGGGGCGTGTTCTGTAGAACGGTGTCCTGGGATGCCGCCCAGTCCGCCTTGTGCAGTAGGGTGTCGCTGTGGTGTGAGGTGGCCCGGACATACCAGAACGGGTGCCCGGCGTGTTGCCCTCGCGCGCGCAGGCCGTCCCGGAGCCATCGCAGGGGCATCTGGTTGACTACCTTTGCCGCGCCCGCGGGCACCCCCGTGGTCCGCTCGCGATCCGCGTGTCGCAGCAGGTGGAGGATGACTTCAGCGTCCACCGTATGGACCCATGGCCGGTGGGCGCCGTATTGCAGGGAGAGGGAGGCGGCCACCCCCTCCCCGTCGGGCACCGTGCCCGAGATGGCCACCGCCCACGTGCGGGTGAGGTTGGCGGCGAGAGCGACGCTGGTGGCGTGCTTGCAGGGTCCGCCCCCCGACGCATCGGAGGAGGTGTGGGCCCAGGCCTCCGGGATCCAGTAGTACCCGGTGGGGCTGAGCCACCCCGCGTTGAGGTCGGCGGAGTGCCACCGGACGTCGGGGTGGCTGGGGGTCAGTTGGTCCACGCTCAGCGCCGCGGTGTCGCCGGGGCGGACCGCCGGGTGGTCGTGCAGTCGGATCTCTGCTCGAGCGATCGTGCTTCTGCAGGACTGGAGTGCCGTCACATGTTCCCTACGTCGCGCTGCCCGTCTTCCTACAGCCATGCTTGCCAGTGCGTGGCGCCGATTCCGCGGTCGGGCTTGCCCCTCCATTGCAGGTCGTGGAAGGCTTGTAGCCAGTGGTACACTGTGGTCGGGACTGCCAGCTGGAGCTCTAGGTCGGCGGGGTGCGCCGCTGCCGGCCACACTCCCGGCCTAGCTGCCTTGACGTTGTGCTTCAGTCGGACCTGGAGCAGGAGGGCGTGGTGTTCGCCCTCCCGCAGCACCTTGACGATCATGGGAGTGCAGTCTGCCACGCGGACTACGGCTTCGGGCCCCGGCAGTCGCTCGGGGTCGCAGACGACGATGTGCGCGTCCGCTGGGCTGCACATGCAGACCACCCACTGCGGGTTCTGCTGTCCCCGTTGAGCCACCGCGAGGGTAGCCGCCGGGCGGGCGTGCGTGTTTGGCCCCGCGTGGAGGTCCGGGATGTCCGTGGCCCTGATGGCGTCTCCCTGCCATGCGGCCCGTAGATGCTCCTCCTGGTCGGGGCCCCAGACCAGTGCGGGGGGGTTGGCCCACCCCGGTTCCTGCCTCTTGTTGGGGGCGCTGACGGTGTGTAGCAGGACTGCTAGCGGCCAGGGGTCCGCCGTCATATAGTAGGCCTGGGTGGGCCCCTGCTGCCAGTCGACATGGGGCTGGCGCGGGAGTTCCCCATTGCCTGGCGGTGCCGTGCCAGACGGTCCAGCGGCCCCCGGCCAGGACGTGCGACCGGTACCCCCCGGCGTGGCCGTGCAGGATGGCCTGGTAGCCTGCCGTCTGCAGCACCAGTGCCTCCCCCTGCTGAGGCCCGGGAGGGGGTGCGCTGCCGCCCGCGTCCCTGACGCGGGTGCGCCCGCGGAGTATGGCGTGCCACGGGTGGGGCGCGTGGCGCTGCGGCCCTACTATGCTTCCCGCGATCTGCGCTGGGCCGTGGTGGTGGACGAAACTCTCCCCGCCGTCTGCCAGCAACGCCGCCGTGACGACGGACAGCTGCTCCGCCGTGAGGGGCGCCGTCGGCGTGTGCGTTGCCGCTGGCTGGCGGGGCCGCATGTCTCGGCAGGGGATGTGGGGCAGCAGTTGCGCTGGCCACGCCGCCACGGGTCCCATGGTGACGGCCGCGACCGTGGACGCCAGCGCCGTGCGGTCCGTTGGCCTGTACTGCCTGAGCCCCGTGGTATCCCGGGCGAGGTGCCTGCAGGCCGCCGTCCAGGACACCGCTCCGCAGTTTGTGCAGTCCGTTTCGGCCCCGTCCGCGCCGTTGCTTTCCCTGTTGTACCGTGGTGGTCGTGTTGAGCGGGGGGCCCTGTTGCAGCGCCTCCGGGCCCTGCCCCGGCGGGAGGGCGGGCGGGGCCGGCTGCGCGAAGCTCTGCGCGCCCAGGCGCTCCGGGTGCGTGTGGTACGGGTTCTGTCGGCGGTGCTCCGGGGCCGCTCGGGGTAGGAAGAGGAGTTGGTGCAGGTACCAGTGGCCCTGTGCGGTGGACGGGTTGCGGAGTGTTAGCCACTCTTCCACCACGCCTCCCGGGTACGCGGCCTCAACGCGGCCCTGCAACCCCAGGCGGCCCAGGCGGTTTGACGTGCCCGCAGGCGGGGTGTCTGTCTGCGTGTAGAGCACCCGCAGCGGCTCCAGCGCCAGGTCCAGCACCTCGTCGATGAGCTGTTCTGTAAGGGCCGACGCCCTGCGCAGGGCGTGGCGGACCCCGGCTGTGGGGGCCGTAAGCTGTTCGAGCACCAGCCTCGGCGGGCACCGTGCACCCGGGTTCGTCATCCACTCCCTGGGGTGGCTCAGCATGGCTCTCCACACTTCTCTTGTGAGGGCGTGGTGGGGGGCCAAGGAGGGGACCGCCCGTAGGAGACGGCGGCACGCCGGCGGCGATCGCATGGGTTGAGGGGCGGCCACAGTGATCCACCTGCACGCCGTGTTGGGCGGGATTGCCCCCCATTCCACGGTCCCCATGCCCTCGGCGTGGAGTAGCGCCTGGCCCTGGACCAGGGGGAAATACGAGCTCAGGCGCCCGCCCTCCTCCCTCCACCGTACCAAGGCCGCTCCCGCCTGCAGACTGCGGAGCAGGGCCACACCGGGGAGGAGCGGCTGTGGGAAGGCCCTCTTGACGGCTTGGGCAGCATGGGCCAGGGTGCCCATGGGCAAATACCACAGCGGGAGGACCTAGAGGTCCGGTAGCGGTTGCGCCCCCCCTGCGTCCCATTGCCACCCCGATTCTGGCGGGGCGGCCGGGACCGTGCCCGTCTGCAGGAAGTGGCGTGCCCTCTTGTCGGGGTGCCGCCAGAGGGTAGCCGCGAGGCTGAACCCCTCTGCCGCGGGCGCCACTGGGAGGCCGCCCCGGGGCATGCGCCAGGGGATATCCTGGTCGGTCGGCCAGGCGTGGAGGTCCCGGGCGATTTCCTCGGCGGTGTCTGTGGGGGCGTCCTCCGGTGCCAGGTGCCACATGACGGCGAGCACCGCCCATGTGGAGAAGGGCCACACCCGTGGGGGGGTGTACACCTGGATGGTCCACTGTGGGCGCGCGCGCCGCACGCGGGATGCGTCGAGCACCCCTCGGACCATGTCCGCCGCCAGGACCAGCACCATTCCCGAGGGCTCTACTACCATCCCCTCCGCCGGTCCGCTGTGGCGGCCCCGGGTGTGCAAGGCCACTTCCGCTTGGCCCGTGTGGGCGACTCGGTCAATGGCCTCCTGGATGTTCACGCTGCCGCGCACGGTCTCATCCAGAATCGAGCCCTGCGCCACCCCGTAGCGCAGGGCGGCGCTGTAAGTGCGGCTAGCCCCATCTGCTCAGATTTTCAGACATTCTGCCCAGATTGGCTACATTTTGGTCATTTTCTTTGCTTCGGCGGAATCGCCGCCTCGCAGCTCAGTCTCAGGATATTTCCTATATATTTCTGATATGCCGGATTTGATTCCGCGGTCCATTCCCCGTAAATCCGCCGCGTTCCGCTATTTTAGCTGGAATCGCCATTTGCCGCTGACGCGCGCTCGCGGGCCAGATCGGCCAAACATTTTTACATAATTGGATTATTTAAATCTTTTCAGACAGTTTTGGACACTCAGATGTATTTAGAATAATTTGCGTCAATTTTCTTCATAGACTGGGATTTTCTGCCGGATAACAATCAGCATGGACCTTGCTTCTGTTGTCGCTGCTCTCGCCTCCGTTGGTGTTCGAGTATCCGGTTCTACCCCCAATAACAATGTCCAAGGAGATTCCTCGCGTGCCTGCCCCACTGGTCTTGCCGGCCCCGAGCCCTCCGGCACCCTCAACGACCCAGGGCAGCACTTTAATGGTAGCAGAGGCTACCTGAATGTTGTTCCTTTGGTGTCCCAACCACAGCTAGCTCCCCAGTACGGCCCCGTAGACCCCGCCGCTCCTGGAGACGTAACAATTACGCTGCCGTGGTGCTGTGCGAACGAGGCCTTGAGAGGAATGCCTTGCGCAAGCCCAAGCTGCCCAAGAAGGGCACAAATCAGCAGCTGTGGAGGCCCAGATTACCATCAAAATCCCAGTCGAAATTGGCCATCAAGCAGCTGGAATCTCCCAGCCTACGACGATGGCAACGCTCCGGTAGACCTTACGGAGCTGGCAGGTACCCACATCCCTTACCAATGTCCCACATTCGAGACCGTCGAAGCCGACATTGACGACATTGAGATGGGTGGTCCAGGTGAGGTACCTAGCTACAATCGACCAGCCTCATGGGCACAATGGGACAACCATTTGTCTTCAGAAGTGACCCGTAACCTTGAGGCGCTTGAGGCCCTTTGTCTCTTAGCCACGTCTAAGCTGATTGGACAAGAAAGAATCGCCTCTGATTTTTTATTCGAATATTTTTTCCTCCTTCAAGAAGAAATTAATACCAGGATGTGGTGGCGTTCTCAAGAAGATGACTCTTTTGCCATTTTTTTGCAGATCTGGAAGGCAAGTCCCTTCCCGAAGGAGAAGACCAAGGCACCTGTTGCCGGGCCCTCCGCCCCTCATCCCTCTGTTTCCATCCGCGACGATCTAGCCACCGCGGTTGAGGAAGGAATTTTAGAGGCAGCCAGGCAGGCAAGTCTGGAAATTAGGGCTGAAGGAGCTCCCCAAGTGGACTCCTGGCTGCGGACCACTGAGATTAGCGGTCCGACAGCCTGCTCAGGCCCTTCAGGACACGGTATGTACTGTCCTGCCGACTCCTCTTGCAGATTCCAGCGAGATACTGAGCTCCAATTGCTCAAAGATCAAATGCAACTCATCATTCAAACGCTGGGAATTAAAGATCTTTTCAAGACACACATGCGATCTGAGGGCGCATCATCGGTGGAACAAACAACAGAACCGTCGGAGGAGGCGACAGAAATTTTTTCAATTGCTCCTTCGGTGGACTCTAAGACCACCGATGCAAGGATCAGCAGGACTAAGCTAAAGGAAAGGGTTACAATCTCTCGATCTCAGAGTAGGACGGCGAAGGCTAGGACTGAGGCTCAGAATGCCAAGCGAACTGCCTCCCGTACTGCCCTTCCTGCTGCTGATTCCAATGCATTAGCCCAGATGTTGCTCGCCCAGACCCTCGCCGGAGCTGGTGTGGCTAATGATGCCGCCAAGGTGTCTGCCATTACGGCCGGTGTTGGGCTGGATTCACTTCTAAATCCTACTTCATTGCGACTTCGTCAGGTTGCCAAGCAACCGAAGTATAATGGAAACCCCAGACGTTGGCCTCAGTTCCAACGGGAATTTAAATTGTGGGTTAAGACTCAAAAACTCCAAGATGATCAGTTCCTGATGGCCCTCTTGGACTGCCTTGAGGGAGCGCCGGCCAATACTTGGCTCAGGACCTGGAGTGATCGTGAGGATTCAAGTTCCCCCCTTACCTTTGATGAGGTGTGGGAACAGTTGGAGGTACGTGGATCCCGGCTGCCAGAGGACCATTACCACCAGATGTTGAAGAATTTTCCTTCATTCTCGCGATTAATCTTGCACGAAGTGCAAGACAAGAGACAGCGCTTCTGGAACTTAGTGGAAGAGTCTGAACATTCAGGCGAAAAGTTTTCTAGTGCCGAGCTGAAAAATCTGATTTTTGACAAAATCCCCTCCGAAACTGCCGCCACCCTTCGGAATAAACAGTCCGAAGAAAAGGTCAAGACCTGGTGGGCGGAGGTCGATGGCTTCGATGCCTCGGCCAACAGGTTTTCCGTCAGGGAATCACTTCAAAAGTGTTCCCCCACGTCGTTTACCAAGGTGAAATTCACTGAAAACACGTGGAAAATCAAGTTTAATGAACACGAGGATCGGGACTTGTTTGTCCAAGTCCTCAACAGGGGAGTAAGTTTCCATGGCCATCGCCTGAAGGCCAAGAACTGGGTGTTTTCGTTCACCCCGCAGGAACTGTGGGAAGAGGTTGAGCGGCTCGCTGACGCCGCCAATCAAAATTTCCATGAGGGTCTTGGGGGAAACAAGAATACCCAGCAAAACACCCAAAATGGGGCCCAAAAGGGCAACAAAAAGGTGAATGACACCCGGAATGTTCAGGATCATTGTAGCATCTGCCTGCTTTTAGGTTCTACGAACCGAGCTAAGACGCATTCTACTGGTAATCACCGATGGTCTGCTTACGATCACAAGGTGATTGGTGAAAATGTCAGTAATCCTCAGAATTCAGACAGGAATGACAGACAGGTGCATGGTGGAAAGGGGGGAAAGGGTAATCCGACCCCCTCCGGTGGAAACAAAAATACTGGAGGCCCTGGCGGGTCCCAAGGCAAGGGAAATCGGACTCCATCCGGCTCCGGTGGGCAGCCAAACGGCCAGACAAGTCCCAATGGCAACGCCGGAGGCGGAAATCGAAATCCAGGCCAAACCCCTCAATCCGGTACAAACAAAGGAAATGCTCCAGGATCACAGGGTAAAGGTAAGGGAAATCCTTCAGGAACCCCTTTCTCTGGTAAGGGCAGAGGGCGTGGCGACGGTGGTGGTCCATCATCCGGCGGCCGTGGCCGTGGACGTGGAAAGGGCAACCATCGTGTGGATCAGGTCTCAGGTGCAGATCAGGTGTCCGGTGCGGATCGAGATTATGTCGAAAATGCCCTGAATCCAGCAGATGATCCGTTCCAAGATGAGTGGATCGACGAATCAGGCTGTGTTCACAATGTTAACGCAGCCACTGGAGGTCAGAACGCCTAGGGGAGCCACGAAAATCGCCCCTCTCCAGGCGATTTCAGGCATGATCCCCAGATTCCTGATCGACCATTACTTGATGTAGGGTCGCTTGTCTCCTCTCCCCTGGATCCGGCAGCGGATCCTTCTGTTGTAGTGGACGAGGTTGGTATACAGTCCAAGCACAGGGCCCGTCAGTTTGTCACAAAGCTGTGGGTCTCTGATTGCAAGGGAAATTTCCACCTCGCCACTTGTTTGTGTGACAATGGATCAGAGGTAAATCTCCAATCCAATTCTTTCTTACCCGACGACTGCGTGTTTGAATTGCCACATCCTGTTACCCTCGAGGGAGTTTCTGGACATTCTCTCGCAGGTGGGCAACGCGGTTGTTATATATCCACTCATTTGGTCGCTCAAGACCTTTGGGAGGAAGGTAATGTGGAGGAAGTTGTCCTTAAGGATGATTACTTCTATCGTGCTGACATAAAGTATGACCTTTACTTGGGCCATCCTTGGCTTCGCAAGAACAGGGTAGCGCCCGTAGGTCATCGACGCTGTTTTTTGCTGGAGTCAGGTCCCTTGGAGCGTCCTGAATTTCGTTTTTTGCACGCAGGGTTTGAAAGTGCAGAAGAATTTTTGAAGCAAAAAGTTACACCAAAATTTGGCGAAGATGTCACCATTGCAGAGGTGAATGGGAGTGCTGATTACTCCCAAGAGTTAGAATGTCTTCGTAGGGACTCCCAGCCGCGACGTCCTTCGCGCTGGCACTCTTCATCCTACAGAGTTGTCGACAAATGGCGCGATGCAATTTGTGAATATTTTCATGAACACCATTCCTTTTGGCCACAGTATGATGCCTTTGCTAACCGCGAGAACAAGCGCTTTGACAAGCACTTTAGCGACGCTTGGACCCATAAATGGGACAAGAAGTTGTGGATTAATCCTCCGTTTCACTTAATCCAGCAGGTCATCCACAAAATCAAGCAAGATAAAACCCAGGCAATTTTAGTTGTGCCCCTGTGGGACGACAAGCCTTGGTTTCAGGAATTACAAGACATTTGTGTAGATTACATCGAACTTCCCAGGAAGATTAAGCTGTATGCCAGGGACGACACAGGTCCCCTGCCACAGCGGTCCTGGAGTTCGCTTGCATTCCTGGTGGATGGAAAGCTTTCTGACTCTAATTCTGCTGATTCTGGTACTGATTCTTGTGTTGGGTCAGAATCTGAGGTTGAGCGTGGTACTGATGATGAATCCATTTTTTCTGATTTTTGTCCGTCAGATACCCAAGGTGATCCAACGTCCAATGGATCCGCCTCGTCTCCCTCTTCCCCAATACGATCGACATCGAAAAGAATCTTCAGTACACGGGCGAAGAAAAATCTTAAATCGCGCCGCAAATTCAGAGTTTTTTATGAAAAACCCCCTGTGGAAGCTTTCATGGATCCTTTCGAGGAGCTGGATCACGAAGAGAATCTCTGGGATTTCGACACACGACCCACCTATCTTCAAGAGGCAGTTGATACGGACCTGTTTAGGGACATCCGTAAGAAGATTCTTCCTGCCAAGGCCGAAGAAGTCGCCAAAGTTTTTTCGACAGTAATTCCTGGCGATCAGGTGGACACTGAATTGTGTTCCAAGTCAAGAGAAAAGATTTTTGAGGAACGGAAGGACACAACCCTTTCAGGGAAGTTGATCAAAGATACCCCTGTCCGTGGACAGTTCGGTGAAGCCTTGATCGAGCTTCGTGAAGGGTACAAGGCAAAAAAACAGCGCCCTTATGAAAATCATGGACACAAACATGAGATACTCAGAAAAATCATCGAGAGAAATCTCAGGGAATTTGGTTGGCTTGAGGGTTGTATGACCAGCGAATGGTGCTGTGCACCCTTCACAGTCCCGAAGCCACCGCCTGCAGACCAGAACACTATTGATGGTTGGCGAATGGTGGTTGATTTTCGCAATCTCAACGCCGAAACCAAGGCGGATTCGCACCCCCTGCCCCTCATTGAGGAGGAAATCGCCAAGAGGGCGAGAGGTCGTTTGTTTTCTGTGCTGGATCTCCGTCACGGCTTTCACCAAATGCCGTTGAGGAAGGACAGCCGACCTCTCACCTGTATGTGCACGCCATGTGGCCCAGTCCAGTGGACAGTCATGCCCATGGGCCTGAAAAACGCCCCCTCATTTTTTCAAAGAATGATGGAGGATGTGCTTTTTACAGCCCATCCTGAGCTTCGTGCCTTCGTGAGTGTGTACATAGATGACATAATCATCGCGACGGAGGGGGAGGGACTGACCGAAGCCGAGCTGGTGGCCCTACATGAGAAGCAGCTGAACCAAGTTTTGGACATTCTTGACGCCAAGCAGCTGATTTGTGGGCCAAAGAAGGGAAAATTATTTTTAAAATCAGTCCAATTTTGTGGTTCTCTCCTAGAGAATGGCACCCGACGACCCAGTCCAGGGAAGCTCGTCGCTATTCAGAAGTGGAAGCGCCCTGAGACGATCACGGAGTTGAGAGGATTCCTGGGTTGTTGCAATTTTTACCACACTTTTGTGCCGAATTATGCCAAATTTGCTGCCCCCCTCACTGAATTATTGAAGGTAGGGAGAGATGCGGGCAAGGCAGGTTCAAAGGTTCTGGTCAAGTGGACTGACGAGTGCGAGGAGGCCTTCCATCACTTGAAGGCGGCCCTCTGCGAAGTCGCCACGTTTCATGTGCCCCAATTTGACCGACCCTTCTACATTAGAACCGACGCATCTAGGTACGCGATCGGAGCTGTCCTTGAACAGGTTGATGAAGCCACCGGTGATCATTACCCTCTTGCATTTTGGTCTCGGAAGCTAGCCCCACGCCAAATGCAATGGTCGCCACGTGAGCAAGAAACGTATGCCATAATTTGCGCTCTAAAAAAGTACCAATCGTGGGTTGGCACCAATCGAGTCGAGGTCCTGACGGATCATCGATCTCTGGAGTATTGGGCCACCGAACACATTGATACTGTCGCGAGCCCAGCTGGTCGACGGGCCAGATGGCACGAATTTCTCTCTCTGTTTGACCTCCATGTGTCGTATTTGCCTGGAAAACACAACACGGTAGCGGATGCTCTGAGCCGATGGGCTTACCCCGCTTCAGAGGGGCTGCAAAGTACCAACATCCATGGTACGGAGCAGGACCGCCATGTCATCATCGAATGGGATCAGGAAGAAAAAAAGCTCATTCGACGTGCATGCATGCAATGCGCTGTTAAACAGCACGCATTACCGTGCCATGACATCACGGCCATCACAGATCCGGCGCATGCTCATGAGATCTGCACCAAAACACTGAAAGTCGTGGAAAAAGTCACCGATCCCTCCTCAGGGAGTGTGAAACGGTTTGACTATACCCGACGAGTAAGTCGATTTCGGTTGATCCAGGGCATTAAGCGTCGAGATCCGGCCAAAACTCCACCCCTGCCGAAAGATTCCCTGATCATCCGTGACTGGACGTCCGATTATCTGCAGGATCCCATGTTTAAAGAGGTCTTTGGAAATCTCAAATCCAAAGATGCTCACAAGGATGGGATTTTTTCAGAGTACTCGTTGGATGGGGGGAAGCTGTGGATGGAGGGTAAATTGTGCGTACCAGACGCCCTGACCCCCCGAGTGTTAAACTGGTGGCATAAATGGGAGTCCCCCCACGCACATGGCCGTCGACTGTGGTCGATGATTAAACATAGGTTGTTTGGCTCACGGCTATATACTCATTGCATGAAAGTAGCCGCCGGATGTGCCCAATGTGCTGTCTCGACGCCCCCCAGCGTGAAGAAGCACGGCCATCTGAGGCCTCATCCTATTCCGGAGCGCCTCTTTAACAGAGTCACCAGTGATTTCTTCTACCTCGGTGAGCTCGATGACGAAGAGTGCCATTGGACGAATAAAAAAGTCAATGGTGTGCTCCTTATTCAGTGCCGTCATTCCGGCTACATGCAGGTGTTGCCTTGCAACATCGAGTCGATGACTGGCAAGGCTGCCGCCAAATGGTGCGCGCAGACCTGGATGGGAGGTTGGGACGTCCCATCCGAGGTGGTTACGGACTCAGGCAAAGAGTACACCTCCGAATGGTGGAGGGAATTATGTGCTCGCCTTGGAATCCACCACCTCAGGTGTGAAATCCACTCGCATCGAGCGCTGGCTGGCGAAAGAGCCGGCCGCTCTGTTATAAATATGCTTCGTAAGGAGCTCGCGAGTGAGAAGGATTTCGGCTGGCTTGAAGTTCTCTTCGCAATGCTTCGCCGTTACCACAACACGCCTTTGTACCATGGCCTTTCTCCAAATGAAATTGTCTTTGGACGAAAGAAGTGTTGGTGGAACATGCCGTTGAATAATCCTCGCCCCTGTAAAGATGCTTCGTTGTTTTTGGATGATGTCCAACGAGCAGATAAAACTGTCTCCAAATTAATCGAGAAGCATCAAGCTGACTGGCTTTGGGTCCAGAATCAAGGCCGAAAAAAGCCCCACACTTTTGAAGTCGATGATCGAGTTTGGCTTCGAAAATCCGAAACCACCCTGGACGGAGATGACAAGCTTCTTCCCTTGTGGGAGGGGCCATTCGCTGTTACAGCGCGTCTTGGTGAGAACAGGTGGAGGATTCGTGTGGATGTCAGCAGGGAGATTGACGTTTCGGGCGATCGCCTCAAGAGAGAGATCCCCTCCCCCAAGGATCGGGTCAAACCCCTTTTTTGGACTGCGAAACATTTGTCTGATCGGGTCATCGAAGGGGGGAAGTACGAACTCAAGAGGATTGTTGAAGCAAGACGTGACGCCAAGGGCGAATGGGAATTTCTGTGTGAGTGGAGGGGCTTTGATTCCAGTCACAACAACTGGGAACCAGCTCAATCTTTTGTCCATGGATACACCAAGGGGTTCATCGACTTCCTGAAGAAGCACCCCGAAATTGGAGTACTCCTGACAGATTGTTTGTCGAAACCAGACAGACAAGTGGAGAGCGACGGAAAACGACCTGTGGTGAACCGAGATCCAGCCTTTTACGGCCCTCAGCAGCCACATTCCAGGGCTGATCCGTCGATCCCCCCTCCTGCGGTCAGGCCAGCCCAGGAACCAAATGAGGACCAAGCTTCGAGTTCGGCCGCTGATTTGCAGCGCCCAAGCCGTACGAGGGCCAGGCCAGACAGGTTGGTGGTCACATGTATTCGTGCTTGGCCGAATTGAGGAAGCCATCCCACCACATTCTGCTCAATCCACTGTTCATTCTTTCTGTTTATGTCATGATGTGGAGAACTGCGAATGTTTGATAATTTGACGTCAATCAATCAATTTTTCTTTGGTCTCCGTTCGGTAGCGTATCGAAAGTCGAAAACCGAAAGCCACGGAGTGTGCTGCCGTGTTCAGAAAAAACCAAACTCAGGCTTAACTCAGGCAGATTCGGGGTAATCTTGTCTCTGTTGGTCTGTGCATCTTTGGAATTTGGCTACTCGTGCAGATGGAAGCAAATGTACATAATCAAAACGCTGGCCAGCGACATTCACCCCTACAGGCACCCCCTGTAGTACTGGCTGCACCAGATGCGACGCCAGGAACTCAGATCTTACCTTCATTTGCCGTGATGCGGAAGCCAAAGTCCAGATTCAGATCCAGGATCCTCAAATTTGCCTTGAAAATCTCAGGTTTGTCCATCATTCTGCCACTGTTGTACGAAACCCAGACGTCAATTGTTCAGACAACCTTCAGATAGGAGCTCTAGGGACTTCTAAAAGCAACCTCTGAAGTCCGTAAGCTTCGTTGTATTTTTGGCACACGCCAATGTGAGCTCAATCTGACCTGAAATTGTCGAAAATGGTGAATCCAAGTGTCTTGTGGGACTCATTCGAAAGATTGGCCTTGTCCAAGTCGATTGACACCGCCGCCACTGTAAATAAAGGACTCTTCGGTGTCTCTCAGTTATATACTGTCAGTAAAGTGCCTTCAGCGAACCTTCGGCGCGTTACATGCCAAGGATCCAGGGCCAGCATGTCCCATCATGATGCATCATCACATGATCCACATTTTCATAGAATCTGTTAGATGCTCGCGAACCAACGTGCCGGAAAGCACAATTGAGCTGAATAAACGACAATATATATTAACTTTAGTCTAAACGAAGGTGTTGGTAGTTTTAGTTCTAGACATTCCGCTTCATTTCATCTTCATCTTAGGGAATTTGCTGATTTTAGGACAATTTAGGTTGATTTCCTTATCATCTTCTCTGATTCCTCGAAGATCTGTTTAGATCTAAGTGCACAGAAAAACACCCTAACCTTCGGTGGTTCACTTAGGGTCTGTAGACTAAATTTGTATTTGTTTTTCCTCTCCGTGATTGTTTAATCTCCTTCATCTCTGCCCAAATTCATTCTCATTTTGCTGAATCTTGTGATCATCCGCCAGATGCGCCAGATCTGAAGCACATGCTGCACTTTTCAGAACGAGAAAAGCGGGATTAACACGATGTAGAGTTCGGCGAGGACACCGTAGCGTGCCCGCGACAGCGAAACTGTGCCAGAGCGCTGAGATGTCACTCCATTTCTTGATCCCCCCACTCAATTCACCAATAATCTACCTCATTCTCAACCAATGCATGGTTTGGTATCGATTCTCGATACGTTTACATGCTTTTTAGCCCTTGACCTAATGTTTTACTGCACGGAGGACTGTTCGTCACTTCTCATTCTGTCTCATTTCAGGTTCATCCATCCTGATTCAGTGCCAATTCAGCCCAAATCAGGTCAGATCAAGCAGATTTCGCCCCATCGAGGCTACATTTCTATTTTTTTTTCTGGTACTTACCCGCACTACGTTCTTCGTTGACGTAGCGACACACCCCAGTGTGTTTTTGGAGGGGGAGTGTAAGTGCGGCTAGCCCCATCTGCTCAGATTTTCAGACATTCTGCCCAGATTGGCTACATTTTGGTCATTTTCTTTGCTTCGGCGGAATCACCGCCTCGCAGCTCAGTCTCAGGATATTTCCTATATATTTCTGATATGCCGGATTTGATTCCGCGGTCCATTCCCCGTAAATCCGCCGCGTTCCGCTATTTTAGCTGGAATCGCCATTTGCCGCTGACGCGCGCTCGCGGGCCAGATCGGCCAAACATTTTTACATAATTGGATTATTTAAATCTTTTCAGACAGTTTTGGACACTCAGATGTATTTAGAATAATTCGCGTCAATTTTCTTCATAGACTGGGATTTTCTGCCGGATAACAATCAGCATGGACCTTGCTTCTGTTGTCGCTGCTCTCGCCTCCGTTGGTGTTCGAGTATCCGGTTCTACCCCCAATAACAACGTCCAGGGAGATTCCTCGCGTGCCTGCCCCACTGGTCTTGCCGGCCCCGAGCCCTCCGGCACCCTCAACGACCCAGGGCAGCACTTTCAGGCGCGTGCGGCCGCGTGCCCCACCGCGGGCAGCGCTCCGTCATCGGGGCCGGGTTGGGGGTGTTGCTTGGGGCACCAGCCTTCTCCGCTGCAGTGGCCCCGTTTCCACGCGGGGCAGATGGCGGGCACGCTGCCTGCCGGCGGCGCGGGTTACGCGGGCGTGCTGCCCGCGGGGGGCTCCGGGATTATCTCCAGGTCGGAGTCCGCGCCCGCGTTCTCCTGTGGGGGGTCTCCTTCGCCGCCTCTGAGTCCCAGCGCCCTGATGACCTCGTGTGCCGCGTCCAGCGTCGGAGATCGGGGGCGTGTTTTAGGTGGGGCCGCAGGTTCCGCCATTGTTGTGTCGCTGTGCCTAAGAGCAGGGGTGGGGGGCGGATTTCCGGTGGCTGGTGTACGTGCTATGGGCGCGGCGGGGCGTGGGTTGGGGAGCTCGAACGCTGGCTCCGCGGGCCGACGTTCGCCTGTGGGTGTGGGCATTAGGTGCTCTGCCTGCCGTCCGTATAGCATGGGTGACCCCGTTGCGAGGGGCGTCTGAGGCCGGGTGCTCTCCCTCCTCCGGCTTCTAAGCTATTCCCTTTGAGAAAGCTCCGCGGAGCGTGGCCGGAGGGCTCAGGGCCGGCATGGGGAAAGGGACCAGAGGGCAGGTATCCCTTCTGTGCGTCCTGGCGGTATGGAGGAGTCGGTGCTGGGGCCTTGCCTTTGGGGTCCATGAGCTACAAGCACGACAGTGAAGACAATGAAGATGAAGATACGAACTTGCAAAAAATCCCAGTCTACAAGAAAATGTAGGCGGATAATATGATACATATAATTCCGGAATATTCTTCCTGTATAATTTATAAAAAAGCCGATTGTGAAAAAATATTTGGCTGATTTCATTTGCGCACGCGCGCCGGTGATCCTACCAAATCATTGAAACGCGACCATCTCAGCCGCAACGGACACCAGAATTGAATCCGGCGTGTCCAAAATATACAGGAACTGCTCGGATAAAAATTTGGGTAGCCTTCCCACATGTAAATGTCCGGAACTGAGCTGAATCTGACTGAATGGGGGTTCTTTGACCTGAATCGACCTCAGATCTGCGCGGATGGAGGGTAGCCGCACTTACACTCCCCCTCCATGAACACACTGGGGTGTGTTACCGGGTCAACGAAGGCGTGAGTGTGGCAAAAAGCCGAAAAACGCGCCTCTTAGCAGCAAAATCTGTCCAGATCTGCTCAAAATCCAATCGATTTAGACTGAATCAGGGTAAATGATACCAGAATGGACAAGAATGAGACATGGAAAACAACCAAAGGAAACAAATTTAGGTCAAAAGACACGTAAACGTACCTCGAAAGGATACCAAACCGTGTCCTGGTCGAGAATGAGGAGCAATTCAGCAAAATCAGGCAAAATTACACATGAAATGCAGGGGGATTCAAGACAAATGACCTGTTCTGAGCGTTTGTTGCTCTCGCGGGCACGCTACGGTGTCCTCCACGTACTCTACATCGTGTTATGTCGCTTTTCTCTTGTCGAACCGACAGCATGTGCTCCAGATGGCCAAAATGTATACAGAATTGGTAGGGGTTAAGACAATGGACACTGAATTGGGCTTGGATTAAGGAGTCAAAATACACACAGGGAGCAATAGTTAACAGAGATAGTATATATTCACTACAAAGTGTCCTGCCTAGGTCCGCGGCAGGGCAATTCGAGGAAGCCGTCACTAGATCGTACAGAAATCCAACAAACTGACACCACAATGTCCTGGAATGCAGCAATGTACAAGATCAAGGCTGGAATCAGCTGAAATCAGCAATAATGAGTAAACGGAGAGTGTGCAAACGAGCACCACAGCAGTAAACAAAAGTCAGTTCACGTTGGGTAGGCGATTTGTTATCTCACAATGATTTGGCTGATTTGATTTGCGCACGCGCGCCGGCGATCCTACCAAATCATTGGAACGCGACCATCTCAGCCGCAACAGACACCAGAATTGAATCCGGCGTGTCCATAATATACGGGGACTGTTCCGATAAAAATTTGGGTAGCCTTCCCAGATGTAAATGTCCGGAACTGAGCTGAATCTGACTGAAAGGGGGTGCATTGACCTGAATTGACCTCAGATCTGCGCTGATGGAGGGTAGCCCCACTTACACGGCTGCCCTCCTTCTGGGGGCTGCCGGGACCCGCTATCCACGTGCTGTGGGCGCGGGTGTGCGGGTGCGGGGGCCCAGCACTATCCCCTTGGCTTGCTTGCCCTGTGGGGGCTGCAAGCTGCGGGGGTGGTGGGGGGCTGTCCCCGGGGGGGGTGGCCTGCCACCGTTGTGAGGGGCATCCGGCGTCAGGCGCTGTCCCTCCCCCGGCCGCTCGTCCTCTGGGGCGGGCAGCCGGGGTTCCGCGACCCGTGTGTCCCGGGGCGGGCGTGGGGAGCCAGCACCAGCCCCACAGCGTGCGCCCTTGTGGGCCGGTGTTGCGCGCTGTGGGGGTGGCCGGAGGGCGTCCCCGGGGGGGGTGCCTTCCTCCGTTGTGAGGGGCCTCTGGGGTCGGGCGCTCCCCCTCCCCCGACTGCCCGCCCTCCTGGCGGGCTGTTGGGGCCCACTACCCACGTGCTGCGGGTGCGGGTGCGCGGGTGTGGGGGCTCAGCACTGTCCCCTTGGCTTGCATGCCCTGTGGGGGCTGCGTGCTGTGGTGGTGGTGGGGGGCCGTCCCCGGGGGGGGTGGCCCGCCATCGTTGTGAGGGGCGTCTGGTGTCAGGCGCTGTCCCTCTCCCGGCCGCCCGTCCCCTGGGCCGGGCAGCCGGGGTTCCGCGACCCGTGTGTCCCGGGTGCGGTTGGTGTGGGCGTGGGGACCCTGCCCCTGCCTCATGGCGTGCGCCTTTGCGGGCCCTTGCGGAAGGGTGTCCCCGTGAAGGGCGCCTTTCGCCGCTGTGAGGGGCGTCTGAGGTCAGGCGCTCCCCCTCCCCCGACTGCCCCTCTTCAGGCGGGCTGTCGGGGTCCGCTCGCCACGTGCTGTGGGCGCGGGTGTGCAGGTGTGGGGGCCCAGCACTGTCCCCTTGGCTTGCATGCCCTGTGGGGGCTGCGTGCCGCGGGGGTGGTGGGGGGCCGTCCCCGGGGGGGGGTGGCCTGCCACCGTTGTGAGGGGCGTCTGGTGTCAGGCGCTGTCCCTCCCCTGGCCATCCATCCTCTGGGGCGGGCAGCCGGGGATCCGCAACCCGTGTTTCCCGGGTGCGGTTGGAGCAGGCCTGGGGACCCACCACCGGCCCCACGGCGTGCGCCCTTGCGGGCCGGCGTTGCGCGCTGTGGGGGTGGCGGAAGGGCGTCCCCGGGGGGGGTGCCTTTCGCCGTCGTGAAGGGCGTCTGAGGTCAGGCGCTCCTACTCCCCCGACTGCCCGCCCTCCGGGCGGGCTGTCGGGGTCCGCCACCCACGTGCTGTGGGTGCGAGTGCGCGGGTGTGGGGGCCCAGCACTGTCCCCTTGGCTTGCACGCCCTGTGGGGGCTGCGTGCCGCGGGGGATGTGGGCAGCCGTCCCCGGGGGGGGTGGCCTGCCACCGTTGTGAGGGGCGTCTGGTGTCAGGCGCTGTCCCTCCCCCGGCCGCCCGTCCTCTGGGGCCGGCAGCCGTGGTTCCGCGACCCGTGTGTCCCGGGTGCGGTCGGTGCAGGCTTGGGGACGCAGCACCGGCCCCACAGAGTGCGCCCTTGTTGGCCGGCGTTGCGCGCTGTGGGGCTGGCAGAAGGGCGTCCCTGGGGGGGGTGCTCTTCGCCGTTGTGAGGGGCGTCTGAGGTCAGGCGCTCCCCCTCCCCCTACTGCCCGCCCTTCGGGCGGGCTGTCGGGGTCCGCCACCCACGTGCTGTGGGTGCGGGTGTGCGGGTGTGGGGGCCTAGCACTGTCCCCTTGGCTTGCATGCCTTGTTGGGGCTGCGTGCCGCGGCAGTGGTGGGGGGCCGTCACCAGGGGGGGTGGCCTGCCACCGTTGTGAGGGGCGTCTGGTGTCAGGCGCTGTCCCTTCCCCGGCCGCCCGTCCTCTGGGGCGGGCAGCCAGGGCTCCGCCACCCGCGTGTCCCGGCTGCGGCTGGTACGGGCGTGGGGACCCAGCACCGGCCCCACAGAGTGCACCCTTGCGGGCCGGCGTTCCTCGCTGTGGGGGTGGCGGAAGGGCGTCCCCGGGGGGGGTGCCTTTCACCGTTGTGAGGGGCATCTGATGTCAGGCGCTCCCCCTCGCCTGACTGCCCGCCCTCCGGGCGGGCTGTCGGGGTCCGCAACCCACGTGCTGTGGGCGCGGGTGTGCGAGTGTGGGGGCCCAGCACTGTCCCCTTGGCTTGCATGCCCTGTGGGGGCTGCGTGCCGCGGGGGTGGTGGGGGGCTGTCCCCGGGGGGGCCGGCCTGCCACCGTTGACAGGGGCGTCTGGTGTCAGCCGCTGTCCCTCCCCCGGCCGCCCATCCTCCGGGACGGGCAGCCGGGGTTCCGCGACCCGTGTGTCCTGGGTGCGGTTGGCGCGGGCGTGGGGACCCGGCACCGGCCCCACAGCGTGCGCCCTTGCGGGCCGGCGTTGCTTGCTGTGGGGGTGGCGGAAGGGCGTCCCCGGGGGGGGGTGCCTTTCACCGTTGTGAGGGGCATCTGATGTCAGGCGCTCCCCCTCCCCCAACTGCCCGCCCTCCGGGCGTGCTGTCGGGGTCCGCCACCCACGTGCTGTGGGTGCGGCTGTGCGGATGTGGGGGCCCTGCACTGGCCCCGTGGCTCACGTGCCCTGTGGGGGGCTGCGCGCCACGGGGGTGGAGGGGGGCGTCTGGGTTCAGGCGCCCCCCCTTCCCTGCTGCCCGCCCTCTGGGCGGGCTGCCGGGGCCCGCTGGCCACGTGCTGTGGGCGCGGGTGTGGGTGTGTGCGGTGTGTGTGGTGCCTGTGCGGTGCGTGCCGCGGTGCGTGGTGTTGTCTTTCGCCTGTCCCTCTGGTGCCCCCCTCTCTGGTGCTTCGTTGCGGTGTTGTGCTCACCGTGTGCTTGCTGTGCCCCCTTCCCTGCGCGTGTCCCTTGCTCGGCTGCTGGCTACCCCCTGTTTCTTTCGTGGCTTCGTCGCTCTTTACCCTTTCCTCTACTCTCCGTTGGCTCGCCCTCTTCCCTGGCATGCACTTTTTCCCTGCCTCCGCCCTGGTGTGTGTCTCGGTCTTTTTCCTTGCCTGCTTTCTTGGTCCCGGTTCCCGGGCCCTCTTCTTTCTCTCCTGTTGGGTCCTGTGAGACAGGGGGAGGATGGGGGTGTGTGGGCTTTCGGGTGGCGGCTCGGTACGGTTACTAGGTAACATACTTGCAATTGTCGCTTTACCTATGTTGGCGCCTTCATCGTTGCGTTCTCCGTCGCGTGGCACGTAACATACCTGTGTCTGCACTTGTGTTTGCGTGTGTGTGTAAGCTCTTCACCCTTCTTGTCATACCATGGTGCTTGTTGTGTCACGCTTCCTCCTGCCTTGATGTCCTACAGAGAGAGCGAGGAGGGTGGCTTTCTTGGCGCCTTCCCGGCCGGCGGGTGCGCTGGCGTGGCGGCGTTGTTCGCTTCGTTCTCTGAGTCTGTCCTTGGCCCTTCCATCCTCGTGGCGTTCGCGGCGGCGGGTTCGGGCTCGTGCTTCCTCGCCATACCTTGCTTGTGTATGCTAGCGTGTGTGGGCATACCACTTGCTCTTTTTGTGCTCTCAGGCTTGTGGTTTGTGTGTTTGGTGGCGGTGGTGTGCCCTCCGGTGGCGTGTGGCTCCCTTCTCTCGGTTTCGTGGGGGTGGGTGCTCTTCGTACCATCACTTCTTTCTGCATGGGCTGCCCATTAGGTATTCCCCCATACCACTCATGTTCCGTTCCTTGGTGTTGGCGGCCTGTTGTTCTTCGTGTGTTCTTTGGCGGTGTCCATATTTTCTTCGGCGTTGGCGGCTTCGACCCGCTTTGATGGCCTATGGAGAGAGGGAGGAGGGTGTTTTTCATGGCGCTTTTTCGATCGGCGGGTGCGCTGGCGTGGCGGCGTTGTGTGTGTACTTCGTTCTCTTAGTCCATCGTTGGTCCTTCCATCCTCGTGGCGTTTGCGGCGGCGGGCTCGGGTTCATGCTCCCTCGCCATACCTTGCTTGTGTTTGTTTGCGCGCGTGGGCATACCACTCTTGCTCTTTTTGCGCCCTCGGGTTTGTGGTTTGCGTGTTTGGTAGCGGTGGTGTGCTCTCCGGTGGCGTTTGGCTGCCTTCTCTCGGTTTCGTGGGGCTGCCCTTCATACCATCACTTCTCTCCGCTTGGGCTGCCCATTAGATATTCCCTCATACCATCCTTGTTCCGTTCCGCGGTGTTGGTGGCCTCTTGTTCTTCGTGTGTTCTTCGGCGGTGTTCAAAATTTCTTCGGCGTTGGCGGTCTATAGAGTGTACGTGTTCGGGAAAGGAGAAAGGGGTGGTTCTCGTGGCGGTTTCTTGGTTGGTGGGCGCGTTGGCGCCGTGGTGCGCATGTGTCTCCGTTAGCGGCGGCCCTTGTTGTGTACTTTCATACATACCTTTTGGCGCTTGCGGCGGCATATATGTGTGCGGGCATACCTCTTGCTCTTCTTGTGCCCTTGGGTATGTGGTATATGTGTGTTGTGGCGGTGGTGTGCTCTCCGGTGGCGTGTGGTTCCCTCCTTTTGGTTACGTTGGGGTGTCCCTCATACCATGCTTCTTTCCTCCGTGCGGACGGCCTAGAGTATAGAGAGCATAGAACGCATACGTGGGTCATTGGGCGGCGGCGTGGTGCTCGTGGCGGTGGTTGGTTCGGTGGTGGGTACGTCTCCTTGTTTATACCTTGTTGTGCTTGCGGCGGCTCTCACGGCGTGCGTGCATGGGCATACCTCATGGCTGCTTGGCGCCGGCGGGCACTCTGGCATGTGTTTCATGTTGTGGTGTACCTTTTTCTATTTTTCCGTGTGACGCTTTGCGTTTTGGGGGGTCTTTTCCCCTTGATTTTTACACACCTTGCTTGTCTCATGGTGTCCTCGTCCTATGCGTGCGGAGAATGGTAGCGGGCGTGCTCTTTTGTTGGTGGTGGCACGGCCGTTGTGTTCTTTTCCTCGTGCCTCGGCTCCCCTTCGTCTCGTGGCGTATTGTGTAACATACTTGTTTCGGCGGTCGGCATGTTCTCGTGGCGTCTACCCTATGTTGTCTTGTTGTTTCGCTTTTCTGGTGGGTGTCCGGGCGCGCACAAGTCCCCTACTCCTACTGCATGCACTTTGCTAAGTGTTTTGGGGCACGCAACGTCCAGCTTTCCCGCCTTGGCGGCTTTTTTTTTCGTTGTTTTTCTGTGTGTGTCCTACATTTTCGACCTCGCCAAACAGCGGCGTGAAAATTTGTGGGGGGTTTCTGAGGTCGGAAAAAACGATTTTTCCATTTCTTTTTGCTGGCTGTGCCGCTTTTTCTTGATTTTTTATTTTTCTCCGCACACAACCACTCAACATATTTTCATAAATGCTAGCAAGAGACGTATCTGTTCTGCCACTTTTCAAACACAAATGTCAGACATATCATCTGAGCCCGACTACAGTCGACTTCCTTTATCCTCCAAAACATTCGAGCCCAAATATACTTTCTCCGAAGACCCCTTAGATCGTTTCACCACAGAAGAGCCTGAAGAACCATATGAAGTGTGCTCCGCTGAGGAAGATGATGCTGACGAAGATGTGAGCATTGAGTTCTCGGAGTTGGGTGACACTGTTACAACACTTGGAAGCCGGTTGTGAATGCGCTTGCATGCTTTAGTCAGGAAAGAGATCTAGAACACATGGAAATGTGGGCGGACGAGAACGGTTACCTTCTTAGTCATCGTGGTGACAAATCCAAAGGTCAAACATATTTCTATTGCAAGTAGTGCAGTTGAAACAGCACACTTCCAACACAGCACAATCGGGGATCCTTCCCGAGCAAAGTCGGACGGTTCGAACATTTGCACCGGAAAAAAAGGAGCAACATTACTCCTTCAATGTGTGCGTTGTTCGCCGTTCCAACGGCATGCGTGAGGACTGGGTTATGAGTCTTCATGGTTCTTGTTTGCAGCATAACCATGCACCTGAAAGGGAAAAGCAAAAGAACCAATTGGCACGCCCTTGGTTTTGAAACCACAGCAACCACAATAGCAGCAACACTAGCAACACCGACAGCAGCAAGAAGAATTGTGACAGCAAAAAAAAACCCAGTACCAGAATCTTCAGCAGTAGCAACAGCGGCAGCAGGTAACAAAAGCAGCAGAAAAGCAACAACAATCGCGGCAGCAGCAGCAACCACGGCAACATTATCAGCAGCAACAACAACAGCCCAGCAGCAACCACAAAGCAAGGAGCAGCAGCAACGAAAACATCTGCACCACAACCGGCTGCCCCTTCTGCGCCAACCTTGGCACAGGAGGACATTGTGAACCTTTTCGCAGTGGCTCTACCATTTTAGGCAGACTCATCCTGCTGCTGCTGTAACGGATAGTTGTGAATGTGTTTCTGCTGCTGCTTCTGATGTCGTTGCCATGTTCACTGCTTTTGTTGTAGTTTTTGTTGTTTCTGTTGTTTCTGATATTGCTGTTGTTGTTAATGCCAATGTTATTGCTGTTGATGCTACTATGACTGTTAGTTCGCTGTGGTGTTGCTGTTGCTGCCATTGCTGCTACTGCTGTTATTCTTGCTAGTGGTGTTACCACTACTGCTACTCCAGCTTCTGCGCGTGTTGTTGTTACTGCCGTTAGTGTTGCTGGTGTTGCTGTTGCTGACCCAGGGAGCAGCAAACAGTTGTTCCAATGAGTTGGCTCGGTGGGTGTGGGCAAATGAAGTAGATATTCTGACTGGATTGCTGCTCTGTTGTGCTTTGTAGCACTTCATTCGGGTTGGAACCCCCCCTTTCCATGCTATCAGACGATAGTTTCATTCCTGCACCGACCACTACCATGCCACTCGATGCCTTCTCTCTGGGTACAATTGCGTCATCCCCAAAGATGGAGCAGCAAAACAAAGAACCAAGGTCGGGCGGACGCTGTGCAAGCGAGTGGTACACCCAAATAACCCGCCAATACACCAGGGCAATATCACACATTGGCACCCAAATGGCACGTAACAATTTCATGAACACTTGCAAATAGCACGTTGTAGCGGCCGTTGCTTGAAAAACGGGAAGTTGTTGGGACCTGAATTTTTTTTTAGCTCAGACCAAAATGAGCTAGCGTAGCGTGCTCACTCCACAATACTCGAGATAACCTCTCGCAATCAACAACGATCGGCAGAACGAAGCCGTCGGGGCCTATGTCTAGCACCCGTTTGATCCAAACTTGATCGTTCTAGGGAACAGGCACGAGGGACACGGAACCACTGCCGTTCATGGCCTGGAGCAGCATTTGCATCGTCTCGAGGGCGGTGGCGGCGTGCTCTAGGTCCGGCCACCACCAGTCAAGACCGCAGTGACGGGCGTATCGCTCTACGGGGCCGGAGTATGTGGACGGCACGTAGAGGCCCAATAGTCGGTCGCGGGCCGCCAGCTGTTGTTTCAAGGGGGTGTGTAGGGTCCTACCCCGGGGCTTGTCAACCCGGCGGAGGCTCATGGTGCAAAAGGCCTTAATCATGTCTGCAACAGTGGCCATGCACAATGCACGGGGACCCGGTCCGTGCACTCGAAACAGTGCAGCTCCGCTGTTAGACCGTTCAGGTTGCGTATCCCCCATGTCTCTCGTGTCCCCGTATCCTCAAAAGACGCGGTCCGAACAGAAGTGTTCGTTGCACACACCGTTCGGTACTAACTTAATTCGGTACCCAAACCCGGTCCCTAATTAATGAAGTCGTAAAAGGTTACGGTCCCAAAGGAAGTGCTCGTTGGACAAGGCATTCGTTGGACAATGGGGGGGGGGGGGCGTACACTACTACTGGGGGATTTTTGGGGGCGTGTTCCACAAGGGCTGTGCGGAACAGCGTATAGTTGAAAGTGCTGCCCTGGGTCGTTGTGGGTGCCGGAGGGCTCGGGGCCGGCAAGACCAGTGGGGCAGGCACGCGAGGAGTCTCCCTGGATGTTGTTATTGGGTGTAGAACCGGACACTCGGACACCAACGGAGGCGAGAGCAGCGACAACAGAAGCAAGGTCCATGCTGATTGTGGTCCGGCAGAAAATCCCAGTCTATGAAGAAAATTGAGGGGTATTATTCTAAATACATCTGAGTGTCCAAAACTGTCTGAAAGAATTTAAATAATCCATTTATGTAAAATTGTCTGGCCGATCTGGCCCGCGAGCGCGCGTCAGCGGCAAATGGCGATTCCAGCTAAAATAGCGGAATGCGGCGGATTAACGGGAAATGGACCGCGGAATCAAATCCGGCATATCAGAAATATATAGGAAATATCCTGTGACTGAGCTGCGAGGCGGCAATTCCGCCGAAGCAAAGAAAATGACCAAAATGTAGCCAATCTGGGCAGAATGTCTAAAAGTCTGAGCAGATGGGGCTAGCCGCACTTACACTCCCCCTCCAAAAACACACTGGGGTGTGTCGCTACGTCAACGAAGAACGTAGTGCGGGTAAGTCCCAGAAAAACATAGAAATGTAGCCTCGATGAGGCGAAATCTGCTTGATCTGACCTGAAATGGGCTGAATTGGCACTGAATCAGGCTGGATGAACCTGAAATGAGACAGAATGAGAAGTGACGAACAGTCCTCCGTGCTGTAAAACATTAGGTCAAGGGCTAGAAAGCATGTAAACGTATCGAGAATCGATACCAAACCATGCATTGGTTGAGAATGAGGTAGATTACTGGTGGATTGAGTGGGGGGATCAAAATTTGGAGTGACATCTCAGCGCTCTGGCACAGTTTCGCTGTCGCGGGCACGCTACGGTGTCCTCGCCGAACTCTACATCGTGTTATCCCGCTTTTCTCGTTCTGAAAAGTACAGCATGTGGCTCAGATTTGGCGCATCTGGTGGATGATCACAAGATTCAGCAAAAATGAGAATGAATTTGAGCAGAGATTGAGGGGATTAAGCAATCACAGAGAGGTTAAACAAATACACATGTAGTCTACAGACCCTAAGTGAACCACCGAAGGTAGAGATGTTCTTCTGTTCACTTAGATCTAAACAGATCTTCGAGGAATGATGGGAGATGACAAGGAAATCAATCTAAATTGTCCTAACCTGAGTAAATTCCCTGAGATGAAGGTGAAATGAAGCGGAATGTCTACAACTGAAACTACTAACACTTTCGTTTAGACTAAAGTTAATATATATTGTCGTTTATTCAGCTCAATTGTGCTTTCCGGCATGTTGGTTCGCGAGCATCTAACAGATTCTATCAAAATGTGGATCATGTGATGATGCATCATGATGGGACATGCTGGCCCTGGATCCTTGGCATGTAACGCGCCGAAGGTTCGCTGAAGGCGCTTTACTGACAGTATATAACTGAGAGACACCGAATTTACAGTGGCGGCGGTGTCAATCGACTTGGACAAGGCCAATCTTTCGATGAAGTCCCACAAGACACTTGGATTCACCATTCTCGACAGTTTCTGGTCGGATTGAGCTCACATTGGCGTGCGCCAAAAATACAACGAAGCTTATGGACTTCAGAGGTTGCTGTTAGAAGTCCCTAGAACTCCTAGATGAAGATTGTCTGAACAATTGACGTCTGGGTTTCGTACAACAGTGGCAGAATGATGGACAAACCTGAGAAATTCAAGGTAAATTTGAGGATCCTGGATCTTAATCTGGACTTTGGCGTCAGCATCACAGCAAATGAAGGTGAGATCTGAGTTCCTGGCGTCACCTCTAGGGCAGCCAGTACTACAGGGGTTACCTGTAGGGGTGAATGTCGCTGGCCAGCGTTTTGATTATGTACATTTGCTTCCATTCGCACGAGTAGCCAAATTCCAAAGATGCAGAGACCAACAGAGACAAGATTACCCCGAATCTGCCTGAATTAAGCCTGAGTTTGGTTTTTTCTGAACACGGCAGCACACTTCGTCAGCGTATCTACGCCTTGTCTGCCGAACGGAGACCAAAGAAAAGTTGATTGACGTCAAATTATCAAACATTCGCAGTTTTCCACATCATGACTTAAACAAAAAGAATGAACAGTGGATTGAGCAGAATGTGGTAGGATGGCTTCCTCAATTCGGCCAAGCACGAATGCATGTGACCACCAACCTGTCTGGCCTGGCCCTCGTACGGCTTGGGCGCTGCAGATCAGCGGCCGAACTTGAAGCTTGGTCCTCATTTGGCTCCTGGGCTGGCCTGACCGCAGGAGGGGGGATCGACGGATCCGCCCTGGAATGTGGCTGCTGAGCGCCGTAAAAGGCTGGATCTCGATTCACCACAGGTCGTTTTCCGTCGCTCTCCACTTGTCTGTCTGGTTTCGACAAACAATCTGTCAGGAGTACGCCAATTTCGGGGTGCTTCTTCAGGAAGTCAATGAACCCCTTGGTGTATCCATGGACAAAAGATTGGGCTGGTTCCCAGTTGTTGTGACTGGAATCAAAGCCCCTCCACTCACACAGAAATTCCCATTCGCCCTTGGCGTCACGTCTTGCTTCAACAATCCTCTTGAGTTCGTACTTCCCCCCTTCGATTACCCGATCGGACAAGTGTTTTGCAGTCCAAAAAGGGGGTTTAACTCGATCCTTGGGGGAGGGGATCTCTCTCTTGAGGCGATCGCCCGAAACGTCAATTTCCCTGCTGACATCCACACGAATCCTCCACCTGTTCTCACCAAGACGCGCTGTAACAGCGAATGGCCCCTCCCACAAGGGAAGAAGCTTGTCATCTCCGTCCAGGGTGGTTTCGGATTTTCGAAGCCAAACTCGATCATCGACTTCAAAATTGTGGGGGTTTTTTCGACCTTGATTTTGAACCCTAAGCCAGTCAGCTTGATGCTTCTCGATTAATTTCGACACAGATTTATCTGCTCGTTGGACTTCGTCCAAAAACAGCGAAGCATCTTTACAGGGGCGAGGATTATTCAACGGCATGTTCCACCAACACTTCTTTCGTCCAAAGACAATTTCATTTGGAGAAAGGCCATGATACAAAGGCGTGTTGTGGTAACGGCGAAGCAATGCGAAGAGAACTTCCATCCAATGGAAATCCTTTTCACTCGCGAGCTCCTTACGAAGCATATTTATAATTGAGCGGCCGGCTCTTTCACCAGGCAGCGCTCGATGCGAGTGGATTTCACATCGGAGGTGGTGGATTCCAAGGCGAGCACACAATTCTCTCCACCATTCGGAGGTGTACTCTTTGCCTGAATCCGTGACCACCTCGGATGGGACGTCCCAGCCTCCCATCCAGGTCTGCGCGCACCACTTGGCGGCAGCCTTGCCAGTCATCGAATCAATGTTGCAAGGCAACACTTGAATGTAGCCGGAATGACGGCACTGAATGAGGAGCACACCATTGACTTTTTTATTAGTCCAATGGCACTCTTCGTCATCGAGTTCACCGAGATAGAAAAAATCACTGGTGACTCTGTTAAAGAGACGCTCCGGAATAGGATGAGGCCTCAGATGGCCGTGCTTCTTCGCGCTGGGGGGCGTCGAGACAGCACATTGGGCACATCCGGCAGCTACTTTCATGCAATGAGTGTAGAGCCTCGATCCAAACAACCTATGCTTAATCATCGACCACAGTCGACGGCCATGTGCGTGGGGGGACTCCCATTTGTGCCACCAGTTTAACACTCGGGGGGCTAGGGCGTCTGGCACACACAATTTACCCTCCATCCACAGCTTCCCCCCATCCAACGAGTACTCTGCAAAAATCCCATCCCTGTGAGCATCTTTGGATTTGAGATTTCCAAAAACCTCTGTAAACATGGGATCCTGCAGGTAATCGGACGTCCAGTCACGGATGATCAGGGAATCCTTAGGCAGGGGTGGAGTTTTGGCCGGATCTCGACGCTTAATGCCCTCGATCAACCGAAATCGACTTACTCGTCGGGTATAGTCAAACCGTTTCACACTCCCTGAGGAGGGATCGGTGACTTTTTCCACGACTTTCAGCGTTTTGGTGCAGATCTCGTGAGCATGCGCTGGATCTGTGATGGCCGTGATGTCGTGACACGGCAATGCGTGCTGTTTAACAGCGCACTGCATGCATGCACGTCGAATGAGTTTCTTTTCTTCCTGATCCCATTCGATGATGACATGGCGGTCCTGCTCCGTACCATGGATGTTGGTACTTTGCAGCCCCTCTGAGGCGGGGTAAGCCCATCGGCTCAGAGCATCCGCTACCGTGTTGTGTTTTCCAGGCAAATACGACACATGGAGGTCAAACAGACTGAGAAATTCGTGCCATCTGGCCCGTCGGCCAGCTGGGCTCGCGACAGTATCAATGTGTTCAGTGGCCCAATACTCCAGAGATCGATGATCCGTCAGGACCTCGACTCGATTGGTGCCAACCCACGATTGGTACTTTTTTAAAGCACAGATTATGGCGTAGGTTTCTTGCTCACGCGGCGACCATTGCATTTGGCGTGGGGCTAGCTTCCGTGACCAAAATGCAAGAGGGTAATGCTCGCCGGTGGCTTCATCAACCTGTTCAAGGACAGCTCTGATCGCGTACCTAGATGCGTCGGTTCTAATGTAGAAGGGTCGGTCAAATTGGGGCACATGCAACGTGGCGACTTCGCAGAGGGCTGCCTACAAGTGATGGAAGGCCTCCTCGCACTCGTCAGTCCACTTGACACGAACCTTTGAACCTGCCTTGCCCGCATCTCTCCCTACCTTCAAAAATTCAGTGAGGGGGGCAGCAAATTTGGCATAGTTCGGCACAAAAGTGTGGTAAAAATTGCAACAACCCAGGAATCCTCTCAACTCCGTGATCGTCTCAGGGCGCTTCCACTTCTGAATAGCGACGAGCTTCCCTGGACTGGGTCGTCGAGTGCCATTCTCTAGGAGAGAACCACAAAATTCGACTGATTTTAAAAATAATTTTCCCTTCTTTGGCCCACAAATCAGCTGATTGGCGTCAAGAATGTCCAAAACTTGGTTCAGCTGCTTCTCATGTAGGGCCACCAGCTCGGCTTCGGTCAGTCCCTCCCCCTCCGTCGCGATGATTATGTCATCTATGTACACACTCACGAAGGCACGAAGCTCCGGATGGGTTGTGAACAGCACATCTTCCATCATTCTTTGAAAAAATGAGGGGGCGTTCTTCAGCCCCATGGGCATGACGGTCCATTGGACTGGGCCACATGGCGTGCACATACAGGTAAGAGGTCTGCTGTCCTTCCTCAACGGCATTTGGTGAAAGCCGTGACGGAGATCCAGCACAGAGAACAAACGACCTCTTGCCCTCTTGGCGATTTCCTCCTCAATGAGGGGCAGGGGGTGTGAATCCGCCTTTGTTTCGGCGTTGAGATTGCGAAAATCAACCACCATTCGCCAACCATCAATGGTGTTCTGGTCTGCAGGCGGTGGCTTCGGGACTGTGAAGGGTGAACAACACCATTCGCTGGTCATACAACCCTCAAGCCAACCAAATTCCCTGAGATTTCTCTCAATGATTTTTCTGAGAATCTCATGTTTGTGTCCATGATTTTCATAAGGGCGCTGTTTTTTTGCCTTGTACCCTTCACGAAGCTCGATGAAGGCTTCACCGAACTGCCCACGGACAGGGGGGTCCTTGATCAACTTTCCTGAAAGGGTTGTATCCTTCCGTTCCTCAAAAATCTTTTCTCTTGACTTTGAACACAATTCAGTGTCCACCTGATCGCCAGGAATTACTGTCGAAAAAACTTTGGCGACTTCTTCGGCTTTGGCAGGAAGAATCTTCTTACGGATGTCCCTAAACAGGTCCGTATCAACTGCCTCTTGAAGATAGGTGGGTCTTGTGTCGAAATCCCAGAGATTTTCCTCGTGATCCAGCTCCTCGAAAGGATCCATGAAAGCTTCCACAGGGGGTTTTTCATTAAAAACTCTGAATTTGCGGCGCGATTGGAGATTTTTCCTCGCCCGTGCACTGAAGATTCTTTTCGATGTCGACCGTATTGGTGAAGAGGGAGACGAGGCGGATCCATTGGACGTTGAATCACCTTGGGTATCTGACGGACAAAAATCAGAAAAAATAGATTCATCATCAGTACCACGCTCAACCTCAGATTCAGACCCAACACAGGAATCTGTACTAGAATCAGCAGAATTAGAGTCAGAAAGCTTTCCATCCACCAGGAATGCAAGCGAACTCCAGGACCGCTGTGGCAGGGGACCTGTGTCGTCCCTGGCATACAGCTTAATCTTCCTGGGAAGTTCGATGTAATCTACACAAATGTCTTGTAATTCCTGAAACCAAGGCTTGTCGTCCCACAAGGGCACAACTAAAATTGCCTGGGTTTTATCTTGCTTGATTTTATGGATGACCTGCTGGATTAAGTGAAACGGAGGATTAATCCACAACTTCTTGTCCCATTTGTGGGTCCAAGCGTCGCTGAAGTGCTTGTCAAAGCGCTTGTTCATACGGTTAGCAAAGGCATCATACTGTGGCCAAAATGAATGGTGCTCATGAAAGTATTCACAAATTGCATCGCGCCATTTGTCGACAACTCTGTAGGATGAAGAGTGCCAGCGCGAAGGGCGTCGTGGCTGGGAGTCCCTACGAAGACATTCTAACTCTTGGGAGTAATCGGCACTCCCATTCACCTCTGCAATGGTGACATCTTCACCAAATTTTGGTGTCACTTTTTGCTTCAAAAATTCTTCTGCACTTTCAAACCCTGCGTGCAAAAAACGAAATTCAGGACGCTCCAAGGGACCTGACTCCAGCAGAAAACAACGATGATGACCTACGGGCGCTACCCTGTTCTTACGAAGCCAAGGATGGCCCAAATAAAGGTCATACTTTATGTCAGCACGATAGAAGTAGTCATCCTTAAGGACAACTTCTTCCACATTTTGCTCTTCCCAAAGGTCTTGAGCGACCAAATGGGTTGATATATAACAACCGCGTTGCCCACCTGCGAGAGAATGTCCAGAAACTCCCTCGAGGGTAACAGGATGAGGCGATTCAAACACGCAGTCGTCGGGTAAGAATGAATTGGATTGGAGATTTACCTCTGATCCATTGTCACACAAACAAGTGGCGAGGTGGAAATTTCCCTTGCAATCAGAGACCCACAGCTTTGTGACAAACTGACGAGCCCTGTGCTTGGACTGTACACCAACCTCGTCCACTACAACAGAAGGATCCGCTGCCGGATCCAGGGGAGAGGAGACAAGCGACCCTACATCCAGTAATGGTCGATCAAGAATTTGGGGATCATGCCTGAAATCCCCTGGGGAGGGGCGATTTTCGTGGCTCCCCTAGGCGTTCTGACCTCCAGCGGCTGCGTTAACATTGTGAACACAGCCTGTTTCGTCGATCCATTCATCTTGGAACGGATCATCCGCTGGATTCAGAGCATTTTCGACGTAATCTCGATCCGCATCAGACACCTGGTCTGCACCTGAGACCTGATCCACACGATGGTTTCCCTTTCCACGTCCACGGCCACGGCCGCCGGATGATGGGCCACCACCGTCGCCACGCCCTCTGCCCTTACCAGAGAAGGGGGTTCCCGAAGGATTTCCCTTACCTTTACCCTGTGATCCTGGAGCATTTCCTTTGTTTGTACCGGATTGAGGGGTTTGGCCTGGATTTCGATTTCCGCCTCCGGCGTTGACATTGGGACTTGTCTGGCCGTTTGGCTGTCCAGCGGAGCCGGATGGAGTCCGATTCCCTTTGCCTTGGGACCCGCCGGGGCCTCCAGTGTTTTTGTTCCCACCGGAGGGAGTCGAATTACCCTTTCCCCCCTTGGCACCATGCACCTGTCTGTCATTCCTGTCTGAATTCTGAGGATTACTGACATTTTCACCAATCACCTTGTGATCGTAAGCAGACCATCGGTGATTAGCAGTAGAATGCGTCTTAGCTCGGTTCGTAGAACCTAAAAGAAGGCAGATGATACAATGATCCTGAACATTCCGGGTGTCATTCACCTTTTTGTTGCCCTTTTGGGCCCCATTTTGGGTGTTTTGCTGGGTATTCCTGTTTCCCCCAAGACCCTCATGGAAATTTTGATTGGCGGCGTCAGCGAGCCTCTCAACCTCTTCCCACAGTTCCTGCGGAGTAAACGAAAACACCCAGTTCCTGGCCTTCAGGCGATTGCCATGGAAACTTACTCCCCTGTTGAGGACTTGGACAAACAAGTCCCGATCCTCGTGTTCATTGAACTTGATTTTCCACGTGTTTTCAGTGAATTTCACCTTGGTAAACGACGTGGGGGAGCACTTTTGAAGTGCCTCCCTGACGGTAAACCGGTTGGCCGAGGCGTCAAAGCCATCGATCTCCGCCCACCAGGTCTTGACCTTTTCTTCGGACTGTCGATTCCGAAGGGTGGCGGCGGTTTCTGAGGGGATCTTGTCAAAAATCAGATTTTTCAGCTCGGCACTAGAAAATTTTTCGCCTGAATGTTCAGATTCTTCTACGAGATTCCAGAAGCGCTGTCTCTTGTCCTGCACCTCGTGCAAGATTAATCGAGAGAATGAAGGAAAATTCTTCAACACCTGTTGGTAATGGTCCTCAGGCAGCCGGGATCCACGTACCTCCAACTGTTCCCACACCTCATCAAAGGTAAGGGGGGAACTTGAATCCTCACGATCACTCCAGGTCCTGAGCCAAGTGTTGGCCGGCGCTCCCTCAAGGCAGTCCAAGAGCGCCATCAGGAACTGATCATCCTGGAGTTTTTGAGTCTTAACCCACAGTTTAAATTCCCGTTGGAACTGAGGCCAACGTCTGGGGTTCCCATTATACTTCGGCTGCTTGGCAACCTGACGAAGTCGCAATGATGTAGGATTTAGGAGTGAATCCAGCCCAACACCGGCCGTAATGGTAGACACTTTGGCGGCATCATTAGCCACACCAGCTCCGGCGAGGGTCTGGGCGAACAACATCTGGGCAATTGCATTGGAATCAACAGCAGGAAGGGTAGTACGGGAGGCAGTTCTTTTGGCATTCTGAACCTCAGTCCTAGCCTTCGCCGACCTACTCTGAGATCGAGAGATTGTAACCCTTTCCTTTAGCTTAGTCCTGCTGATCTGTGCATCGGTGGTCTTAGAGTCCACCGAAGGAGCAATCGAAAAAGTTTTTGTCGCCTCCTCCGACGGTTCTGTTGTCTGATCCACCGATGATGCGCCCTCAGACCTCATGTGGGTCTTGAAAAGATCTTTAATTCCCAGCGTCTGAATGATGAGTTGCATTTGATCTTTGAGCAATTGGAGCTCTGTATCTCGCTGTAATCTGCAAGAGCAGTCGGCAGGACAGTACATACCGTGTCCTGAAGGGCCTGAGCAGGCTGTCGGACCGCTAATCTCAGTGGTTCGCAGCCAGGAGTCCACTTGGGGAGCTCCTTCAGTCCTAATTTCCAGGCTTGCCTGCCTAGCTGCCTCTAAAATTCCTTCCTCAACCGCGGCGGCTAGATCGTCGCGGATGGAAACAGAGGGATGAGGGGCGGAGGGCCCGGCAACCGGTGCCTTGGTCTTCTCCTTCGGGAAGGGGCTTGCCTCCCAGATCTGCACAAAAATGGCAAAAGATTCATCCTCTTGAGAACACCACCACATCCTGGTGTTAATTTCTTCTTGAAGGAGGAAAAAATATTCGAATAAAAAATCAGAGGCGATTCTTTCTTGTCCTATCAGCTTAGACGTGGCTAATAGACACAGGGCCTCAAGCGCCTCAAGGTTACGGGTCACTTCTGAAGACAAATGGTTGTCCCATTGTGCCCAATTGTCTGGTCGATTATAGGTAGGTACCTCACCTGGACCACCCATCTCAATGTCGTCAATGTCGGCGTCAATGGTCTCGAAATGTGGACATTGGTAGGGAGTATAAGTACCTGCCAGGTCCGTAAGCTCCACCGGAGCGTTGCCATTAGCGTAGGCTGGGAGATTCCAGCTGCTTGATGGCCAATTTCGACTGGGATCCTGATTGTAATCTGGGCCTCCACAGCTGCTGATTTGTGTCCTTCTTGGGCAATTTGGGCTTGCGCAAGGCATTCCTCTCAAGGCCTCGTTCGCACAGCACCACGGGAGCGTGATCGTTACGTCTCCGGAGGTGGCGGAGTCTACGGGGCCATACTGAGGGGCTAACTGTGGTTGGGACACCAAAGGAACAACATTCAGGTAGCCTCTGCTACCATGAAAGTGCTGCCCTGGGTCGTTGTGGGTGCCGGAGGGCTCGGGGCCGGCAAGACCAGTGGGGCAGGCACGCGAGGAGTCTCCCTGGATGTTGTTATTGGGTGTAGAACCGGACACTCGGACACCAACGGAGGCGAGAGCAGCGACAACAGAAGCAAGGTCCATGCTGATTGTGGTCTGGCAGAAAATCCCAGTCTATGAAGAAAATTGAGGGGTATTATTCTAAATACATCTGAGTGTCCAAAACTGTCTGAAAGAATTTAAATAATCCATTTATGTAAAATTGTCTGGCCGATCTGGCCCGCGAGCGCGCGTCAGCGGCAAATGGCGATTCCAGCTGAAATAGCGGAATGCGGCGGATTAACGGGAAATGGACCGCGGAATCAAATCCGGCATATCAGAAATATATAGGAAATATCCTGTGACTGAGCTGCGAGGCGGCAATTCCGCCGAAGCAAAGAAAATGACCAAAATGTAGCCAATCTGGGCAGAATGTCTAAAAATCTGAGCAGATGGGGCTAGCCGCACTTACAATAGTGTGCCCTGCCCGCTGTGTACCCTGTTGGGCTGAGATCATTAGTGTTGGGGACCTGGAGGGTGCGGGTGCAGTTGTGGAGTTCACTGTGCAGGAGCGCTCACAATGGCACCGAACTCCCAAGGGCGTCGTCGGCCCTACCCCCGTGGCCAAACGAGTTACCCCCTCACCCCTTGGATAGCAAGCACCCGCACGCAAAGGTACCTCGCCCCCCCAAGGCAACATACCCTAAGTGACCGTTCCCTGGCCCCGCCCAATTACTATTCAAGGGACGTGTGACACGAAACAAGATGTGTAGACCCAAGGGCATATGAACCACAAAAAGACCCGGAACCTACCTGTTGGAATGAATGTTCAGCTGCAATGAGCAACAGGCTCTGTGTGCCACTTATTTTGGCATGGGTATTTGGACGACCAACATCTGTGCTATTGGGGCACAGTCATGGAACACCACAGCAGCTAAAACTCGTATGTGATGGACCCGCAGTCAGCAACCACACTCTGGCGGCCTGAGAATCTTGGCAACTCAGCGCTATGTCTTGTTGTTTTTGGAGTGATCTTGTTGGCATGCAGGTTCCTACCACCCGCCTTTTCACATACTGCAGTGTAGCCGCAGATGCAATGGAGAGGGCCCAAAATGACCACATCATATGATATCCGGACGTTGGATGCACGGGCAATCGCGCCGGCATGCGTATTGATGAAGCCAAGGGTCAGATACGCGTACAAGCCGCGGGCATCCATGTCATCAAGGTGGTAGTGGATGTAGGCGAGACACAACACACCTGCATACACACAGATTTTGCCACTGACGCCTTCGCAAAGGATTATTCCATTCCTTCAAAAATCGCGATAAACTCCCCATGAAGTAGAGTCATTGGCACTGTCTCCTGGACCTACTATACAGCTTGATATCTCAAATTTTCGGCCTTTGGCACCTGGTGCTCATGACGCCGTTTTCGACGTTGTCTTTGAGTGCCTATCCAAAATATGAGAAATAACTTAACACCACCTTGTTATCAATCTCTTGAAAATAAGAGAATTCTAGGTGCTACGCACTGTGGACCTCTATCCACTAAGGTAACCTTAATCGGCAACCGCATCGTCGGCAATTTTGTTAGAGATTTAATGGTGTGTGGTGATACATTCTTGATATACTGAGAATTCCTATATTCACCGAGCAGGAGAAGCTTTCAGCCTTGTGGCATTCTATAATTCAGACGATGACAAGTGAAAGCATCTTTTTGCTCGGAAAAAGAGTGTGCAAAGAGAAAAGACAATCCAGGAAAATTCACCCTTCTCACAATACCAGATGTAAACATATGCTTCCGCTTGTGACATTGCTTGGCATTGCATTCGCCGATCGGTTTTCCATAGACAATTATCCGCGGGCCCCGCGTGCCTTAGCAAGCAAATGCCGTGCTCCATACATGTGCTCTACATCAATATTCGATAACGTCTTTTATAGATAGGTAATATTGCACCACCGTTTGTGCTCAAATTGTCAAATAGACATGATGCAGAGCCTTTGGTGGGGCACATCTAGGTAAGATTGGGACATCATGGACCATCATTGTTGATCAACGTGGATGAGCTTTGCAGTGGAGCATGGGATGCATTCCTTGCCTGTCGAATAGAGGAGACAAAGGTCGTCAAGGAGAACCTTTGTGGTGAAGATGTGGAGTATCTGAAGTGCTATGGACTTTATCTCAATCCAAACAGTAGCAACGCAGGAGAAACAACGCTGCGTGCAAAGGAGTATGGATCCGATGGATACAATGCATGGCGAATGGACAACTTGCTTGCACTCATAATGAGTGCCATTCAAAAGCAACTGAGGACCAAACCCTCTAACCCTCGTACCTTATGGTGCCGGCAGTCACAACCGGGTTGCAATCGTGGACAACATAGCTTCAAGTTTGTTGAGCATAGACGTGGTAAATGATTTATTGATTGAGAGTGCATGATCCACACGTCTACGTGGCACATCAAGGCACACAGTATCCATTTTCACCTTGTTGCACGTCATCACCTTCTTCGGTGCCACGATGGCATGGGATGTGGCAAGTAAAAATGTTATGATGCCTTTGCTCACCCTCAGTGTTAGGAACCCATGTTGTAGCCTCACTCCGAAAAGGGCATCAATGCAAATGCGAACCACGGGCAATTGCATTACATCATGGTGGTGACGGAGGCGTTTGCTCAAAGACTCGGATAAAGGCTGCAAGCAGTCGGTTTGTTAAACTCCATTGATGCATTGCGAAATACTGTTTTGTAGATATCAAGCCATGGTCTATGGAAATACCTCAATAATGCAAATTATTTTTTTCTTGGTAGCTTTTAGCGAAGGTGTGCCGAAATTTGTGTGATTCAATAAGATCTGCGGAACGACATTGGGAAATCTTCTTACTTGCGGAGAAGTGCAATAGGTGACCCCAAGCCGACAAAGAACGGGAGTCCCTTCTTAGACTAGAAAGAAAACACACAATGGACAGCTCACAACATGTGTGGTGGAGGGAAAGGAAACACAAAGGTTGGTGCCACATTGCCAATACATGGGCGGCTCAGACGGTGTCTGTCTCCATGCAACATGTGGAGCAATTCGGAAGGCGTTGAATGCATTGTGAGCCAAGGCGCAGAGGTGTGACGGCGTTCTTTGCTTTTCGTGTGCTTGATTTGGTTGGAGTGCTTAAGAAGACAAGCTTTGGTCTCTTGGGCGGGTGGCCAGCTCCACAGCCACCTGCTCCATTTGCGGCTGGGTGTTTAGAGCCGGAGTTTCTGAAGAGTTTAAGTTGATTGTGCAACATTCCCATGTAGATGCACGGGTTCTCCAATGGGTGTGCAATATGGCCAACAATGCAGGTTGATGGCAATTTCCGTGCCGAAACACCAAGAGTGTCTGAACCATGCCCCGGATACATAGGTTTCTACATAGTGTACCTTACGCAATGATTTTGGCTAGCATGTGTATCAACGCAACAAAAAAAAGTACACCAATATATGATAGAATATATATTGCATGCTGGACAACGTAAAAAACGGAATATTGTCGCTTTTGTGCTCTACTTCTTTCAGCAAGATCATATGGCCGGACCCTGATGCCAACACTTAACCGATGTTGATTGCTAAGGCTTATGGAGTGCAGTGTAGCACTAGCGACCAATTCCACCGATGTACATACTACAATGTTGTGTAGTGATGCTAGTATGTAATCCATCACAAACTGATGAAGATTGTAGAAAATTTTCACAAATACTTTGTCAAAACACACGGTTGCAAAGGTTGGGTCGAAACATTAACATGTCGATACATTTTCGCGTTCGATACCATATTCTTGAGTGACCAAAATTTGACGTGGTCAATTGTACACTTGGACCGCAGGTAAGCCAACGTGTTAAAACCAAAACCTATGATTGTTGTGTGGCATGTGGGTGAGTCTAGAGGCAGAGAGGGCCCGTCTCGCGTGTTCAACGCTTCTGGAAAAGCATTCTTGATGACAAATGAATTAGGCATAAAGTGTCGAAGAAAAGAGGAGGGGGGAGGAAGCTATGAAGAAATCTGGGTGGAGTTCATGAATTCATGTATCAGCACAATATGTTCATCCTAATATTCGTTGAGTGTTTAAGCATGGCATGGTAATGGTACATGCAGGAAGGGTGGGATCATGTCAAGGACCGGAGATTTCAAGAAGACCATTTACAGATTGTGTAAATGGCGCTCGTTACATGAAACAAACTTGGGACCCATGATCTCTAAACTCCATTGCATGATGCACCCGCAGCTCACCCGGACTTTTGAAGTTGGGGGTAAGTCAACCATACCATTGGTTCATTCAGGGTGAAGTGGAGGTTTTCATGCACTTCTATGCGAACAGTCGTATGTGCTACGGGTGGGGTGGGTGGGGGGGGGGGCTTTGGATGTATGTCACACAAGGCATTACCTTTTTTAAATGTCCAATTTGACTCCACCTTTTGACGTAGGCCCCACTGAGCATGCATTGAATCGCCGAGTGCACTTTCATTCATAGTACATGGTGTTTTTGGTCGCATGTCTATGCCAAAGTGCATGAACTTTAGTATCCGAGAGGTGAGTACATTGGAATTGCCCCATGATACTGCATTGTTGTATGAAGAATGGGGTGCAGACACATGAGACTCCTTCAGGAAGCAAAAGTGCAGACCTACAACTGCATACCTTGGGTGTGTGTAGTGCAGGGAAGGGACAGGACCCAAGAGAGTCCAGAGCAGGAACGTGGACTGTAGAACCTAAAAGCTCGTACACAACAAGAGCACCAAGCCAAGGAGGAGGGGCCGGCACATGAACTGGGGGTAATCTTTTTTTTTAGATGCGAAATCTTTTTTTTAGATGCGCTAAAATTTGAGAAAAGTGCTGAAATTTAAGTCAAAACAGCTAAAAAATGAGCTAAAACAGCTAAAAAATGAGCCAAAACATCTAAAAAAAAAGATTTCGCATGTAAAAAAAAAGATTCCCTACTAAAAAATAAGATTCCAACAAAACCCAAAATCTAAAAAAAAAGTCATTTGCATGTTTAAAAACATCAAAAAAGCAAAATCTTTTTTTTTAGATGGCCAGGTAAAAAGTGAGATTTTGGTAAAACTAAGAGAACACAAAGCCAGGGGTGGGGAGGGGAGGCGGAAATGCAGTTCCTAGGGGGAATCTTTGCACTGCGCGCGCACTGCACGCGCACTGCGCGCTACTTTTAGACTATGTTCCCCCCGAAGAGCCCCCAAGCACACCCCTTGGAAACGCCCTTAGAATTGGGTGACCCAAACTGCCCCAGCTCAAGAAAGTTGCAAACTACCTTCCCTTAACATAACACACACATGTTCCTTACGATGCCCCACTGCCACATGCGTGGTTTCGGTTGTGAGGAAGGGGCTCTCTCCTTTCCCTTGCGGTTAGAATCGGATTGGGGTTGAGATTGTGTAGCCACGGGGGGTTGCGAGGACTGAGAGGGTTGAAGGGGATTGGAGCTGGACGAAGCCACATCGGCCCGAGGGGGCGCAACAACACAAAAAGCATCTAGTGTGCGTTGCCGCTTTTCTAGGAACTGCTGCGCATGTTTTGCTTGTTTCTTGGCCTCTCTCTCTCTTTTCTCACGGCGCAAACGGTCAATCGCAGGCTGCAGTGTTGGCGCTTTACTGCCGCCTTCAGAGAATGGTTGACCATCAAGCCCATCCTGGATGATTCCACTTTCTTCATCCCTTGGTAAGTGGTTCCCCTTGCCGAACCGCAAGATCTGCTCAATCACCTTTGGCACACCCAAACAAAGGGGGACAGAATCAGAAGTCAAAACCTCCGCTAGAGGTCACCATGATGCCCCTAGGGGCCCCTAGTATCTCAAAGTATGGGTCTCCGGTACGGCCAGACGCCCAAATAGTGGCACTGCGCGCGCACTGCACGCGCACTGCGCTTAAGGCTCCCCCCTAGGGGCACCCCACCAGACGAATCATCCACATTCCTGAGGCGAACCCTGCAAAACAAGGCACAAAGCAAAGAACGGTAAAGAATGCCAACAAGACCGGAGCAGATGGCTGAGCAGTTGCAGAACGTGCTTTTGCAGTAAACAGTACATTACGTGAAGATGATGTAACCCACTTGATGGCGTCGGGACATGCCACTGTGCAACTGATGCACAAGACGCCTTCCTTGTGGAGAAGGGCTAAAATGCCGTGGATTTTTGGAAATGCCAAACAAATACAGAAGCAGCATCCCTCCCTGTGTGCACCTCAAGATATTTGAAACGAGCAAAACTTGAGCATGAAATTATGGGCAAAATTGTGCACCCACTGAGTAGTGGTTGTGAAGCGGTATGGGGTGCTTCACCCATACCCGCTGCCCAGCCTGTGGCGCTCTTCGCCAGGCCAGATCAGGAATTTTCCTGTGGATGCTACGGCATCCTGATTTCTGTGGGATTTCTGTAAAATACCCCAGAAATCGTCATTTTACGTCTTTTCTGGACTGGCGACGACAGTCGTCGCCTGCGCGACGCAGCTCCAGATCGAGAATTAAACTCTCGATTTCTAAAGATTTTAGGCAATTTTATTTTTGTTTTATCGTTTTTAGAAATAAAAGATTATAGCGTGACCTTTTTCGCGGCGTTCCGCGAAGGTCCATTTTTGCGAAAAGTGGCGCGTTCACGCATTTTTCAAAAAATGCTGAGGCGATTCCAGGAATCGCCCAGACGCCTATGGCGTAGCCCAACAGTGGGCCTTTTCATATGTAGGTTGAATTGCCACAGAAACGCGTCGTGTCGGCTACGCGACGCGTTGGGGGGAGACGCGCAAAATGAGTGTTTTTGACTCAAAAATCACTTTATTTTGTTGTTTTTCGCCCAGAAACCACTGGTTGGCCCAGTTTGGGCAGGATCTCAGTGGAGATCCTGATGGCGACGCCTCGTAGCCGTCAGATTTTCTGATGGCGGCGACGCCGTCGCCTTCATTTCGCCCCTTTTTCTAAGCTATTTTATAGTTTAGAGGTGATACACATACATTGTACATGTCAACGCATTTATTTTGCATATTATTTTACATATACCATCTCTTTGTCCATAGACGCCAGATTGTGTCCGCGGACGCTCCCCGTGGGGTGAGCAAGGATTCCAAGACCATTTACGCAACTCCAATGGAATCGAAGTTTGGAATAGACTTCATGTAGTACTTGGAGAGGTTGGGGTGATGGGTTGAAGGATTTTCAATTTTTCCAATTTTTCTGTGGACGCACGGTCATCACCCCCGCCGAAAATGCTTCAAAATGGTCTTGCCGCTGTCCGCGTGGTTCACTGGCGGACCTGTCGATGGCTCCCACAACGTTGAGTGGTGTCCTGCTGCCTGGTTATCGACAACTCCCGCAGCGCAACGGACTGCAGCCAAAGGTATTGAACTGGTGGAAATACAGTGCAAGAAGGGACGCCTGGGCCAAGACTGGCCCCCAAGGCAACAGCAGCGACGACGACAGCCCTGAGATCAGCTCCAGGAGCTCCTGCGACGACGACGACGATCCCAGCAGAGGTCTTCAGGAAATCTGGACCCTGCAGCAGCTTGACAAGTGGAGTGGATGGCAAATCCCAAGAGCAACGACAGCAGGTCGCGCGGAGAGCGCCCCGCGTCCACCAGTAACCAAATCAGGCGCGTTAATTCGTCGCCTTGGGTTGGTTGACCCTCCGGGAGGTCCCTTCCTAAATAGGCGTGGGGCGCCATGGGTAGGAAATGACCCTAAATCCCCGAAATCAGGTGCGTTCATTCGTCACCTTGGGTTGGGAATCGACCCTAAAAGGCACGAGGAATTCGTCGCCTTGGGCAGGAAATGGCCCTAAATTCAGGCGCGGTGGAAGGCCTTGCCTTGGGTTTGACCCTAAATAATTTTTTCCGAATTTATTGAATTATGGATTTCCATGCCCATGGAGAAAAAGGGCCAATATGTGCGCCTAAGCGCCATCAGTCAGGGCGGAAGGCCCTGCAGCGCCCCTGGTTTGGTCACCAGAGGCTACGAGGAGTGCCAGGGACCAGTGTGGTCGCCTGAGGGGCAATTGCCCTATGAATATTTCAAGATCAAAAAAAAAAATTAATTTTTTTTTTACATGTGTGTGGTGCTCCCCCCCATGTAAATTACTCACGAAGCCCCCCCCCCCCCCACTGTCGTGCTGAATCAGAGTTGAAACCAGGGCACTGCAGGGGTCAGAGCGCCTCCTTGGCCTTGCCTTCCTTTGGATATAGGCAAGGCTTCTAAGGAGGGGGGTGAAGCGGTATGGGGTGCTTCACCCATACCCGCTGCCCAGCCTGTGGCGCTCTTCGCCAGGCCAGATCAGGAATTTTCCTGTGGATGCTACGGCATCCTGATTTCTGTGGGATTTCTGTAAAATACCCCAGAAATCGTCATTTTACGTCTTTTCTGGACTGGCGACGACAGTCGTCGCCTGCGCGACGCAGCTCCAGATCGAGAATCAAACTCTCGATTTCTAAAGATTTTAGGCAATTTTATTATTGTTTTATCGTTTTTAGAAATAAAAGATTATAGCGTGACCTTTTTCGCGGCGTTCCGCGAAGGTCCATTTTTGCGAAAAGTGGCGCGTTCACGCATTTTTCAAAAAATGCTGAGGCGATTCCAGGAATCGCCCAGACGCCTATGGCGTAGCCCAACAGTGGGCCTTTTCATATGTAGGTTGAATTGCCACAGAAACGCGTCGTGTCGGCTACGCGACGCGTTGGGGGGAGACGCGCAAAATGAGTGTTTTTGACTCAAAAATCACTTTATTTTGTTGTTTTTCGCCCAGAAACCACTGGTTGGCCCAGTTTGGGCAGGATCTCAGTGGAGATCCTGATGGCGACGCCTCGTAGCCGTCAGATTTTCTGATGGCGGCGACGCCGTCGCCTTCATTTCGCCCCTTTTTCTAAGCTATTTTATAGTTTAGAGGTGATACACATACATTGTACATGTCAACGCATTTATTTTGCATATTATTTTACATATACCATCTCTTTGTCCATAGACGCCAGATTGTGTCCGCGGACGCTCCCCGTGGGGTGAGCAAGGATTCCAAGACCATTTACGCAACTCCAATGGAATCGAAGTTTGGAATAGACTTCATGTAGTACTTGGAGAGGTTGGGGTGATGGGTTGAAGGATTTTCAATTTTTTCTAATTTTTCTGTGGACGCACGGTCATCACCCCCGCCGAAAATGCTTCAGTTGAAAACAAGCTCTACGAGGCAATGCCACTCGGCTTTGTGCGCCGAATAATGCCTCTAAACAAAGTTTGAGCAAGCAATCTGAACGTTGGGACTGACTGGGCAGACAACAAAGGCTGCAAAAAATGAGCATATAATGCAGGAACGGATGTGTTGAATGCAGGGTTCTCAGGAGTTGATCACTATGGCTGGCAGACACTGCAGCACAGGCACGTGGGTGGCACAATGCACTGCAGAAGAAATGCGCAAAAAAAAACTGTGAAAAAACCTCCCTGTAAACAAAATCTGAGCAAGGAATCTGGAACTGGGGACTGACTGGGCAGACTGCCAAAGCTCCAGAAAGTGAGCATACAATGCAGGAACGGATGTGTTGGGATGCAAATGTCCCAGGAGTTGATGACTATGGCTGTTAGACACTGCAGCAATGTACAGGAAGGTGGGTGGCACTTTGCAGTGCAGAAGAAATGAGCAGAAAAAACCTGGCTGGATCACTCTGCGTCTGAAAAGAGGTCCCCACTCAGCAACCACGACACACTGCTTGTGTGGACAGGCAAACAGTGGGGATCGCTGTCATTCTTCTTCCATGTACTGACCACACACAATCTGCGTTGCAAAGCTCCCAGAAGTTGATCACTATGGCTGTCAAATGCTGCAGCAAAGCAGGGGCAGCTGGGTGGCACAATGCACTCCAGAAGAAATGAGCAGAAACAACCTGGCTGGATGTAGTCCCTTCCTCAAACCCGAGACCTTGGTTCCCCGGAGACATGCAATTGTGCACATGGGCTCTGGCCAACATGGCCAAGTACTCGGCTTTACAAAATGCAGGCATGACCTACCAGACAATCTCAGTCTGCTCCATAGGGGACTTGGAACATTTTGAGAAATGAAAATCTACATTGAAAACCAAACACATGACACCAAGGATGGTGCCCATCACATGCCATTGCACACTCAGGAAACTAGGCAAAAAAGGGCAATTTGTGTGCGATTTGGTGAAAAAATCTCGGGGGGGGGGATGTTTCTTCCTTCGAGAGGGGGTAGCTAGGGGGGCCATGTTTCTTCTTTCGAGACGGGGGGGGGGCATTGGCATGGGGGGTCCATTGGCATGGGGGGAGGAGGAGGAAGAGGAGGAGGAGGAGGAGGACCTGCGACCCAGCCCTTGCTGGCCGCACGACTAGCACCGCGAGAAACACGCCAATGCTAGCTGGTTCCCGTTAGCTCCGCCTCGCTGAGATGCAGTGGGTCTTTCGCGGTGCATGCAGGAATGTGCCCTAGGACCTTTCGGCTCACATTCCCCCGCTCACCCTATCCGTGGGTACCCCAACCGAAGCCTGACAGGTGGTAGCCAAGTGGGACAATATGCTCAGCACATACGGTCCTAGCATCAGCATGATCACCCCGGAATCCAGTTGGCAGTGTGTCCCACAGATTGCTTTCGTTGCTTAAGTTGCGTAAGGTGATGCTAGTTACAATGGTCTAGTGGTTTCTCTCTTGGAGTCTGACAATAGCACAGTTCTTGCCAAGGGCACGCGAGCAAACAAAGGCATTCATGACAAATTCACCAAGGCTTTTCAACCCACTTGTCCATACTGGGTTGAAACTTCAGTCTATAATCTTGTGTGCTCATCTTGCGAGGTAATCCTAGTAAAGCGAACAGCTGTTGAAATGCCGCCAATAGGGCACGCAATCGTTTGGCGGAATATACTTGTTCTTGTACCACTAAACAAGTGATCATGCGCTGATTCTCTGGATATCCAAACGTCATGCTCCAAAATATGGTACCCTGAAGGTTCGTGCCTATAACAGGCTTTTCAACCGAATCAATAAGCCATACAGTGGGAACATTGTGTTGTAGCTTGCGCATGTCCCGCATATCCGTGACAAACCAGTATGTGACTGGTGTGAGCGAGTGCGCCATCAAGCGCATCTTGGGCAAATACACATGAAAATGCATGCGATTTCCTAAGAGGAACAGCAAAGGCGCATGTGGCCACACTACCCACACTTCAGGGTATGATGCCCATGAGTGCTTTGGTACTCTGTGCTGGTGCGCGAGTACGAAATGTGTCATGGGTGCCCCATTGAGGGCTGCAAAATCTTGGGTTTGTAACATGAGAGGCAAGGACGTTGCCTCTCGTAATAACTGCAGAGTGGTAAGTATAAAACCCAACAAACGTTGCTGTTTGGATTCGTTCAGTCCCAGCTTTTCCATAGCATGTGTAGTGTCTGTTGTTGCTCCACCGTCTGGATTGATGCACAAAGAGATGTGATCGACCTGTGTTCCTGGATAATACACACAATGCAACAAAATGGTTGCTGCTCCCCTTTGTACCCAAACTCCCCAAGGGGTAGGAATGCAATGTTTCCAGGATGGGATGACATCGGGTATCATGACTGCCAATTTGGAATAAACCAAATACAGTATTACATCTCTGTATGGGCATTCCTCACACATGTGCCTGGAGGTATTCTGCATTCCACACCAGATGCATTGTGCACGATTTGGTTGCCAGATGCCCTGTCTGCATGCCACAGTATGTAGATGTGTGTTCCATTGAATGTGCCCATTCATGAGGGCATTAGCATACAAATCATACACTGGCTGTGGAAGACGGTACTCTACATCATGAGACTTACAACACAGCTCGGTCAGCTTGGTGTGCACATACTTGTCCCAATTATGAAACTGCTGACCTTTACAAGAAAACGTGATCTGTGGTTCTTGCAATTCGGAAATCCATCCTATGCTTGGCACTTGTGACAGCGCCGTTTCTTTGGCACAGCTATCTACACTGTCTAGAATGATATCCAACAGTGTACCCTTTCGATGGGAGTAAATATGCACTGGAACTTGATAGTCTTGAGACAGTTGTTTACATGCCTGTAGTAAATCTCTCAAAATGGGTACAGTTTGCTCTGTATCTGACTGTAGGGCTGTAACATATGACTTAGAATCTGTATATGTATCCGATTTGGTATACCACACTCCATCTTGAGTTCCCAGCTTCTTTCTCACCAGGAGTGTTACCCAGGCCACATACATCTCTATGGCAAAATAGTGGTCTAGGCTGATAGGACTATGTATTGGGTATACTGTGTATTCCATCGTGTCATAATCACAAATGGCAAGAGCACCTCCTACCCTGCCATCTGATAATCTGGAACCGTCTGTGACAAAGAATGGGCGTTTGGGCAAAAACTTGATGTCTGGCAAAATGGCTGGACACGGAACTGAGGGCAACAGATCCACATTCGGTAAACAGAACATCCAATCCGGGATGGGCCAGCCAGCTTTTCTAGCCGCTGGCAAATTTTTATATCCAGCCGTCATCCATTCATGCATATGCACAGCTTGCCAATCATTTGTGCATTTATACATGTTGATTTGTTCATCGATCTGCTTGACATATGCTGGGACATGAATGCGAATGTTCATGTGATGGGTGTATTTGAGAAATCTGTCATAATCTGTGCTGTGTGAGGGACACATCTTTCCAAAGATATCTGGAACACATGGCATGCCTGGATGAAAATTCTGAGAGGCTCTCCATATACCATGAGTAACTGATTTCCGGACCAAAGGGTTCAGATGTCCTGCCTGCCTCATGATGGTGATGACAAATGTGTTTAACATGGTGACTGTGGCTGGATATATACCAGTCCATCCAGACTGTAATGATTGCATGAAGGAGGCTGAAGGAATTTGACCCCAACTCGCTACACTCCTAATGGCAGAAGCAGCTGCAAAATCACATAATCTCATGGTGGCATGTGCTGGAGGCCTCACTCCTGCTATCCATCGTTGGGTACCTCCTGCACTTGCTGAGTACATAATCAAAGGGTAATTTGCTGGTAGCCTCTCATATCGAAGAGCAATACTTGCTCTTCTGCATGCTGATAACAACTTGATACAATCTTGTCGGTGGAAGATATGTGGCAAAACATGTCTTCCCAACAACCTGGCATATTCATTACCGTCTAATAACTGCAGAGTGCTCCCTCCTGCTCCAAAATCGTGGCTGTGGTATTGTACCTTTCCACCTATCATAGACGCTACTATACCCGTCAGTTTGATTACTGAAGTGTGTAAGTGTGTGTATAGCCCTGCTGTCATCTGTCTGTCTAACAATTGCTGCATATCTTTTGCGCATTCCAAAACAAAGGTTGTATCATCCATATATGTGACTCTGAGAAATCTCCCTCCTGGACTGATAGGTACTGGAATCTGATGAGTGATAATGGCGATGCGCAATTCCAGGAGTAAACAGAAAATCAAAGCTGAAACAGGGCATCCCTGTGCAATACCTGCCCGAAATGTGGTGATGGCTAATTTCACTCCCTTTTTTCCGCCCATAAAAATTTTTGATTCGGTTGCTGCACCCATAATGATAGTGATCCATCGTTCATGAAACCCTGCGAGTCGTAAGATTTGTTCCAATGTGGGGTGCTGAACAGAACCAAAAGCATGACGAATGTCATCTAACACAAGAAAAACTGTGAGATTTCTGTACCACCTGTCATTAACATGATCATGTATGACCCTCAATACATCATTGGCTGAAGATTTACCCCATAAGGCAAATTGCGTTACTGGTATGACCTGAGACTGACACAGAAGATGAGTAACGTGTTTTTTTATACTGGCCGAAAAGATTTTCCACAAAGTGTGGAAATTGAGAAGAGGTCTGGCATTTGCGATGGGACCATGAGGTAATTTATTGGGGAGAGCGTAAAAGTCTCCCCAATATATACCGTCCATGTCCCCTCCTGCCAACCATGTGTTGTAAAGCTGTACCAAGTGTAATAACTGCGAATCTGACAAGAAATTCACCATTCGGGCCTCTAACAGGTTTCGAAATGGAGTGGATCGTGGAAACTTTTTGAGCACTTTGCGTAGAAAACTTACCGTAAGTGTGAGAGGGGGAAATTGAGGGGGATCCCACTGGACCCATTGCAGAATATCATTGCGGTTCATATATAAAGGGGGTGAAAGATGTCGTTGACGAAATTGATCCAATGCAACCAAACCAATCATGTCTGCATGTGCATTGTGCTGTGATACATATGTAGGCTCAAGTGATGCATTGTATGGTTGTCGAAATATTTTTCGGTAAAGGGGTTTTCTAGGTGCTTGCGCACCTGCTGACCCCCCCAAATTGTTGAGGGAAACCCGAATCTTGTTCTCCAAATGTATCATATCCCATGCTCGCCATATCTGTGATCTATGCTTCTGTAACTGCTGTGCCTGTGTTATATGTAACCACCACTGTGGGTGCTCTGTGATGTATGCTTGCATTCTTTGCATAGCCTTTTGCACTAACATGGGGGTTGAATATGCATCACATGGCTCCCCAAATACCTGCGTGGCTGCCTGTAAAATTGCATGTGTGAAACTTTGCACCGTGATATCCAATGTGTCTGATGCATGCTGTGTGTATTCTTTATCGAAAACTCTCTGGAAATGAGCCAACTGAGTGGCTGTAATTTCCACAGGTATGACATACCTATTGGTAGCATGGGTGCATTCCGGAGGGGGTAATGGGGTCACATCATATATACTCAGAATTAATGGGAAGTGAGCAGAAGGGAACGAACAACGATGAATCACCTGTGTTATAGGAGGTGTGGTGTGTGTGACGGAAACCATGAAGTGATCCAATGCGCCAACATGCCCCTGTGCTGATACCCATGTGGGTCCTTGTGATTGTTTCTTTACTGGATGTATGTTGGTATCTAGAAATGCATCGAGTATGGCTTCTGTGCGGGCGGGGCTGGATATGGGACAATCATTATCCCAACCCGGATTCTGATTGAAGTCACCACCTACTACAGTGTACCAGTAGGCAGAAATCAAGAATGGTGCAACCCAGTTCAAGGTTGCTCTTATTTTGTGTGCCTCTGCTTTAGATTTGAGGTACAAATTGACTACCTGAAAGGGTTTGTCATTGTACAAAAAGCGAACCACAATGGCTCGATGATCTGGGGAGAAATGTTGCTCTTGCATCTGTATTCCCAACACTCTGCGTAGCAAAATTGCTACTCCCAATGAATTCCGGTCTGTATGCGGGTGAAATGCCATATATAGAGGATGGAACATGAAATCTGAGGGGAGTTTTCCTATCTCCTGCAACATGACAATGTCTGGGAATTCCATCTCTTTAATCCATACATGTAACTGTTTTGTCTTGTCTCGGATACTGATCTGAACATTGAATGATATGCATCGGACCGGCGACGTCTCATGAGGATTTTTTTCTTGGGCAGTGCAGTGAGGGACTGATACAATGTCCATTGTGTGTAACAGGGACTGTCTCAATCTCTCTGGCAATTTTCCGGGTGTTTTTAAAATCCTGCGTATGATGCGTGGTTTGAATATTGCCACCATGAGAGTACTGGCTGCACCTGTGAGCATTGTATGTGTGATGGAATACTGTGTGAACCAGTACATAGGCAATATGAGCGAGTGTCCGGTGGGTACACGAATTGCAAATTGTGTACTTGTTTTTGTGCATCCTGAGATCTGCATAGCACCTTTCAGCTGAATGTAATAAAGCACATCAGCCCATTGACTTAACAATGGAGCTGGCTGGTGTGTGTGCTTGAAATAATAGATGTGTATCAATCAAGCAGGGACTGGCAAAAGAGACAGAAGTTCTGCAGGAACTTCTCGGAAACTTACACACCGGTTGTTCTGAAACTGAAAACCCCACTGACTGCCAATGGCATTCCCAGTCAGAGGAGACACATACAATATTACTTGCTGTATCGGAAATTCTGACGGAAAGGGAACTGAATCTGGGGGGCTTTTAAGGTTGCCAGGGGTTTGGCCATCCTTGCTGTTCAGGTGTAGATGGCCAGGCATGGTTATGTACCGGTGCTTGTTGTGGTGCCCAATGATGCTGTGCATGCTGATGGGGTTGCCAGCCACTTGTGGTGGGAAGGCGAAAATGCTGTGGATTGGTATCTTTTACCCTCCTGTCTGGTGATGGGGACCTGGATCTAGAACGAGAGTAATGTTTCTTTCCGTTTTTCTTTCGTTTTGGAGATCGTGATTTCGATCTGGATCGGCTCCGCTTCTTCTTGTGTGAGTTCTCCTTCTTTTTTGTACTGCTCTCTCTCCGATTTTTGTGGTCATCGGATTGATCCGATTCACTTGAATCATCATTCCCTTTTTTTTGTTTCTTTTTTCCAGATGAATGGCTGGCTTCTGGCGTAAAATATGAGGCTTGATGAAATCCCCTGGGAACCCATGGGGACCAGGGTTGTTTGGTGGCTTTTTTCCAATTGATTCGCCACCCTGAAACGACTGTCATACCTGGTGTATTGGCTTGATCTTTTCCGTCCTCTGAGACTCCTAACATACAGAAAGACCGTGTGCCTTTCACTGAGTCATCTGTGATGGAGCACAGGTTTTTTCTGAATACCGGTCTTAATGCAGTGCCCAAAATCCGGGCAGATATATCATGCTCTGGGGGGTCCATCACTGCATTCCATGCCACAAGGATACATATAGGAAATTTTGCAGGGTCTGATGACCTGGATTGAGATGTCTGTGCTGCTTGCTGATTTCTGTGTTCTGCCTGCTTGACAATGGTATGACCCGTCGAGATCGGGTCTTGGGGGGTTTCCTGCTCTGCCTGTGTGAAGAAATCTTTGATAACATGATCCAATTTGGGATGTGTAGTATGCATGTTGAGAGTGTTCCATTGCTCATGTAGATCCGTAGGTGAGAGGTTACGAATCTCTGGCATGTTCAGGCTGACCGTCATGTGGAGCTTTTTGGCAAAGCCACTGATTGTCTCTGTAGGCTGGTGATTGATCCATTTCAATAGTTTGTGCATAGGCGGTGAACCTGGAATCTGTGTTTTTACTGTAGGAACTGGTGTTTTATCTTGAGCTGACTGAGGTGTGTTGTGTGTGGGTGACTCTCCTACTCGATCAGTATCATTCAAATACTTCAGTAAGTTTACTGTAGTGGGCCTGTGCTCTGGTATGAGTGCTGTGATAATGGGAAGCAAGTCCTGCCTGATACCTGTGACTGCTAAAAAAGTTGAGACAACAGGAACAGAAGCCATATATTTGGCATGGAGTGGGGGGAGACACGTGAAATTTTCGGGAGAAGACTCTTTCAAGAGGTCCACCAGACTTGGGGACGGTGGGCCTTCCCACTCACTTGCTTTCTGTCTGATTCTGACCAACATGGCGAATGCATTTGCGAAGTTCTCTGTGAGCTGTGGAAGCGTTAGTTCAGCTGTTTCGGATCTGTCTCTCATTTCTTGAAGCTCTGCTTGTAGAATCTTGATAGTGCCCTGCAATTCTTCGATCTGTTTGCTTTGCAATTTTATCGTGTTCTCTGCTTGCCGATGTTGCGTCTTGATATGATCCGGGTCCGCCTTGGTTGTTTCCAATCTTTGAGCATTCATACGCTGTGTGAAATGCTCCGGAATGAGAGGTTCTTCCTCTTTCTGCGAAAAACCATCATCCAATGCCTGCAATAGGTCTGCACTCGTTCTGCTTGTTTTCTTCATGTCCAGCAAATTGGGGCTGTTTAGCAAGTCGATATAGTTGTCCTTTGGCTTGAGCAATGCTGCAGTAGGAGCAGTAATCCATGAAGGTTTTTCCCCAGGCCAAGCTTCTTCAAAAACCGCTTCTGTTGCCACTTCCAAGATGGATTGGCGAATGATATCTTGAGCTTTGTTCTGGTTCATCGCTTGTACAATTCCCTTGTTTCTAAGTGCATTTTGCTTATGCGGAGGAGCCAATTTATCACTTGCCCATGCCAACAGATGATGATAAATTTGCAGATAATCCGATCGTGTGACAGTGGCAGTGCCTGTGAATGGTACAGTGTCTGGTAATCGGAACAGTTGTTCCTGAATACACTGTAGCCCAGACTTTTGTAATTCTCCCCATATTGTCTTGAGATGTACAGGAAGAGACTGTTCCATTGGTGTCAGCACAATGTTCTTGAAGAGTGTAGTATTCACCTTCTTGTATTCTTGTCCCTTAATCTGCAGGAGCTTGCCAAATGTATCCTTGATCTCACTGTTCTCGATCTTTCGATACGTTTGATCCCACATCTTGACAATATTTTTAATTGATGGTAGCTGCACTTGTATGTGTGCCAAAAGAGCTGGAGAGCGGGCTAGAGCGATTGGTATGTGTTCCACTTGCTGCTTCTTCTTTTCTTGCATGACTTCAGCTGTCACAGTGAGCAGGTATCCTTGTGGGGCCAATAGTACATTTATGCTGGAGACATAACTGATCTTGCCGACTATGGTAGTCCATCTGAGAGCATCACAGAGAGCTTGTACTTGTATTCCAGGCGCGAATGCAGCTGGTAAAGCACTTTCAGCTTCCTTGTACACATGAGCAGGAGTGAGATCAATGTACTCTGTGAGAAGTCTCTGTAACTCTGGGTCTGATGAGTCTGCAAGCAGCTGCAACAAAGAAGCTTGATAGGGGACATGTTCCATGTCTGTACACGGGACATGTAGGAAGTGATGTACTGAGGGAAATTTGTTCACTGATGAACCTGATTGACACATGACAATATATGTGTATCATATATTGTATAGCTTGTTGAAGAGTAAGGAAAGGGAAGCACTGGCCGCATGGGGTATGTTCTGATGAACACAGAGCCACTCTGGCTATTCTATGATAGTGAAACTGACCGCACGGGTTGCACTGTGTGCCTTTCCGCTCTGGTCTGTGATCCTAATAACTAATGATTGTGCATGCCAGGTTTCAGGAAACACAGCAACATTAGTTAAAAATACCCTATTTTTTCCTGTAGCCTGATTGTGTCGTTTATCCCCGGGAGGCCTGGTACATGTCTCACGTGGAGTACTACAACGGGACTCGAACTGGCGTCGCTGGTGGTTAAAGACGACGAATATAACCACTCTACTATCAGACGAGTTCAGTGCTACTAGCTGTCTGACTTCTGATCTGGCTCTAAGTCTGGTATCTCCAATCGTCTACATTATTACTCACTGCACTGTCGGTTGCCACGTGCTTCAGCGGGAAAACGCTGGAGCTCCACTCGCGGGATCCTGATTTCGATTCCCGGCCACCACGAGCAGTTTCCGCCGTTCGTGGTGGCTCACGGACGGGTGGTGTGGCAACCTCCCGCCACCTGTGGGCGGTGGCGGGGCGCACTGCTGCAGGCAGTGGGCAGGCATTTTTTTCTCCTGATCATGACCAAAAAAGGGGGTTTGTCAAAAGAGAAGCTAAAAGAGAAGCTAAAAGAGAAGCAACATCCCAAAGTGGCTCCGGTCACTCATGTCTGTACCAAAACGGGAGACGTCGCGGCCTTCTGTCAGTTGTGGGCGGTGGCTGGGCGCACTGCAGTCAGTGGGAGTCGAACCGACGATCTTTCTGTTGACGAGTCTATGTTGTACCACTAGGCCGCTCCGTCTCCATGCCATAGTCACGCATACCGGTTGCACTCGGATCTTGCAGAAAAAGAAAACTAAGCTATCAAGTCGCACCCAGGGCTCAGTGCCGCAGAGCATCCACAGGCACCGGCGCCAGCTTTACTTTGGGGGTAGTGTACACTCCCCAGGGATCATGCACACGGGCTTGGCGGTTCCACTGTACACAATATTATCAATATCTCTAAGGGGTCTTGTGTGTTTAGAATCTGCTGGTCCCCCCTTATTGACATTGGTAATAGTGGACCCGTGCTCCCTGCTTCGTACTGCCATCTGTTGAGTGTCTTGTCGCTCCCCTTTTCCGGTCTGTTGGCGCAGTTCTGAGCACTGTCGGGCCCTCACACCACGTCAAGGTCACCGGCCCTAGGGTCTGAGTAGGGCGTGAGGGTGGGAGGGGGGGGGGGGGGCGTTGTTGTCCTGCACACCTGATTAGCTGTCCTACATCCACCAGAACCATCAAAAACCCATTACCCTGGAAAAAGAAGATGATGTGGAAAATTCGACCGTGGAACCAGGGGGCGGTTCTTGCGCAAGGTGGTTCCTAGGCATGGGAGGGGGGGGGGGGTACCTAGTAAAAAAAAAATTTTGAAAAAACGTTTACTAGGTTTTACTACAGACCCGCTTGGCAGGCGCAAGCAGATTTTTGGGAACCTATTTCCCTTCGGGAATGTCCCTTGTAAAATACAACTTGTTCCCAAAACTGCGTCCAACGACCTGTGCCAAAACAGGTTCCCCCGCAGAGCGGATGAACATCACATTTGTCCCAGGGAGAAACATGGCTGTGCTGTCAAGTTCTATTCAGCGAAAGTGAGCAAAATGTCCTGCCATGAGTACAGAGGATACAAGTGGCAGTACCCCACAACACAGTCACCCACACAACAACACAATGAGCCGTAACGAAAAATTTTGGGTTGACCAAGTGACGGTCCCCCAGCCCCCCCCGGGGAACGACAAGGGGTGGGGAACGACAAGGGGGGGGGGGGGGCGGAAGGAAAGGGGGGCAGGGGGGTAGGAGTGAGACATTTGTTCCAGCTACCAGCATGTAGTCCCTTCCTCGATCTTGAGACGTCGGTTCCGCTGAGACTTGAAATTGTGCCCCTGGGCTCTGGCCAACATGGTTGAGTGCCCTACTTCACAAAATCCAAGCATTACCTATGATCCGTTCAAATGACCTCTCTGCATAGGTCCCCCAGCGAAGGGAAACCCCTGTTCTCTGAGCAGATGAAATTGTGCACATGGGCTCTGGCCACGGTGGCTGAGTACCCTACTTTACAACATTCAGACATTACCTGTGATCCTCTCCGATGAACTCTCTGCATAGGCCCCCCAGCTCCAAAGGGACACCCCTGTTGTGAAACACAAGTTCTGCGTAATGCACCCAAAACCTTCCACATTCATGACATCCCTGCATAGGGTACCTCCTCACCGCATGGAGCAGGCAACAAGGAAAGAGGGCCACTGGGTGCATATTGGGTCAGTCCCGAAACCCAGGTTCCCCTACTGTATGAAGTTGTGAACATGGGCAGGGGTTGGCTTGATGCAGTAGCACTCCTTGTAACCCCCCCGTGCAACTTTTTGGGACATACATGATGATCATGTAAAAATCTTTTTTTTTAGCGCGCAATCTTTTTTTTTAGAACGGAATCTTTTTTTTTAGCGCGCAATCTTTTTTTTTAGCGCGGAATCTTTTTTTTTAGCGCGAAATCTTTTTTTTTTATGCTAAAAAATAAGATAAGTGCTAAAAATTAAGATTTCGCATCTAAAAAAAAAGCTTGGACCCATGAACTGTGGCGGTCGAGCTCGCGCATGTGGGGGCTCATAGTTGGAACTCCTTGCTAGTGTGAGCTGAATGACGGGACTTTCATCACCGTCCCCACCTGGTCACCCGATAAGTTGTATTGAGGCGGTATGTCTTGACGTGAAGCCCTGGGGAGGGTGGGCAACGGGGCTTGAGCTAGAGGATGCGTAGCTGCGCCCCTCCGGGCCCTTCGGGCCCTTTGGGTGGGTAGAGAGAGGAAGTGGGCCGAATGGTGCACGAAACTTGCCTTGAACAACTGAATGTGCCCTTTTATGGAGAAGTCAAAGCGATTTAGATGACCCCCTTTTTTTGCACGACACAGAAATGCTACTTTACCATTTGGTTTTGACATGAAAGACTGGAATTGGACACTGCGTGAACTGCATGGTTACAGACCAGTCTTTATGGAATGGCCACTGTCCCCCCAAAAATAAAACTCACAATCAAGCACAGATGTGCTCTCCCTCACACAATGGAATGCTCATATTCGCACATTTGCAGAAAGCATGTATGGACGGTCATGGGTACAAGTGTAACATTGTGCGGTAAGTATGAAAGAACCCAAGCCAAACCAAGCACGTGGCCTGAGACAAACAATGGCGTGGCCCCACGTCAGTATCTCCGGCTGTACGATTGGCCAAAACAAAGAGGGAGTTGATTGTGGCTGCACTTTGCACTGCAATCCGTGCGCTGTATCAGTGCAGCAGCAGATCAGAGTGGCAGAAAAAGTCTGCATGGGGGGGGGGGTCGTTAGTGCCCCTTTCTTAGACCCCTCCACCCCGGCCCGCTCCCTGCGAGGGTGTACATACGCGTTCACTCTTTCAGAATGCTCAACTCTTGGATAGGGGCGTTGGTGGTTCACCCATTGGGCTGGGGGGTGATAACATGAGGTTGCGAGCCTGCTCAAGATGCCCCACCCGCTGCCATCATGAGTTAGGGGGCTGGGGCCCGGCATTTTGCCTCCGCGCAGGCAAAAATGTCGGTTTTCGGCTTACGGAGGCGGGAGTTTCATCAGAAGGGGTTCATTTTTGTGCGGTTTTGTGTTTTGCGTGAAGTATGGTGTGCGTGTGTGTGTGGGGGGGGGGGGTTCTGTGTGTGGGGTCTGGGGGGGGTTCACCAAATAGATGGATGCGGCCAAATTCCCCTTCTCATACCCATTTGCTGTGGACACTACATGGGGGCGACGCGCTGACCGCTCTCCTCTGCGGAATTGTCTTTGCCCCACGTCCCCCTCCGCGCTGCACTGCACCCGCCCCACAGACCACCGCCTCCTGGCATGTATTGCAGATGGCCAAGTTCAATCCACAGATCTGTGTTGCCGGAGGGGGGGGGGGGCTTCTCAGCGTCGTATACGAGGTGCCAACACACAGACCGCAGTAGGAGTTGTGCAGAGGGAGGTTGCTCCAGTTTGTCAGCTGCTTTAGTGACGAGACTTCAACAATCATGATGTATGGCTACAGCTTTTGGCCGGTGCATGCGGGGATTGGGTGAGGTGGGGCTTCGAAGGTCAAGTTCAACAACATCGTCCCAATAGCGGGGACTGTGATGTGTGCCAGAAATGCAAAGTACTCTGCAATGCACCAATAACACTACCTTGTCCAACAGGAGAAGCCGAATGTCCAACCTTCCAAATTGAAAGTGGAAAACTCAAAGTGACAGTTGCCCCGCCCCCTCCCCTCCGGGTACTAACCAAGCGTGGGTGCTAATCAAAGGGGCAGAGAACGGATTCTGTGCAGATCGGGCGGACCACACGCCGCATGCACTCGCACCAGAGGCATAGGGGCATGGACAGCGGAGGGGTCACAAAGGGGGAAGGCCTAATTGGGGTCCAATGCAGAAACTATTGTGTTCAGCGGACCAACGCCGGGCCCTGACAATACCTGCCAAGCTTTGCATGTCTGGACAAATTTCGGATGCGTTGCAGCGAAGGCCTGGCAGGCACGATCAAACTGTAGGTGGGGAACAAGCCCATGGGCAGGCCCCCATGCCCCTGTGCGCACGTGCCCGCGGGGCTGCAACACGGCCCAAGACACACGTGGCAAAGGCTCAGGGCAGCGCTTGACCAAGCGATTGCACGGGGACTGGGCAACGGGCACACCCTCACGGGCTCGCAGACCCCCTTGAGCACGATGCCTTCGGCGCAAATGGCGCGGAGCTGTGATACGTTGGTCGACGCGTCCACCTGAGGCCCAGGGCATTCACCCCAGGCCACCCCCATCAACAGCATTCCCTGGCAGCGTCTTAGGGCATCATCCAAGCACATCCATATCCAATACCCCAGGGCCCAGCGTGTGCACAGACCGGGCGCGGGTGCAGCCGCCGCCCTGCACGTCCCCGGCAGCCCCGGCCGGTCAGCCCTCCCGGACCTGCGACGCGTTCCCCGGGTTTGCGTTGCACTTGGGCCCCTGGCAACAGGCATCGCAGTCGTAGTACGAGCAGAGGCACTGCTGCTGGCCCACACGGTGGCAATCGTAGGGCGACTTGTTCAGCACAAACAACGCCGAGCCCCGCACCGCGCCCCAGGCACACTCCGTGTAGCCCACCGCCTGCAGTAGCTTTCGGACCTCAAAGTTCTTGGGAGGGTTGTGCTCATCGAGCTCCACGATGATCACGTCGATCTGCACCGCGCCCCAGTCCACAGTGGACAGCACCACCAGCTCCGCCCCCTCCACGTCCACGGACCAGAAGTCCACGTGGCGCATGCCCTGCAGCAGCGTGGCCATGGGGGCGCACGGGACGCGCTCGTACGTGAGGTTGCCCTTGTGCCACTCCCGCTTGAACGCGTCGCTCATCGAGTCTTCGGCGCCGGACGTGGGCCCGCCCTCTTTCAGGAAGTGCACGTGCGTCGCGGGGCGGGCGCACACCGCGGAGTGAATGGCCCGGGACCGGGGCCGTGTGCTCTTCTTCTTCTTCATAAGGGAGCGGAAGTTCGCAGTGCTGCCCTCCACAAGCAGCCCTCGCCAGCCCTTGCAATTCTCCAGCCAATATGTATTGGAGTACGTGTACCCGTCCAGGGCCCCGATCTCAACAAAAACTCCGTGTGGGACCTTCTCAAAAAAAAGCCGGTATACAGTCATTTCCTCACCCTGCTGCGACCTGCTGGGGCGGCACCGATGCGCCGGAGTGCCCAGCCCAAAAAGCAATGCAATGCACAACAGGCGCAACAAGTGCATGCCACATCGAAGAAAGAGAAATGGCTGCCGCCGAAAGAAGTTTGTGGGACTGATGCACGGCAAAGCCCTGGCAAAAACCTCCCAATGTACACGACAATAGACTGATTGTAGGGTTAACCCCCCCACCCCTGGCCCTTGGAATCTCCCACCCTAGGGCACAACGGTCTCCCTAGGGGGGGAGGGGGTCAGGTGTTGTCTGCAGCAGTGGCTGCTGCGTCCTGCGCTCTGGGACGGCGGGCGCGGTATGCGTCCTGGCATATCCCTCATGCGAGAGTGCACACTGAGTGATATGCAGATTGGTCTCATTATGCTGCGTAGACCCCACAAGGGGGGCGGGGGAGGGGTGTCATGGCTGTCCTGTTGCGCTGGTGCTTGTTCTGTGAAGGGACGCCAATGTTTGATTTCAAGTAGCGAGATTGCCAAGGAAACCTGTGTTTAATGCATGTGGCTGAGCGGGTGTCGCACATGTTGTGATCCATGGCATGGCTGGCACAGTCTGAGTGGGCATTTTCTGTGTACATGCTACAGGTCCTCAGTCTACCCCGCCACTGTCCCCCGCAGACATTAGCGAAAGGGGCCTAGGACCGGGCATTCCGGTTCGTGATGAGCCTTGAAATTAGAATGCAGTCGCATGAGGTCCCCAACCTATTGGCGCGGGGGGTACCGGGGGGCACAGCGCTGGTGCAGCCCCACGTTTTAGAGTGCAACCTATGCAATTGCTTAGTCAGCACACGAGCACAATCAAGCCAAAAGGCCAACCCCTGATGCATCAAACTAGTACAGAACGCGCGTAGTGTCTGCAAACAGGGGACATGCACCGTCAAATGGGCGTACCAATACACTTGCACCACTGAGCGCACCAGGGAACACATAGGAAACCTTAAGGACATGTAAAAACAGGCAATGTCAGGAAAACATTCGTACTACCCCTAACTCTAGCTCAACCATCAACCCCACAGACCGTAGTGCACACGGTAGCGGGCTGGGTTGGGGTCACTGTATTGTACCACTGCAGCACCTCGAGGCCGCAGGTGCGCACAGTCCCGTGTGCCTAGGTCTTCGTTGAAGAGTCCGGGGTGTTACACCCATAACCCCAAAACAGTTGTTCTCGGGTGCGTGTTGCCACTCTTCTCCCTTGGGTACCCGAGACTCTAGGATTGATGTCCATCCCTACACAGGCATACAAATGTGGAGCAGGCATACAAACGTGGAGCAGGCATACAAATGTGGAGCAATTGCACTCTGGGATTGGAGTCCATGTCTACACAGGCATGCAGAGGTGGATCGGTGGATCAGTTGTACTCTGGGATTGCATTCCATAGCACAAACATGCAGACCAACACGGAACCATTTCAGATTATTCACGCCCACCAGTTTTGTAATCAACTGATTCCAGAAGTCGTGTGCATAATAGTGCATAATACTTACTTGCTTGCAACGTGGCTGACAACAGGCGCCAACACATTTGCCTTGTTCCCCTGAACAAACAGTTCATACTTGTGGCAAACAGCCCTGAGTTTACACAACACCCACTCATTCATGGTGCCACCTTGCATAGATACGGCAAGCGCTGCATCCACATCATATCGAAACCCTCTTGAAGGAACGGGGGGATCCTTCTGGGGTTGTTGCATAACTTTAAAAACTGTTGTGGGCTGGATAAGGTATTCCTCAACTTCTGAGTTTGCATCCCCCTCCCTGCCATGCAGCTCTTCAATTTGAGAAATTTCAAGGTCCTCTATGCATACGATGCTCGGCTTGGCCCAAAAGGATGCGGGGAGGATGCGGGGAGGATGCAGGGAGGATTGCAGAGGATGTGGGGAGGGACGGGGAGGATGTGGGGAGGGACGGGGAGGATGCAGGGAGGATCGGGGAGGATGCGGGGAGGATCAGGGAGGATGCAGGGAGGATCGGGGAGAATGCGGGGAGGACCGGGGTGGATGTGGGGAGGATCAAGGAGGATGTGGGGAGGATGCGGGGAGGATCCAGGGAGGATCCAGGAGGATGCAGGGAGGATCCACGAGGATGCGGGGAGGATTATGGAGGATGGGGGAGGATGTGGGGAGGGCCGGGGAGGATTGGGGAGGATGCGGAGAGGATGCGGGGAGGATCAGGGAGGATGCGGGGAGGATCGGGGAGGATGCGGGGAGGACCGGTGAGGATGCGGGGCGGATGGGATTGGATTGGAGTGTGGCCGTATGATATTGGCACACCTGTGGTGCACCTCACGCTTGGACGTTAGGAGTGTGGCCGCCGTCGACGCCCGGTCTTTGCCCTTCACCCATGGGTCTGGACTCTGGCAATGGCGCTCTGGGCCGTTGCGCGCGTTGCTTCGTGCGCCTTGTGTTGCTCCCGCAGCTCGTCGTGTGTGTGAGGCACGCCGGGATCCACCAGTGGGTTTGGCGCCTTATCCCGGCTGGCGCCGTGATGGTGTTGGGTGTCTTGTCCGGTCTCCGGCTGCTTCGGTGCATTGGCCGGCTCCCCGTTGGGTCGGGTCCTCTCTATTGCTGGCGTGTGGCGGTGGCTTGGGGGGGGTGGGGGGGGTTGGGCCCTGGCCGGTCATTTGCTACAATTAGAGCTAGCGCTCGCTGCTCATGTTGTTTGGGTCTAGGCCGTTGGCATCGGGCGTCCGACTATAGGCCACGTCATTGTCGTGCTAGGACCTGGGGACAAGTGGCACATGTAGCAGGACAGGGCAAAGGGCGAGGCATAGGGACATTCATTCGCTTCACCGAGGTGCTCCTTCACGGACTGTCTTGGAGATGTTTGGAAGCGCTCGCGTCCCAAGGGACACCGTGACTGATGACAACTCTGGTACCCAGGCACTGCAGCACGACTTGCAAGGGGCCGTGGGGTGCCAGGTCCGCTTCTGTGGGTTGTAGTGGAGGCAATATATAGACCCTGGGGCATTGCTGGGATGTTCGTGCCATTATCTGTGCCATGGCACTAGGGTCTGTGCCCAGCATGTGAACCACAAGCAGGGGTGTGCTGTCAGAGGGGGCAGGCGGGGGAAGGGGGAGCACAGGGGCGCGCGCCGGGTAACAATGAGTCCATGGGATGGACCGCATGATAAGGGACAGCAACAAGCGGATGTGGTCGTGTTGCTCCGGGTGCAATATATAGCCATTAGGTGCTGGGCACCCGTGAAGGGTGCGCCAGTGCAACGCACGGCCACATATAGTTACTGGGAGGGACACGAGGACATCATGCAGCGTCTAATGCGGACGTTGTAGTGTACTTGTGTTAGAGATGTGTCGGATGATGGACTCGTGTTCGGCGACCTCTGGGCGTCCTGGATGATGGGCGGGGCCGTCGCTGCGCCACAGGCCACCCAAGGAGTATACCTTACGGAGGACCGAGGGGTCGGGTAGCGGCGGAGATCCCACTCCCGGCTATACCCCGTACTCTTAGCGGCCCGCTTCGTCGCAAAGCATGATCCCATCGTGGACCACCGGCAGGGGGGGGGGGGCGGAGTGATGAGCGTGTGCAGGCGCCTCATGACTTGTGGAGACCGCCACATGGCCCAGGTTGAGCGTAGCAGGGCCACATATGCTGAAGGGTAGCGATGGAGGACGTGCTGCGGCAGGTCATTCACTACGATAGTGCAGCAAGCGCACACGTAACAAGCAAATAGGGGGTGTGGCTGGGCGTAGTGCGTAGAGAGGATCAGGGAGGATGCGGGGAGGATCGCAGAGGATGTGGGGAGGAACGGGGAGGATGCGGGCAGAATAGGGGAGGATGTGGGGAGGATTGGAGAGGACTGGGGAGGATGTGGGGAGGATCAGGGAGGATGCGGAGAGGATGCGGCGAGGATGTGGCGAGGATCCAGGGAGGGTCCAGGAGGATGCGGGGAGGATCCAAGAGGATGCGGTCAAGATCGTGGAGGATGGGGGAGGATGCGGGCAGGACGGGGAGGATGGGGGAGGATGCGCGGAGGATGCGGGGAGAATCGGGAAGGATGCGGGGAGGATCGGGGAGGATCCGGGGAGGATCGGGGAGGATGCGGGGAGGGGGCGGGGAGGATGTGGGGAGGATCGAGGAGGATGCAGGGAGGATCGGGGAGGATGCGGGGAGGATAAGGGAGGGTGCAGGGAGGACTAGAGAGGATGCGGGGAGGATGCGGGGAGGATGCGGGGAGGATGTGGGAAAGATCGGGGAGGATGCGGCAAGGATCGGGGAGGATGCGCGGAGGATGCCGGGAGAATCGGGAAGGATGCGGGGTGGATTAGGGAGGATGCGGAGAGGATTGGGGAGGATGCGAAGAGGATGTGGGGAGGAATTGGGGAGGATGCGGGGTGTATCTGGGAGGATGCGAGGAATAGCGGAGGATGCGGAGAGGATCACGGAGGATGCGGGGAGGATGCGGGGAGGATGCACCGAGGATCAGGGAGGATGCGGGCGGGATGCAAGGAGGATCAAGGAGGAGGCGGGGAGTATGCGGGGAGGATGCGGGGAGGATTGGGGAGGATGCGCGGAGGATTGGGGAGGATGCGGGGAGGATCGGGGAGGATGCGCGGAGGATGTGCGGAGAATCGGGGAGGATGTGGGGTGGATTGGGGAGGTTGCGGGGAGGATTGGGGAGGATGCGCGGAGGATGCACGGAGAATTGGGGAGCATGCGGGGTGGATCGGAGAGGATGCGGGGAATAGCGGAGGATGCGGGGAGGACCGGGGAGGATGTGTGGAGCATGCGGGGAGGATCTGGGAGGATGCAGGGAGGATGGAGGAGGATGCCACCACGATGCGGGGAGGATCGGGGAGGATGCGTGGAGGATGCGCGGAGGAGCGGGGTGGATGCGGGGTGGATCGCGAAGGATGCGGGGAATAGCGGAGGATGTGAGGAGGATGTGCGGAGGATGGGGGGGAGGATCGGGGAAGATGAGGGGAGGATCCTGGAGGATGCGGGGAGGATTAGGAAGGATGCAGGGAGGATGCGGGGAGATTCGGGGAGGATGCGGGGAGGATCGGGGAGGATGCGGGGAGGATGCGGGGAGGATTAGGAAGGATGCAGGGAGGATGCGGGGAGATTCGGGGAGGATGTGGGGAGGATCGGGGAGGATGCGGGGAGGATCGGGGAGGATGCGGGGAGGATCGGGGAGGATGCGGGCAAGACGCGGGGAGGATGCGGGAAGGATCCAAGGAGGATCTAGGAGGATGTGGGGAGGATCGAGTAGGATGCGGGGAGGATGTGCAGAGGAGGATGGGGGAAGGATCGGGGATGATGCGGGAAGGATCGGGGAGGACGGGGAGGATGTGGGGAGGATCAGAGAGGATGCGAGGAGGACTGGGGAGGATGTGGTGAGGATGCGGGGAGGATGCGGGGCGAATGCGGGGAGGACCGGGGAGGATGCGGGGAATGATGTGGGGAGGATGCGGGGAGGACCAGGGAGGATGCGGGGAGGATCGGGGAGGATGCGCGGAGGATGCGGGAAAGATCGGGGAGGATGCGGGGGGGATGTGGGGAGGATGTGGGGAGGATGCGGGGAGGATGCGCGGGGGATGTGCGGAGGATGCAGGGAGGAGGCGGGGAAGATGCGGGGCGGGGAGTATTGGGGAGGATGCGGGGAGGATGCGGGGAGGATCAGGGAGGATGCGGGGAGGACTGGGGAAGATGCAGGGAGGATGCGCGCGGGATGCGGGGAGGATCGGGGAGGATGCGGGGAGGATCGGGGAGGATGCAGAGAGGATCGGGGAGGATGCGGGCAAGACGCGGGGAGGATGCGGGAAGGATCCAAGGAGGATCTAGGAGGATGCGGGGAGGATCGAGTAGGATGCAGGGAGGATGTGCGGAGGATGGGGGAAGGATCGGGGATGATGCGGGAAGGATCGGGGAGGACGGGGAGGATGTGGGGAGGATCAAAGAGGATGCGAGGAGGACTGGGGAGGATGTGGCGAGGATGCGGGGAGGATGCGGGGCTAATGCGGGGAGGACCGGGGAGGATGCGGGGAGGATCGGGGAGGATGCGGGGAGGACCGGGGAGGATGCGGGGAGGATCGGAGGGATGCGCGGAGGATGCGAAAAAGATCGGGGAGCATGCGGGGAGGATGTGGGGAAGATGTGGGGAGGATGCGGGGAGGATGCGGGGAGGATGCGGGGAGGATCGGGGAGGATGCGGGGAGGATGCGCGGAGGATGCGCGGAGGATGCAGGGAGGAGGCGGGGAGGATGCGGGGCGGATGAGGGGAGTATTGGGGAGGATGCGGGGAGGATGCGGGGAGGATCAAGGAGGATGCGGGGAGGATTGGGGAAGATGCAGGGAGGATGCGCGCAGGATGCGGCGAGGATCGGGGAGGATGCGGGGAGGACCAGGCAGGATGTGGGGAGGATCGGGGAGGATGCGGGAAGGACTGGGGAGGATATGGGGAGGATGCGGGGAGGATGCGGGGTGGATGCCGGGAGGACGGGGGAGGATGCGGGGAGGATGCGGGAACCATCGGTCAGGATGCGGGGAGGATGCGGGGAGGATGCGGGGTGGATAGGGGAGGATACGGGGAGGATCGGGGAGGATCAGGGAGGATGCGGGGAGGATGCGCGGAGGATGTGGGGAGGATCGCGGAGGATGCGGGGAGGATGTAGGGAGGATCAAAGAGGATGCGGGGAGGATGCGGGAAGGATGTGGGGAGGATGCGAGGAGGATTGGGGAGGATGCGGGGAGGATGAGGGAGGATGCGGGGAGGATCGAGGAGGATGCGGGGTGGATTGGGGAGGATGTGGGGAGAATCGGGGAGGATGCGCGGAGGATGCGCGGAAAATCGGGGAGGATGCGGGGTGGATTGGGGAGGATACCAGGAATAGTGGAGGATGCACGGAGGACTGGGGAGGATGCGGTGAGGATTGGGGAGGATGCGGGGAGGATCGAAGAGGATGCGCGGAGAATCGGGGAGGATGCGGGGTGGATTGGGGAGGATGCGGGGAGGATCGGGGAGGATGCGCGGAGGATGCGCGGAGAATCGGGGAGGATGCGGGGTGGATTGGGGAGGATACGGGGAATAGCGGAGGATGCGGGGAGGACTGGGGAGGATGCGGGGAGGATTGGGGAGGATGCGGGGAGGATCGGGGAGGATGCGCGGAGAATCGGGGAGGATGCGGGGTGGTGGGGAGGATGCGGGGAGGATCGGGGAGGATGCGCGGAGGATGCGCGGAGAATCGGCGAGGATGCGGGGTGGATTGGGGAGGATACGGGGAATAGCGGATGATGCGGGGAGGACTGGGAAGGATGCGGGGAGGATTGGGGAGGATGCGAAGAGGATCGGAGAGACTGCAGGGAGGATGCTGGGAGCATGCCGGGAAGATGCAGGAGGATGCCGGTTGGATGCACAGAGGATCGGGGAGGATGCTTGGAGGACGCGCGGAGAATCGGGGAGGATGCGGGGTGGATTGGGGAGGATGCGGGGAATAGCGGAGGTTGCGGGGAGGAGCAGGGAGGATGCGGGAAGGATGCGGGGAGAATGCGGGGAGAATGCGGGGAGGATCATGGAGCATGCGGGGAAGATGCCGGAGGATGCCGGCCGGATGCAGAGAGGATCGGGGAGGATGCTCGGAGGATGCGCGGAGAAGCGGGGAGGATGCGGGGTGGATTGGGGAGGATGTAGGGAATGGCAGAGGATGCGGGGAGGATCGGAGAGGATGCGGGGAGGACCGGGGAGGATGCGGGGAGGGTCGGGGAGGATGTGGGGAGGATTGGGGAGGATGCGGGGATGATCGGGAAGGATCCAAGGAGGATCCGAAAGGATGCGGGGAGGATGCAGGAAGGATCGTGGAGGATGCGGGAAGGATGCAGGGAGGATGCGGGGTGGATCGTGGAGGATGCGCGGAGAATCGGGGAGGATGCGGGGTGGATTGGGGAGGATGCGGGGAGGATCGTGGAGGATGCGCGGAGAATCGGGGAGGATGCGGGGTGGCTTGGGGAGGATGCGCGGAGGATGCGCGGAGAATCGGGGAGGATGCGGGGTGGATTGGGGAGGATACGGGGAATAGCGGATCATGCGAGGAGGACTGGGGAGGATGCGGGGAGGATTGGGGAGGATGCGGGGAGGATCGGGGAGGATGCGCGGAGAATCGGGGAGGATGCGGGGTGGATTGGGGAGGATGCGGGGAGGATGGGGGAGGATGCGCGGAGGATGCGCGGAGAATCGGGGAGGATGCGGGGTGGATTGGGGAGGATGCGGGGAATAGCGGGGGTTGCGGGGAGGAGCAGGGAGGATGCGGGGAGGATGCGGGGAGGATGCGGGGACAATGCGGGGAGAATGCGGGGAGGATCATGGAGCATGCAGGGAAGATGCCGGAGGATGCCAGGTGGATGCAGGAAACATCGGGGAGGATGAGGGGAGGATGCGGGGAGAAGCGGGAAGAATGCGGGGTGGATCGGGGAGGATGCAGGGAATAGCAGAGGATGCGGGGAGGATTGGGGAGGATGCGGGGAGGACCGGGGAGGATGCGGGGAGGGTCGGGGAGGATGCGGGGAGGATTGGGGAGGATGCGGGGAGGATCGGGAAAGATACGGGGAGGATCGGGGAGGAGGCGGGGAGAATGCGGGAAGGATCGTGGAGGATGCGGGGAGGATGCGGGGAGGATGCGGGGTGGATTGGGGAGGATACGGGGAATAGCGGAGGATGCGGGGAGGACCGGGGAGGATGCGGTGTGGATTGGGGAGGATGCGGGGAGGATCGGGGAGGATGCGCGGAGAATCGGGGAGGATGCGGGGTGGATTGGGGAGGATACGGGGAATAGCGGAGGATGCGGGGAGGACTGGGGAGGATGCGGGGAGGATTGGGGAGGATGCGGGGAGGATCGTGGAGGATGCGCGGAGAATCGGGGAGGATGCGGGGTGGATTGGGGAGGATGCGGGGAGGATCGGGGCGGATGCGCGGAGGATGCGCGGAGAATCGGGGAGGATGCGGGGTGGATTGGGGAGGATACGGGGAATAGCGGATGATGCGGGGAGGACTGGGGAGGATGCGGGGAGGATTGGGGAGGATGCGGGGAGGATTGGGGAGACTGCAGGGAGGATGCTGGGAGCATGCCGGGAAGATGCAGGAGGATGCCGGTTGGATGCACAGAGGATCGGGGAGGATGCTTGGAGGACGCGCGGAGAATCGGGGAGGATGCGGGGTGGATTGGGGAGGATGCGGGGAATAGCGGAGGTTGCGGGGAGGAGCAGGGAGGATGCGGGAAGGATGCGGGGAGAATGCGGGGAGAATGCGGGGAGGATCATGGAGCATGCGGGGAAGATGCCGGAGGATGCCGGCCGGATGCAGAGAGGATCGGGGAGGATGCTCGGAGGATGCGCGGAGAAGCGGGGAGGATGCGGGGTGGATCGGGGAGGATGTAGGGAATGGCAGAGGATGCGGGGAGGATTGGGGAGGATGCGGGGAGGACCGGGGAGGATGCGGGGAGGGTCGGGGAGGATGCGGGGAGGATTGGGGAGGATGCGGGGATGATCGGGAAGGATACGGGGAGGATCGGGGAGGATGCGGGGAGGATGCGGGAAGGATCGTGGAGGATGCGGGAAGGATGCGGGGAGGATGCGGGGAGGATCGTGGAGGATGCGCGGAGGATGCGGAGAGGATGTTGGAAAGATCGGGGAGGATGCACGGAGGACCGGGGAGGGTGCGGGGAGGATCAGGGAGGATGCACCGAGGATGCGGGGAGGATCGGGGAGGATGCGGGTAGGAGCGGGGAGGATGCGGGAAGGACGCGGGAAGGATCTTGGAGGATGCGGGGAGGATGTGGGGAGGATGTGGGGAGGATCGGGGAGGATGCGCGGAGGATGCGGGGAGGATGTGGGAAAGATCGGGGAGGATGCAGGGAGGACCGGGGAGGATGCGGGGAGGATCATGGAGATTGCGCCGAGGATGCGGGGAGGATCGGGGAGGATGCGGGGAGGATCGGAGGATGCGGGGAGGATGTGGGGAGGATGTGGGTAGGAACCACGGAGGACGCGGGGAGGATAGCGGAGGATGCCGAGAGGGTCGGGGAGGATGCTCAGGGGTCAAGGAGGATGTGGGGAGGATGCGGGGTGGACCAGGAGGATGCGGGGAGGATCCAGGCATGATGCGGGGAGGATCGGGAAGGATGCGGGGAGGACGCGGGGACGATCGCGGAGGATGCGGGGAGGATGCGGGGAGGATGCGGGAAAGATCGGGGAGGGTGCGGGGTGGATGCAGGGAGGATCGGGGAGGATGCGGGGAGGATTGGAGAGGATGCGGGGAGGATCGGGGAGGATGCGCGGAGGATCTGGGAGGATGCGGAGAGGATCGGGGAGGATGCGGGGAGGATTGGGGAGGATGCGCGGAGGATGCACGGAGAATCGGGGAGCATGCGGGGTGGATCGGAGAGGATGCGGGGAATAGCGGAGGATGCGGGGAGGACCGGGGAGGATGTGTGGAGCATGCGGGGAGGATCTGGGAGGATGCAGGGAGGATGGAGGAGGATGCCACCACGATGCGGGGAGGATCAGGGAGGATGCGTGGAGGATGCGCGGAGGAGCGGGGTGGATGCGGGGTGGATCGCGAAGGATGCGGGGAATAGCGGAGGATGTGGGGAGGATGTGCGGAGGATGGGGGGGAGGATCGGGGAAGATGAGAGGAGGACCCTAGAGTATGCGGGGAGGATTAGGAAGGATGCAGGGAGGATGCGGGGAGGATGCGGGGAGGATTAGGAAGGATGCAGGGAGGATGCGGGGAGATTCGGGGAGGATGCGGGGAGGATCGGGGAGGATGCGGGGAGGATCGGGGAGGATGCAGAGAGGATCGGGGAGGATGCGGGCAAGACGCGGGGAGGATGCGGGAAGGATCCAAGGAGGATCTGAGAGGATGCGGGGAGGATCGAGTAGGATGCGGGGAGGATGTGCGGAGGATGGGGGAAGGATCGGGGATGATGCGGGAAGGATCGGGGAGGACGGGGAGGATGTGGGGAGGATCAGAGAGGATGCGAGGATGACTGGGGAGGATGTGGCGAGGATGCGGGGATGATGCGGGGCGAATGCGGGGAGGACCGGGGAGGATGCGGGGAGGATCGGGGAGGATGCGGGGAGGACCGGGGAGGATGCGGGGAGGATCGGGGAGGATCGGGGAGGATGCGCGGAGAATCGGGGAGGATGCGGGGTGGATTGGGGAGGATGCGGGGAGGATGGGGGAGGATGCGCGGAGGATGCGCGGAGAATCGGGGAGGATGCGGGGTGGATTGGGGAGGATGCGGGGAATAGCGGGGGTTGCGGGGAGGAGCAGGGAGGATGCGGGGAGGATGCGGGGAGGATGCGGGGAGAATGCGGGGAGAATGCGGGGAGGATCATGGAGCATGCAGGGAAGATGCCGGAGGATGCCAGGTGGATGCAGGAAACATCGGGGAGGATGAGGGGAGGATGCGGGGAGGAGCGGGAAGAATGCGGGGTGGATCGGGGAGGATGCAGGGAATAGCAGAGGATGCGGGGAGGATTGGGGAGGATGCGGGGAGGACCGGGGAGGATGCGGGGAGGGTCGGGGAGGATGCGGGGAGGATTGGGGAGGATGCGGGGAGGATCGGGAAAGATACGGGGAGGATCGGGGAGGAGGCGGGGAGAATGCGGGAAGGATCGTGGAGGATGCGGGGAGGATGCGGGGAGGATGCGGGGTGGATTGGGGAGGATACGGGGAATAGCGGAGGATGCGGGGAGGACCGGGGAGGATGCGGTGTGGATTGGGGAGGATGCGGGGAGGATCGGGGAGGATGCGCGGAGAATCGGGGAGGATGCGGGGTGGATTGGGGAGGATACGGGGAATAGCGGAGGATGCGGGGAGGACTGGGGAGGATGCGGGGAGGATTGGGGAGGATGCGGGGAGGATCGTGGAGGATGCGCGGAGAATCGGGGAGGATGCGGGGTGGATTGGGGAGGATGCGGGGAGGATCGGGGCGGATGCGCGGAGGATGCGCGGAGAATCGGGGAGGATGCGGGGTGGATTGGGGAGGATACGGGGAATAGCGGATGATGCGGGGAGGACTGGGGAGGATGCGGGGAGGATTTGGGAGGATGCGGGGAGGATTGGGGAGACTGCAGGGAGGATGCTGGGAGCATGCCGGGAAGATGCAGGAGGATGCCGGTTGGATGCACAGAGGATCGGGGAGGATGCTTGGAGGACGCGCGGAGAATCGGGGAGGATGCGGGGTGGATTGGGGAGGATGCGGGGAATAGCGGAGGTTGCGGGGAGGAGCAGGGAGGATGCGGGAAGGATGCGGGGAGAATGCGGGGAGAATGCGGGGAGGATCATGGAGCATGCGGGGAAGATGCCGGAGGATGCCGGCCGGATGCAGAGAGGATCGGGGAGGATGCTCGGAGGATGCGCGGAGAAGCGGGGAGGATGCGGGGTGGATCGGGGAGGATGTAGGGAATGGCAGAGGATGCGGGGAGGATTGGGGAGGATGCGGGGAGGACCGGGGAGGATGCGGGGAGGGTCGGGGAGGATGCGGGGAGGATTGGGGAGGATGCGGGGATGATCGGGAAGGATACGGGGAGGATCGGGGAGGATGCGGGGAGGATGCGGGAAGGATCGTGGAGGATGCGGGAAGGATGCGGGGAGGATGCGGGGAGGATCGTGGAGGATGCGCGGAGGATGCGGAGAGGATGTGGGAAAGATCGGGGAGGATGCACGGAGGACCGGGGAGGGTGCGGGGAGGATCAGGGAGGATGCACCGAGGATGCGGGGAGGATCGGGGAGGATGCGGGTAGGAGCGGGGAGGATGCGGGAAGGACGCGGGAAGGATCTTGGAGGATGCGGGGAGGATGTGGGGAGGATGTGGGGAGGATCGGGGAGGATGCGCGGAGGATGCGGGGAGGATGTGGGAAAGATCGGGGAGGATGCAGGGAGGACCGGGGAGGATGCGGGGAGGATCATGGAGATTGCGCCGAGGATGCGGGGAGGATCGGGGAGGATGCGGGGAGGATCGGAGGATGCGGGGAGGATGTGGGGAGGATGTGGGTAGGAACCACGGAGGACGCGGGGAGGATAGCGGAGGATGCCGAGAGGGTCGGGGAGGATGCTCAGGGGGTCAAGGAGGATGTGGGGAGGATGCGGGGTGGACCAGGAGGATGCGGGGAGGATCCAGGCATGATGCGGGGAGGATCGGGAAGGATGCGGGGAGGACGCGGGGACGATCGCGGAGGATGCGGGGAGGATGCGGGGTGGATGCGGGAAAGATCGGGGAGGGTGCGGGGTGGATGCAGGGAGGATCGGGGAGGATGCGGGGAGGATTGGAGAGGATGCGGGGAGGATCGGGGAGGATGCGCGGAGGATCTGGGAGGATGCGGAGAGGATCGGGGAGGATGCGGGGAGGATTGGGGAGGATGCGCGGAGGATGCACGGAGAATCGGGGAGCATGCGGGGTGGATCGGAGAGGATGCGGGGAATAGCGGAGGATGCGGGGAGGACCGGGGAGGATGTGTGGAGCATGCGGGGAGGATCTGGGAGGATGCAGGGAGGATGGAGGAGGATGCCACCACGATGCGGGGAGGATCAGGGAGGATGCGTGGAGGATGCGCGGAGGAGCGGGGTGGATGCGGGGTGGATCGCGAAGGATGCGGGGAATAGCGGAGGATGTGGGGAGGATGTGCGGAGGATGGGGGGGAGGATCGGGGAAGATGAGAGGAGGACCCTAGAGTATGCGGGGAGGATTAGGAAGGATGCAGGGAGGATGCGGGGAGGATGCGGGGAGGATTAGGAAGGATGCAGGGAGGATGCGGGGAGATTCGGGGAGGATGCGGGGAGGATCGGGGAGGATGCGGGGAGGATCGGGGAGGATGCAGAGAGGATCGGGGAGGATGCGGGCAAGACGCGGGGAGGATGCGGGAAGGATCCAAGGAGGATCTGAGAGGATGCGGGGAGGATCGAGTAGGATGCGGGGAGGATGTGCGGAGGATGGGGGAAGGATCGGGGATGATGCGGGAAGGATCGGGGAGGACGGGGAGGATGTGGGGAGGATCAGAGAGGATGCGAGGATGACTGGGGAGGATGTGGCGAGGATGCGGGGAGGATGCGGGGCGAATGCGGGGAGGACCGGGGAGGATGCGGGGAGGATCGGGGAGGATGCGGGGAGGACCGGGGAGGATGCGGGGAGGATCGGGGAGGATGCGCGGAGGATGCGAAAAAGATTGGGGAGGATGTGGGGAGGATGTGGGGAGGATGTGGGGAGGATGCGGGGAGGATGCGGGGAGGATCGGGGAGGACGCTGGGAGGATGCGCGGAGGATGCGCGGAGGATGCAGGGAGGATGCGGGGAGGATGCGGGGAGGATTAGGAAGGATGCAGGGAGGATGCGGGGAGATTCGGGGAGGATGCGGGGAGGATCGGGGAGGATGCGGGGAGGATCGGGGAGGATGCAGAGAGGATCGGGGAGGATGCGGGCAAGACGCGGGGAGGATGCGGGAAGGATCCAAGGAGGATCTGAGAGGATGCGGGGAGGATCGAGTAGGATGCGGGGAGGATGTGCGGAGGATGGGGGAAGGATCGGGGATGATGCGGGAAGGATCGGGGAGGACGGGGAGGATGTGGGGAGGATCAGAGAGGATGCGAGGAGGACTGGGGAGGATGTGGCGAGGATGCGGGGAGGATGCGGGGCGAATGCGGGGAGGACCGGGGAGGATGCGGGGAGGATCGGGGAGGATGCGGGGAGGACCGGGGAGGATGCGGGGAGGATCGGGGAGGATGCGCGGAGGATGCGAAAAAGATTGGGGAGGATGTGGGGAGGATGTGGGGAGGATGTGGGGAGGATGCGGGGAGGATGCGGGGAGGATCGGGGAGGACGCTGGGAGGATGCGCGGAGGATGCGCGGAGGATGCAGGGAGGAGGCGGGGAGGATGCGGGGCGGATGCGGGGAGTATTGGGGAGGATGCGGGGAGGATGCGGGGAGGATCAGGGAGGATGCGGGGAGGATTGGGGAAGATGCAGGGAGGATGCGCGCAGGATGCGGCGAGGATCGGGGAGGATGCGGGGAGGACCAGGCAGGATGTGGGGAGGATCGGGGAGGATGCGGGAAGGACTGGGGAGGATATGGGGAGGATGCGGGGAGGATGCGGGGTGGATGCGGGGAGGACGGGGGAGGATGCGGGGAGGATGCAGGAAACATCGGGGAGGATGAGGGGAGGATGCGGGGAGGATGCGGGGTGGATAGGGGAGGATGCGGGGAGGATCAAGGAGGATGCGGGGAGGATGCGCGGAGGATGTGGGGAGGATCGCGGAGGATGCGGGGAGGATGTAGGGAGGATCAAAGAGGATGCGGGGAGGATGCGGGGAGGATGCGGGGTGGATCGTGGAGGATGCGGGGAGGATTGAGGAGGATACGTGGAGAATCGGGGAGGATGCGGGTAGGATTGGAGAGGATGCGCGGAGGATGCGCGGAGAATCGGGGAGGATGCGGGGTGGATTGGGGAGGATACGGGGAATAGCGGAGGATGCGGGGAGGACCGGGGAGGATGCGAGGAGGATTGGGGAGGATGCGGGGAGGATTGGGGAGACTGCAGGGAGGATGCTGGGAGCATGCCGGGAAGATGCACGAGGATGCCGGGTGGATGCACATAGGATCGGGAAGAATGCTCGGAGGACGCGCGGAGAATCTGGGAGGATGCGGGGTGGATTGGGGAGGATGCGGGGAATAGCGGAGGTTGCGGGGAGGAGCAGGGAGGATGCGGGGAGGATCAGGGAGGATGCGGGGAGAATGCGGGGAGAATGCGGGGAGGATCATGGAGCATGCAGGGAAGATGCCGGAGGATGCCGGGTGGATGCACAGAGGATCGGGGAGGATGCTCGGAGGATGCGCGGAGAAGCGAGGAGGATGCGGGATGGATCGGGGAGGATGCAGGGAATAGCAGAGGATGCGGGGAGGATCAGGGAGGATGCGGGGAGGACCGGGGAGGATGCGAGGAGGGTCGGGGAGGATGCGGGGAGGATTTGGGAGGATGCGGGGATGATCGGGAAGGATGCGCGGAGGATGCGGGGAGGATGCGTGGAGGATGCGGGGAGGATGCGGGGAGGATGCGGGGTGGATCGGGGAGGATGCAGGGAATAGCAGAAGATGCGGGCAGGACCGGGGAGGATGCGAGGAGGGTCGGGGAGGATGCGGGGAGGATTGGGGAGGATGCGGGTAGGATGCGGGGAGGGTCGGGGAGGATGCGGGGGGATGCGGGAAGGATCGTGGAGGATGCGGGGAGGATGCGGGGAGGATCGGGGAGGATGCGCAGAGGATGCAGGGAGGATGTGGGAAAGATCGGGGAGGATGCAGGGAGGACCGGGGAGGATGCGGGGAGGATCATGGAGGATGCGCCGAGGATGCGGGGAGGATCGGGGAGGATGCGGGGAGGATCGGAGGATGCGGGGAGGACGCGGGAAGGATCGCGGAGGATGCGGGGAGGATGCGGGGAGGATGTGGGTAGGAAGCAGGGAGGACGCGGGGAGGATAGCGGAGGATGCCGAGAGGATCCGGGAGGATGCTCAGGGGGTTAAGGAGGATGTGGAGAATCCAGGCATGATGCGGGGAGGATGCGGGGAGGATCCAGGCATGATGCGGGGAGGATCGCGGAGGATGCGGGGAGGATGCGGGGAGGATGCGGGAAAAATCGGGGAGGGTGCGGGGTGGATGCGAGGAGGATCGGGGACGATGCAGGGAGTATTGGGGAGGATGCGGGGAGGATCGGGGAGGATGCGGGGAGGATCGGGGAGGATGCGGAGAGGATCGGGGAGGATGCGGGAAGGACGCGGGAAGGATCGTGGAGGATGCGGGGAGGATGCGGGGAGGATGCGGGGAGGATCGGGGAGGATGCGCAGAGGATGCAGGGAGGATGTGGGAAAGATCGGGGAGGATGCAGGGAGGACCGGGGAGGATGCGCGGAGGATCATGGAGGATGCGCCGAGGATGCGGGGAGGATCGGGGAGGATGCGGGGAGGATCGGAGGATGCGGGGAGGACGCGGGAAGGATCGCGGAGGATGCGGGGAGGATGCGGGGAGGATGTGGGTAGGAAGCAGGGAGGACGCGGGGAGGATAGCGGAGGATGCCGAGAGGATCGGGGAGGATGCTTAGGGGGTCAAGGAGGATGTGGAGAATCCAGGCATGATGCGGGGAGGATGCGGGGAGGATCCAGGCATGATGCGGGGAGGATCGCGGAGGATGCGGGGAGGATGCGGGGAGGATGCGGGAACCATCGGTCAGGATGCGGGGTGGATGCGAGGAGGATCGGGGACGATGCAGGGAGTATTGGGGAGGATGCGGGGAGGATCGGGGAGGATGCGGGGAGGATCGGGGAGGATGCGGAGAGGATCGGGGAGGATGCGGGGAGGATTGGGGAGGATGCGGGGAGGCTGCGGGAAAGATTGGGGAGGAATGTGGGGTGGATGCGAGGAGGATCGGGGACAATGCGGGGAGGATCGGGGAGGATGCGGCGAGGATCGGTGAGGATGCGGGGAGGATCGGGGAGGATGCGGAGAGGATCGGGGAGGATGCTAGGGGAGTCGAGGAGGATGCGGGAAGGATGCGGGGAGGATCTGGGGGGATGCGCGGAAGACCGAGGAAGATGCGGAGAGGATCGTGGAGGATGTGCGGAGGATGCGCGGAGGATGAAGGAGGATGCGCGGAGGATCGGGGAGGACGCGGGGAAGAACGGAAAGGATGCGGGGTGGGTGCGGGGAGGGTGCGGGGAGGATTGGGGAGGATGCGGGGAGGATCCTGCCTTCTTGGGGGCCCAAAAGAGGGCAGAAGCGCTATGTCACCCCTGCATTCTCGGGGATCCCCAACAAAAGAGGAATAAAATCAGAAGTGGCTACCTCACCCCTGCCTTCTCGGGGGCCGAAAAGAGGACGGAAGCGCTATGTCACCCCTGCATTCTCGGGGGTCCCCCGTGACAAGCGCGGGGAACAAAACCACAAGTGGCTACCTCACCCTTGCCTTCTCGGGGGCCCAAAAAGGGGCAGAAGTGCTATGTCACCCTTGCATTCTCAGGGATCCCCAACAAAGGGGACCAAAATGAGAACTAGCTACATCATCCCCGTCTTCTCGGGGGTCAAAAAAAAGGGTGGAAATGCTATGTCACTCCTGCATTCTCGGGGATCCCCAACAAAAGAGGAACAAAATCAGAAGCGGCTGCCTGACCCATGCCTTCTCGGGGGCCCAAAAAAGGGCGGAAGTGCTACGGCACCCCTGCATTCTCGGGGGTCCCCAACGCCAAGCACGGTGAACAAAATCAGAAGTGGCTACATCACCCCTCTCTTCTCGGGGCCCCAAAAAAGGGCGGAAATGCTATGTCACACCTGCATTCTTGGGGGTGCCCGAAGAGGGGTTCAAAAAAGGCCCTCACCGGGCCAATGGAAAAAAGCCCCTCATGGGGTCCCTAGATAGCTCACGGTAACCCTACAACCAACGTTCCTTAAGAGGAAAAAAAAAAGGGAGTTAGGGAGGGTCTTGCTGAAGACAGCCCTGCCCCCCAACCCCAAGAACCCGCAAAGGGAATCCTTATTTGCTGGTGCGGTGTAAGAGAGGGAATACTGTATTCTGCGCCATCATAAATACTGCAAGCGCCGCATAAACTGTCTCAAGCGAATGCAATGCATTTGTACCATCTGTTCTGCCTCCTCCTCTGTGCTGGCATTGCATAAAAATAAGATATGTGTTGAGACCTTGCACACTATGCATCTTGTTTTTCATGCGCAGGGTTAGGGTGTCGAGGCCATGGACTACTTCCATGCTCACTAATTGGTTGATCCATTCTTTGCGAATTCATATACCAGAACTACAAATTCAAGAATCACAATCAATGCTCAATATCGTGATATTTCTAACAACTCTAGCGGTTTTATGATAACAGATCAAAATGAACTTGACACTTGTGTTGCCCATGCAAGGGCAAAAGCACTATTCCACGAGTTGCTTATAAACAAGCTCAAGGCATTGGACATCATAGGCACCATCACTGCCTCCAAAATTGTGCAATGTACAGGAGGGTATCACTAGCACAGTTTTTGGAGGGATTAATTACATGTAGCAGCCACTACACAATGTTCGTGCTTTGACCACATAAAATAGCTCTTGGTTGAGGATGTGACAAAATGGACCAAAACAAAACGAAAGAATTCAAATTGATTTTGGGAAAACGCGTTTTTGACCCATTATTTGACCCATTATTGGTCCCCAAATGGCCGATTTTCTATTTTCCAAGAGCCAAAACGGGCCACCACGCTGCTAGAAAAATACTAAAGAATGTAACACTAAGCTATGATTGTCAAATAAGAACATCAGAAATCTGCTCAGAAGTTAATGTAAATGGACTTAGAGGCGACATGGTAACAAACAGAGTGGCAAAAGCACTAGTACCATTCAAAGGCGGGCTCAAAACAGGCTAAAACCACTTGTTTTGGAATCCCATGTGGCTAAGGTCATTTTTGAAAAAAAAAATTGCCTCGTTGACCCATTTTGGCGCCCACCTGTTTGGGCTTGGGCTTGGGCCTGCAACTTGCCGTGGCCCAGTGGGCACTGGTACGGGGGTCTAGGTGTCCGTTTCGGCAATCCCAAGGGATGGAAACCCCAAAACGCCCTCGCATTTAGCATCGAATTTCGAGCAACATAACCTAAGATGTGGCCTGTTGCTGGTTTGGAGATGTTTGCAGCCAGAGCTGCGCAGACTTTGGTCCGTTTCAGGGGCTTTTCGGGGCGTTTCTCGAAAATATTTTGGAATTAGAGGGCGACCAAGGACTCGTTGATAGGAGGAAGTCAAGCCGCATGTGGATGTGCCAACGGTTTCCTTTCGTTTGGCCGTTTTGAACGGGTTCTGGTGCTATTTTTGGCCCGCAACTGCGCAGATTTGGGAGGGCACCTCTCAACCTGGTGCCTGCGCCCCAAGCTGCCAGCGGCAATTTTCTGGCTTGAAACTTGGATTTGGCAGGGGAGGGGGCTTTAGCAATGTAAAATTAGTTTATACATAGAAATGGCGGTACCCCCCCCCCTCCCCGAGCCCCACTACTAGGTGGGTGTTCAGGTGGGAAGTGAGGACACCTGGGCCTATTTTGAGGGTGGGAAACTCAATAAACATGTGTTGGAAGGTATCTAGACGGGCAGGGGGGTTTGGTGGGCCTACAAAGGGGATGGAAGGGCAGAAAACAGAGTATGGCGTCATGACAGACTCCTACGCAGGCTGCTAAAAATAGCCACCTTGGCCCTATAAATAGTGCATCCCTACCTTTTAGCCCGCCCATACCATGGAAGTTGGAAACATTGTCCTTCCTTTTGTTCTTTTTCATCATTTACGGTTACTGTTAGGGGCTGAAGAATGGCTCAGACCACCAATTCTGCCCCTGAATTGCCTATTTTTGGCCGTCTGGGTAGGAGTCTGTCATCAGTCATGTCGTGCCCTATTTTTAGCCCTTCCAACCCCTGAGGTGGCCCAAACAACTAAACACCTTCCAAAACATGGTTTTTGAACTCCCCACCCCAAAATAAGGGGAGGGGGGGGGGGGCACCCCCCCAAAAAAAGTGCAAGTGGTAGTCGGGCAAAGGGGCGCAAAAGACAATATTGCCACATAAATAGAGAAGGCATTTCACGTTGAAATTTTGAATGGGGTATTTCCCTTGCTACCACTGCTTTGCTCATGCCGATGCAAGAACATTTTCACATACTCTAGACCTCCACAGGGCTTCTTAAACTTCTCATACCCCGTCATACACATACACCCGTTTTGGAAAACTGCGACTGGACTTGTGTGCCAATCGAGCATAGCTGCATGGGACACGCACAATGTTCAGAATGTTCCGCGACAAGTCCAACAATGATCGAGCACACGATTCCTTCTTTTCTCTTGTTCTGTCACAGCTCCGGCAGTGATCAAGGGCAACCGCCTTTCACAGCCTCGCGTGCAGATTCTGCGCGCACAAAATATCTCCCTTCACCCCCTTCATGGACTTGTCGCCGAAAATACAACCGCAAGGCTATCGAGTGGTGATGTACATGGCGTTGGGTTAACGAGCGCGGCCTGTGGCGTACTGGAGCCCGTGCCAGGCATGCGGTACATCGGGACCGTCATTACCACCGTCCACATGCATGTGCCTCGCAGACCATTTGCATCCTTCTTGATAGTTCTGGTGTCAAGGTCACGGTGAGGACCATGGGTTTCGTTCCTATTTTGCGGGCGATTTTGATTAAAGCCCCCGCTGAGGAGGCTACTTCACGTGCAGGGGAGCTGAGACATGTGCATGCACACGCATGCACCGAGACACCCACACACACCCACACACAAACAATACACGTGCCTCAAAGAGACCACGCGCACGGCGCAGACACTTCCCGTCCTTCGGAAACAACACGCAGCATGCAGACTGCATGTGCACCTTTGCACCAGAGAACACTCGCGTGCACCCCCCCCCCCCCCTACAAACCCCCTGTGCCACGCTCAGGGGACTACAGCCCCTCGTTCTCAGTTGCAAAATTCTTCTTCTTCTCTTCGTTTGCCTTGGCTTTGGCCTGCACAGAAAGGGCAAAGAGCCACGTCTGGCGTAGCATTGGGGCATATGGGGTGGGCGGGCTTTCAACTGGGAGGGGCGGGGGTTGATAGAGCCCCCTGGCTAAACCCCCCCCCAAAAAATGGCTCAATTAACGGGGCCCCAAAATCCTACCGAGTCCCCAGGCCCGGACACGAAATTCGGCAAAAATGAAAAAGGGACTTTCAGAAGCAGCGTGTCGAGGGGGTTCAGAAAAGTCATCATTCGCCTTGGATTTCATGGGGAGAATTGACCATTGTAAATGGTGAAAAAAATCGGCACCAGACTTCATAATCTGATTAATGGTCCTGTCAATTGAGCCCTTTTCCCAACCCCCCCCCCCCGGTTTTTGGGGGCGGTAGTAACCCTCGCATCCCCCACCCGCCACCCCATGGCCCGGTCCCATCGAAGCGGGTTGTGGACCATGTGGTCCATGTGGTGTCCGGTTTGGGTGCGGGGGGGACCAAGTTGGCCCCAGCAGCATCACAGCCCCCTGCACGCCCCCTCCCCCGGGCAGCACCTGGAGCGGCCTCTCATGCCGTGATGTGGCTGAAGTGTGCGGGCGTCTCTCTGCTCCCGATGACGTGGGGGAGGGCGGCACACGGCCCGCAGGTCCCGGGGCACGACGTGGGGGGGGGGGGGAGGCAGCACCCCTCCACCGGGCCATGACCGCTGGGGGGCGTTGTGGGGCGGGCACACGGTGGGCAGACAGTGCCAGTCCGCAGGGCATGTGCCAAGACACGTGCTCTGCTTCTGCGTCCATGGCGCTGTGCCGGCCGCCCCTTCACACACAGCCGCCCTGTCTTTGGGCAGTTTGCCCCCTCCCACCCCCGTACCCACTCTTTCGCTCTGTGGCATGGCTGTGGCGGCAAGTGGCAGTGGTCCACCACGGCTGACACCAAACGAGGAATGCCCGGGACTGCAGCGCACCTTTGCACGCCCCCACACCCCACCCCTCTCCAGGGCCCCAGCCTATGCCCAGCCCCCGTCTCTCTGACGGCATGTGCCGGCTTCAATGGCATTTGTAACCGACAGTAACCGCCCCCAACCGCTTCGGCAACCTCCTGCAACCGCCAGTCTAATGGCCTCTGGGACCGCCTCTGAGGCCCCTTTCCTTCCAATGCAGCCCTGGGGGGGAGCCGGGGCTTAGAATTTCAAAATGGGGAGACCAAATCTGAAACCTGATCTCCCCCATGCAGCCCCCCCTCCCAAACCGGGGCTGCTGGGACTGGACCCCCCCCCGGGGGGGGGGGGGGGTGTGACCTAATTAAAAAACAGACAAATGCAAACCAGAGGTAATGCACTCCACAGTCAGGCATAAGTGCATCTTTATTCTCTATGCCAAACCTGGTTGAACCTCAAGACACACACTGTGTCTGAAACAGAAAACAGAACATCATGTCTGACTACAGTTAGTCAGACAATCACAGGGGGGGGGGGGGGGGATGGGGTCTTGGTGGAATGCGCCGTTTTCGGCGGCACCACGGCCCCCGCACCGCCACGGACTGCCACCCCCACCCGCGCGCACAAGTCAGTGCTGGAGTCAGCAAAACCCTGCATGGACTCAGAGTGTGCATCTGGATGCACCTGGTCAACGGCACGGGCAACAGCCTTCTGTGGGACAGCCGACCCTGGAGTAGTCAAACAGGACAAGTCAGCCGGGGGCTCCGTTGACACGACCAAAACACGTTCGGGCCCACAGAGGGTCGGGATGTGCAGTGGCGAGAGGCCAATAGGCGCCACCAAAGGCAACCAAACGAACACCATGGCCTTGTGCCATACCCCCCCCCCCCCCGGCCGAGGCTCCATCCGCCCGGGTCCGCCAGAGCGCCCGATGGCCCAATGGCGCCGCCGCACCATGGCACCGGGGGCTCGCACTGAGGGTGGCATGTGCACGCGGACCGCCACATCGGCGGGTCGATACCAAGGGCCGTGGGAGGGAGGGAGACCCCCCGAGACCCGTGGGGCGGGGGGGGGGGGGGGGGCTGGACGGGGCAGACCCCCTGCCCACGCCCCCCAGCGCCACCGATCGGCCGGCGCATGACGGGGCCAACGCCAGGCCCATGACCGACGCAGCGCGTCAAAGAAGGCCCCTTGGGGTCCGTGAAGACATGGCCCCGCCGCCGGCCCTGCCGGCCTCGCGTGAGCAGGCCCACGCGTCCGCCCGCGGTCCCAGTCGCGCGGGCAGTGCGGCGCGCTGGGAGGGCGGTCCCAGGGGCTGCGACCCCCCCCCCCCCCCGAACGGGACACCGAGGCTGCCACACGGGGAGAGGGGGGGGGGCATACCAGAAAGAACTTGTGCTCGTATCCGTTCCCTCGGTCCACCGCGTCCCACCTGCGCACAAACAGGCAGCACACTGGGAACCCCGGAAGACCGCAGCCAACCCCTCCTTCAGTGCAAACGGCACGATTCCGTGCGAAACATGGCGTGCGGATTCGTTTCAGCGGCGGGGACACTGCGGGGGTCTGACCGCTGGTGGTGAACCCCCCGACGGTCGAAGAAGGTGCGTGAAAAAACAGTCAACCCGGCCATTTCGACAGCAAAAGGTTGTTTTGTGGTCCCCTGTCATGGCAATGGGTGCCGCATGTGCTGCGCTTTGCGTGTGCCTGGAACACAGACAGCGGGAGAGTAGTGAACACACACAACAGACACACACAGTGCCGTGGTGGAGCAAGTTCACTGAACGGGTGGATCCAGTGCTTCAACCTGTGATTTGCTGAAAGGGCGTTTTTCACAACACCCCCAATGGCGAAGTCTGATTCACCACATCGGCGTGTTGCTCCATGCACCACACAACAACAATGACAAAGGCGGGGTCAAGGTGCTTACTTACCACCCTCAGCAAAGGCGACCCTCCCGGTGAAAGAGGTGTGCGGCCTTTGGGCGTAGCACGTCGAGCAAATGGAGCAGCAGGGGGCGTGGGGACTCATCCGTTTTTTGGGGGGTTCTTAGCGGGTGGGCGGACATCGAGTTCTTCATCGTTCGCACTCATCATTATAAACCTCCGCCAATTTTTCTGTCGGGGTCTTCTTGGCGTGCGCCAGCCACTTCCCAGCCTCCACTTCTTCATCATCCTTTGTAGAACCCTCGAACCCTCCGCCTTACAGTGGGTCCCTACATCACTCATCATACTTGCATTCAAGTGAACGACCTGTCTTGCGGCCCTAAACACGTGCTTAACCCTCGTCTGGTCCTCATGAGTGCACCGCATTGCCCCCCCCCCCCCCCCCGCCGCCGACCTAGTGGGTGTGGGTGTGGGTGTGGGTGTGTGTGTGGGTGTGTGTGTGGGTGGGTGTGTGGGTGTGGGTGTGTGGGTGTGGGTGTGGGTGTGGGTGTGGGTGTGGGTGTGGGTGTGGGCGTGGATGTGGGTGTGTTTTGGACCGCTGACCAAGTGGTTCTTTGATGGCCTGATGGTGTACCTACGGACTCCGTACGGACTCGCCCCCCCCGTACTACATGCTGCAGGATGGAATCCAAGGGGACAGCATGGGGGTTGGGGGGTACCTCATCCCTCGCCTGATGCGTTCCTGGGCTCTCCTTGACTGTGTCACTAGCCCCCCTCACCCCTGCCTACCCGGAGTGCAGGTTCCTGAGGTTATTTTCTCTGACGATGGATGCCAGATGGCGCTCACGCCTGCAGAAATGGTCCACAACTTGAGCGAGTCCTACAAGCTGGCGTCAATAACGGGCGGTACAGTGAATGCCTCTAAGCTCAAAATGTATCATATCTGTTTCTCCAGTGGCAGGCTTTTCTATGGCAAAGGCTCCATTTCCTGCGCCCTAGGGCAACCTGACTACCAGCCCCAGGGCCTGAAGACGGTTGGCATCCCGTGTGTCATGGGCGAGTCCTCCAAACCATATATCGCTGCTATTGCAAAGCTGTTCTCCCATGTGCTGGCTAGAGTCCGCCGGACCAGACCCTGCGAGTCACTCTGTCGTATGCGGTATCCTCCCTAGACTAGACTTCCGCCTCACATGTTACCGTGGTGCTCGTCCTTCATCCTACATACTTGGGTACATTAAAACCAGGAAATTTACCTACAACATTTTCAAAATTACGTGCAAAAATTGCGTGTCGTTTTCCCCGGAATCCGCCTTGCGGCGGTGCTTGCTGCCAGTCCAGTAAAAATGTACCCATAGCCTACACAAACTGCAGGTAATTTTACAGGCACATTTGACGCGTCATCTTGAAGGCAAAGCCTACACGAACTGCAGGTAATTTTACAGGCACATTTGACGCGTCATCCTGAAGGCAAAGCCTACACAGACTGCGGGTAATTTTACAGGCACATTTGACGGGTCATCCTAAAGGCAAAGCCTACACGAACTGCGGGTAATTTTACAGGCACATTTGACGGGTCATCTTGAAGGCAAAGCCTACACGAACAGCACGTAAACCGAGAAAACATGTAGGACAGTCCAAGGCTGTCTGTAAAAACAAAAAAACAGGAAACAAGGGTGTCGGGCACCTTCGAACAGTTGGGTATGCGGCCCAGGTGTTATCCGACAATTCGCACCGCCCCTGATTGGCATCAGGGTCACATCAGCTTGGGTATGTGTGGCCATGGGTACCACACACCGCAAGGGGAGGGTCCTTGCGGCGGCCCTACCTCCAGCATGCAACAAAACAAATTTGCTGTTGTTGTCCATCAATCTTGCAATTCAAACTCCTCCAATTCTGACAGCATGTGCACAGCTGGAGACAGATCGGACCACCCTGCCTTATCCAAGTCAATTACAGATGCAACGTCTTCACCATCACTGGTGTTCACTGATTCAGTGCTTGTTCCACTGCTACTGCTACAACTGCTGCTGCTGCTGCTACTGCTACTACTACTGCTACTAGAATTGGACCCAATAGTAAATTTGGGCGTGGTCTTTTGTGTAGGCATTGAGGGTAGGTCCTCACTACTGCCTCCTTTCAATTTGGACCCAAGCAGGAGATAGAAACCCCCGTGCACGAGCATGAGTGGTGACGCAATTGCTTTCTAAAAACGGGGCATGCCGGTCGGAACAAAGTACCTTCATTTTCTGTGGCCATGGTGTCCTCCAAGTACCAATTCACCTATGTCGCGGGCACTAGGTGGCAGTGGCATCAGTCGGTTCACAACTTTTTGTCAAATCCAATTTGACGGGTCATCCTGAAGGCAAAGCCTACACGAACTGCAGGTAATTTTACAGGCACAATTGACGCGTCATCCTGAAGGCAAAGCCTACACGAACTGCAGGTAATTTTACAGGCACATTTGACGCGTCATCTTGAAGGCAAAGCCTACACGAACTGCGGGTAATTTTACAAGCACATTTGACGGGTCATCCTGAAGGCAAAGCCTACAGGAACCGCGGGTAATTTTACATGGCAGGAAACGTCCAGAAACTTACACGTGCAGGTACCCTGCAACGAGCATGCATCATCACAGGTCTTTAACGTGTGCAAATGCACCTCGGGTATACAGGTGATTTTCAAACCTACGGAGGCAAGAAAGCATGGTATGAAAATTGAGTAGGACGAGCACTATGGTGACATGTGTCACTCTAGTGCCTCTGTCTGCGCATGAGCTGTCCCCACTGCAGGTCTAGGTCCAGCAGATAGCCCGCAGCTCCTTGCGTCTTCCCTCGTGGTTCCCCACCAAGTATGTGCTGGTGCCCCTTCACCTGGGTGGTTTGGGGTACCCTTGTCTAGAGCAGCGTCTCCGCTTATAGCGCATACTCCTCACGCTTAAGGCAGCCAGTGGCCGCAGTGTATATACCAGAGAGCTGATGCGAGGCATGATGCATGACCCTGTGTGGGACAGCCTGCCGGGGTCGGGACCCGCTATTCGTGCTTCCTGACTGTGATGCCCTGGGCCTCCATGTGTGTGTGTCCCCCGGCACGGAACTGCAAGAAGCGGAGGTTCAAGAGCACTGGTTGCGGCGTGACCTACGGCCGCCTGTCACAGTGGTTTCGGACGGAGTGTCTGTCCCGCGGGGTATAGGGTTTGCGGCAGTCCTCCTGGACTCCGAGAGTATAGCGGCTCATTTTTGGTGCAACGTGGCTGTAGCGGACCCCACGTCCTGGGCTGCAGAGTGGCTAGGCAAGGGCTCTGTCTGTAATCATACTGCACGGCCTCTGTCTGCGGTCTGCACTGCTCATTGGCGACAACCTGAGTGCTGCAGTCAATGAAGGCCTGCAGCGGCCCACCCCCTCCCATTATGTGAACTCCCTCATCCGGTATGTAGCGAAGCTCCTGCTAACTGAGAGCCATGTGGAAGGGTTTCCGCCCTCCTAGCATGTCATTGGGTGGCGGCACCAGATCACGCACGCTCAAGCTACCGCCCATGGGCTGGCCTCTGTCCCCCCATACGGGCCCCTCGCGGTGGCGGTGCCGTTCCTGCGGACCCTGCAGCCCTACACGGTGCTACTGCACCACGGGGCGCTGTGTGTCAACCCTCAATCAGTCCTGCAGAAAGTATACGAGTCTCTTATTTCCCCCCCCTCCCTCTCTCCTCCCATGTGCCGCCCTGAGTACCAGAGTAGCTCGTGGGGTCACCACCTCACAGAGCTTCAGCTTACCAATGATGAGATCCGCGCGTGCTTGTGGATTCGCTCTTACAAGCATGTCAAGCAGCCCCGCCCCGCTGCATACTGCCCTTTCTGTGAGTCACCTATTGGTGACTGGGTAGACCATTTTGAACTGGAATGCTTGCGCCTCTGGGTGGCTTTTGCTGCAGCGTTTCGGTTCCTGCTGGCAGAGCTCATTGTTCATGGGTGGACAGTAGACCAAGAACCAGTGCATGCGGCGCGTATATCCCGGGGGTCACATGTAATGTCCGTGCGTTTGGCAGTGGATGAGACACCATGTGCTGAGCGGGGGGTTTTGTGGGTATCTATGTCGGGCCTCCTGTGCGTCACCCTGCTTGCTGCCGACGATGCTCCTCCTGTCCCCCTCAACCCTCTTGCCCCATCTTACATACGTGCATTGCACGTGGCTCTGACCACGGATGACCTAGGGCTGCAGCTAGAGGCTGGTTTGGCACATGATCGCAACCTATCCCCTAGTCTGCCATGGGGTGCGGGGGTGTTTCTGGCCTGCACTGGTGCAGGATGCACTGAGCCTGGGATCCGTCTTCCTTAGTGGGCTAGCCAGAGCGCTGGCGAGTGGACGGTAGTGTGGTCCCCGGAGGGCATCCTGTCGCCCGCGGAGCGTAGCAAAATCCTGACCCCTGCCCAGCACGTTGGTGTACTTGACAGCGTGTTCCGAATCAGGCAACTGTGGACTCTTCAGTGGTCAGACCCGGTGGGCTGTGAGAGCTTCCTGGCTCTCCGTCAACAATTGCACTGTTTGTGATTCATCAAACTAGACCAATGTGCTTCAATCTGTCAGGGCAAGGACAGGGAGCGGTTTTGAGCATGGATAACACCAGCGACTGCGCGCGTGTTGCGTCTGAGGTGAACTCCACTGGCCCCCGACATGCCGGGGCCCTTCGGCGGGGCCAGTGTCTCCAAGCGTCCGCTCACCGGCCTGTCAATGACCTTGCTTGGTCCAGGTGCCCTCTCATCAGCGCCATGCATGGTGCCACAGCCCTCCTCACCTGGGGCTCGTCTCATCGGAGTGTGTGGGTGTGTGCCGGCTGGACGTTCTGCCGATGGACGTCCTCGGACGGACCAGCGGACGATGGCTCCAGCACAGCATGGCATGACATGACATGGGTGTGGGTGTGGGTGTGGGTGTGGGTGTGGGTGTGGGTGTGGGTGTGGGTGTGGGTGTGGGCGTGGGTGTGGGTGTGGGCGTGGGTGTGGGTGTGGGAGTGTGGGTGTGGGTATGGGTGTGGGTGTGGGTGTGGGTGTGGGTGTGGGTGTGGGGGTGTGGGAGTGGGAGTGGGAGTGGGAGTGGGTGTGGGTGTGGGTGTGTGTGTGGATGTGGGTGTGGGTGTGGGTGTGGGTGTGGGTGTGGGTGTGGGTGTGGGTGTGGGTGTGGGTGTGTGGGTGTGGGTGTGGGTGTGGGTGTGGGTGTGGGTGTGGGTGTGGGTGTGGGTGTGGGTGTGGGTGTGGGTGTGGATGTAGGTGTGGATGTGGGTGTGGGTGTGGGTGTGGGTGGGCGTCTCATGGGTGCACTGCATTGCCCCCCCCCCCCCCGCCGTGTGACATTCCGTCTGGTTGTTGCTCCTTTATGGGGCCCTGGACTGTCACCCGTTCTTCCCTTCGCGTGTTGCGTCGGGTTGCTGCTTTCTGTCGGCCGCTGCGGCCGGTGCTCTTGCTGGTGTCGTTTCTGCGTTCGCGGAGCCCAGTAGTTGGTGTGTTGGGGCTGCGCTGAATGTGACATGGTGTGCCGTTTGCGCGTCAGCGGCGCCCAATAATTGGCGTATTGAGGATGTGCTGGTTGTTGCCGGGGTCGTTTGACTGTTTTTGCTGTCCACGCGCCTCTGTCCACAGGCCGTCCATAGCCTGCCTCGCTGTGTTTCTGTGTGTGTGAGGCCCAGGTGCCCTGTTCTTCCACGCGCTGTCCCGGCCGTCCACCATATGTCCTTTTCCCCCTCACGGCTGGTCTGCCCCTGATGGGCTCCCGCTCCTGTTGCGCAAACAGCCCATCTGAGCTGCAGGAGACACCCCCCACCTGATGCTGGTTGAGCAGGGGTTGCCCTGACATCCGGTAGCGGTGGGGCTGGCTGGCCAGGCCATCCCCTTTTTTGTCGCTGCCTCCCATGCGCACACTCTGCCATCTGCTCCATTCTGGTTCCCTGTTCCCGCTGTTCTGGTTGCCTCTCCTTGCTGTGCCCCTCCTCCTTGTCTGCTGTGCTCGCCCTTCTCCCTCCTGGTGTGGCTCCCGCGTTCTGTGTGTCTGTGTTGCTCCCCCCCCTGTCTGTTGGCGCTCCTGGGTGCCCCTGTCGCGCACCCCCTCCTGTCCCACCCGCCTGCCCGCCCGTACGAGGGTTTCACATCTGCGTACGACGTGGACTGTCCCATGCGCGGTTGGCTGGTCACCGCCCTGTTGCCACCCCCGTGGCGGGCACCTCCCGGCGCGCGGGGCGCAGCTCCCGCCCTTGTGGAGTATGTGGGCACCTTGTAGAGGGAGGGGGGGGGTGTTTGCTGATGGCTCGCTCGGCGTGCGCCGCATTTGGTGGTTGCTGCAGTGCTCGCACCCCATGGTTCCCTTGTGTATTGTTGTGTGTCCTGTTGGGGCTCGTCTCACTGCCGTGTGTGCCCGCCCCCCCCCCTGCTGACCGAGTGGGTGTGGGTGGGGTGTGTGTGTGTGTGTGTGTGGGTGGGTGGGTGGGTGGGTGTGGGTGTGGCCAGTTGGCCGGCTGCATCAATGCCCGCCTGCATGGATGGATGGCTGAACGGATGCATGGAGATGCATCGATGGAGGAATGGAGGCGGTTGGCAGGTGGAGCCGGTGCCCGTCCAGCGCACCTGCGGCCCGGGTAAATCCCAAAGCGGTTCGGCTGAAACGGACCGCGATATCGCATGCGCCGCCGGACCTCCTGCTGCACCCACGCCTTATCTCTCTTCTTCTTCTCCTTCTTGCTCAGCTTCTTCATTCCCATCAGGGGGTCGTCGTCGAGCTGGTCCTGGGCACAGGCATGCAGACCCGCCGCACTCGGGGCACAGGGTCACAGCCCCGAGAGTCAAAGCAGCCGGGCATTGCAGGGGACGGGGGCAGGACGCCAGGAGGGCCCCTCTCACCGGACAGCCCCAGGGATGCATGGAAGGGGCCTCAGAGGCGGCCCCAGAGGCCGGTAGGCAGGAGGTTGGAGGAGGTTGTCAAAGCGGTTGGGGGCGGTTACTGTCGGTTACAAATGCCATTGAGGCCGGCACTTGCCATCAGTGAGACAGGGGCTGGGCATGGGCTGGGCGCCCTGGAGGGGGGAGGGGGACCTCCCCCGCTTCCACTGCATCCCTGGACAGCCCTCAGCCCCTTCAGCAGCGGGCGCCTGTATGAGAAGGCCCCTGAAGTTCAACCACAACGGCCGCGGGCCCACTCCCAATCCCCGAATGCCGAACCCTTGAACACAGCGTTTCTGGGGTCAGCGCGTGGCAGAGATCCCGAAGAGACACACCGTATGCCCAGCGGATGCACAAGCACGACGCTCGATGCGGGGGCCTGCAGAATGCCGTGGATGACCCCATACCATCCCCCCGGGCCTCCAGCGAAGGCCCAGCACCGCGGGCAGTCCGCAGCCGTCAGGACCCGGACTGCGTGCGGGGCGGCGGGCAGGACCGCCGCCAGCGGAGTCACGTCAATGCCCCGTGGCATAGCCCGACCACATTCCATCCCACAAAGGGGGGGGCGGGGGGACTTCTTGGGTTGAGACGCAACCCCCACCCCCTGGTGGCCTGGTGGGATGCAGATGTGGTATGCCACCCCTTACCACAAAGCCACAAGGCCACCCCCTTCCTCAGGCACTAGTGCCGGTGTGGTGCTGGGCCCTGTGGGGGGCGGGGGTTGGCACAAGGCCTCGGTACCTGTGGGAGGGGGGGGGGGGGGCGGGGCTGTAGGGCCGGGGGGGGGGGGTGCCCCCACCCCCAATACAGTCCACATGGGGTCGTCCCATGGCTGGGCATTGGGCAGTGCAGCCAATCACCCATAAGTGCATCAAGCAAAATTCTCAGTCCACGCCGCGTTGCCAACACTCTAGGGCGGAATCTGTAGCCACAGCTCGCTGCTCTCGCTCCGCTCCTTGTCGGCCCGCGGTTTCTTTGATTTCTCCGGTGTTTCCGGTGGAACGCAAGCACCGCTACCAGTGGCCATATTCAAAGGAATCCCGTTGCTGTGAGGGTCATTGAGGTCCTCCTCCTCATCATCATCCGACGGCACCAGGATTCTGACAAAATCTTCTGACCGCTGTCGTTTCTCCGGGCACTGCCACTCCTCCAACATCTCATCGAACTGAGATTTCATCGGTTGTAACTCGATATCCAAAAATGAGTCGAATCGGCTAACATGTGTTTTGTGTGTAGCATCCACTTTCTTCTTCCATTGAGGGAAATCCCGAAGCATATCTTGGAAAGAAGTAGTTTGGTGTCTCATTTCATCAAGGTGCGGTATAGACTTTTCCTTCCACCCCTCCAAGGCAGCCACACGGTCAGCCCCCCTCCCCCAGTGCGGTATCCACCAGCCAGTAAGCCCCTGAGGTGGGCGGGGGCGGGGGACCTCTTTTGGAGGGGGAAGGGGGGGCACAGCACCTGCCCCAAGAGATGGCGCATGGGGTCGTCCCAGTGCTGGGCAGCCCTCAGGCGGGAGTCCAGCTCGGCGTCGTCCTGCCCCCGGCTGAACTTCTCCTTCAGACTCGAGATCATCTCGTCCCTTTCGAGGTCTGACTGCGCCTTCTGCACTAGCCCTTTGCCCCTGCGGTGCGGCGGGGGGCACGGCGCAGTGTCGGGGGCAATGATCCTCTGCAGTGACCGCCCCCGTGGCACGGCAGTGCACGCAGGCCGCTGCTCTGGGCCCTGGGACCGCTACGGCCGCTGCCAGGGCCCCGGCAAAGGGGGGGGGGGGGCATCAAAAAGGAAGGGCCCTCAGAGGCGGCCCAGCAGCGGTTAGGCAGGCGGTTGGAGGCGGTTTCCAAAGCGGTTGTGGGCGGTAACTGTCGGTTACAAATGCCATTGGGGCTGGCACTTGGCGTCAGGGGGACAGTGGCTGGGCATAGGCTGGATGCCCTGGAGGCTCCCCCCTTCCAATGCATCTGGGGGGGGGGGGGTCCCGCGGGGACGGGACGGCTGAGGCCCGGACAGGCCCTGTGCCGGTTTCTGATGTGACCCGATGGCCTATGATCGTGACGCCGGCCCTGCCTCTCTGGAAAAGGGGGGACAGAGCCCCGGGGGCGTGTGCAGGGCCGGCGTTGGAGATGTGCCGGTGTGGCCTCCAGCAGACGCCCCACCCCCCACTTGCACAATATTTCGGGTCCCAGACCCCCCCCCCCCAGAGCCTTCCGTGAAGCACAGCCCCGAGCCTGTCCGATCTTGTCGCACTCCGGACGTCCCTCAATGCCTCAGGGCAGAGGCGTGTGCGGTCCAAAGGCCAGGGGTTGCCCGCTTTCCTTTCCGGTCCACTGCCGCCGGCAGTTCCTGTTGCGCCCTCTGCCTCTGGCCCTCGGGCGGGCTCGGGCGGGGGAACACAAAGGGACGGGGGGGGCGGGGGCTGTGCTGCGGGGGGGGGGGGGGTGGCACAAGGCCTCGGTATTAAGTTGTGTGCCTTTGGCGGCGCCCATTGGCCTCTCGCCCTTGCACATTCTGACCCTCTGTGGGCCCAAACGTGCGCCCCTGGATGACTTGTCCTGTTCGAGGATTCCAGGGTGCAACATTCTCCAGCCCATCTCACGCCTCTTTGGGGGGGGTGGGGGGGGGGGGGATGAGACGCACTTCGGACAACCGAAACGCGGGCGGATGTCGCGGCGGGGCTCGTGGCGGTCTTGTCCGTGTCCATCGAAGACGGCCCCGGCATAGGCCTCGTCAGTCACGCCGGAGTGCCAAGGGCCACGTGAAGGGCCTGTGAAGGGCCGGGACTGGGAAAGAGGGGGCACCGGGGGCCACGGGACCGTGGGTCCGGCAATCAATGTGAAGGACCCCGGCCGCTCCGCACCCGGCGCCTTTCGCATGATCCGGTTGGGTCTGTGCGTGTGCTGAGGGGGACCAGGGCACCGGCCCTGATGAGCGTCTGACACCCCCGCGACCGGCAGCTTTGCTGCGGCCACGTTACGTGTAGTGCGTGCGCGCGCGCGTCACCCCCTGTGCGCGAGCGCGTGCGCGGGCTGCGGGGCGCATGGCGGTGGCATGGCACGCAGCAGCCCACCGCCCATCCGGACGGCACGATGACCTGCACCGGTCATATCCATCAGCACCCAAAGTTCAGTGCCCCACGAAGCTGAAGTCCAGGGCCCCATCACTGTCCCAAAAATGGCCCCATCAGATCGTCAATTTAATGTTTTCTCACGATGGTCCCTTTGGTCGGGGGGGGGGGGGGGGTGACCCTCCTCCTTCGCGGGACAACACATGGAGCATAGCCTTGGACGGGCCCCAAACGCCAGCGGGCGGTGTGTCCGTGTGCGGCGGTCGGCGGTCGATTGCGCAGTGCAAAGGGCGCCGTCCGTTTTGCAGCGGACCGCCCTCTTGGCCCCGCTGTTCTCACGTGCACTGCGCTGCATCGGTTTGTGATGTGCCGATGCCGTGAGGACAGGGGGCGTTCTGGACTTCTTGTGAAGCCCCCCCCCCCGCCCCCCCCCCCCCCCCAAAACAAAAGCGGCGGAACACCAACGGGACAACGGCCTCTGCCCGTGGGCACCCACCAACGACCGCCCACCAACGACCGCTGACCTGGTGGACCCCGAGACTGCCGAGACTGGAGGTGCCCAAACACATGTGCGGTGCAGTCCTGAGGGCCCACATGACCCCAAACAGATCACCAACAAACAACCGCATGCCGCACTGGGGGCTCCAGGCCTTTGGCGAACGTCCCCAGAGGCAAAGGGGCCGCGGCTTCAGCCATGGCATCCCCCCGAAGGGACGTGTATGTGCCGCAGTACAGAGCACAGGGCAGGCTACTGCATGGGGGGGGGGAGTGTACCCGGGCGGTGGTGCCGAGATGCTACAAGGGACCCTGGGCAGCCCCCAGACCCGGAGCACAGACCGAAGACCGAGACAGACCGAAGGGGGACGGGATGCGCCCCAGGGCCCCGCCGTGCCCGGGGCTGTGGGGCGGGTCATGTGGGCAGAGGGCGGGACGTTGAGGGGGTGGGGCTGGGGGGGGGGGGGGGGTCCAGACAGCGCCACACACCACTCCATCTGCTCCGCCGTGGGCTCGTACGGCTTCTTCTCCTTCTCCTTCGCCGCCTCCTCCTCCCGGGGGTCGTACCGCTTGCCCCCCCGGCGGTACACGGTCTTGGCGTTCCGCCCCGTCAGCTCGTCGTCCTCCGCCGGTCGCGCCCGCTTGCGCGCCGCCTGCACCGCGGCACGAGCAGCACGGGGGGAGGGAGGGGGGCGGCGCCTCCGCAGGCATGCGCGCAACACTTGTGATGCAGAGGCACAGAGTCGTAAGACTGTGGCCTGGCCCGGGGGATGCATTAGAAGAGAGCAGGGCGCGGGGGAAGGGGGGAGGGGGGCAGGACCCAAGGATGCATTAGAAGGGAAGGGGCCTCAGAGGCGGCCCCAGAGGCGGTTGGACAGGCGGTTGGAGGAGGTTGCCGAAGCAGTTGGGGGGCGGTTACTGGGGGTTACAAATGCCGTTGAGGCTGGCACTTGCCATCAGTGAGACAGGGGCTGGGCATAGGCAGGGTGCCCTTGAAAAGGGTGGGGGGTACCTCCCCCCCTTCCAATGCATCCCTTGCAGGACCCCCCCTCCTCCTATGGTTGCCAATGGTGCAGGGCTCCTCATTGCTGCTGAAGGCGCCGGAGCAATATTGTTGGGGATGTTGTTATCTATTGGAGGGTTCAGAATGATTGCTGTCCATTCTTGGAGGCTTCTGGATGGTTGCCGGTCATTCCTAACCTCCTCCGCTCCTGAACACCAGGACTGTGTCTGGGGCTGACAGGCAGCAACCCCTCCCCCTCCCCCCCGGCTCCCGCCCCCCGAGCTGGAACCACCTCAAGCAAAAGTCTGGGCCAGGATGAGATCCACGCAGATGACCAACGAGACAATGCGCACCACCGCCCCAGATCAGCGCCGAAGGCACCAGACAAGAGTTTTCTGTGCATTTTGCCCGGCACCGATTGCCACAACATTACGAGGGCGGGGGGGTCCATAGGGGGGGGGGGGGGGGGGCTCCTCCTACGGTTGTTGGTCGTTCTGATCCATCCCTGTCAGGGCCTTGCAAGACCCGCAGAAGTAGGCCCCGTCGGCGCGTGCAGCCCCGCAGGAACGGACAATGACTGTGAGGGCACACCTGTTCCTCGTGTTCTCTGTGCAGGTCCTCCGCCGTCACTAAACCTCCTTTTCGCGTCTCTGCAGAGGGCACAGCTACGACCAGACACACACACGCACACGCACACGCACACACACACGCACACGCACATACACGTTTGTTATGACCTGAACAGAGGTGCTAAAGAGAAAAACCCTCACTCCAGAACAGAAGGGGTCACGCGCGCTGGCGCCTGGCGCCAGACTGAAATAAAAACATAAGTAAAACACCACGAAAAAAAATTTTAAATCGCTGAAAATAAAGCTAATTAGCATACAAAACGACTAGGCAACAAAGCGCGCGGCGAAACGCGTTAAAACCCGACCGAAAAATTTTACAGCGTAAATAGGCAAACAAATAGCGCCGTAAGCACTGTAACCATAACACCAACATAACGCCGTGTCACTCGTCGTTCTATGTGCCGTGTAGGTAAAAAAAACCCGTCGCGAGCAGCGCGTAATACTCGAAAATTTTTCATAACTCACCGCAACCCCTCGCGTCGCTCATTCTCACTTTCTTTTCTTCTCCATGTACCTTCCCTCCCGCCCTTGTACCCGTCCCTCGCCTTCCCCTTCAGCTTAGGCGGCGGCCCTGGGGGAAAGCGGTCAACCCCTTGCAGTGACTACAAAAAGTTGATCAAGCTCAACAACAAGTTCCAAAGCAAGCGCAAGTCCAAGTACGCCAGCCCAAGACCAGCCAGAGAGGACACTGAGACGGACGCGGGGTCACACAGGGGTTAAATGTTCTTAAATTGACAGTGTGGATTTGTGCATGCCAGCAGGGAGGGAAGGGACACCACAGCACACAAAGCACGGCACCACACCGCACAACGCAATGCAGGAGACAAAACAGCACAGCGCGACACAGACAGCACAGCAACACACAACGCAGCACCGCACCACACAGCGAGACACAACGCAGCACCGCACAGAGCCCGAGAGCACAGCAGGCAACACAGCACAAGATGACGCACCACAGCACAGCGCGACACAGCACGGCACCACGCCAAACGGCACAGCCCACCAGCACGACGCACGCAGCACAGCGCGCCAAACAGCACGGCGCACCACGGCACCGCACAGCGCCCAGGGAAAGAACACCGCACCCGGCAGCGGCATACAGAGAACACAAGACGGCACAACGCGAACAGCACAGCGCGGCAAAGCACAGCACCGCGCCGAACAACAAAACGCGGGAGACAAAGCAGCACAGCGCGACACAAACGGCACGGCAAAACACAACACAGCACCGCACCACACAGCGAGACACAACACAGCACCGCACAGAGCCAGAGAGCACAGCAGGCAAAACAGCACAAGACAAAACACCACAACACGGCGCGGCACAGCACAGCACCGCACCACACAGCACAGCCCACCAGCACAGCACGACGCACGCAGCACAGCGCCGCGCCAAACAGCACGGCGCACCACAGCACCGCACAGCGCCACAGGGAACAGCACAGCACAGCACAGCGCAGGACAGCACGAGACAGGACAAACAGCACACACGACACCAAACCGAACAGCACGGCGCAAGCACGCCAGCACAACACAGCACAACACAACACCACACACGACGCACAGCAACACCACACGACAAGGCACGAGGCACCGCACAACGCCAGGGGCAGCGCAAACCACAACGCGAACCACAACACAACACGAGCCGCACAGCGCCACACCAAAGAGCGCGGCGCGGCCCGGCACCACAGAAGGGCCGAAGGAAACAACGCACCGCAGCAGGAAAAAAAAAAAGCAACCAACACAGCCTGGCACGGCGAAGCGGCGCACCAAGGAACAGGCCACACGCACACCAGCAAAGAGCAACACAGCGCCACACACCACGCACAACACGGCACGGCACACCACGACCGCACAAGAGACACCACACAACGGCAGGGGCAGCAGCCGGGGGGGGGGGGGGGCAGCACAAACAGCACAACGCAACACACCACCGCACGGCACCAAAGGAAACAACACAGCGCACGACGGCACAGCACGAAAACAAGCAGCACAGCGCAGCACCGGGACACCGCAGAGCACCAAGGGCAGCGGCCGACGGAGGGGGCGGGGGGGCACACAACCACCCAACACCACAAGGGGAGGGGAAAAACACAGCACAGGGCCAAACGCAACGCTCCAGAGCCCAATGCACCCGGGGCCGGAACCACACAAAGCCGGAGCCAAAGGAGGCGCACGAAGAACAAAAGGGGGGGGGGGGGCACAAAAGCAAGGAAACAGCCCACCACGGCGCCAAGGCCCAGGGCACCCGGGGCCGGAAACAACACAAAGCCGGAGACAAAGGGGGCGCAAGAAAGAGAGGCCGAAAAGCAAGGACAAAAAAAAGAAAGAAAGGGGGGGGGGGAAGAAGCGGGAAAAAAAAGAAAACAAGAGGGAGCGGGAGGGGGAGAACACAACGCGCCAAGGAACAAAGCACCCGGGGCCGGAACCACGGAAAACCGGAGCCAAGGGGGGCGCCGGAAAAAAAAAAAGAAAAAAAAGGGGGCGGGTGATGGGAAGGGTGGCGGGGGGGGGGGGGGGGAGCAAGAAAGGAAAAAGCCGACCAGGGCACCAAGGCCCAGGGCACCCGGGGCCGGAAACAACAGAAAGCCGGAGACAAAGGGGGCGCAAGAAACAAGGGCCGGGAAGCAAGGAGAAGCCAAAAAAAAAAGGAAACAGGGCAAGCCGAGCCCGGAGGGGGCAGAAACAAGGGGGGGGGGGAACCAAAAGGAGAGGGCCAAAGGAAAGGTGAGGCGCACCACAACGCGCCCGGGAGGCCGGCCCGCCCGACCTGCTAGGACGCAGCGCACACACACACACACACACACACACACACACACACACACACACACACACACACACACGGGACCCAGGCGTGGCGTCCTCCGATCCGCAAGGGGAGGTGACGGCGTCCACACGAAACAGCCCCGGTGCACCGGCCGACAACCCTGTCGCAAGGCGGACAGCGCGGGAAACCGGATGCGCGAGTGACCGGATCCACACACGCACAACGACCGCAGCGCACGAAGCCTGAGACCGAAGCCAGAGGGGCCCGCCAGGGACAACCCCACAGCGGGGCCCCGAACGGGTACGACGCAGAGCGAGCCCAGCGCCCCCGCCGCGGGGAGCCAGCGGTAGGCACCAAGACCCTGGTTCTCGGCCGGCCTCCACGTGCCCCGCACAGCCGCCCAGTAAGACCGGGGGAGCGGAGCACCCGGTAGGGGAAGGCACCACGGCGACGGGAAAGCCGAACGGCACACCGAGAGTGACCAGACCGAACGAGGCACGGCGCACGAACGCGGGGCCGCGAGGCACGCCAGAGAGGCACGCCGCCGGCCACAACCACAGCGCAGGAAAAGGCGCCAAGCAACACGGCCACCGGGTGCCACAAACCCGGGAAACACGCACGCGGGGCCCGCAACGCGCACGCGAGCACGCAGGGCGCACGTGGGGGCCAACAAAACACCGGGAGGGCCAAGACGCAGGGAAAGTGCACCAGACCGGCCGCAAACCCGAACCACACAAACAAAAAGAGCCAAGACAACAACACGCAACCGCGCGGAGCAAGAACCACGGGAACTTGGGAAGCACGCGCGGCACGCGGAGCAGCAAACAGGGCGCGCAGGGCCACGCACAAGCGCACCAACCCACACCCGAGGTCAAACTAGGCGCAGCGCCCAGCGGACGCCGCGTGGCTGAGGGCGCCCAGAGGGAGCCCCGGGACCCGGCACACGAACCCACACCCGAGGTCCAACCAGGCGCAGCGCCTGGCGGACGCAGCCTGGCTGAGGGGCGCCCAAAGGACGCCCCGGGACCCGGTACACCGACCCACACCAGAGGTCCAACCAAGCCCAGTGGCCAGCGGACACCTCCTGGCGGAGGGGCGCCCTGGAGACGCCCCGGGACCTGGAACCGAAGACCCCACACGAGAACCAAAACGGCGCCTGTGTTCAGACGCCCCCAACGCGACAACCAAAACGGCACCTGTGTTAAGACGCCCCCAACGCGATAACCAAACGGCGCATGTGTTCAGACACCCCCAACGCGACAACCAAAACGGCGCCTATGTGCGGACGCCCCCAACGCGACAACCAAAACGGCGCCTATGTGCGGACGCCCCCAACGCGACAACCAAAACGGCGCCTATGTGCGGACGCCCCCAACACGACAACCAAAACGGCGCCTGTGTTCAAACGCCCCCAACGTAACAACCAAAACGGCGCCTGAGTTCAGACGCTAGCAGGGAGGGCGGAACGGGGACCGGAACGCCACACACCCCCCCCCAAAAAAGAACCACGGAGCAGGAACCCGAACAGGAAACGCAGAGGGGCGCGGACCACATGGAATGGCCCCACCAGCGCCCTGCAAGGAGACCTCGCGCAGTGCGCGCATAGGGAAGAGGGGGGGGGGGGGGGCGGAGCAGGACAACAAGAGCGCGAGCGACGCGCGAGTGAGCGTGCACCGCCACACAAAGGGCACGCGGCGCGAACCGAAAGGGCCACCGGACCGAGACTGCGGAACACGCAAACCACATGGAATGGCGTATCAGCAAGCAAGGACAAGGGAAACCTGGACGGGACAACCCGCCACACACACCGCGAGAACCGCGTAGGACGAAGAGGGAGGGGAGGGGGGGGGACACACAACGAGGCACCGGCCCCGCGCCCGACCAGCCACGCACGCCGCGAACACACAAGCAGGGCACTGCACCCGCCAAGGCAGTAGTGGGGCAAAACCCCACGCACCAGCTCCGCGGCTAGGCAGCCTCCGCGCCAGCCCTAGGGGTCCCAGTGGCAACAAGCCAGTAGCACAAGCCCGGCAGCGCCAGCACCCCGGGCGACCATGCATTAGGGGGACGACATAGTGGGTAAGCGCCTGACATTAAGTTGCTAGAGGCACACCGACCGCGGAGTGGCAGAAGGGGAAGCCGGGGAGGGACAGGACTGAGCCCAGTGAACCCGGTGGAACCGTCACCAGGCAGGAGGTGTGTTTCGAAGGGCCCCCCTAGGTCACGGGGGACGCATATTACCTGGCCCGACCAGGTAGCCCCCCCGGAGGCCGAAAGGCGTCTGGTACCCCAAAGCTCAAACCTCAAACGTCAAACCTCAAACCTCACTCCAGAACAGATGCTCTGGAAGATAGGGGATGTCGTCAGCAGCCGGCAGTATACAAGCAGAATGGGGCAAAGGGCAGCCCTAACACACACACACACACACACACACACACACAATTGCAAACAAACGAGCACAACGGTTATGAATGCCAGATTCCTCGTCAGTTGGATCGTCAAACAAGAAGCATGTTCGACGCCAATAGGCGCCTTTCTGCAGTATAGGACACAGCGAGCAACATCCTGAAGCCATGATCAACTTGTTGCCCGAGCCTCTGGCAGCCGCGCTGAGCCAGAGGCTTGCAGCAAAGAACAAGCATGACTACTACAACAAGTCACACCCGGTTGATATGGTTAAGCCAGGACCCCGCCCCCAGCACCCTGCCCTGCTTGAGTGCCACCGAGGCTTCGTGGAGACAGTACCAGGTTCCATGTGGGATGGGGGAAGGGGCAGTGTGTGACAGGGGGTTCAGAGGTGGGAAAGGCACAAGCACAGTTCGGTGTTAGACAAATGCACCATTGTTGGTGCACTACACACACACATTGCGCTGCGCGCATGCATGTGGTGGATGCTCCAAACCAGCTCTTTAGCCCGCCACCGTTTCCCGTGTGTAAGCCATGTGCTGCTGGCAGTGAGATGCGTGTCGACAGCGGAAGGAGGGATATAGTGGAAGGAGGGATATTGTTGAACTGCTCTTTGTAGTCGAGCTCTGCAATTGCCGTGAACCCTTATTCTGACACCCGGTGGAACCAATTTGACATATCAGTGACAGATAGACGGAGAAAAATCATCGGAATTTCGTCCACCAGGTATTGGAGGAGTCTGGTAAATGCACGAGCTGCTACACGGAGTTTGGGTTTCTACACGATGGGTTGGGGTGACGCGGCGACTGGCATCCACAGTCAGCGTTTACCGGCCCACGGGCTTTTTGCTTTACCTATCACGTATAGGCGGCACAGCTTGCCCTTCTGATTTGTGGGCCACCCCAGTTGTGTAACACACACACACACACACACACACATAGGCACGCACACACACACACACACACACACACACATGACGAAAACCGCGAACCAAGAACAGAGCAAGAAAAGCGGTGCAAGACAACCCCTCAAGAGCTGCAGGGCAGCCCTAGACGTCTTCCGGTCTGTTGGTAGAGAATAACACACACACACACACACAGACACACAAGATTGGTGTGAGGCGAACAGGAAGGCAATGCAGAGCACAACACCGTTCATGATGCAAACCCCGTCAGGCTGCAAGAGGCAACTAGAAGACGGTGCACACCAGGGGCATGCGGCGCCGTCCTGCGGCACAGCAGGTGCACAAAGCGCCAGAATCAGCCACGGGGCGGTCCATTTGCCTAACCTATTGTGGGTCAACACACATCTTCGCGACGCAAGCTGAGTCAGGTATCCATGTCACAGGACAACATGCAAGCCATCTTGGGGGCAGTGATTTTGAGTTCCAACAGAGATACAGCCGGCGGACCCCTTGTCCAGGGTCTTGGATGGAGGACGAAAATCAGGTGGCACTGACGCCACCGACATCTGGAACCGGATACAGGTGGGCGGATTGGGTAATGAAGGGGTCGCGTATGTCATGGAGTAACATGTGGAGGTGATTGTTTCAGACTGATGCCATAGCCGATTGGGTCCACCACCGCAGGGTAACACATTCGGGCCGGGTCAGGGAGAAGCGCCTTTCCTACGTCAGCCCCATTTGCTCTTGCCACGCCGGTGGTATGCTGTACCCCAAACATCAATTCATGGATTGGGCCTCTTGCAAAACCACCCGTTACCAGGGGGATACACATACGCGCAGGCTGCGGCAAGGCACAGACATGAACACACATGCGTGCACAATGCCATCCACATGCCCTTCCCCTCGTGCGCCTGAATCAACACAAACCCATCCCCCGCTCACACCTTTTTCTGGTGAAGGCGTGTCGTGCCGCCTTCTCCGCGGCGGAGACAAATCTGCAGAACAACGTACCATTGCGTGAGACATGCCGGCACTCGCAGCAGCAATGTGGTCATTCATTGTGTCCCACACCATCTGAGATCCGGCATCGCATGGACTCATATCACAGAACGACGCGACTCAGTGCATGCGGATTTGTGGAACGAAATCATTGCCATCGGGTGATGCAGCACACGGATGTGGCTGTGATACAGTGTCCACACGCAGCACGGCCCTAACCCGGTGAAGCGGCATGCCGTCCCTCCCACAAATCCGGTCCATGATCCTTTATTGTGTACATTCCTCGTTGCATACCTTGACCGGGTGCGGGGCTGTCATGTCGCTTTCTGCGAGGAGGTGATAAATCTGCAACAAGACGAGGATGCCAACAGTCTGCACACATACACCGCTTTGCTTCGCCAGGGTTCCAAAATGATGGCCAAAACGCTAAGGAAATAAAACTAGACCATAGTCATGCATTGTGCAAGACATCATCTAAGATGGCAGCTTGGAAAGTCCACCAGCATAGAGTGGACTCGTGTCATAGCAGGACACAACTCAGTGCACGAGACTTTGTTTTTGGAACAAAATCACATAGCAAATGTCCAAATGTGGCAGCCAGTGCATGCACAGGTCAGGGGTGGGCGTGTGGGCCCGCTAGCCCTACCCACCAATCAAATAAAACGCTTCTGTGGAAAGCAGCAACCAATACCACACAGCTTACTACCAACAGAGGAGAGGGTGAAGCCACCGTCCGCTGCAAGCGGCAAATGGATGGTTCACCACAAGACGTGCATCAACACCACTGTGGTGAATGATTGCAAAGCAGGACCAGGGCCGAAGACTCTCCCTTGTCTACCGTCGGAAACACCAACCTGATATTGTAGCGTACCATAACTGTTTGGAAAGTAGGGATGCATAATGATTGGGCAGATTGCATGCGCCTGCAATGGTGTGCAAGGCACTTGGGTGCCCGGAAGTGAAGCGTTGCCAAAAAAGCCGCCGTGACCACCCAAGTCCAATAATTGGGGGTCACCCTGATACAATTTTTTGGATCTGTTGTTGGCCAATGCCACATAAAGTCCTGCCAAAAATGGCAAGTATCCACCTTTTGGGGGGCCACCAGCCACCCTTTCAGCCTCAACACACTTTGTATGTCCTTTACCAGCGCTACCTGCTGGAGCACCTGTAACAATGTTGCAGATAGCCTTGTTGGTAGGTGGAAAATAATTGGAAATTGATAGTCCGCACAAATCTATGTCTTCCACTCGCCACCCGGTTGCCCCCAAATAAAACATCATTCATGTAGCGGTCGAACTCAACGTCAACACGGTCAACATAGCCCTCCAGTAGGGCAAAGCATGCATAGATTCACTCAAAATCTCTGCAACCACCTCCCCCAACATAGGGGGAGACAATTTCCACCCAAATAGTTAGTGATCGTCAGTCCCAGACCCCCTCAAAATCTTGTACGGTTGCATGAGTGGAAACAATGAGGTGGATCAAGCTTACACATGTACCTCTCGTGTAGCCCAAGTCTTGATACCACCGCTCAACACAGAAACTTCTGGAATAACGTGTGCAGATGGGATAATTTCATTTCCAGCTGCTTCCTATGGTCAGCCTGTATGATCCCATTTTACAGTGAAAAATGCGAACAGTTCTTCTGGTTTTGGTATTGTGAAGATGGGGGTCACCAGATCCTTGCCCAAATTGTGGCATGTTCTGTTGCATCACTCTGCCCGCAACACCCAGCCCTTTGGCTGCCACCGCCACACGGAACATTTCAAGTGTCTTTTCGAATCCTGTGAACCGGACCTGATTTAGCAAGTTTCATGGGACTCTCCCGTGAGAACCTGAGCAGAGCTCTTAAATAGTCAGTGGACAACATACTCCTGACATTGTCAAGCAAACGCTCAACAGACATGCATCTACCCTCACGTTCTGCAAACCCATAGCCCAACGGAAGAGACCCAAACACACCAACCCACGGACACTGAAACGGCCAGTCAAGGGGCAACGGTCCTCCACGGGCCAACCGCCGTACTTTAGACAGTCACAGTGTTCCAGTGCGGACCTGGCTGACTGAATGGCACTCACCACAATATCATCAGAGCCTTGCAGGAACTGGTAACGCTGTCTGCTTGGCCTTCTCCGCTGGGCTTCGAACTCGGGCCACATACGCACAGATGCCCACCAGAGTGACCCTTCGGTCATGGCTTTGCCACCGAGAACGACAATGCCGCGACCCTGGCCTCTCTCCGAAGGTGGTCGGCCGTCATGACGTCCCCCGGCCACACCACCGGTTTAGGCTGCCGCATTTGGCTTTGTGGGAACATCGTTCGGGATCCACCGTCTCTGCTCGAGACCTAGTGTCTAGACATCAAGGCCTCCCCCATGTGGGGCCTCTTGACTCCTTGCGGGACATCTCCCATCACTACATATAGCAGTCCCTTATCAGCCCATCCTCCCACTACTGCGACGTCCGAAACCCTCAGTCCCCGGACCTTCGTCGTCAACATGGATGAATTGGGGAAAAGCAGGCATTTGCCAGTCCCCGACCGTGCAGCCCTGTGGCAGTCTGCCCTTCAGGGATGGTACCAAGCGGCCTCCATTGACCCCCCCGGGCGCAGAGAGATACGCGTGCAGAATGCCATCCACATGCCCTTCCCCTCGTGCGCCTGAATCAACACAAACCCATCCCCCGCTCACACCTTTTTCTGGTGAAGGCGTGTCGTGCCGCCTTCTCCGCGGCGGAGACAAATCTGCAGAACAACGTACCATTGCGTGAGACATGCCGGCACTCGCAGCAGCAATGTGGTCATTCATTGTGTCCCACACCATCTGAGATCCGGCATCGCATGGACTCATATCACAGAACGACGCGACTCAGTGCATGCGGATTTGTGGAACGAAATCAGTGCCATCGGGTGATGCAGCACACGGATGTGGCTGTGATACAGTGTCCACACGCAGCACGGCCCTAACCCGGTGAAGCGGCATGCCGTCCCTCCCACAAATCCGGTCCATGATCCTTTATTGTGTACATTCCTCGTTGCATACCTTGACCGGGTGCGGGGCTGTCATGTCGCTTTCTGCGAGGAGGTGATAAATCTGCAACAAGACGAGGATGCCAACAGTCTGCACACATACAGCGCTTTGCTTCGCCAGGGTCCCAAAATGATGGCCAAAACGCTAAGGAAATAAAACTAGACCATAGTCATGCATTGTGCAAGACATCATCTAAGATGGCAGCTTGGAAATTCCACCAGCATAGAGTGGACTCGTGTGATAGCAGGACACAACTCAGTGCATGAGATTTTGTTTTTGGAACAAAATCACATAGCACATGGCACAATGCAGGACCACTTGTGTCCAAATGTAGCGGCCAGTGCATGCACAGATCAGGGGTGGGCGTGTGGGCCCGCTAGCCCTACCCACCAATCAAATAAAACGCTTCTGTGGAAAGCAGCAACCAATACCACACAGCTTACTACCAACAGAGGAGAGGGTGAAACCACTGTTCACTGCAAGCGGCAAATGGATGGTTCACCACAAGACATGCATCAACACCACTGTGGTGAATGATTGCAAAGCAGGAACAGGGCCTCTATCCTCCTTTTTGGTATCTCAACACTGTCGGCTATAGCATCAGTCTGAAACAGTTAACTCCACACGTTACTCCATGACATACGTGACTCCTTCATAACCCAATCTGCCCACCTGTGACAGCATCCGGTTCCAGATGTCGGTGGCGTCAGTGCCACCTGACTTTCGTCAGGACCCTGGACAAGGGGTCCCCCGGGCTGCATCTCTCTGTTGGCACATACACGATATCAGATCTGGTAATCTCAACTGATGCACCACTCCCGTAAAATGCAGTGTTGCTTCCGAAAATGAGACCTGGGACTCAAAATCACTGCCCCCAAGATGGCTTGCATGTTGTCTTGTGACATGGATACCTGACTCAACTTGCATTACGAAGATGTGTGGTGACACACAATAGGTTAGGGCGAGACTCTCCCTTGTCTACCGTCGGAAACACCAACCTGATATTGTAGCGTACCATAACTGTTTGGAAAGTAGGGGTGCATAATGATTGGGCAGATTGCATGCGCCTGCAATGGTGTGCAAGGCACTTGGGTGCCCGGAAGTAAAGAGTTGCCAATGCCATCCACATGCCCTTCCCCTCGTGCGCCTGAATCAACACAAACCCATCCCCCGCTCACACCTTTTTCTGGTGAAGGCGTGTCGTGCCGCCTTCTCCGCGGCGGAGACAAATCTGCAGAACAACGTACCATTGCGTGAGACATGCCGGCACTCGCAGCAGCAATGTGGTCATTCATTGTGTCCCACACCATCTGAGATCCGGCATCGCATGGACTCATATCACAGAACGACGCGACTCAGTGCATGCGGATTTGTGGAACGAAATCAGTGCCATCGGGTGATGCAGCACACGGATGTGGCTGTGATACAGTGTCCACACGCAGCACGGCCCTAACCCGGTGAAGCGGCATGCCGTCCCTCCCACAAATCCGGTCCATGATCCTTTATTGTGTACATTCCTCGTTGCATACCTTGACCGGGTGCGGGGCTGTCATGTCGCTTTCTTCGAGGAGGTGATAAATCTGCAACAAGACGAGGATGCCAACAGTCTGCACACATACAGCGCTTTGCTTCGCCAGGGTTCCAAAATGATGGTCACAGCAACATAAACATAAACAGGCCAATGACGCCCATTTCTACGCCATCAGTGCGGTCAGCTACTGCCTTCAGGCATCGCCCTGACATACTAATGAACGCTGGATCACAGTGGTTGCAGATCCTGGCAGCATCCCTGGCATGCCTCTACAGCACGCCCACTTGCTTTGTCCCAAATGCAGGCAGCCCGGATGGCTCAGATCGATCCTCCCGCACGGTTAGCATCGCCGTGAAATCAGTTTGCACTGCGTGCGGGTTCTGCGGTGGTGATAATCTGCCCCACAATCATCGAGAAGAAACGCCATGAGAGAGGAAAGTGCAGGAAAAGTCACACGTTCTTCCTACACCCACCACTCGTGCAGGCGGTGCAGATTCTCCCCCCTAAGAGTCACCGTTTGCGCCCACTGTTCAACCCCAACCCACGTGGTGCGGATCTTGTGTTGGTCACCCTCCAAGCCTCAACACGCCTGATGGGTGACGGTATCAACCGCAGGAGACGCCAAGGAGATCAACAATCACCGTGCTCACATGCATTGGACACTTCCGGCGTATACACGTGAGCCATACCCTGCAGCACCTGCACAAACACCCCCGCTGCCCTGCAGCTGCAACAACAACACAGACCCATGCCCCACGGCAACCGCTCACACCTTTTTCTGGTGACGGGGTGTCGTGCCGCCTTCTCCGCGGCGGAGACAAATCTGCAGAACAACGTACCACTGCGTGAGACATGCCGGCACTCGCGCACGTTATCACTCAGAAGTGCCCGTTCAACACCAGGGACCCTCCCTGCATGAGGGCATATTTGAACGCGACAGTGAGTCCTGAACACAGGCGGGGCGAGACCAAGAAATTCGCGCGGGCTGCAGGCACCAAAAGAATCCCCAGTGCCCTCAGCGCAATCGCTTGTAGACTGCACATGGCGCCATCCCCTCCTCGCCCCATCACCACCCAAGTGTACGATACAGCGCTGCACCAACGCATACCTTTTTCTGGTGATGGCGTGTCGTGCCGCCTTGCCCGAGGCGGAGATAAATCTGAAGCGATGTGAAAGGTCGGCACATCGCACACACTGCCACATTCATTGTCACCAAACTGTTGCTCTGGGTGCTTAGGCGTGCACCATGTGGGGGGCATGCAGTAGTTGGCATTGCAGACCAATGCGTGCTGCATGCATGTGGGGGGGGGGGGGGGATGCCACTTCTGTGATCATGGTCATCCACTGGTACGAATGGATCAGGAATACGAGAACTTCGTGCGAGGGACCGCGGATGCATCCCTCAGACTCCCAAGACATACCCCTGTTCGCAGTTCCACGGTGCTTCGGCCTGCGGAGGACCAATCAGAGAGGAACACACGGGCTGAGCACGATGCCAGGCCGACCGTCGCATGCCAACGCCGTGTGGGAGGAGAGCGTCCCATCTGCACCGCGATGCGCCCGCCCACGAACCGCCCTTGACAAGGCCGCCCTTTGCCACATACAGTGCGCACTGCTCTTCCTGGTCATCGTCCGATCGAGGCTCCTCTTTTTTGACGACCGATCCCACGGATTGCCAATTTTGTCTCATACTGCGACGGACGGTCAGTGCAGAGGAAAGACCGGTCTTGCAGCCCCATGCAATGCGTTTGTGGGTGGGTGTGAGTCTGCGTGCACGCGAGAGTGACCCCGTCGTGCCCTCACTCCGCCATACCCTCGGGGCCAGGCTGCGCGCGTCGCCCGCGTGGAATGGGCAGCGGGGGGACGTGCGGAGGGATGGGCGCGGGGATGGCATGGGAATGGGCCTGAGGTCACGCCGTGGGATGGGGACGGGGGACGAATCGGGGACTAGGCGTGAGGGGATGACGACCATGCCAGATGATATGGTTAATGATAGCTTGTTTCCCATGGAAGTAGCAGAAGTGCTGAAGTACATATCGCTGTCTGCATGCTCCTTGTGCTGTCCACACAGGAAGTGACAGCACCCATCCAGAGTCCACCACGAAACAACAGCACCAATCTAGAACCAAAGTCCACGAAATAACAACAAGCGTCCATTGTTTCTCATGAGCAATCACTGGGAACCATACATAATTTATTCGCTCATTTTTTGGAAGTGGCACGGATTTTGTCGCACCAGAATTTGTACCAGATCTGTGGATTCGTATTTCCCCCCGCACGGAATAACCCCCTCCCCTCCGGTACTGACATGGCCCCAGCTCGCGGGCACTTGGGGGCGCGCTGGTGTCCGTTCCCATGTAAGTCCCCCCGCCCCCACGTCCCTCACACGCGAGGTCGCAAAGGCAACGGATACCCGCCCAAATCCTTAAAAACACTGAACAAATTGCATACAAAAATTTCGTACCGAATTTGAAATTCTAGCCTGTATAACGCCCCCCTCTGGTATGTGGAAGTGAGGACCTGCAATGGTGACCTTGCAAGGGGTCCTCCCTTCCCAATCCTCGCTCCTGGCTAAGGCCCAGCCTTGCGGAGTACCCCCCCCGAGCCCCCCCCCCCATTTCCGCCCCATCATCCCCCATCGCACGACCCCAGCGCCCCTACGCCACTGTGGGGACATGTCCAGGCAAGGCGCTGCTCTGCCGCGGGCGCGGACATTGCGTGCAACGGCCCGCCCCCAACGCCACCGCCCCGCTCCCAGCACCCCACGAGCCCCCCAAGGAACGCTTGGGAACGTGTTTCTTGTTTGAAAAAATTATTTCAGACACAGAGTACTGAGCACGGTTGGGTTTCTTGTTTTCAGTTTCGAGGCTGAGAAGACAAGCATTTTTGAATTCAGTAGAGGACTGACAAAAAAAGGTTTTTTACCTCAGTTTTTCTACAGACCCAGGCGTACGTGGGGGTGGAGCACGGGGGAGGTGTGCATGGAGATGGGAACAGCGTCGTGTGTGCCAATGTGCGTGGGAGCCTGAACATGGGAATGAGAACGCGGGGACGGATCCTCCCCCCAGCCTTCAGCAACCAAAACAGCAACGCTACACCATGAGACCACCGGCCGGTCCTTGGACGAGCCCATGGATACAGTGGTAATGTTGCGTTTGGACAGGGGATGGTCTGTGCAAGGGGATTGTTGCGTAGCAGGGGGCATGGGTGGACAGGCATGTAGGACGGCAGTCCTGGCCAAGGCAATGCCTTGCTGCAGTCTCCTTGAAGCAGATGAAAGAAGGACATAACTTTTGGACCCTTTTTGTTTGGTTGAGGCAGTATACGGAGATTGACCTTTCGTTCTTGTTGGACGGGCATTCACAGCCCCACACCCCCACACCCCCACACCCCCACAACCCCACACCCCCACAGCCCCACTACCCCACAGCCCCACGGCCCCACGGCCCTACAGCCCCACAGCCCAACACACCCAGAGCCCCACACCCCCACACCCCCACACCCCTACACCCCCACACCCCCACACCCCCACACCCCCACACCCCCACAGTCCTCCAGGAGGGTAGCAAGGGCCCCTTACCAGAGGAGGCTTGTGACTCTCAGCCATTGGCTCAGGGGAGCATGGACCAGGCAGTGCCCATGCCTCACGGTGTGAGGATCTACAGTGCGACCAGCCTGATACACGGCAACACCCTTCGTGCAATGCATCCTCCCCGGCGTACCAGTGGAGCCCTCCCCCCAGTAACAACTGCTGCACACGGCACTGCACAACGGGTTCACCCGTGCTTCGGCTGCAGCTGTGCCGGTCCCCGGATGCCTCGGGAGTCCGAAGCGGCAACCGCAGTACAGTGAGACTCTTGGTGGTGCTCGCCGGGTACTCGGAACAAGGACTCCATACCAACCAACGAACCCCCCTTGCCACACACACGGTCGACGCGACAAACAGAGCACTGGTCAAGGCAGCCTGAGTGTACCAGACCTCGTCAGGTGCAGTGTCAAAACAAAAGCATGTTCAACCACGGCACTAGGCGCCTTTCTGCAGTGCAAAGAACAGACAGGTAGGTCACGATTCCCGATCCCAGCCGTTTTCCGGCACAGCCTCTGCCACACACACACACACACACACACACACACACACACACACATCGCCATCCCCCCCGCAGCCCCCTGCCCCCCTTCCCACACACGGAACGGTTGGTCCAGCGGTCGGAGAGCTGAAGAGCAAACGAGGAATCGCTGGATCGATTCCCTTAGCGTACCAAACCCTGGGACAGCGGATTGTGGCATGGGCAGACCCGATGTGCTGGTAGCCACCAGGGGAGAGAGGTAGCTCCGGGGAGAGACCTTCTTTTTGCCCCCATACCTCAGGCCTTCAGACACCTTAAGACGGTGGGGCCACGGGCCGGGTAACCAGACCCCTCCCAGACACACATCCAAGCCCTACCCAAGCGATGTCCTGGAGAAAATCAGCCCCCCAAGCCTGACCGTCGGCATGAAGGGGGGGGCTGCTGGCTACAACTGCAGGGTGCGGCCGGGGTGCGGCTGGGTTCGCATGGCGGTACTTCCGGCAGCCCCTGGCACTTCCCATGTTCCACGTTCAATGACGGGTCGGGGTCGACCGACAGAGCCCGTGGCCGATTGGCCGCTCTGGCGCGCTGTGCGGCCCGCCCGGCCGCGCCCCCGCACAGCCGCACACGAGCCCCACACTGCGGGCCTCATCGCCTCCTGCCGGGGGAGGGGCACAGGGGGATGTGCCTGGGGACAGGCAGTGCGGGGGGAGCACGCAGCCACACCGCTCCAGGCGCTCCTGCTTGTTCCTCGCCTCCCGCAACCGTCTCTCTGCCTCATTGAACTCCTCCAGATTGGCAATGACGGGCTCTGCAGAAAGAAAGAGGGGATGTTCCACGAAGGCAGGGGCTTTGGCGTGCAATACAGTCACTGTCCCGATTTCGAGTGCCCCGTGTTGTGTGTGTTGTGCGTCAGGGTCCACTCAGGGGGTCTGCGGTGTGTGTGTGTGTAGGGGGGAGGGGAGTAGCAGCGCCTCCATTGGCCTTCCGCTGAACCTACCGAAAGCTACACAAACCCATGCAGACCAACGGAGGGACACCTGAGGAAACTTACAGAAACCTGCGCCTCCAAAAAAAATCTTCCGAGACCTATGGAAACTGACAGCGACCCACGGAAATCCACGGGGGCCTGCGGGAATCCAAGGAAATCCACAGCAACCTACGAAAAACAACGGAGACCAACGGAGTCCTTCGGAGACCTACAGAACGCTACGAAGACCTCCTGAGACCTATGGAAACCTACAGAAACCTTTGGAGACATGCAGGGACCTACGGACACCTGCGGAGACTGACGGAGACCGGAGACCAACAGAAACATTTAGAGACCTACGGAGACGTACGGAGCACTATGGAAAGCTACGGAATCCTACGGACACCTACCACAGCCCACAGAGACCTACACAAACCTACGGAGAGCGGACCACGGCGGAAACCTGCGGCAACCTAAGAAGACATACAAAGACCTACGGGAATCTACGGGGACCAACAGAAAGCTACAGAAACCGACGGAGACCTACAGAGACCGAGGAAAGATCTAAGGAGACCTATGGACTTGATGGCAACAAACCTACAGAAACCTGCCGAGACAAACAGGGACCTACGAAAACCTACGGAGATCTACGGAAACGTAAAGACACCTCAGGAAACCGACAGAAACAGACAGAGACCTGCAGAGACCCACGGAAAACGACACAAACCTATGGAGCCCTACGGAGACATACAGAGCACCACGGAAACCTACAGAGACCTACAGAGACGTACGGAAACCTACGGCGACCAGTGGAACCCTACGGAAATCTATGGAGACCTACATGGACGTTTGGAGGCCCACAAAGACCTACTGAGACCTACGGAAGCCTGCGGAACCCTGTGGAGACCTCCAGAGAACTAGAGAAGATCTACAGAGGCCTACGAACGCCTATGAAGACCTACGGACGCCTACAGAGGCTATGGAAACCCACGGAGACCGAGAGGAAACTACGGAAATCTACCACAACCTATGGAACCCTACGGGCGACGGAAACCAACAGATGCCGACGGACACCTACAGAAAGCTACGGAAATCTAGAGACCTACAGAGATCTAGAGACCCGCCGAGACGTACAAAAACCTACGGGGACCTACGGAGACCTACAGTGCCTGCCTTCTTGGGGTGCCCATTGTGGGGGGGGAAATGAATATCGCTGCATCAGCCCAGCATTGTCAGCGTCCGCATAACAGGGAGTAATCAACATGGCTACATAAAAATGCCTTATACGGGTCCCCAAGAATGTGAGTAATCAATATGGCTACACAACCCCTGCCACAATACATTTGCAGACTGAAACCATCAAGCGCATCGAAAGGTTCAACCAACGCAATCAGAAGTGGCTATGGGCTAAAACAGGGGTGATTGAGCACACCACACGGCCCAATCCTCGCGCCGCTCCCGGCTGCAGAAACCTTCAGAAACCTGCCGACGACTACTCTGCTGCTTGTTTGGGCTTTCTGTGCACTGCGCAGGGCAGCCACCGCTCAGACTTCGGCCTGTGCCCCACCTCCCGTGTACTGCCAGCCGACCTGCAGTCCGTGCTCTGCTGTACTACACATGTTCGAGGCGCCCCTCCAATGGATCGCACATCTCATGCACAAGGAGGACCCTATGACGGCAGCCAGCGGAGGCCTTCCAGCGCGGGTACACAAATGTCCCTTCGACACAGGCAAGCGGGCAAACACGCACCATCGTCGTCCTCCTCCTCCTTGGCCTTGACGCTTGTGTTCAGGGCCTGTTCTGCGTCCACAATACGAATGCCGGACCCTGAGACCGAGGAGGCGGAGGGCTGAGGGCCATCTGCGGGCAAGACCCCGCCACGTCTGCACGGAAGCACTAGGCACCCGCTCTGTCTACGCGCAGGGGGGGGGGGCAGGCCGGGGGACCCGGGCCCTCCAAGACGCCCAAAGTACCATTCATGGGACATGGGTCAGGGGTCCGTGGCGGACCAGAGCCCCCCCGAACCCGCAGCCCGGACACCCCCCCCTCCCCTGCACCACGCCACAGAGCCTCACACCCGCCCACCCAGCGCCACAACACTGCATGGCCATCGTCCTTTACCCACCCACCCCACCTCTTCAGCCCCCCCCCCCCCCACCCGGGGGCTACATGTGGACAAAGACATCCATGTGCACCACCAAACACGGGGGGAGGCTACTGTTTGCCAAACACAACACAGGCTCGAGGGCACATCAGGTGCTGATTGGTGTTCGTTGGGGAAGGGCCGGGGCCTTTGGGCGTGGGTTGTGAGGCGGGGGGTGTCAGGGGTCCGTTCGGCTCGGCAGCAGAGGCCTTTGGGGGATGGGGTGGCGAGGGCCATTGTGGTGTGACTCTGGACCGGATTGCGTTGGGGAGGAGGCAGCACCAGGGCACATGTGCGTTGCGGGATCCCCCTCCCTTATTTTTCTCAGACTCACGTGTGCCTCATCAGTGCTTGGTCAGACGGACCAGATCAAGCTGACAGTCTAAGTTCAACATATGCGTCTCGTGTGAGCCACGGCGCACATGCCGCCTGCAGCTGTGGAACGTGTATTTGGCCTCTGGATTCCTGTCACCTGTGCTGGCAGCAGAATATTGCGGCCACACCCCGGGAGCATTTCAAAAAGCAGAAAGCCAATCGATCAGTGCGGGATCCCCCTCCCTTGCCCACAGCATGTGGGCCCTCCAGGCCTCCCAAACGGGGCTGCGGACCCGCTCCTCCCCGACTCATGGGCCTGATCCAGGCGCCACCCAGTGAGTGCACTTCTGCAGTGCCCGTGTGCTTTCGTGATGTGCTGCATTGTCTAGTGGCACTTCAAGCGGCGGCATCGTGGCGGGTGTGGGGGGCTGCAGTTGGAGGTGTGCCGGGATGCAATGGTGCGGGCCTGACACTGCCCCATGGATGTCACACCGGTCACGGCTTTCTTCTTAACCTTCTTCTTGGGCTTGTCCCCATACCGCGCCATCAGCTCTGCCATTCTGCTCGCCATTTGCCATGGGCGAAATATCAAATACCCCTGGGAAGGAGGGGGGCATGCAAAGTGTGCGGTGCTGCAGAACTGCCAATTGGAAATGCTATCAACCGGAACACCCACTCACAGTGGAAGTGGGCGGAATATGACCTGGTTGTCCCGGGGTGCAATGGGACAGCAGCGGAGTGTAGTGGGACGGAACGGGGTGCAATGGACTGTGTCAGTGGAGTGTCTTGTGAATGCAACAGTCCTCCAAAGCTCATGGACCTGTACTGCCAGTGACAACGGTGCATCATAAGCCCGAAGAAGGCCGCCGGCCCGGCCCCGTCCCGTCTCTCCGTGAAGGGGGATGCGCGCTGCTCCACCGCCCGCCCACTGCACCTGCGGCACAATGGCAGCGGTTGTGGTGTGGCCCATGGGCCCCATGTGTGGAGGGTGGCGTTTGCCCCAGGGGGTGGGGGGTGGCAGGGGCATCAGAGTGCGGAGGGACGGGCCCGGGCAGACCATCACATCATGGTTGGTGTGACACGTTGATGCAGGAGGCCCTCAGCCTCGCAATGCAGCGTGTGGACCGCGCTTGTTACGGGATCGTGTTGGAAGTCGGTGGTTATTTGGTAAAAAACGGGGGATTTTCGGTAAGGAACGGGGGGTTTCATGGTAAAAAAAATGGGTTTTTTTTGGTAAGAGTCTTGGTTGGGGGTTTCGCAGGGCGTCCAAAGGTTTGAAGGTATGGGGCTTTTGTTCATAAGAATTGGCGGGTGACAGTGGAACATGGGGGAAGAGGTTTTTGTTGTTGGATCTATACACCACATGCACGCGTGCAGACAGTGCAATCATCCCCACGTCACCACCCAAATGGCACCCTTTTGCCTTTGCTACAAAGGCTCAGTAAGTGTACCGGTCAGTACTTCCAGCTGCATGCACTGCTTCGGGCTTTCACGAGGACGTTGTCTGCATTGTTTGTCTGCAGATGGTGGGGACACATATTGTCGAAATGCGAGAGTGGGACCCCTGTCCCTCTGCTCGAAGGCATTCCTTCTGCCTCCCATGCTGATAACGGCTTGGCAGGGATGCTGAAAGGGGGGGGAGGGATGGCACGGTGGGTCCATATCCGTCCCCTGCCCCTTCATCACCCCTTGCCTACACAATGTCAAGCCACTCTGTGCTCGCACCCTCCCCCCCCCCCAGAAAACGGTCTTTTGGCTGGTGGTCGTGTCCGGGTTCCTGGTGCCCCTGGGAAGGCCAATTTTGAGTCCCGGCAGTCATTTTCCTTCTGTTTCACTGTGTCACTGTGCCATTGATTGATGAAGTGCCATTCGGAATCTCGTTCCACAAAGGGTAACCGACCAGAGGACGCAGGCACCCCGGCTCATTACTCTGATCCTCGGGCCAAGAGGGCCTTCCGGGGGGGGGGGGAGGGGGGGGGGGGGGCTGGCCCTGAGAAGGAAGAGAGGGGAGGGCTTGGGTTTGGGCACAGCCTGTGGGCCAAGAGCTCCATGGTGTCTTCGCATTTCACAAAAGATGTGGGCAGCCTCGCCCTGCGATGGACCGTGTCTGTGGCGGTGGTGGGGGATAGCTCCACAATGACTGCTCAATGATCTGAGAACGCCAAGCCGTGCGTGAAGCATCTGCTCAGCGTGGGGACGAGTGTTGCTGATTTTAATTTGAGGGGGGGGCATGATGGCCGAGAGCCACCCTACCGTTGGTGTGATCCGCATTATCTTCAAGGCAGAGCACTATTCTCTTTTCTTTTTGCTCCACAAATGTCATCAAATGGTGTGGACAGTAACATGGAAGATCAATGCCTTTTTGCACACCGTCCGGTGGGTGCCAGGGTGTGGCTCAGGTGTGCCTCGCTCGCCTGTGGTGTGTACGAGGGATTGGACATGGTTCCCTTTGTTTCCACAGCAAGGGTGAAGATCAACTCAGCTGTCTCACCATCGGAGTAAGTCTGGCTGAAACGTGACATATACATCATGCACATACCCCCCCCCTTGTCCAAGCAACGCCAAATGACCAGAAATTGACGGAACCAACACCCAGTGTTGCTTGGACAAGGGCGTTGCTTACGCACCGCAACTTGCGTGATACACGTGGAGACTTGATGTACTATTCTAAAAACCAAGAGTTAAAGAACGCTGCAAATGCCCTCTTGGCCAACAGAGCACAAAATATGAACTTCGTGCATCTCAAAACCAAGGTATCAGGAAGCACACATGGCACACAGGAGAACGAATTGAAAAACACACCGCCAAAATCAACGGTGCTTGGACATAGGTTTCAGTGATACATGCACCAACACAGCCGAATATTCATTGCAATAGCAGGAACCACCTAGGCCATAGGGCCGTAGTTCATCAAAGTCAATGCGTGGCAGCATGGACAGGCAAGGGGCGGGCGGATGGGGCCACTGGGCTTGCTAGCCCCGAGCTAAAAACAATAAATAAATCTGTGTAACAAACAACTAGGCTGGGATCCTGTACTGAAACCACCCTTTACAGAACAAACGATAGTTTCAGTGATACATGCACCAACACAGCCGAATATTCATTGCAATAGCAGGAACCACCTAGGCCACTTTCCTCTCTTATGTGCTCTCAACACTTTGGGCCCCCGGGTGCACCGGGTTTCAGCAAATACAGAGACCTGTTAACACCAATCGGCCTCACAGCAAACACATATCTGAGTGCCTGTAACCACTCACACATCAACAGACGGTTCAGTCCGGCTCAAAAGTAGCACCGAAAGACTTCACCTGATCCAGGGAGTGAATTAGTTTTGTCCATATGTTCGTGCTTGACCAAGAGCAGACTTGATCTGTCGTCTGTTTATGTCACGTGCACGAGAAAGGGGGTCCGCAGGTTGCAGATGTGTAGGGACCCAGACCACATGAACAATCAACTGTGACGTTCTCAGCCTGCGTACAATTGCACGTAAAATTCTTTGCTGCTTCCAGTGACGTGTGCAGACCCTAAGGTTCACAGTACCCCATACAGCCTGGATATTATCCTGTAGCATCGTGACCTGAGACCTAGTAGCGGAATATTTCATAATAACCCACACGCCATAGAGTTCATCAATCTGCTGGGTCGTGACCCAGACCGGACAGTCATACACTCGATGTGACCCAGGAGTATTTAGACCCACCCTGTAACGAATGCTTCCACCCAAAGTGGCATATTCTAAAACAAACTACACCTCCAAAACAAACCTGTGACCCTAACAAACTCAGATCTCTGCCAGAAAGGGCAAGTGGCCCTTCTTAGGCGCTGCCAAAGTCCCAGGATGCGAACAATTGTCTTGGTGTGCACGACACCACCATGTACATTAATTAGCAGGGAGATCAATCCCTTTACCCAGCCAGGTGGTTCGCTGGACCGGGTCCAGTTGACTTTTATGTGAAATTATATACCCTTGCTTCTGGAGCAAAACCGGTAACATTCCACCAAAAGCCCTCAACCACTCCCTGTCTTCGGACAAACAACAAGTCATCCAGATAATGATCATAATCCACCAGGCTTCCATCAGCATGGGGCAACGGTGGCGGGATACTGACACTGGTTCACAGACCGTGCCATGGCCGGTGATAATTTCCAACCGAGCGGTAAAGATCGTATATCACAGACCTAGTCCCGCGGTCCTTGGACACGAAATGTGCCCCATGCAAACTGAGGTATCTTTAAGGAAAAATAACAGTTTGTGAGATCGAGTTTGATCATGACCCTGTCCGGACTCCGACTCTGCGGCATGGCAGCCCACTTCAGGAATTTCTGCCTCAGAGTATGCAAATTTGGCAACGCCATTCGCGGCATAGTTCCCTTATGAGCCCAATTACCCAGTGTACAATTGACAATGAACGGACACTTAGATTCATTTTTGGGTATCATAAAAACGGGTGCACTGGGCGCACGACCAAACCCGCGCATTCCGCAGCTCTCAGCCACCTCAACAGGGACTTGGAGGTGGCCTCTTTGGTTGGCACACCCTGGACCCACAGACGACCCCTTCTTCGGACTGGTCGGGGACAACCCTACACATGTAGCTAAAAGCTCTGCAAATTGAAGATTCGCTACCGCATGAAACACAAACTGAACAACTGAAACGTCCTGAGCCTACGAACAAACTCCACCGCCGCCAGAAACAAAACAAACAACGGCGTCAACTGGGCAAATGTCCAGCGAGGAGGCAGCCGCACCCGCTTAGCCAACCGCCAAAGTTTGGACTGCCACTGATGGACTTGCGACTTATACTGTATGTATATGGGAGGGAGGAACTGAATTAGTATCATCGAAACCCCGCTCCCGCCGAGCCGGCCGTCTTACGGGCCTTTGCGGCGAGCGAGGCCAGCTTCGCCACATCCCTGGACACTTCCACGACCGCGGGTTTCTTTGCTCGCACCGGTTGGGGTTTCGATTTTGGTCTTGTGACGCCGACATTGAAGTCCTGCTCCATCGGTCGACCTCCTCCCATGTTTAGTGGTCAAAAAAAGCCATTTTCAGCCTGTTTTGGGGTTGTTTTCAGGACGATCGTCTTGAAAGTTCAGGATGATCGTCGCTGTGACTAAAAGCTGGCATCTAAGTAGCTCAAAATGACCGGCGAGCAAATGCGCATCACATGCAACAAGCTTTGTGCCATTTCAAGCTGTCTCGCCCGTTGTATGGCCGATTTAGTGTCCAAAAATGGCCTGTTTTGAGGCTATGTTTAGGACGATCGTCCGGAAAGTTCACCAGTGTGCCACGCTAGTGTCTCAAATGCAGCAGTGACATGCACCAACCAGCTCGGTCCTAGTAGAAGTCTTGATTACCGAGCTGGGTTTACCCTGTTGAGGTTTTACAACCCTACTTAGGGTCCAAGGATGAGCAACACATTTTAGCAAGCAGCAAGCAAGCGGCAGCAAGCAGCCAACAAGCGATTAAAAAGTCCTTTCTGCCCAGTCCGTGGCTCAAGACTAGGATTCAAGTAGCTCAAAACGACCAAAGCATAAATGCGCATCACCACAAACAAGTTTTGTGCCATTTCGACCCGCCTAGCCTGTTCTAAGCCCGATTTAGTGCCCAAAAATGGCCGTTTTCAGCCTGTTTCGAGGCAATTTTTAGGACCATCGTCATGAAGCGGCTTTCAAGACGATCGTTCTGAAAGTTCAGGACGATCACTAGTGTGCCAAGCCAATGTCTCAAATGCAGCAATGACATCTACCACCCGGCTCGGTCCTAATAGAAGTCTTGATTACTGAGCTGGGTTTACCCTGTCGAGGTTTTACACCCCTTCTTAGGGTTCAAGGATGAGCAACAGATTTTAGCAGCAGCAAGCAGCAGCAAGCAGCAGCAAGCAGCAGCAGCAAGCAGCAAGAAAACTCTTTTCGAGGGCATTGTGGCTCCAACCCGGCATCCAAGTAGCTCAAAACGACGGCAGAGCAAATGCGCATTACCACGATCAAGTTTGGTGCAGCCATTTCAAGCTGTCTAGCCCGTTCTATGGCCAATTTGGTATCCAAAAGCAGCCGTTTTGGGGCAGTTTTCAGAATGATCACCCTGAAATGCGCGTCTCCTATGAGTTCCTCTTCCATAGCGATTGGACTATCAAATGATTGCAAATGGGTGTTCAATGAGGTGTCTTCCATGCCATGGTGCCATGCGGTGGTCCATTTTGAGGTGAAAATGAGCCGTTTTTGAGCCGTGTTTCAAGACGATCGTCCTGACCGGGGAGGAACATCTCTGGAGCAAGCGGTCTTTCATTCACGGTGATTTCCAATGCATTCAACAAGTCTAGGACCCAAATAGGTCTTAGTGGAAGTCTTGATTAAAAAGTCTTTGCCAAGACACCGTGGCTCAAAACCGGCATCCACATAGCTCAAAATGACCGCAGAGCAATTGTGCATCACCTGCAATACGTTTTATGCCCTTTCGAGCCGTCTAGCCCGTTTCAAGGCCAATTCAGTGTCCAAAAATGGCCGTTTTTGGGTAGTTTTTAGGACGATTGTCCTAAAAAATTCCGGACCATCGCCACTGTGTCAAGCGGGCATTCCAAATGAGGGCCGTTCCTCTTCCACGGGCGATTGGACTATCAAGGGATTGCAAAAATCAGTGTTCAGTAAGGCGTGGTCAATACCGTGGTGTCACACGGATGTCCGTTTCTACGTGAAAATGAGGTTTGACAACCCTTCTTAGGGTCCAGGGTCGGCAACACATTTAGCCAGCAACAGCAGCAAGCAGCAAGCAGCAAGCAGCAAGCAGCAAGCGATTAAAAAGTCCTTGCGCGGGCTTAGTGCTCAAAACCGGCATCCAAGTCGCTCAAAACGACCGTAGAGCAAATGCGCATCACCACAATCAAGTTTGTGTCATTTCGAGCCGTCTAGCCCATTCTGTGGCCGGTTTTGTGTCCAAAAATGGCCGTCTTGGGGCTATTTTCAGGACGATTGTCCTGAAAGTTCAAGACGATCGCCGGTGTGTCAAGTGGGCGCTTGCAGTGAGGGTGGTTCTTCTTTGGTAGCGATTGGGCTATCAAAGGAATGCAAACAGGTGATCAATAAAGCGTGCACCATGCCGTGGTGCCACGCCGTGGTCGCTTTTGAGGTGTAAATGAGTCGCTTTTGAGCCGTGTTTTACGACAATCGTCATGACCGCGGAAGAACATCTCCAAAGCAAGCGGTCTTTCTTCCACCGTGATTTCCAATGCGTTCGGCAAAGACTAGGACCGAGCTCGGTCCTAGTGTAAGTCTTGATACACCACCTAGCAAGATCCCCTAAGGACGCCGTTGATGCAGTACAGGACACCAGACATGAGGTTGTCCTCCCGTGTGATTGCTTGAGTCCTTCAGCCAAAAGACACAGACTTTCCTGATTGCAACGCTAAGTGTTCATCAACACTGTACTGTTGTGGTTTGTGGTTTTGGTGCTTTCGTATGTGTGTTTGTGTTTCTCTCATATAGCCTAAGGTACAGTTTCTGCTGCAGCCAGCACTTTTTTTCGTGCCCCCCCCCCCAGTGCCGTAGCACTAAAATGAGGCGTTTTGGGCCCACGTGTGGTAAAGGCACTTCATCTCCAAGACCAAACGCAACTTTTAAAAAAAACGAGCTCCAAATCCCCGGGGGCGGGGCGAGGTGAATTTTGCGGTCCGTTTGGGATGGCCTGGCTACGGTTGTGATAGCCGTTCCGGGCATTCCCTCAGAATTCCAGTTGAGCAATTTTCCCCCTTCTGCCCCCTTCCGCACGCGCTTCGTTTGAGCTGCGATTCTTGTCATTGTTGCGCCGATTTGGTTCAAGATTTGGGTATTTTGACATGTTGCCCTTCATTCTTAATCATATCGCTACCCATTCTTAGGCTTATGTGTGGCATCCTTTCGGGTGAAGGGCTTTCCCAACACCCCTTTCGCGTGAGCCTTTTTTATTAGCCTCAATCTTCACGTGAGTGGCAACCATACCCGGTTCTTCCAAATTTGTACATATGTAAACTCTACCCACCTCATCTTTGTTGAATTTCCTTCAGCTCATTTCTACACAGCATGTGAGGCACCCAGATGTTTCCCGATGAGGCAAGAAAACCCACAAGCGAGTTGGTTCAAGTATGGCACTCACATTCTACGTGCAACACACGTTTAGATATTGATGCTTCCGTTTGCCTGCCTGCGACGCTATTTGCCTTTCCCAGCGTTCATGATCTGCCCGCGGCCCGTCACCCTTCTTTGAGCCGTTACGTTCGCAATTCACTACGCATATTGGGCAAACGAAGATCCATGGGATCTCGGATGGGGGGCAAGTCATTTTGACACTAGCTACGTCCATTTGTTGGTGTACATGGAATGTGGTTGACGTTAACTTGTGTCGTGTCGTGCATCATTGCACCAATCACTTCGTGTTGAAACCCCCTTTAGAAGACACAACACGAAAACCCGCACGTGCTGCCTTTTGCTAGCACCGAGAACTCGTTGGTGGCCTCAAAGGACCTTTTCAAGGTTCCGGAATATGACGAGGACCGAGACTTTAGCGAGATCATAAAGTGCAGCCTCGAGCAACTAACGGACCCCTTGGAGGTGTGTCGTGCAACATGAGCCCACACGCACTCTCTTCTTGGTGACTCCGATATTTGGAAGGGGTGTCGTCAAACACGGCCTTTGCTTCGCAGCACGAGCACGTGTCGGAGTTCGAGCCGATAGATCCATCCTTAAACATCGAGGAGAAGCTGCGAGAGAAAGATGTCATCCTTGTTCAAACCTTTTGCCGATCATTTCTCCAGGTATTCGAAATTTGTTGCCAGTGGTGGCCCACATAATTTACCGTCTCCTCATGGTGCACAATGTCGCACGCTGTGTGATTTTTCTCTCGCAAAAGTGCACCCATGCAACCCACATGACAATCCTTCCGATCCATATTTTTGATGTTTGTGTGTCCAAGCAAGGTTGCGATATGTTTCAATAAGTTGCCCCTATTGCCGTGCAATGGCTACATAGAGCGAACGAGAGTACCAACGCGTTGAAACAAGATTAGGCATTTTGCAAAATTCTTGGATGTATTTCTTCATATGTTCTAATGGACGTTGATGGAAGTGGCATTCGATTGCCACACCTTGCCAAGCCCGCCCATGGGGATTTCTTCAAAGATTTATCTTTGCCTCCGTGTTTGCCTCATGCAAAGACGGATGCCGACATATCCTGTCCCTCTTACACAGGTGAAAAGATATTGCCAAAAAATTAGATACGCGTCGAAGAAGCATGCTCGTAGCCCGAAGGAAAGGGCCGTGAAGGTGGGTGAAAACAATGCTAGCGCCTTCCGAAATCGCTCGTCATACCAAAGCATTCGTGGCTCGCAAACGAACGACGTGCTGACATTACACCCAACGCACGCCCTCGTTTAACTTGTGATATTCTTGCCGTGTCTGTCTATTGTGAATTGCCGTATTCGTCTTGCACCGTGCGCAATTGAAGTGGGTTGCATCATTGTCACTGTTGTGAATTGCCATATTTGTGTTGCACCGTGCACAGTTGAAGTGGGTTGCAGCGTTGTCAGTTTCATTTCAAGTGCATGTTGTGCCATCATCATGATCCCAAGACGGACGGCAATCGCCCAAGTTTCGTTTGCATCTACCCCAAAATTTGGTGCCAATGTTTGAGCTTTGTGTGCCACACAGGGAAGTTCGACACCACGTCAAATACAATCGGATGCGTCGAAGTCGCCCCCGACTACTTCTACCTCTCCTCCATCGGCAAACGGCGGATCGTCTACGGGATCATCTCCCAGTGGCCCGTTCCGACCTACCACTCCTCCCCAACCTCCCCAACCAAGGCGGACTCCTCCGGGCAGGAAAAGCAAGGATGTGCCAAAGCGTACCGGCACGGACTCGGCTTGGGCAAACCCCTTCGTCAACGCGCGTACTCGGGCAATGCAAGCGTCCGCTATGATGGGACAAAATGCAGAGTGCTTGATAACAACCCGAGATGTTAACATATTGGAACGTGCGGCGCCCAATTTATCGTTGATGTTGAAGGTGGAAGATTGCCTTTTGTGTAATTTGTTCGGGTTGAAACTCACGTGCGTGTGCTTTCTCTCAAGTGAGCGTTTTGCCATGTGGTACACACGCGGTGACGGCAATGTTTCGTCCGTAGGTTTTGCTTTGGCAGCTACTGATGCATTTTTTTTGCGGTTTTCTGGCGTGCATTGTGCCCTTAGTCTTGAAGCGTAAAATTGCCCTTCACTCTCATGGGCGATGCGATAATTCTACTCACCAACGACCCCCGCGCACCACAAATTTGCGCTGGTTGGTCGTTGTTGATTTCCGAATACAAACGAAGGCGAGCAAAATAGGCCAGATTTGCTGCCTACTCCACTCCCCAGTTTTGGTAGCGGCAAGCATTTCGCCGGGAATCTTTTTTCAATGAGCATGTTCATCTCTCTCACACTTCCAAATGTATTTTTTCCGTTCGAATGGCGAAGAAGAAATGGCGGTGATGAGTGTCATTTTGTGTGGGCGTGTTGTTGTTGAAATTGAAACCGTTGTGATAAGTATGATTTTTTCATGCTCCAAAAGGAACGGGTGGTCTTTGAGTCTCTCTCGTCATGCTTTCACAGGCGGCCATGGAAGAATCTTCCGGCGAAGCTCAGCCGTCGTCGCCGACGGACATCCGCGAGGACGAGGGTTTCCAATTTTTGAATTTGCAACGGGTTGGATTGCACACGGTTGTGTCAGTTGGGGCCGTCCACACGTGGGACTCCGTCCGCAAATCATGGGCATTAAACGCATCTCAAGTGGGACGTTATGTGGAGCAAAACACTAAGCCGTCGTGGCCCAACGGCAAGTTGTTGGGTGAACCCCAAGTGTCGGCAAGCATGAACTTGAGCGTCAACATTCGCGCGGTGTGTATTGCGCATTATGCACAGCGTGCTGTTAATTAGACATGGTCATCGGACACGTGTGCTTCTCTTTTGACTGCTTGAAACACTGAGAAATGAGGAATGGTGTAATTTCGCATACTGGCACAATGGCACACCATGGCACACCACAACGGGGTTGTGGTGTGCCATGCCACAACCCCGTTAGTCTCTCGTAGCGGTGTTCGCGGTTTTGTTTCACTTCGTTCATTTTTTCATGTGTGCTTGCAACAGAGTTTTGCTGCGTCCCAAGCTAGCAAGATGCGGTCGTCGTTTGACTCTCGGGTTGCTCTCCGGAGGTCCCGTGACGGAATTCTTTATTCTTGCACGGTAGAAGCGACCGTTCAACGGGCACCTTCTGCAGCGAGCTCCAGTCCGGCCGGCAGTCCCAATATTGGAGGCGCGGTATGTCGCTACTTGCGGTCTATCCCATGGGGCGATTGGTAGATTCAGGGGATCTAGGAATGGTAGATGGCCCGGGCATAAATTTTGCTGTTGCGTTGTCGGAGACTCCGCAAAGGAAAAAAAAGACGAAATCAACTTCCTCGCACAAAAATTTGACCTTGAACCTTGCATCCAACTATCAATCACGCTTCACATATTTCAACTCGGATCCGAAAAATTGGCTCTAATTCACCCTAAGCAATGTACGTGAGTGCCCAAACCCACCATAGTACGTCCACATCCACCCAATATGTCAATCATGCTAGATGATTGCAATCCCCGTCAAGGCGGCCGAATGGGACTCCGAAAATCGGAGGTCGGAAATCTGGGAAATTGGATCTTGCAATAGAGCTCATGCCACACGAATAGATGCGTGGTGCAGACTAGAGTTGTCCGCGAGAATATTGAACGATTTTGTGCCGGTTGTCATGAACAGCCGTTGTCAGCCTTTTTGTGCCAACAACGAAGGATGCAATGCATAGAGTGCTTTGAGGTGTGCGTTGAGGTTGGAAAAACAATTTGAGAAGCGACCCGTGGCTTAGAGTGATATGATTTTTGTCTCCATGCACGTTAGAATTTGGAAACGGAACCGCCAAAGTTTAACGCATTGTTGGGTGTGGGGCGCGTATGAAGGAGGGTTATTCACGAGGGACGTACATGTACAGCGTATATGCACCCACTGAGCAGCCAGTGGATTGAGTCTTACTGCTTTCTGGAGGGTGCATGACACCGAAGTACACCAGTGATCCGCTCAAGGATGAATGGAACGATGATGGAAAGCGGAAATCCGACGGTCCTGCCTGGCAGCGATGGTGTCTTGTCTCGCTCTCTTTGGACCGCTGGATTGCAGGCCAAGCAAGAGAAGGGCGCCAAGAACTCCACAAAAGGTGATGGCGCCGTGCGATTCTCGGGAAACAGTCTGCTGGGAGTGGAAGGCTCGCTAGCCTCTCTTGGAGTGTCCGGCTTCGGTTTGCCCCACCGCCAAAAAGGAGGTGGGGCACAAGGCTCGGTGAACGCCTCCGCCGAGCGTCCAGGAGAGGGAAAGGTGTGTCCCTCATGCCTCATCAGCAAAAAAAATTGCCATTTGGTGCTAGTGCCAGTTCCGATCGTACGGTGAATAAGTTGCCGAAAAGCTCTGTTGTCCTGCTAATTGTATGTGTCGCCATCTGTTGCCATCGCTGGTGCTGTGTGCACGCCACGTCTGCAAATGTACCCTCGTGTGTCTGGGGCTGAATATGTGTCATCTTTTCATGTTCGATATCGTGACGTGTATCGCGAAGAAACGGTGGATCCGAGGGTCCGAGCCGGACCCCCCCTCCCGAATTAGATCCATTTCTGGAGCTGCAGTCAATAGCACCGTGAGGGTCTTTTAGGCGCAGCTGTTACCAAAGATCCAACGTTTATTAACGTTTATTTTCTCTGCCACGTTCACGGGAGCGATAGGGATCAGAGTCTATGTGTGATGGGTGCATTTTGGCCAACCAGTTCTCGACAAGATCCGCCTGATCCGTTTTACAGCCTTCCATCTCGCAACGCCGACATCTGGGGTTAGGTGCTCCTGCTCCGCTATCCTCTGGCATGGTAGCCCCCACAGACCCATGTCCAAGTATGTGCACTGTGCGCTGCTGTCGCGGGGCATTTCTTATGGCACCTGCCAAGAGTTGACACCATGGCTCGATGCTAAATTTGTTTCGTTACACACGTGTACTCGCCTTAAGATGTGCATTCGGTGTGATCTGGTAGGTCTGGTCAACCGTTGCTTCGAGTGTCATGCGGTTACAGGTCAAGCAGGCAGCACCAGAAGCCAGAGCACCGCGACGAGCACCAGCAGCATGAGGAGTGACCGCCACATGCGGGGAGGACGGTCTTCGAAGAGCCAGCCCGCCAGCTCACCTAGTGATGTGCTTGACAGCCGGTATGTGGGTGGCGTATGTGGCATGATGCGTGTTGGACGCTGTGGCTCATCGCAGCGCTGGGGGATCACATTTTGTTTGACGACCTCCAGGTGGCCACTCTCCATGAGTACAGCACAAAGTCGGCACGTACAAATTGTGTACAGAATGATTCCAAATGACGTGAAGATGTATCGTGGTTTGGGGTCAGGGTTGTGCACCACTCGCTTGCTCTTTGTGCTCAGAAAGGCTTCCGGGCACCGTCCGAGGTGAGGGCGCTTGCGAATCATGGCATGTCACAATGTTTTGAACAGGCCCTCTTGGGAGATTCCAATTTTTGCAAATATCGTGCTAGTCTCTAGTATTGTTACTGGTATTGTCAATAGCGCCCGTATGGTTGTTTCTCGTTGCCTTGACACTGCCGAAATTTTGCAGATTGTGTGGACAACTGGCTGAGTTGGCTGAGTTGGTATAGTTGTCTGATGGGGGCAGCGCCATGTTATAGTAGTTTTCCAGCAATTTCCCAACTCTATTTTTCAGTTACAGTGCCACTAACAGGCCAAATTTTTTTGGGGGTTGAACAGCTTGGCCATTTTTGAGTCCAATGCTCCGACACCATGTTTTGGCGCCACGTTCTTCAACAACAAGACGTTTGTCTGCTGCCATGTTGTGCTAGATTAGGGTGCACGTTTGCTCTCTCAGCCCAGTGAATTTCCCCCATTGTTTCCATCGATCCACCTCGGCCGACCCTCCCAAGTGGCAGGTCGCGGGGGCACTGCCCACATGGGTGTTTTTTAGACATGGCGAAGTCCTCCCTGACATCTCTCACGGGGCTCGTCACAACGAGGGACAAAGATAATCCAAGCACGCGGACAGCAGTTCACCGACACGAATGTGACCCGAGTGGTGATCAGCCAACAGCAGTGGTCACCTTGACGTCAAATCCCAGCTGCGGTGTTTTTTATTTGTTGTACATTACACTACTGCCTCCATCCGTTGTGTGGGACTCGGTCTGTGGGAGGGGTTTCATCTGGCGATCAAGGAAGAGGTTTTTTTGCGTTGTTGTTTTGTGTGACTGTGCTGCGGTTACGGGGGACGGTCGCAAAACCTCAAGCTATGCTGTAGCCGCCCTGGTGCTTCTGTTCTTTCCCGTACTCCAAAAAACTTGGGGACGGGGCTCTGAAAAGAAAGAGCACCTACATCCAGTGCTGGGGGGGGGAAATTGAGGTCCGCAATTTACCGCAATTTACCGCAATTTTACCACAATTTTTCAGTGATGCCTCTATTCAAAAATTTCAATTTTCCCCTGAGGAAAAATCTTTCTCTCTCTTTGCTGTCACTAGGCACACTGTACGTTTCTATGTTCTCATCTGTCCTGCATATCATTTGTGTGGCAGGACGCTTTTCTGTTTTTGTGTTCCCAAAATGTCATCTACTTCTGGGGACAGTGATTCTGGCAAGGGCAAAAGGCCAGTGAAGCATGGCAAAGGACAGGGTGGCCAAAAGGCACGTTTATGCCACATAGATGACACCTGCTGCTCGAGCTGCACAGTACCTCGACGAACCCTTTAGAGTGAAACAGACAGATGCGGGAGAGCGACTGTGGTGCTTGTGCTGTGGAAAGCCAGTGTCACATCAAACGAAGAGCTTTGTGGACAGTCACATCAACATGTGCTGAAATTGCCAATTGGGTGCGGTGCGTAATTGGTAAAAAAAAACCTTTTTGCAAAAAATCTTGCGCTCCACTGTATCGCAATTTTTACCGCAATTTTTTCAGGTTTGGGGGACCGCAATCCCCCCCCCCCCCCAGTCCAGTGTCCTATTTCGAATTCGCCCGACCATGTGCTGTGTCGAATGTCCGTGTGTTTGAAGACGCTGACTCCAAGAGTAATATGTGCACTGCAATGCATCTTGGGGGCTGGTGGGGTAGCGGCGTGCCAGCCACGGATATTGTGACGGATGTCATGGCCAAAGGGGGACAGAGGTCAAAGGGCAACGGCTCTGTCGCCTTCTGCAGAGGAAGTGAGCAGACCGCGGAAGGTCTCACCTCCGAGAGCAGCAGCTCCCGTGCTCCAAGCCGTCCTGAGCAAGGCCGCCGCGGCCGTCAGCTGAGTCCCGGAAAACTCTCTGTGCAGTGTCCCACTGCTCCAGTGAATCTCCTGGGCATCCAATCCAAAAATTCCCCTCGCCGTACATCGCACAGCGGCCCCAGCACATCTTCAAGCAGCACTTCTTTGAACAAGCCGATGAGCCCAGGGTTTCAGCTCTTGGACCTGGGACCTGAAGGAGAAATGGTATGCTGGGAAGAGGCATGGTCTGGTTCAGGATCAGATCCAAACCAAGTAAGCGGCATGCGTGCCCGTACACTGGCGTCGGCAGTACGGGAGATAACCTCACAAATTGAGAATGACATTAATGACAACAATACACCAACACGTGGTCTGCAGCCCATGGGAGCTGCGAAGGGGCTTAAGCCAAGTCGAAAGCTGAGATATGTGCCCGCAGGGAGGCAAAATGCCAGGCACCAGCCCCCAAAGTCATGATGCCAGCAGGGAGGGGGGCAGTTTCAAAATGGGGATATTGTCACGGTGGCATCATGGGGGCCTCCCACATCTCGCAATTTTTGAACCCACCCCCGTCACCCCCAACCCAATGGGTGGACACCCAACCCACCAATTTACGCGTGGAGGATTCCTTCCTCAAAAGGTGAACACGTACGTACACCTGGAAGTATCAACCAGCACGCGCACTCAGGTTTTATGGCACACACCCCACAAATGAACAAAGCATCCGGCAGGGATTAAAATCTGTTTGGACTGAAGATACAACACCAGAACAGCCTCAGCCGCAACTGACACACAATTGTGAGTGCAACGCAACGTGCATTGTACTGTGGAGGACACTGCGTGCCGTCCCCCTTTCCCCGCAGGATCTTGGGCAAGCCGAGGCCCAGTCAATCCCCAGCAGCACCCCGTCCTCCGTATATCGGGGAACCAATGGCCGGCGGCCCAGCATCCCCGGTTCTGAGGCCTCCGGGGCCTCGTCCCGGAGTGCAACGCGCAAAGAGCAGCGGCGAATCCAACAAGAAGACCGAGACCGCCGGGAAAGGGAGCTACGTGACGCGTTGCTAAAGGCAGAGATGGAGGCGGTGCAGCGCCGCCGGGAGCATAGCTCCTCACGAAAAGCGGTGAAGGACCCGCCGGCGAACATTAAAGTACTGTCGTGCACGCAGAACTGTACGCAGGAGCCTTGATGCAAGCACTGGCCCCTTGTTTGTGTGACTGATTTGTTGTGTGCCCAGCTCGGGTGGCGGTGGAATGCATTGGTTTGTTTTGATAAAGGACCGGAACTCCCATGCCCCCTTATGACAAGCCGCAGCTTCAAAGAGCTCTAGCCGTTCTTGCCCCTCAGAGTACAATTCACACAAACACACACGCGCACAGAGAGAAACACACACACAAACATGCAGCACACACACCACAGCTGTGTGTGCCGAGTGTGCACATCGTCTTTGCCATTTCGCCCGCATGGCAGCCCCTTGTGGTTCGTCCATGTCGGACAGCCTGAGGTTTTGGGTGGCAGGACGGCGGTCGGCGGGCAATCGATGGTCGTTGATTGGCAGTTATTGGCCGGCCAGTGCTCTGACGGGGTCCGGGCGCACGGGCGTCTCGCAATTTTTTCGGGGGGGACTGTTCATGGAGGCCCAGCTTGTGCCTCCTTCGTCATTTGGGGGTGGGGACATTACCATGACCAGCTTTCATAACTGGGTTGAGCTGAGTGAAATGGGGTGTGTAATGTGTTTTGTGCGATGTGCTTTTCTCTGTTGCTGTGGGATGGTTTTCTTGACCTCCAACCGATTCTCTATTGACACATCCACAGCAAGCCGTGCTCGGCTGCAACTGGACCACTGTTTTTTCCAGGTCGCGCTGAATGCGCTGTATGTGTGCATTGCACCCGATGCAAGAATGCGAAGCACTGCACTGCATCGGTATTGAGAAACTCAAAGATGCAGGGCATGCTGGGTCTTTTGACCTCATTGTATTGAGATATGCCATTTTTCAGGGTGGTTGCAACATTTTCTGGGGGCCATCGCTGCGTCGATGTTGTGCTCTGAGAACCACAGATCCCGCAGATGATAGCCCCGAGAAGAAAAACGTCAGCGAGGCTGTTTCCTATGTGTGCAGATGTTGCAAGAGCGGCAGAGGCAGCGTCAAGAAGAGAAGCGCCTGGCCAAAGAGGCACTGGCTCGAGTGCGTGCCGAAGCTGAGGAAATGGTATGTCTCTTGCTGCTGAGCCTGCAGCCGGGAACGTCGTGGTGGCCACACAAGTGCATTTGCCAGCCCAGCTCCATGATACATTGCGGAAGAAACCCAAAAAAACGCCCCAAATCAGTTAGAACGATGGTCAGTGGTCGTGGGAACCGACCTGACGAGACACAGACATGGACATGAAGACTGCAGTTTTGTGAAATTGTGCCCTGCCAGGCCGGACGGGCGCATTTGCCTGGTCCACCTCAACACAAAACAAAGTGTTGCGTCCATTTCCCGCCGCCTGAAACATCATTCGAACCGCTTTCTGCGTCGATGGCTCTCGGTTTGCTCCCGCAGGACCGAAATGAAAGGCGGCGGCGCAATAAGGAACACAAAATGCTCGAGGCCGAACGAGAGGAGAGGCGTAAAGCGCACGCGGAGCAGCTTGCACAACAGGTGTCGCCTTCCTGTCGCGCCTGTTGTCTCTAAGATTGTGGCTATTTGGGCTTCAAATTGGTCACCAATCCCCAGTAACGTAATTGTAGGTGTATTCAGGGGCGGCCAGCTCCAACTTTGCAGGGGAACCCCCAGGCAAAGTGCGGGCAAATTGCCGGAATTTTTGTTCGACGTGTACAGAAATGTGTGGGAACCCGCTGTGATCGGCTGGTAGCTCATTCCGAAGGCTCTGTCTCCAGTGACCGCGAACCTGACCGCCGATTGTCACGCCACATGTTGCCCTGGGTCAAGCAACATTGCAATTGCATCAAGCAACATGTTGCGCGAGTTGCCTGTATGGAGGAATATGTAAGGATGAGGAGCTCTCAAGCGGTCGAATTGCACTGTATTGATGCCATCCGCCTGCTTTTGCCAGCAATCTGAGGCGGAGGCACTCAAGCGACAGCAAGAGCTTGCGGAGGAGCAGGAGCGTCATGACCGTCTGAGAAGGCTCAAAGCCAATGCCACGGAGCGGGCCCGCCGCGACCAAGAGCGAAAGGAGAGGCTGGAGAAGCGACAAAAGGAAGAAAAGGAGGAGGCAAAGAAAAAGGTCGGTGTTGCATTCCTTCCTCAACACATTTGCTCAGTGCACCTCGGAGATGTTCGGGGATGTGGCATGCCGGAGGAGGGTGCCACAAGAGGGAAGTTGTGTGGAGTTAACGGGGCCCGGGCACATGTTGCCAGCCTCCCCCATGCACATCCTGGGACGCTGTGTGTTATCAGCGGCCAGCCAGTGACAGGGACTCTCGAGAGGAAGGAAAGCAAGTCTGTCAGTGTGCATGTTCACAGCATAGACTTGCATAATCCCCCATGCCGATGACCTGCAGAGTGCCATGCCTGCAGGAGTTTGCCCAAGTATGGCAGGGGCTCCAACCTGCGCTCAACCTGCGCTCAACACAATGCCCCTCCTCACATACCGACAGGCACTTCCTAACCACAATGCCCCTCCCGTTCTGATCCGTGTCTTGGTCGATCCACGGGTTATTGTGTGGCTGGATTGCCCAGGAGGATGTTGCTGAAGCTCTGCGGGAGGAAAAGCGGAAGAAAGAGCGAGAGCTTGTTCTTAAAGCTGTAAAGAAGAGGGCAGAGCAGAAGCAAGATCTAGACCGCCTGAAAGCGGAGGAGAATGCACACAAGCAAGAACTTGATACGAAAATGGAGCAAGACCAGCTGAAAATTCAGGTGTGCTGACTGCTGATACAACACAACGTTTCCTGCCCCCGTTTTTTTTAATCCCGAGAACAAACTTTTTTGGAATCTTTCGATTGTGGGCGAAAAATTCCTGAGTCTGTGGAGCTTGCTTAGGCAGTGCGGATGGGTGCGTCAGCGTGGAATGTTTTTTCAGCAGCCTCAGAGACAGTGTGCCCCCCCCCCCCCCCTTTGAAGGGGTGAAACTAGGAATGTTGTGACAGTTTCCCCATGATAGGATGCAAAAGGGTGTGTTTGCTGTCTCTAGCCCTGCCCAGGGCCGACCATGGCCTGTTTGAAAGTCAGGAAATCACTGTTTACATCGAAAACAGCGTCTGCACAAGCTAATGCACAAAGAGCTTATTAGTCATTTTTAGTGTAGGCTCAAAACTTCGAAATTTCCACAACTAACTTTTGTGACCACCCACAATGATCACAAAAAACACATTTGTAGAGCATGGTTTACACCTCGTTAATGTGTTTTTCACCCCAGTTGGCCACTTGGTGGGGGGTTGGTTGTGCTCACGCACCATAGCCCAGCATTCCTTCGGGGTTGGTCCATGAGTAGGGGGTTGCGCATTTTAGCACCTCTGCCCCATGGCACGCCAGTAGGCCTTAGTCTCGTCCCAATCCAGGGCTGTGAGGCCCGGAGGGTGCTTGTCATGACTGATGATGTGGCTTGTATAACACAAGGCCAGGTGCTTCTGGGGCACCTCCTGTTGCCCATGACCCATGCGCTGCATTTTCACGGCAGCTGACGGCGCCAGCTGATCGATTGACGGCTTGCACCACAGTCACCACTGGCTCTGTGACACAGATGGCTGAGGCCGCCCGGAAGCGGAAGGAACGTCTGGAAGTCATTGAGAATGCAGAGAAGCGGCGCAAGGCCAAAAAGTTGGAGCAGGAAGAGCAGCGACGCAGAAGGGAAGAGGAGGAGGAGGAAGAGGAGGCAGAACAGCTGGTGAAGAGGAAAGTGCGGGAGGAGAAGCACAGGCAGAAACGGCTGCAGCAGATCCAGGACTTGGCATCCAAACGCGAGGAACAAGTCTTAGAGAAGGAGCAGAAGGTGAAGGCGGAGCAACAGAAGAAGAAAAAGTGGCAGGTCCCCCCCCCGCTACCCCCCCCCCCTCACTCCCTCCCATCCATTCACCCACCCTCCCTTGCCCCCACCAACCCACCAACCCACCCACCTGCCCACCTGATTTTTCTCCCTCATATTCACTTCCTCGCTGTTGCACATATACACACACATGCATTTGTATGGGTATGTATCTGCGCGCATGGCCTGCCTATGTGTGGAGTTATCAGCCCCCCCCCCCCCATTCCCACCTGCATCCCTGAATGGGCATGTGTAACAGTAAAAGAAATCGGGCGACCGTTTTTGGCAAGGGAGCCTTTGAATCCGTCTTAATTGAACGGTTTAACGTTCGACAAACTGCAGAACTCCTGCCTGTGGCCGCTAACTGCGTCTGCAAACCGCGACCGCTATACACGTCGTCAACATTGCGGCTGCAGAGCATCACCCTCCGCACGTTCTGCAGCGGCATTTCAAAATCATAGCCCCGTCAATCTGATTATTTTGAGATGTAGGGGTGAAAAAAGCAGTTTTCTGTCACCAAACTTCCAAATTTTTTTTGAAGTTTTCCAGCACCCTCGGCACCCTCTTGTTGTGGGCCTGCATGGCTGCCACTTGGCAAATATTGGGTAACACGCGGGGAGGGGTTTGCGTCCATAGACCACCCCTGTCCCTGGGATTGATTGGGGGGGGCCTGGGTGGAAAGAGGGAGATTGGAGAGGCTGCTTCTCTGGCCCATATTTGAAAAGGAGCTGGAGGATCGAGTTGGGAAAATTTGTGACCTCCAAAGAAACAACACCAACACCAGGGAGACAAGGGAAATCACAAACTCCAGAATGGGCGCGACCTTAGGGCGAAGAAACCTCCAATGCAGACCTCCCCCCTGGCCTGAAAATGCTGCGCGCTACTGATGTGTAGCCCTTGGTGATCTGGATACAGGTGGCCCTGTATCATATTTCCCACATCAGTGGTGGAGACGACCCTTCAATCCTCACTGTCCATGGGAATGACTGGATGTGAAGCATGCCGGCGTCGGCATGAGAGAGACGCTAACAGGCATGAGCAGCATTTGTTAGCAGAGGGACAAATGTCCTGTTTTCAGTTACCAGAAATTCTTTTCGCCCCTGGCTTGAGACAAGCAATGTAGACAAACTTCTCCTGAAAACACAAACCAATGCGTGCACCTGGAAGTATCAACTGGCACACCTACTCAGCCATTGTGGCAGGACCCCATCCCTGGCGCATGCACAGGCTGACAGGCTTTGCATTTAGTCATTCTTCGACGATGAATATTGGAGGGTGCCCTCCATCGCTGATGTGGGGAGTTGCGCCACAGTGCCAGGGAGGGTTCCGGATCACCGTGTGGTACCCTTCAGTGGTGCGCTGCAGTTCAGGGCATTTTACCCGTAGTATTGTTGGTGGGGTGTGCCTCGCAGCTGGAATTGTGAGCAGTGGGACAGCTATTCCGATCTCTCTCACAAAACCCCAGTCCCCCAGAACCAACTGGAGCCCGGACTGTGTAACGTTTGGTGATCCGGACCCCCCTGGCCCAGTGTTACAATTCCCACATCAGATGTGGTGGATAGCGTCCTCCAAATCTTCACAGCTTGGGAATGGCTGAAAATAAAGGCTGCTGGCACTGGCAGTGGAATGGACGCCATGGGGGCTCAAGCAGCACCTGTGAGCAGAGGGACAATTGTCACCAAAATACATGCTTCCCCTGGACCGTATAAGAACAAAAAATGTCCCTGTACTGACCCGCCTTTGCTTGCCTGTCGTGCTCCCAACAATCATCGTTTATCCTCCAGGCGCCATCCGGTGCGCCCTCCTTCCCTCTAACTGCCAGCAGGCTTGGGCTGTTGGGGTGCTGAACAAAAAATGCCAAAAAAAAGTCTTCAGGAACCGTCAACAAGACAACGAAGATAGACAATAGACAGATAGACAGACATACAAACAACAGACAGAACGAAGATAGACAATAGACAGATAGACAGACATACAAACAACAGACAGATCGATGTCTCAAGAAAAGACTAAAGCAGCAACTACAGTTTGGAACACAAAGTGATTTGCTGAAACATTTACAGTTACCAAAAAATACTATTTCATTCCTCTTTGGAATTCATTCTTGCCTGTAGATAATGTTGAAAATAAGCAAAAACAAAGAGTTTCAGATTCCAACTCAAAATTTTGCCTCGTCACAATTCCCGGATGCATTTCGATCCAATGCGGATTCCGGCAAAATATCCTATGAAATTGATGGAACAACCAGGGGCGATCCTAAGTGGATCTTGCCGCGCACTCGCAGCGTTTTTCACCAGATCCGGCTAATAGCATGACAATTTTTTGTTGGAATGTCAAGGTTTCAAAATCTATGTGTCGTTGTTTGAAGGTAAAAGACGTTGATGATACCGAGACACAGCGATAGATTGCTAGAGTTGGTTTCATCACATCCAGGCAAACAAATCACTTTAAATCAAGTAAGCGCGGAGGAAATGACAAGGGATACTATCAACAAACAAACATACATGTGGTAGAGTCAGTTCTAATAGATCCGGCTAAACCAACTACTGCAAATTTGGTTGGTGAAATGTGATATCAAGTCATAAAATGAACTTGTTTTTTGCCGGAACCAACGAAAGTATTGTAAATTTTGGGGTGCATGTACCTAGTGCTAGGAGTGAGTGATAAACACCGATAATGAAAACAACATACCTTCCATGGTCGCCTTCACCTTGTGTGTGTGTGTGGAAGACGTCAACATCCACACTGATTGCCATCTTTTGTCCTAAAATGCCAAAGCGGTGCCGCAGCTGGACCAAAAAGGAGGAGAAGGATGCCGCAAATTTAATGTGGAAGGCGAAGGAGAAGATCCACAACCTCGGGTTGGTCAAGATCGGCCCCTTGAATGTCTAGGTGTTGAACACTAGCAAGACAAACGTTGTGCTCGAGGTCACCAACCCCTTGCCGAAGGAGAACCTCGAGCAGGGGCTTGAGCAAATCTTCGACACCATCAGCGGTCTCATGAAGTGGAAGTACCCCACGTACTCGATTCAGAGATCAAGACAAAAGATGCGCGATCCCTGCTACATGTGAAGGGTCAAATTTAGTCAGGAGAGGCAAGAAACTCACACATCCTGCACATCGGAATTGCAGATTCCGAAGCGGGGGACTACAACAAATACCCCGGAGTGGGTGCAAAGCTGCAAGCAATGTGAAACGGGATGCCACCGTGCTAGTCGTGCGTTGCATGTTGAATGTTCACACAACTGCTGGTGCATGAATGACGCTCGGTGATCCGCGCCGGTGCCGGAACGAATGTACCCACTACCTGGTAGCTGCCCCGGGTTGTTTTTCCACGTATTACAAAAGGTCTGTGTTTAACATCGTACTTTGACTTTGCAAGTCCTTAAGGTTCAGGTTTGTGAGGTGCCGGCCCCGTTCGGGATGTCAATGTGTACATGCACCTAGGGGTACCTCGGCCATCAACACACCTCTTCTTTCACTGGAAGTTAGCCTACTTTCGCTGGATCCGGATAAAAGCCTGGTTTTCCCGATTTTCCAGGACTCTTACTTCCAACCATTTCCCAATGTTTCTTTGAAATTGAGCTTAGCCGGATCTGGCGAAATATGTTTGCATACCCGAGTGTGCTTGTGGTACGCCCTAACGTATAGAACCCTTGATAGCTTCTACATTGTCGCACCTTGGGTTCAACCAAGGTGATGTAGTTTGAAAACGGGGATCCGCTCCGAGGGCAGAATGATATTTCGGTGTTTCTATGGTGTTTCACCAGATCAAGTGAAAGTCCATTTAACTGTATTTGTGTGCGTTGTATGGTTTTGTTGTTATCGCCTTTGTTTTTTTTTGGAGATCAAAGCGTTCACCATGTTGGTGCAAATCTCGACGCGGCCCCCGGGGGGGTGGGGTGCATTTGTGTAGGCAGCCAACAGGTGATACGCTCGTACTCTTGGGACAGTCAGAGAGACTTACAATGTACTATTATCCGAGTGCATCGTTGTGATTTTGTGGGCATGTGGATTTGTTTTGCGTTGTTCGTGTTTGCTACCTTGTGGACAGAAGTGTTTATTGCAACTGTTGTACATATGAAAGCCGCAAATGGAGGGAGTGGAAAAATCTGCTCATGAAACATGTTCACCCACGACATCAGGTGCATACCCGTGCTTAGGGACCAGAATGGGAATGTGTGTGCATGCAGTCACATGTGTCATCAAATCTACTTGCCCCGCCCACTGCTTGTCCTCCTTGGAACCTGCTTGCCTTGCCCGTTCCTTGTCCTCCTTGGAACCCGCTTGCCCCGCCTGTTGCTTGTCCTCCTTGGAACCTGCTTGCTTATCAGGACTGATAAGGTACCTGAAGAGCGGCGCTGAGTGCTGCTGAAACACCTTCAATTTTTCACTGCCATACCTGCAGCTCCCGGCATGAGGTTGCGTTCACTTCGGCGGATTCGGCTTACGAGCACCACCAAAGGGCAGTATCAACCGGGGCTGGGGCTGTGCAGTCATGGCACACCAATCTTCTTGTCCAAGTTTCCCAGAAAAGGGAGGGGGGGTCGCTAAAATGAGCAGGTAGGGTGTTTGCCATGCACTTATTGGATTGTTGAGGGTTTGTGTTTGCTTATGTGGCTGTGAAATGTTGAACTAATGTCTGAGTCTCGTATCCATGTACCCCTCCCTCCCTTTTCTTTGCCAGGAGAAGCTCGCCAAGGAGAGATTGTCGATCCTGAGCACCGGCACCAACGACAATGAGAAAGAGGAGGATGGCATTTCCACACCTCCTTTGCAGAGATCTCCGCTTGTGGCACGCTCCACCAGGTCATCAGCGCAGGGACCCTTGTACGATATTGTGGAGTTTCCTGAAGGAGTACTGGACCCAGAAGATGGTCAGGGGGGGCAGCTGTTCCGGCCTTCACAGCCTCCGATGTACCCTCAGCCTCGTAATCGCGCCAACCGATTCTCGTCGACACAGGCTAAGGTATGTGGTGCATGGTTGTTATCGGATGTGGCTGTCCTGAGGAACACTTCTGGTCAGAATGCACAACCATTCTATGTTTCTGGTCTCACCCCATTTTTCCCCATTCTGATGTGACAACCACTTGTAGACAGCGACTTAAGGAGGTCGTCAATTTCTTGAGTACATTACTGTTTGACGGCCACAGTAGTACTGCTTTGATGATGACTTGTGGATAGCCACCAATAAAACGTCTATGACATTCCATTTTGGTTTCAGTTTCGTGACATTTCTTTCGCTTTTGGCGCATACACAGACGTTGAGTCGTGCCTCTTTGACAGTTGTGGCACATAGGGCTTTAAAGGCCTTGCAGAACCCGCCTTTGTGCGGTATGTGGGCAAGGCTGCAGAGCAAGCCCAAAAAGCTGATGCAGGGACCTCGAAGAGCAGGAGTCTCATTTCTTTGTTTGTTTGGGGCAGCCCAACCGGTCGAGTCGAGAGAGGGTGACCATTTGGGCTGCCTGGACACTACTGACTACGGCCACTACCCAAGGCTGTGTTTCCACTGACCAAAAGGGTGGTTCAGCATTCGCACGTACATAGACATGGGGTATCAACCTCTTTCCCCAGGAGAACCACCAGCACCGGATGGTCTGTTCTGGTTTGAATTGTGGTACAGGGGGGGGGGACTTCGCGGCGGGAACTTTTCGCCACGGGATATTTCGCGTTTCAAATTCGTGCAAAATTTCCCACACCATTTTCAGGCCGCTGTGCGAAATAAACCCGCTTCGAAATTTAGCAAAATTTCTTGTCCAGCAGTTGCCTGAGCATTTGGAGACGGGGTATAGTGGAATCTGTGGGTCGCGTGGTCGTGTACAATGAGGGAGCTGATATGAAGCGCCACAGCAGGATTCATCTTCAGGTGGCATAAGTCTGTTGTGCCCTTCCACAAGAGCTGAAACAGAAAAATGTTGCCATCAGGTAACAGCAGTGCATCAGAAAATAACAGCAACCACCCGGAAGTAACAACAACCACCAGCAATCAAGCAAGCCACCAGGAATTAACAGCAGCCCTCCAGGAATTATTTTGCAGCAGCCACCAAGAAGGAACGACTCACCAGCAACTCATCAGGAAGGAACAACAACCCTCTAAGACTCAACAGCAAAGCATCAGCAAATAACAGCAACCACCACCAACCAAAGGTTGGCTCCCAGCATGTGGGTGCGAAATTTCCCACAGCAAATTCAGGACTGCATGCGAAATAAACCCGCTTCAAAATATCCCATGGCGAAAATTTCCCGCCGCCCCTGTAGTATGTTCCCTCACTCCCCCTTCCGTCGGTCCCGTTGCTGATGTGCACTCCCCTGCAGATGCGCGCCCTGCTGAATGGCGATGTACAACAACCGTTCTGCCCTCGCCCTCCGTTCCATGTGGGGAGTGAAATGCTGGAGCGACCTGCGTCGCTGCCAGACGTCCCACTGACCTCCAACGTGTATGATCCCAATCTGAGCAACCACCGGGTGCAGACGACTGGTGGCGGCATTGGCTGCAGCAGGCACGAGCGGGAGCATGCAAGGTGTGAGAATGCTGTGCATTTTGGCGTGCACGTCTGCCCCATCCCCACCTTGTTCAGGCTGATCTATGCCCAAGCAGCGCTGGGCGTTGGTTCCGGCACGTTTTCTCATTGGATTTTGCTAATATGGATTCCAATTTGCTGTGTGTGTGTGTCGTGTGCTCCCCTGAAATTGGGTTGCAGGATAGCCAAAAGTTGCAGCAGATTGGGGATTTGTGGTTTTTGCTGCGTGTTTTGCCCCCTGATGCTCAGAGCACCCTTTCCCAGTGGCAGAGTAGTGTGCCATGTCTTGCGCCAAGGACGATTTTAAGTGACGGAACGTAAGCAACGACTTGTCTGGGCAAGTCATTTTCGACACTCTTCTCTTGCTTGGACAAGGAGGGAAGGGGGTACGCCCTCGTCTAAGCCAAAGTGGGTTCGTGAGGGTGCGTGTGGCGCCTTGCTGCAGTCAGCCAGGATGAGGACGAACAGAACGTTTGCACTTCGGGGCTGAAGTGCCTTGGCCGATGACCATCGTCAGATTATGGTTGGGGCATAGCAGGCGTACGTGCTGAATTGGGGCTGGTTGTTGCCAGGCGGGATCGATAGCATCTCGGTGTCTAGTTTTTTGGCGCATCGTAAACCTCCGGCTGACTGTCAAACACGTCGACAGAGCAGTGAAGAGTGTGTGGGGCGGGCTGCTTCACTGCTGTAGAACACAACGAAGAGTTCAAACTGAATCTTTGTTGTTTATCTGTTGCAGTCTCAGTGCCATCAAGTCCTGTCCAGGGGGGGGGGGGGCTCCTCAGTTCGGGTATGCGACCCCCCCCCCCCCTCCCTGCCCTCTGGGCCCACTTAGTTACCAAGGGTCAATGGCTACGGGTCATACATAGGGTGGCGCCGAAGGCGCCCGAAAATTTTGTCCCCTTTGTTGGAGACCCCCGAGAATGCAGGGGTTAGGTAGCTGCGGGCCCCCGAGAAGGCACGGGTGAGGTAGCCACTATTGATTTTTAGGTCGCCACTTTTGATTAGTGCTTTTGAGTGCCAGATTAGCAAGACGGGCCGCTATACAAATGTCGTTTGTTGTGAAGTGAAGATCCTGCATTTGGAGCAAAACCCCGTCCCTAGTGCAGCGCCAAATTCTTTTAGGGGCGAACGCGTACTGCATTCTTTCTTTCTTTGTTCTTGTCTCTCTTTCCCACGCTTTGTTGCGTGGCCCCTTGTGTTGGGGTTAGGGACTTGGAATCCACGCTTTGTTGTGTGGCCCCTTGAGTTGGGGTTAGGGACTTGCTATCCACGCATTGTTGCGTGGCCCCTTTAGTTGGGGTTAGGGACTCGCAAACCACGCTTTGTTGCGTGGCCCCTTGAGTTGGGGTTAGGAACTCTCAATCCACACTTTGTTGCGTGGCCCCTTGAGTTGGGGTTAGGGACTTGGAATCCACGCTTTGTTGCGTGGCCCTTTGAGTTGGGGTTAGGGACCTGGAATCCACGCTTTGTTGCGTGGCCCCTTTAGTTGGGGTTAGGGACTTGGAATCCACGCTTTGTTGCGTGGCCCCTTGAGTTGGGGTTCGGAACTCTCAATCCATGCTTTGTTGCGTGGCCCCTTGAGTTGGGGTTAGGGACTCGCAATCCACGCTTTGTTGCGTGGCCCCTTGAGTTGGGGTTCGGAACTCTCAATCCACGCTTTGTTGCGTGGCCCCTTTAGTTGGGGTTAGGGACTTGGAATCCACGCTTTGTTGCGTGGCCCCTTTAGTTGGGGTTCGGAACTCTCAATCCATGCTTTGTTGCGTGGCCCCTTTAGTTGGGGTTAGGAACTCTCAATCCATGCTTTGTTGCGTGGCCCCTTGAGTTGGGGTTAGGGACTCTCAATCCACGCTTTGTTGCGTGGCCCCTTTAGTTGGGGTTAGGAACTCTCAATCCACGCTTTGTTGCGTGGCCCCTTTAGTTGGGGTTAGGGACTTGGAATCCACGCTTTGTTGCGTGGCCCCTTTAGTTGGGGTTAGGGACTTGGAATCCACGCTTTGTTGCGTGGCCCCTTTAGTTGGGGTTAGGGACTTGGAATCCACGCTTTGTTGCGTGGCCCCTTGAGTTGGGGTTCGGAAGTCTCAATCCACGCTTTGTTGCGTGGCCCCTTGAGTTGGGGTTAGGGACTCACAATCCACGCTTTGTTGCGTGGCCCCTTTAGTTGGGGTTAGGGACTTGGAATCCACGCTTTGTTGCGTGGCCCCTTGAGTTGGGGTTAGGGACTCACAATCCATGCTTAGTTGCGTGGCCCCTTTAGTTGGGGTTAGGGACTTGGAATCCACGCTTTGTTGCGTGGCCCCTTGAGTTGGGGTTCGGAAGTCTCAATCCATGCTTTGTTGCGTGGCCCCTTGAGTTGGGGTTAGGGACTCACAATCCACGCTTTGTTGCGTGGCGCCTTTAGTTGGGGTTAGGGACTTGGAATCCACGCTTTGTTGCGTGGCCCCTTGAGTTGGGGTTCGGAACTCTCAATCCATGCTTTGTTGCGTGGCCCCTTTAGTTGGGGTGAGGAACTCTCAATCCATGCTTTGTTGCGTGGCCCCTTTAGTTGGGGTTAGGGACTTGGAATCCACGCTTTGTTGCGTGGCCCCTTTAGTTGGGGTTAGGGACTTGGAATCCACGCTTTGTTGCGTGGCCCCTTTAGTTGGGGTTAGGGACTCGCAATCCACGCTTTGTTGCGTGGCCCCTTTAGTTGGGGTTAGGGACTTGGAATCCACGCTTTGTTGCGTGGCCCCTTGAGTTGGGGTTAGGGACTCGCAATCCACGCTTTGTTGCGTGGCCCCTTGAGTTGGGGTTCGGAACTCTCAATCCATGCTTTGTTGCGTGGCCCCTTTAGTTGGGGTTAGGGACTCGCAATCCACGCTTTGTTGCGTGGCCCCTTTAGTTGGGGTTAGGGACTCGCAATCCACGCTTTGTTGCGTGGCCCCTTGAGTTGGGGTTCGGAACTCTTAATCCACGCTTTGTTGCGTGGCCCCTTTAGTTGGGGTTAGGGACTCTCAATCTACGCTTTGTTGCGTGGCCCCTTTAGTTGGGGTTCGGAACTCTCAATCCATGCTTTGTTGCGTGGCCCCTTGAGTTGGGGTTAGGGACTCGCAATCCACGCTTTGTTGCGTGGCCCCTTGAGTTGGGGTTCGGAACTCTCAATCCACGCTTTGTTGCGTGGCCCCTTTAGTTGGGGTTAGGGACTTGGAATCCACGCTTTGTTGCGTGGCCCCTTGAGTTGGGGTTCGGACCTCTCAATCCATGCTTTGTTGCGTGGCCCCTTTAGTTGGGGTTGGGAACTCTCAATCCATGCTTTGTTGCGTGGCCCCTTTAGTTGGGGTTAGGGACTCTCAATCCACGCTTTGTTGCGTGGCCCCTTGAGTTGGGGTTAGGAACTCTCAATCCACGCTTTGTTGCGTGGCCCCTTGAGTTGGGGTTAGGGACTTGGAATCCACGCTTTGTTGCGTGGCCCCTTGAGTTGGGGTTAGGGACTCACAATCCACGCTTTGTTGCGTGGCCCCTTTAGTTGGGGTTAGGGACTTGGAATCCACGCTTTGTTGCGTGGCCCCTTTAGTTGGGGTTAGGGACTTGGAATCCACGCTTTGTTGCGTGGCCCCTTTAGTTGGGGTTCGGAACTCTCAATCCATGCTTTGTTGCGTGGCCCCTTTAGTTGGGGTTAGGGACTTGCTATCCACGCTTTATTGCGTGGCCCCTTGAGTTGGGGTTCGGAAGTCTCAATCCATGCTTTGTTGCGTGGCCCCTTTAGTTGGGGTTAGGGACTTGCTATCCACGCTTTGTTGCGTGGCCCCTTTAGTTGGGGTTAGGGACTTGGAATCCACGCTTTGTTGCGTGGCCCCTTGAGTTGGGGTTCGGAAGTCTCAATCCATGCTTTGTTGCGTGGCCCCTTGAGTTGGGGTTAGGGACTCGCAATCCACGCTTTGTTGCGTGGCCCCTTTAGTTGGGGTTAGGGACTCGCAATCCACGCTTTGTTGCGTGGCCCCTTGAGTTGGGGTTCGGAACTCTCAATCCATGCTTTGTTGCGTGGCCCCTTTAGTTGGGGTTAGGGACTCGCAATCCACGCTTTGTTGCGTGGCCCCTTTAGTTGGGGTTAGGGACTCGCAATCCACGCTTTGTTGCGTGGCCCCTTGAGTTGGGGTTCGGAACTCTCAATCCACGCTTTGTTGCGTGGCCCCTTTAGTTGGGGTTAGGGACTCTCAATCCACGCTTTGTTGCGTGGCCCCTTTAGTTGGGGTTCGGAACTCTCAATCCATGCTTTGTTGCGTGGCCCCTTGAGTTGGGGTTAGGGACTCGCAATCCACGCTTTGTTGCGTGGCCCCTTGAGTTGGGGTTCGGAACTCTCAATCCACGCTTTGTTGCGTGGCCCCTTGAGTTGGGGTTAGGGACTTGGAATCCACGCTTTGTTGCGTGGCCCCTTGAGTTGGGGTTCGGACCTCTCAATCCATGCTTTGTTGCGTGGCCCCTTTAGTTGGGGTTGGGAACTCTCAATCCATGCTTTGTTGCGTGGCGCCTTTAGTTGGGGTTAGGGACTCTCAATCCACGCTTTGTTGCGTGGCCCCTTTAGTTGGGGTTAGGAACTCTCAATCCACGCTTTGTTGCGTGGCCCCTTGAGTTGGGGTTAGGGACTTGGAATCCACGCTTTGTTGCGTGGCCCCTTGAGTTGGGGTTAGGGACTTGGAATCCACGCTTTGTTGCGTGGCCCCTTGAGTTGGGGTTCGGAAGTCTCAATCCACGCTTTGTTGCGTGGCCCCTTGAGTTGGGGTTAGGGACTCACAATCCACGCTTTGTTGCGTGGCCCCTTTAGTTGGGGTTAGGGACTTGGAATCCACGCTTTGTTGCGTGGCCCCTTGAGTTGGGGTTAGGGACTCACAATCCATGCTTAGTTGCGTGGCCCCTTTAGTTGGGGTTAGGGACTTGGAATCCACGCTTTGTTGCGTGGCCCCTTGAGTTGGGGTTCGGAAGTCTCAATCCATGCTTTGTTGCGTGGCCCCTTGAGTTGGGGTTAGGGACTCACAATCCACGCTTTGTTGCGTGGCCCCTTTAGTTGGGGTTAGGGACTTGGAATCCACGCTTTGTTGCGTGGCCCCTTGAGTTGGGGTTCGGAACTCTCAATCCATGCTTTGTTGCGTGGCCCCTTTAGTTGGGGTGAGGAACTCTCAATCCATGCTTTGTTGCGTGGCCCCTTTAGTTGGGGTTAGGGACTTGGAATCCACGCTTTGTTGCGTGGCCCCTTTAGTTGGGGTTAGGGACTTGGAATCCACGCTTTGTTGCGTGGCCCCTTTAGTTGGGGTTAGGGACTCGCAATCCACGCTTTGTTGCGTGGCCCCTTTAGTTGGGGTTAGGGACTTGGAATCCACGCTTTGTTGCGTGGCCCCTTGAGTTGGGGTTAGGGACTCGCAATCCACGCTTTGTTGCGTGGCCCCTTGAGTTGGGGTTCGGAACTCTCAATCCATGCTTTGTTGCGTGGCCCCTTTAGTTGGGGTTAGGGACTCGCAATCCACGCTTTGTTGCGTGGCCCCTTTAGTTGGGGTTAGGGACTCGCAATCCACGCTTTGTTGCGTGGCCCCTTGAGTTGGGGTTCGGAACTCTCAATCCACGCTTTGTTGCGTGGCCCCTTTAGTTGGGGTTAGGGACTCTCAATCTACGCTTTGTTGCGTGGCCCCTTTAGTTGGGGTTCGGAACTCTCAATCCATGCTTTGTTGCGTGGCCCCTTGAGTTGGGGTTAGGGACTCGCAATCCACGCTTTGTTGCGTGGCCCCTTGAGTTGGGGTTCGGAACTCTCAATCCACGCTTTGTTGCGTGGCCCCTTTAGTTGGGGTTAGGGACTTGGAATCCACGCTTTGTTGCGTGGCCCCTTGAGTTGGGGTTCGGACCTCTCAATCCATGCTTTGTTGCGTGGCCCCTTTAGTTGGGGTTGGGAACTCTCAATCCATGCTTTGTTGCGTGGCCCCTTTAGTTGGGGTTAGGGACTCTCAATCCACGCTTTGTTGCGTGGCCCCTTGAGTTGGGGTTAGGAACTCTCAATCCACGCTTTGTTGCGTGGCCCCTTGAGTTGGGGTTAGGGACTTGGAATCCACGCTTTGTTGCGTGGCCCCTTGAGTTGGGGTTAGGGACTCACAATCCACGCTTTGTTGCGTGGCCCCTTTAGTTGGGGTTAGGGACTTGGAATCCACGCTTTGTTGCGTGGCCCCTTTAGTTGGGGTTAGGGACTTGGAATCCACGCTTTGTTGCGTGGCCCCTTTAGTTGGGGTTCGGAACTCTCAATCCATGCTTTGTTGCGTGGCCCCTTTAGTTGGGGTTAGGGACTTGCTATCCACGCTTTATTGCGTGGCCCCTTGAGTTGGGGTTCGGAAGTCTCAATCCATGCTTTGTTGCGTGGCCCCTTTAGTTGGGGTTAGGGACTTGCTATCCACGCTTTGTTGCGTGGCCCCTTTAGTTGGGGTTAGGGACTTGGAATCCACGCTTTGTTGCGTGGCCCCTTGAGTTGGGGTTCGGAAGTCTCAATCCATGCTTTGTTGCGTGGCCCCTTGAGTTGGGGTTAGGGACTCGCAATCCACGCTTTGTTGCCTGGCCCCTTTAGTTGGGGTTAGGGACTCGCAATCCACGCTTTGTTGCGTGGCCCCTTGAGTTGGGGTTCGGAACTCTCAATCCATGCTTTGTTGCGTGGCCCCTTTAGTTGGGGTTAGGGACTCGCAATCCACGCTTTGTTGCGTGGCCCCTTTAGTTGGGGTTAGGGACTCGCAATCCACGCTTTGTTGCGTGGCCCCTTGAGTTGGGGTTCGGAACTCTCAATCCACGCTTTGTTGCGTGGCCCCTTTAGTTGGGGTTAGGGACTCTCAATCCACGCTTTGTTGCGTGGCCCCTTTAGTTGGGGTTCGGAACTCTCAATCCATGCTTTGTTGCGTGGCCCCTTGAGTTGGGGTTAGGGACTCGCAATCCACGCTTTGTTGCGTGGCCCCTTGAGTTGGGGTTCGGAACTCTCAATCCACGCTTTGTTGCGTGGCCCCTTGAGTTGGGGTTAGGGACTTGGAATCCACGCTTTGTTGCGTGGCCCCTTGAGTTGGGGTTCGGACCTCTCAATCCATGCTTTGTTGCGTGGCCCCTTTAGTTGGGGTTGGGAACTCTCAATCCATGCTTTGTTGCGTGGCGCCTTTAGTTGGGGTTAGGGACTCTCAATCCACGCTTTGTTGCGTGGCCCCTTTAGTTGGGGTTAGGAACTCTCAATCCACGCTTTGTTGCGTGGCCCCTTGAGTTGGGGTTAGGGACTTGGAATCCACGCTTTGTTGCGTGGCCCCTTGAGTTGGGGTTAGGGACTTGGAATCCACGCTTTGTTGCGTGGCCCCTTTAGTTGGGGTTAGGGACTTGGAATCCACGCTTTGTTGCGTGGCCCCTTGAGTTGGGGTTCGGACCTCTCAATCCATGCTTTGTTGCGTGGCCCCTTTAGTTGGGGTTGGGAACTCTCAATCCATGCTTTGTTGCGTGGCCCCTTTAGTTGGGGTTAGGGACTCTCAATCCACGCTTTGTTGCGTGGCCCCTTTAGTTGGGGTTAGGAACTCTCAATCCACGCTTTGTTGCGTGGCCCCTTGAGTTGGGGTTAGGGACTTGGAATCCACGCTTTGTTGCGTGGCCCCTTGAGTTGGGGTTAGGGACTCACAATCCACGCTTTGTTGCGTGGCCCCTTTAGTTGGGGTTAGGGACTTGGAATCCACGCTTTGTTGCGTGGCCCCTTTAGTTGGGGTTAGGGACTTGGAATCCACGCTTTGTTGCGTGGCCCCTTTAGTTGGGGTTCGGAACTCTCAATCCATGCTTTGTTGCGTGGCCCCTTTAGTTGGGGTTAGGGACTTGCTATCCACGCTTTGTTGCGTGGCCCCTTGAGTTGGGGTTAGGGACTTGGAATCCACGCTTTGTTGCGTGGCCCCTTTAGTTGGGGTTAGGGACTTGGAATCCACGCTTTGTTGCGTGGCCCCTTGAGTTGGGGTTCGGAAGTCTCAATCCATGCTTTGTTGCGTGGCCCCTTTAGTTGGGGTTAGGGACTTGCTATCCACGCTTTGTTGCGTGGCCCCTTTAGTTGGGGTTAGGGACTTGGAATCCACGCTTTGTTGCGTGGCCCCTTGAGTTGGGGTTCGGAAGTCTCAATCCATGCTTTGTTGCGTGGCCCCTTTAGTTGGGGTTAGGGACTTGCTATCCACGCTTTGTTGCGTGGCCCCTTTAGTTGGGGTTCGGAACTCTCAATCCATGCTTTGTTGCGTGGCCCCTTTAGTTGGGGTTAGGGACTTGGAATCCACGCTTTGTTGCGTGGCCCCTTTAGTTGGGGTTAGGGACTTGGAATCCACGCTTTGTTGCGTGGCCCCTTGAGTTGGGGTTCGGAACTCTCAATCCATGCTTTGTTGCGTGGCCCCTTTAGTTGGGGTTAGGGACTTGGAATCCACGCTTTGTTGCGTGGCCCCTTGAGTTGGGGTTCGGAACTCTCCATCCATGCTTTGTTGCGTGGCCCCTTGAGTTGGGGTTAGGGACTCCCACGCTTTGGCGTGGCCCTTTGAGTTGGGGACAAGGGATGAGGTCTAGGCCCGACATTTTTCCGCGTTTTTTAGGTAAGTGCGGCAAGGCGGTTCCCTGTGCCATAAAACGTCCACCCGGCACAGCGCTCAAATCCAAGCCGGTGTGTGTCCAAACCTAAACCAATACCAATGCACTCGCCACAGAGCGATGGGAGTAGGCACCCGGGAAAGCATTCGCCGCAGAGCGACGGGAGTAGGCACTGTCTCAGTGGCATGGTCATTAAGAGTCGCAAATAAAGGAGTTGCATTAGATCTGTCCTTGCCGTGTTTGTTTTACTGTGTTCCACTAAGTGCCAGATCGCTTGTCGATCCGTGATTTTGCTCCTGCGGTGTGTGTGTGTGTGTGTGTGTGTGTGTGTGTGTGTGTGTGCGGTGTTGCATGCCTGTGTCATACAAACAGTTGTTTGTTTTTATGATTGATAGCCTTGTGCGAGGTTGTGCTTAGAGTCATCCTCGGCAGTATCCAGTCAAACCTTCGGCTATTGTCTACGCTTCGCACAACGCCCCAAAGACACTCCAGAACATGCCACAACCGCCGAGTTTTGAATTTTTTTGCAAGGGCGACATCGCCAGCACATTCATCAACAACACGCCTATGGTGGAGATTGCGAAGGAGAATGCCACAGTGGAGATGATGCTCACCATGCTGGGCGAGCGTCGGAAGATGTGGGAGGACATGTTCGTGAGGAAGTGCGGGTTCCCGGTAGATGGGCTTGTCGGCCTAGTCAAGTGCATCGCCGCATACCTGGTGTATGCTACGGCCGAGTTGGACGTCGAGAACCAGTCGTTCAAACCCGTCAAGCCGACTCCGTCCACCCCGTCCAGCGAACAGTTGGAGATGCAAAAGTTGCTTGGAGGCGCAGAATGAGGCCATGGCCAAGCTGAAGGCTGACTTAAAGTCTGTCACGGCAAAGGCGGTGGTGGAAGCCTCCTGGAAATGAGAGGCCGTACCCGTGCTCACACAGGCTGAATTGGTGAAGCCGCGGAGCCTGCCCAATAAGCCCCAGTGGGTGTCCTTGGTGCTGTTGGCCCTTTCGTCCCTCCTATGGGAGGTGGAAGGGGGAGTATCAGACGCGGTGCGCGCGCGGTGCGCGCGCGGTGCGGGTACTGGGGTTGTTCCTTAGACCCTTTCATCTAGAGCCAATCAGGGGGAATGGTAACGCCTCAGAGCCCAGCAGGTACCATTTACAACTCCTCTCCCAGTAGACCATCTCCTAGGGAAGTTGTTCAAATACCTGACGCGGTGCGGACGCGGTGCGCGCGCGGTGCGGATACTCCCCCGAAGTCGCAGAGCACGAGTTCGTCTCCCCTTATTCGGAGAAGGGGAAGGTGACGCAGACAGATCTGGATCGTCTTGTGCCTGTGACGGATCACGATGTAGCAAACACGGCGACATGGAGTTTGGCGGATATGGACGATGCGGCTGTGAGTAGGGTGCGCCATTTCGTGGGCGCCGTTTGGCCGTTTATGACAACGAGTCTGGCGGCTTAAAGAGGCTGCCACGGGCTATCCCCGAAGGCTGACGAGTCCCCCGCAGCGGTGACCGACAAGGGCGAAAGCGGCGATATTTACGAGCCGTCCATTATCTCCATCGGTGCCACAGAGGTTGCTTCTGAGGATGTAGTCCGCAAACACATCGCCGCATTTGGGGACCGCTTCACCATCCGCGATGGTGGGCAGTCCTTTCCGTCCAAGAAAGGCGCCACCCCCATGGATGTCACAAACGCCGCCGTCACCGCATGCTGGACGTGCCGCAACGGCTCCCGTGGTATCCAGAGGCAGTGGTTCCACAAATGTCCGGCATTCGAATGATGGGGGCCCCTGCGCCCGGAGGACTTCGTGGAGGATGGAATGTTGCAGTGGAGATGGATCTGGGGCGCGTGGCGCAGGCTCTATCAGTCCGACCGCATTGATAGCATAGAGCCCGCGGCAGGTCGGACGGGACGTGGGGCCATGGCCGGCAGCGTGGCTGCGATGCCTTGGTGCAGAGGGGTGGGCAGGCGTCGCCAAGACGGCCCAGTTCTGCCCGCAAGGAGCTCAGTATTTGCAGGAGGTACTCGCCTGCGGACTGAGGGGAACGGAGGCGGCGGACACCCGTTGGCACGCATGGTGCCGCGGCGGAGCGGTAGCACTACGGTGGCATTGACTATCCATCTCCCACCTGGCTTGGTGGGGAAGGTGGTACAGCGAGGGGGTCGCCGCGGAGTATGGAGCGGCTCCCGATGACTTCACGGTGGTGGAGCGGGCCACCCTACCGTGGCCCTTGCCGCAAGGTGGAGTGGAGTGGCGGCCGGTATCCCTGTCCGACATCTTCCCCCGGGAGTTGTTGGCCCCCCTGCGACCATACGCCCAGAGACGACGACATTGGAGGCGCGCGCCCGTGCGCGGAGGCCGTTGTAGCCATGGAATTGGTGGGGGCTGCCAGAGACGACGGGGAGGGCTCTGCCAAGCGACGCAGGGGATCCTCTAGGGAACTACCAACATCCGAACGAGGTGCGGCGCCTCCGGCCGTCAAGGTAGTTGAGGCACGCCCTGTAGGTGCAGAGAACGACCCTGGAGGCAAGCTTGTGTCCGCAGGCCCGGGGCTCGGTTCCGAGTGCGCCCCCATTGTCGTTGACGACGACCCGTCCCCATCGGCAGTTGCGGCATGCAGAGACGTCCAGCATCAGCGGTTACATGTGCCAGTCCGGAAAACCCCTGCGAAGTGGCAGTGACGCGGTCGCACGACCGTTACTTCAAGCGCATCGTGGGTGCGGAAGCCCACAGTGTACTTCGCCGACGGTAGTGCTAAGGGACAGTGGGTCCGTTCTGCGTTGCGTGATGGGTTATGGGATGCGTGGGTCCGTTCTTTGGGCGCGCGCGTTTCTGTCCCCGTGAACCATGTAGAGAACCGTATCTTACAGTTCGCTCAATGGGGTCACGAGTTTGCGAAGGACCTTGGAGTCCCGAAATTCCTGGAGCGTGAAGCTCTGAGTGTTTTGACGCCGGAGGTGTGGGAGTCCATTTTGCATGACTCCGCATCCCCGCGCATCGTTCTGGCCCGTATCCGGGAGGAGCTCCTCCGCATGGGTTCAGGGGAGGTAGGGAACGTGCCCATTCCAAGGGATATATGGGACGAGGTGGTGCCTGCCTCCCGTCCAATGTCGCGGAGTGGAACCTGCGGGGTGTTCCCACGCCATCTGCGCAGGCGACGATCATGGTGGGGACTCTAAGGACCCAAGGCCTATTGCACCCGGTGGAGGATGCGTCGATGCGCCCCAACGGCAATGTTTTCGCGATTCCGAAGAGCTCTGATAAGGCGAGCCTTATTGTTAACATGGTCCCTTTTAATAGGGCCACGCAGGGCAAGCCGCCGTCTTTCCACCTGCCATCAGGGGAGGTTCTTGCCTTGCTTATGCAGGTGCAGGCCTCCCGGTCCCATGCTGCCAAAGTTCCACTAAATTCCACGTGTGTTTCCCGTGTGCAGTTCTTTCTCGTCCCATGAGTGCACAGAAGAAGGAAAAGAAGAAGCTACTTCAAACCGCTTGCCATGTCTGCGACAAGAAGGGGTGCCAAGCTGCATTTTTGGCTTGCAATGTGGCGTTCCATACGCGTTGTGCACTCACCTCCAAACTTCTTTTGAATCCTCCTGAGTATGCTCCTACGATTGGTGTCCCTCCGTACCCCAATTTACCGAGCTGTGCCATCAATGATGCGTTTTGTACCGTGAAGGTTGGATCAGCCGCACCAACCTTGGGTACATGCGTAGTGTGCAACCATGTTGTCCCGTTGCGCAACATGCGGACACATGTGGGGAGGCACATCTTGGGGGACGAATGTGTTGCAGATGCCTGCGGCTTTTGTGGAGGTAATGCGTGCACCACAAAATTGCTCTGCAATGGCCAGGGTAAACTTGTTTCTGTCATATTGACAAGCTGTCCCCTTGAGCCCACCAACGTTCATTGGGGGGCGATGGCCAAGGCTTTTGCACGCAATCCATGCACAAACCGGCCGATGCACTGCACCTTGTGTAAGGCCACCGTGTGGTTGTACGGCATGAAGATGCACTTCGATGCAAAGCATCACGATGTCGCTTCCCCCGCCACCCTTTGTGCCCCAACCTTAGAGCGGGATGTTGTCCTCACTTGGACTGCGCATGATGAGAAGAAAGAGAAGAAAAAAACAACAGATGATGCCCAACAGAACGAGGACGTGGATGTGGCAATGGGCCCGCCTTCGACGCTTCGGCGAACCCCCCTGCCAATGTTGCTGACCCCTCTACGTCTACCTTCTCCTCCTCCTCCTCCTCCTCCTCGTCCTCCTCCACTGAGGCGTCATCAGGTGCGGAACGCACACGCCCTTCGGAGAGTGTAGGGCAAGGGAGAAAATGGACTTGTCATGGACAAGGCCCCGAAAGCGGCGGAATACAAATGTCTCTGATTCGGACTCGTCGTCGGAGGGAGAACTTTTTAAGTGAGCCGCAGGGTCGTGAAAAAAAAAAGGGACGGAACGAGCTGTATTTGTGTATACGGCGAAGGAAAAAAAAACTATTACTATCGAGCAGTACTCGTGTGTACGGCGAAGGAAAAAAAATCTATTCCCATAGAGCAGTCCTTGTGTGTACGGCAAAGGGAAAAAAAAACTAATCGGGTGCCTCGTAGGCTTGGGCAACCTGCGGGGCACCCAGCTGCTCTCCGGTGCCAGGCACCCAGCTGCTCTCCGGTGTGACGGGCGGTGTCGGAGAGACCAGCATATATATACGGCCCTCCCTAGGCAGGGGGTGTGGGCGCCTACAACCACCATTGCATTGGTGAGGAGGTAGAGTGTAGGCCTCCGTTGTTGTAGAGTAACCCCTTAGGCCACCGCGTCTCTACTAGACTGGACTAGACCTTTGCTAACCCTCTCCTCCCCCCCCCCCCCCCCCCTAGCGACTAGCCATTCCCCCAGAGAAGCCCTCCTCGGCGGCTAGCCTCCCCCCCCCTCCCAAGCCCCCCCCTCTCCCCCCTAACGGGCCTTCGGCCCACTTCTGACGGGGGGGGAGTAGCGTACAGAAGCGAGGAGACGCCCCCCCCGTGGTCCTGTCCCTGTGCGAGTCGTGTGGCAAACCCGGCACATCAACACAAAGCAGTGCTAATTTTTGGCAGTTTCCATTAGTCAGGGCACCATGAAAAGGAATTCCCCCTTTTTCGCCGAGATTGTGGGTCTCACCAGCGGCTCCACACTGCGGCGCTTGGCAGTTCAGAGGATGCCCCCCAGTCCTCAGAGACCAATCTGCGATTCCATTGTGTTCTTAGGTTTACGACCTACGGCGATGATCCTTCAGGAGCACGTGTTCCTTTCCTGCCCCTCATCAGTGGCAAGTCCAGCAGTCACTAGCGCCACACTTTGGCCGACAACAATCAGTGGTATATCATAGCGACGAGCATTGTTGAGGCGATGCTGTTTGGGCGGCGCTGGGCAATGCGTGCCCTGGGATACAGGCCGTTTCTGGCCCCCCACAATGGCACCCCACAGTGTTTTTTGTCAGCAGCTTCTTGGAGGGTTCGGGTTGCTTTCTTTCTGCCTTGGTCTGTCTGGCCGCAGGGCCTCGCGTCGCCATCATCCTGCAACGAGTGTATGAGAGGCACTTCAACGCGGTTTGTTTGTGCGGTGCAGCAACGACTGCAAGCGAAGGCAGGGAGTGGAGTAGACTGGACAAGACTGCTACAAAATGTTTGTGTGGGGCTGCGCAGCTGAGAACCAGGGATTTACCTGAGTCTAAATTGTGAAGCAGACCTTTGCCCTGGGGCAAAAGTCTACTTCACCATTTCACCCCACTGGAGCGGGGGAGTGATGGATGGGTGGGTCAGAGGCCGAAAATGAAGGTGTGTCCCTTATGAAGGCGTTCAAATTTTAATGATCCGTACTCTGTTATTGATGGGCAGGTGGGTAGGTCCGCCTCGGTGGGTGGCCCGGGAGCCCCCCGACAAAATCCCTCCAACACCATTTGAGGCCCAGCAGCCACAGCAGTCGCAGCAGTCCAGTGGTTGTGCAGGTGCATACAGAGCAAAATACCTTCGAAAAGGTGATTGTTTTTTCCCCGGTACCTCCTGGCCTTGTGTTACAAAAGGGTATACAAAAGTTGCAAAAAAACCGTTTCATCCCATGTCAATGCTGGAGAGCACCATCCGAACTTCACGGTCGAGGCAAAGACGGTGACTGAACGAGGCAAAGACGGTGACTCATCGGCGCCGGCAGGTGAGTAGACACCGCGGGGGCAGAAGGCTGGGCACATGGATTTCTTCCCTCCCCCCTTGTTGGAATGTACATTGAAGGTGAGTCACCTCTGTGAAAAGTCACTGCATTTGACACCAGATGTTCTGGCCGGTTTGTGATATCGTATTTCTGGCACTCCCCCCCTCCCTTCACTGAGCAAGTGTCTGCTTTTATGCCCAATTTTCGATCTCCTTCAAGAATTTTGGGATAGAGGATCTGAGAAAAGCGAAACCTCCATTCTCTTATACACAGTGCCTGAAGATGCGTAAGACAAGGCAGGGTGTTCCACAGCGTTTCGGAATCTGGCTGCCATGCCGCGAATTGCCTTCCGTGCGAACGCATCATTGCCGGAGTGGGAAGTGGGAGCAACACCCCCCTGTATTCCACTGCGTTTGAGAAGCAGTGAAAACCATTCGTTATGTCTAAGAAAAGTGGACAGGGAAAATTGGAAACCCCGACTGCTTCAACGGGGGTTTTCCAAACCTTTGCATTTTGATGTCCCCATTTTTTTTACCGAATTTTGAGTGTTGGGCGTCAGAATTCTCTGCGGCAGGTATGCACAGTGCTTTGCCTGCAACAGTATGTTTGTTGTGCGTGCTCTAGCGTACTGGTCCGAAGGAAACACCCGAATGCCGTTGAATGCTGTCTGTCCTCTTCACCGCAATCCCCCTGGATGGCGTGCATCTTGGGAATGTCTTTCCCCCAAGGAATTGACCCGGATGAAGTCCTCGGCAACCTCAAGTCCTGTGTGCTCAGCAGCTGATGTTTGGTTGTCTTGCCACCCGAGTGGGCCTCGTTTACAAGAAACATTGTGCATGGGTTCACGCGACAGGGTGCGACTAGAGTCGAGCATCCTGTGGGTGCAGTGCCTTGTTTGTGCCAGGTTTGTTGTGTTGCAGTACTGCAGCATGGCACATTTTTTTGTGGAGAACAGGGATCTTGTTTGTTCGTATCTAAAAATGAAAAATAGCCATGCTTTGACTTTGCAGCGTCCAACCACCGTGCCTCACTGCCTGGCCACCATTGGTCACTGCCCAACACCCATCTGCACCTGCTCACTGCGGTCTCTTTACCAATTCCCTGTCGATCCACGACCCATTGGGTTTTCTGCTGGACCGGTTGACCTTTCTTTCTCTTTTTCCCTTCTAATCAAACAAACGGTGTCTGGGGCGTCAGTATCTGTGCCTGTCTGTGGGGTCATTGCCGAATCGGTCAACTCTGATACTCCACTTTTCCGATTCTCTTGAGTGTCGTCTGCATGTGATACCCCAATTATCAAGGGACGATATTTCTTTTTCCTCCTTTTTTTTTTTCCAGCAATGGAAAAGGACCCGGTGGTCGATGCACCATTAGCCACAGGCAAGTAAGGCTGCAACCCTGGCACGAGTGCACGCGCAACGGACGACCCCAGAGTCCCCCGCAAATCCGAACACCAGCCCATTGTACTGGCACGGTGTGCATGCGTGTGGATGAGCGAGTGAGACCCTGGGGCTGGTGGGGCCGGTGCCATCGGTGAAACGATAGTGCTGCCCAGGACTGGTATCCAACGATCAGCTCAGGGCAGACGGAAGGGTTCGATCAGGGAAAGATTTTGTTGGGAGTGTTTCAGGATACCCCACCCTAACAACCTCAGCGGATGTCGAGGCACCAATATGCCCTGCTGGTATTAGAATCTCTCTCCGGCGCACTCTGTCATGTCTACACTCATTCAATAGGATAGGCGTGATCAGAAGGAACCGGGTCCCACCGAGTCTGACACGGTACGCAGCTCTGACATGATCAGATGCGCCACTTGCCACTTATGTTTGCCTGGGGAACTGAATTGCATCCCTGTACCACACAGTACCACCCACTCCTGTTGCACCCGGGAATCAGCACAGTCAGGAAGGCTTTGCCTCCTTGTCCAGGGCATGGGGTCTCCGTTGGAGCATAGCATGGCTTTGGTGGTATTAGTGTTCGGTGTGTGTGGCGCGTGCATGTGCGCCCTTGCCTCTCGCAAACCGTGGTACCTTGCCTACACTTTCGCATGTCTCAAATGTTGTAGGGACGGGGGGCTGGGGGCTTTGCATCGTCCACCACTTCCCCTTTTCCCGACCAGGGAAGAAAACGCTCGGGTGTCTATGTTTTCGAAGTGGAAGATGCGAAATTGCGGAGTCCTTTGGGGCACCCCGGAATATATTCAACAATAAGGAATAAGACCCTCAGCCAGCGTTGGAATTGTAGCAGTCCCCATCTCTGACCCCTGCATAGTATTCCTTTTTCGCAGGTTAAATGTAAGCTGACCAGTGCAGACGGATGCTGCTGCGTCTCAAGGTCTATGTCAAAGCCTGAGCTGTGCGAATACGCCCCCATGGAGACCGGGAATATGTCTGATACAGTTGTCGCTATTCCCCCCCCCCCCCCCACCAACCCTTCCGCTCTCTTGATGGATGTTGCTGGGTTGTCCGGAGGTCCAGTCTCCTTCCAGTCTCTGACGAACCTGCCCATCATGCATTTGCGTGTACAGTAAGTGTCCCAGGTCCACGCCAGCTGACCGTACCTGTATCGCGGAAAAACATGTCTCTAGGGCTCTCAGGCGAGCCCCCCCCCCCCCACCCCTGCAAAGCAAGCTCCATGGACTGCATTATTGATATGCCAGTGTTGGACAACGGGGTCTCCAGGGGCTCTCATGCGGGCCCTGGCAAGTACGCTCCAAAATCACACAGAGCACTCCCACTGCTGCCTGTTATTGTTGCGTGTGTGGATGGAGTAGGCAAATCCTGTTCGCCTCTCCATCCTATAACACACTGCTGTCCTGACCGCAACTGACTCCGTCGTCCAGATCCTGTGGAGCAGATCCTATGGATTCCGTCATTTTGGTCTGTTGACTGTTGTTGTCATCAGGAGAGTTCTGTAGTGATGGTGAAAGGTAATAAATGTCGTTTATAAATCAAGAAGGGGATTCAGGAGGGTAAATGATGGAGGCGTGCCCCTACCCTATGCGTCCACCCACTTTCCATGTCGTAATCGGGGCCTGGGCACTACCAGGGCGCTTTCCAGGCCATCTGAGTGGGTGCAGAAGTGTGACAGGGGCGAGGGATGGTTAGGAGGATCACGGTGATGGGGTGTGGAAATGAGGGTCCAGGTGAAGACGGAGAGGGCCTGCCGTCTCGCGACCGGCCGTAAATGTACGTCCCGGATAGATCGTTGGGTGTGGTTTCCCATCGCCGCAGCGGTTTTAGGAGAGGCAGAAGAGGTTGTGCATGCCACAGAATTTTGCCCGAAAAGTACGGGCAGGCACATGATCGTGCCGATGTATCAGTGATGCAAACCCCATCCTGACTGCCCAACCCACCACATGAGATGCGGTAGCACACCAGGGTAAGGTCTCAATCGTGCTCTGTACCCTCTACAGGGCGAAGAACCCGGTTCCTGCTGCATCCCATCGACACTGGAATCAACAAAGCTCAGATGCAACTAACCTGGGGTAAACATTCACAGTGCGGTGCACCGTTCAGGCCATGCTGAGCCAACAGACACGAAACGGAGTCATTCAGTGCATAGTGAAACTGAGCTCATCAAACTCAAGTATACAATGAAGGGCAATCGGAAGATGTAGGGTGATGGGGGCGGGAGGGGGGGGCATGAGGTGAATCCTCAGTGGTTCCACTGAAGCATGGGCGGCTGCAACCCCAATTGACGTGGGCACCAAAGAAGCAACAAGCTACGGTGGCAGTTTCTATGCAAGTGGAGGTGGCAATCACCGATGGGTTGCGTTGATCCAAACGGCAATTTCAGTCCCGGTGCTGGTCCTCTTCTCTCAGGAGTGCACCCCAGTGTAGAGCGAAGCTGCACTTTCTACGCTGTCTCTTTTCTGCACTGGTCCATACGCCTGCACGCACACACGCATTCACGACTGAGCTGCTGTGTGTGGGCTGTCTGGGGCAGGCACTACACTAGCATGAGTCCCACGGATCACCCTCAGGATGGATGAATTGCTTTTTCCAGGTGGTTGAACAGGACTAGAATTCCATACAGTCCGGACTTGTTCCGCACTGTGACCCTTCTGGTGAAGTGACGAGTTGTGTAGGGATCATTCCACGACCAGGGCTTGGCTGAAACATTTTATTTGAACATTCGCAGGCCCAATCCATGGTATTAAAAACAAACCAAGCTTCTTCGGGCGCAAACACTGGGTTTGCCCGCAACGGCTTGTCCGGGGGGTCCCAGTATGTTGCCTTGTTTCGGTGTGGATGCATTGGGCGTAAATGCAGGACAACAACAAGTTTTAAATAAGAAAGATTGGGTGATTGATATGCATCCCCAAATTTCATTTCTGCGTTTGCACCAGATCGTCACAACCCAAAACATGGTGGGCCAAATTTTGTGTCCTATGGCACAGTTGTCCACCCAAACAATCTGCAGCCCAGTTCCTTGAGAACTAGTTGTGCCCCTGTTAACCTGCTCTGCTTCCCATTTCGTCCCATCACTCTAACCCTTTTGATCAGGGGCTAATTCTGAACCCCCTGACCAGCTTTCTGGTTTTTTTTCAGAATGTACAGCCCGTTGCAATGGATACGGATGATTTGCTATGAACCCCCCCCCCCCCCCCCGCACCACCACCACTCTGCCTCATATCCTATGTCCCAATCTCCTTGGACCTTGTCCCAGCATTTAAGAAACGTTGGGTCCAGAACTGAGCTGCCCAGTGGGAATGACTTGTCAGGATTCATTGATGAATGCTCAATCTGGAGTTGCGCCTCAGACAAATCTACCCCACGTATGGTCCCCAGCTTGCACCTTTTACTTGCCCTGCTTCCGACGCACTTGTGACTGGTGATTGGCTTCCTCAAGCAGTACAAGTAGTTCAGCAATGAACAGTAGTATTCCAGCGTAGATAGATACCGTGTGTTCTTTTCAGACATTTTGATGTTGGCATAAGTGCCATGTTGGGGAATCGCTTTCCTCTTGGTGCTCCGTAGCTCCGGTGCTCTGGCCCCGGGGCGTCATTGCATGCCTTCATGATCCGTGATCCACCAGAAATCCAGGATGGCAGTCCATAAGGGATTCGTATTCCCCATGGATAGACTGACAGGGGAGATTGTTGAAGGATTATGGCTCTGCCATGTTGCTGTTTGTCTTGTGAGGAGATTTCTGCTCTGGGAACAATGGATAGGAAAAAAAGTTGTCAAGTGATGCATAGTGCGCCCGCTCATGGACACCAATGCCACGGTGTTATGCAAAGTGCCACCACAACAGACGGATGTTGACGCTTTTGTGGATTCAGCTCCGCCCCATCTCCCCTGGCGGGGCCATTCAGTCGATCGATACCGACCATTGATCCCCCTGCGCGCCTGCGAATGGTAGTGGCACCGCTGCACTTGGACAGCTGCAAAGGCCCGATTCACACCTTTGTGTCTTTTGTCACTTGTTGAATATTGTCGACACTTGTTGACAAGTGTCAATAAGTGTCGACAGTTGTTCACAGTTGCTGACACCAAGCTGGATGATGCTGGCACTCAATCCAACTCATAGTACAGATTTTGGAAGACTGCAATAGCGGTACATGTCTGGCCTGAATCAGGTGTCCGAGATTGCTTTCAGAGGCAGAGGCAGCAAAGGTCTCTGCAGGTCTGCTTTGTGTGCCGGCAGACAATTGAAGAAGTGCAGAGTTTTTCAGCGTCTCCAAAGTTGACCTCAAGATCCAGTTTGCTGGTGGCCCCGTGACAAAAGCAAAACATTGCTTGCGCCCCTCTGAACATTGTGTCCCATGGTGTACCACATGCTCCGACTGCCATGCATACCAATACTGTTGATCTTGATGCACCATCAGGTATGCATGTTATTTGCATGTTCAGTTCCCAAAGGTGTGTGCCTGATCATGTCTGAGTGCGAACCGTCTGTATTTCATGGTGAGCAGAGCCCTGCTTTTACTCTGGCGGACTTCAGTGTGTGATGTGATGCGTGTTAGACCCTCCAGCGCTCGCCATCGGTGCGCCGTGTGAGATTCCTGCTGGTGGTCCACTTTGGGGCTTTCCTTTTGCAGTCAGATCTGGCGACCGAACGCTGGGACATTTAGCGAAAGGACCGTGCCGGACACGTGCCGGATGCGTTCCGAGCAGACCCTTTCTCTCTCAATTTGGGATGGCCTGCCACACCATGGTTCGCTGGCTAATGTTGCACGTCCCTGTGCGTGTGCCGGTGCCAACAGCACACATTGATACTGCAGTTTTGGTTGAAGACAGGCACCGTGCTCCACGTGCGGTGCGTCGATAGTGCAATGGGTGTTGTGCGCGGTGCGATGGAATCTCCTGATCACAATATTGCCAAGAAGACCTCCCCAAAATGTCTCAAGGATTGTGCCCAGAATTGATTTTTGTCACGGAAATACATTGGATCCAATCCTGCCCCCAACTGCTCTGCATTGGCTTTCCACAGTTGTTCATCGGGCTGTAGCTGCTGTCGTTAACCCTTGCTCCACAAGGGGCTGAACTGGACAGCCAGCCTGGGCTAAATGCGATGTTCGAAGTGTTTTGGTTGGAGGGAAGTTGAGGGAACCTGTTGCTCTGGCCTCAATTCTGGTCCAATGTCTGCTTTTTCTTTGTGGTATCCTGGAAGGGATGCAGGTTCACATTTTTTTGTGACCCGAAACCTGACCCAGCTGCAACTTCCTGTTGCACTTGACCCTAGCAGCACTCTGCTGAAGCTGCATGAACCTTCGGGGTGGCGAACACACCAAAGCCTGAAGCCTTGTCACTTTCTCTCACCAAAACTCCCGGTCAAGGGTTCCGTTTTCCTGTATTCTTGGCCTTTGCCTGCAAGACACGGAGATGAAAAGCATCCCCCCAAGTGTCGTGTTTTGGCAACCGAGGAAGATTGTCATTTCAAGGAGGCGCTGTTGGATTTGTCCCCCTGCGCTCATTTACCGGCCTGAGGTTCCTGGTGGGCACCCCATGCAAACCATCTGTGTCTGTTGTGCCCATTTCCCCAGCACAGCTGCAGGCGCCATCTGACCAGGGACCGTGTTTGCCTGCTGTGTGTTGCAGGTTTGGTATGGTGATAATGAATAGGCATCAGGGCTGCAGCATGTAAATTGGTCCCCACCCACGCGGGTCCTTGACACGCCTTGGTTGTGATGGGGCGTGTTTCCATGGGACAGCAGATTTTGGTGCCTTCATTTGGTGCACGCACCATTTTTTTGAAGGCCTGGGTGCTGTTGAGTTGCCCAAGAACGGCAAAACTAACGTTAACCTATTTGCCAGCTTCTGCACCTCAGATGTTTGTTCCCCTGTACTATGGTTGGTTGGAAACTTGCTCCAGTGTGGCCATCATGCAGTGTATCTTCCATGCCTTTCCCTGACCTGAGGGGATGGTCCGCTCTGGAGTCATGATTGGCCCATTTGCAGAACTTCGATAGGATTTTGTGGAGACTTTATTCATTTATTGTCTGGCAGTTTAACTCCCGCATGGGAAGATGGCCAAATGCTCTGTCAATGTGACTGGCTGAGGCTGGACTGAATGCTGCTTGCAGTGCGCAGGGTGTCCACTGTTGGCACTTAGTTTGCCTGGTACCCCCCCCCCCCCATGTCCAGTCCCCCCCCTTGTCCATCCCCCGGGGGTGGGGGGGAACCGTCACTTCAAGCACCCAAAAAAAATCGCGCATTGTGGTTGATATGTGCTGTGCATTGCCCCACTGCCATTGTTGCCCATCCACTGTACATATTGTGACAGGACATTTTCAGTTGCATATTTACTCATGGATTCGGATAGCACAACCTTGTTCCCACCTGGAACAGATGTGATTTTCATCCGCTCAACAAAGGAGCCTGCCCCGGCGAGGGTTATCGGGTTCTCTGAGCGCGGCGATGAATATCGTCGCATCACTTATAGGTGAGGAAATACTGAAGTGCAGCATGACGCTGCACTGGATAGTGGGGCAAGCTTGAGTTCTGATGGTGATCTGCCTGAAGCGGACACCACTGACGAGGACAGTGATTTGAATTCAGACACGGAGATTGTGTGGGCAAAGAGTGCTCGTGGTGTTTGGGGTATGGGTCACAGTTTTGGAGGTAAGTTGTATTTCACAAGGGACATTCCAGAGGAAAAGTGGATTCCCAAAGACCTTCTAGCCCCAGTTTCTGCGAAGCCTCCGGCCCAAAGGGCCAAGCCGGCACCTAAGGGTGCTGCTCAGCCCATCCCTGTACACAGTGGTGAACATGTTCAAGAATTCAAGGTGAAGTGGACCAGGAGCAAGAAGTTTCACACTGAGCCTGTGAGGGACTAAATCACAGCACACTGACAGCCAAATGTGTTGAAGTGTTGTCGTTTTTTGTGGAATTCAGTGCTCGTGTATGTTGACAGTGCCCCCCCCCCCCCCCCCCTGGGGGGGAACCGTCACTTGGCAACCGTTCCCCCGGGGGTGGGGGGGGACCGTCGCGCGCCGGGGGGGTACTGGACAAAGGGGGGGGAGGGTATGACCTGCACAAATGCCCAGGCTGTAGTATCCTCAGGGAACCGTTGCTGCAGTTGAAAAGGTGCTCAAAGTGAAGGTCCTTGTTCTTCCGAATGGGGGGGGGCGGGGCTGACGTCCATGAGTTCTGATCTCCTGAGCACAAATTTCCGGGTCTCAGCCCATCACAGGTTGCTCTGGAGGTTTCAAATCCTGGGGAATCCGTTTCTCTTTACAAATATTTGGTGTGCTGCTCTTTTGTTTGACAACAAGCTTCAAACCGCAACATTTTGCGTGCATATGACAAGCCCCAGCAAATTTACGAAAAGTGGCCAAGTAACGGTCCTCTCCAAAACCTGCCCTAAACGCCTGCTGCCAAGCCAGCAGCAGGCTGTGCTGTCCCCAAGTGTGCCGCCAAACCGGCAGCACAGTCCTCTGCACGTGCCTGTGATGACAGTCCAACGTGTCCTAAAATTCAAAGTGGTATGGGAATCAGCTGAGCTTTCCAGTTATGAGATACGTTCTTCTTGATTTTGCCTCGCTGTGGCAGCTCTTGCTGCAATCACAGGCATCATCTGATTCCAGTACTGTCCATGACCTCTTGGCTGCACGTCTTTTGTAGCAATGGATCTTCTATATACAGAGGCAACGCTGCTGATGTACCGTGCTGAACATTTTCCCAGGTCGCTGACTGTAGCATCCTGATGGTTGCACACAGGCCTGGGAAAAAAAAGCATAAAAGATCTGGCAAGCCCACCTCCCTATACTTGGGCGATTTCTCATTCGATGCCCACCCATTGGTCGGTAGTGATGTTTTCTGTCAACATTAAATCAGACACAGGTACACTGAGAACCACATCAATCCATTGACATCCTCAGACAATGTGGAGCCATTCTACCCCGTCCAGACATGCTGTGGCCAGCAGCTATTGTATTCTTTGTGTTTGTGCGCATTTGCTTGTGTGCCGTGTGTGTGTGTGTGTGTGTGTGTGTGTGTGTGTGTGTGTGTGTGTGTGTGTGTGTGTGTGTGTGTGTGTGCATGCCAAAGGCGCTGTTATGAAAATAATGTTTCGCAAGAGTCGAAACTCCGGGAGCCCCCACCCGGATAGCTGGGAGGCACAGTGCAAAAAAAAAAAAGAGTCTAAACTCAGCAGAAGCAGGCCAGTTTTTTGTGTTGCACCTATTCTACTAGTCCAGGCTAGAACGATTTGTGTTCTAGCCTGATATTTTCTAGGCTAGAACATCTAGACTAGAAGTTCTAGCCCGGAACAAAATTGGGTCTTCTCGCGTGTACCTAGGGCGCACCTTTGCTGTGAAGGGACCACAGCGACAACCTGGCTGTCTTTGCACTTTGATGATTTCTGCCGCCAGCTGGCAAGTCAATTATTTGTGACTGCTAAATCACCTTGAAGAGAGGTTGTTTGATCAAGCGCAGGCGTGAGCCTTGTATACCCCACTTTTTTGGGGTTGTTCGCGTAGCATACCCCAATGTCTGATTTCTGACATCCAACCCTTTGTAAAATCATCATTTTGGGAGCAAAAATGATCTCCCAATGATTTTTTTGATTTTGACCCCCGTACCCCCCCCGCAACTGGGTACCCCTTTTTGGGGGGCTGGGGGGGGTCAAAACTTCTTTGCGTATTGTGGCCGCTGTGTGTGTATTTGGACCGGGGTCCCGAAGTACTTTTTTCTTAAATATGGACCCCCTAACCCATGGTGGGGGTACCAGGTCCCAACTCCGGGTACCCCCAGCCCCCCCCCCCCCCCCCCACATGGCCCCTTGCTAGTGAGGACTTAGCTGTTTTCACGCTGGATAGGTTGTTTCGTGGCACGTGAAAGTTTTTTGAAATCACTTCGCAGAGGTTGTTAGATCAAAGCCAGGCAAATGTATAAAGAGGAAAACGCCACATACCCCCCCATTTTGGGCCTTTTTGGGTCTATTCGAGTACCCTACCCCAAGGGGTTGAATTGTTGGTTTAACCTTTTGTAAAATCATTATTTTGTCCAATAAATGCATCCTTCAATGACTTTTTGGTCCGGACCCCCCCAGACCCCTCCACTTGAAACCCACTTTTTGGACCTTTTGAGGGAGGTGGGGGGGGTGGGGGTGGGGGGGTCAAAAAAAGACCCCCCCCTCTTTTTTGGGGTCAAAAATCATGAAGCTTTTGGTTTTTTTTGATTTTGAGCCGAAAAAGTGTTTTCGGGTGCCGACTTCATGGTGTTTGTATGGGGCGGAGTGGGACGAGCGCTCATGCAGCTTATGCATGTTTTGGCCTTTTTTGGTATGTTGGGGGTTTTGGCGACCTCGGCGACCCCATGGTACCCATTCTGAGGGGTGTGAGTGGGGATGTTGTGATAGTATATGCCTACTAGGATACGAAAGGACATTTTTTGCAGTCTCTAGCCTTGCCGAGGGCCGCTCAAATGCCCGTGCCAAAGACGCGAAATGGCTGTATCTACCAATGATGGCTTAGTGAATGGGCCCGCACACAACCTGTGAAGCAGGTCACAACCCTACCCTGGCATTTTACCCCTAAGGGAGCATTATATGGCCCTATATATGGGATATATGTGGGATAGGGTATATCATATTCCATTTCCTTGTTAGGAACATAGGATGTGGGATGGATAAGGCATTCTTGGATGTTTGGTAGTTATTCAATTAGTGGATGATAGGGTGGATTTCTCATATGTGCATATCAGGTATTTCATTGGCTATGTGTACCATATCTGTTTGCAGGATACTATTCAGTCAACACTATCGTGATGTCTTCGGTGCCAAGCAATGTTGCTGCCCATGCCACTGCGACCTCTGCTCCTGACCACCCGGTCTGGTTTCATGGTAGCAGAGGCGAAAATTTTTCGTCTCTGTTGGGCGCTTGGCATCGCGGAAAGCGATCGGTCCAAGATTTCGTGGACCAAATTCAAGTTAAAATCTCTTCCCCGGGAGGGATAGCTGAGGGTGTCCAGGTCCCCACTCTCAGGACCTCCTCGGCCCTGACCCCATCGACCGGGCAGGGGCCGCAAAAACGGGCCAAGCCCCAAGTGGCTACAAATCCTAAGTTTCCGAAATCCCCGAATGTTCCCATCGGGCCCCCCCATCCTCGAAATCCAGCTGGTGTACCTGGGATGGTTGGGGGGGAAATAGACGGCCACCCTTAGGGAGCGATAAGAGGACCACAATCGCCTATTATGGGCTCGGGAACCGTTACTAGCGCCGAGAATCGGGCAGTAATCGACCAGTCTACTGGGGTGATCGAGCGTACGAACGCTGCGCCCTCACGCGCTGCCGACTGGGGTACGATGGCTTCGCCAATGGGGCCTATCGTGGTCGACTCTGGCACTCCTCCGTCGCTAGGGGGGTTGCCAGAGCCTCAGGTCAGAAAAAACCTGTTTGCGGCAGGGCCCATCAGCCCCATTGTTGACCAACTCGACGCTGAAAACCGTCGAGTCCTCGCGCTCACGCCTGATCCCCATGGCCATCTGGGTCCGGCTCGAGAGGCCGTGGCCCTGATCCAGCAAGCCCTGTCGGGGACTAGGCAGAACCCCACTGTGGTGGAATCGTCGCCCACTCCAATGAGTGGATCGCGGCGGTTTCCCTCCCTGGTGGAGGAATCTCCTGCCTTGGGAGCGTATCCCAATCCCCCCAGCGGATCCAGGCTAAATCCTACGATCATCGAGGAATCCCCCACGCAAATCGAGGAGGATGAGTGTGACCAGTGGTTCCCCCTGGCGGTGGAGCGGTGGAACGACGATGAGGAGGAGGAGATTGGAGTGTTGGAACGTCATGAACTCCATCATTCCCCTATTTCCGTTGCCTCGTCGCCTGCACCTCCTGAACCTATGTCAGGGACCAGGGATCGCCCCATGCTGGTGGAAGAATCCCCGGCCCCCCACTACATCACGGTGGAGGACTCTCCGGCCCCTCAGTTTATTGTTGTGGAAGAGTCCCCGGTGCCTATGAGCGGCGTCAAAAACCGCCCGTGTCTTGTCGTGGAATCTCCGGAGCCTACGGAGGACCGGGCCGGTACTACATCTCCGGTGCCTATGAGTGGCACGAAAGATCGTCCATCCCTAGTGGATGATTCTCCGGCAATGCCGAAGGTCAACAATCTGTGCTGGGGGGGAGGGAATCAGGTGGAGGGAGGTTCAGCAACCCTCCCAATAAATTTGGTCTCTCCCCCCACAAATACATCTCCTACGGAGGACCCCCAACTGCCCAATTGGGGGGGGGATCCAGCGGTTGCAACGGGATCGGAGCCTGTTTTTGCTTCCCATCCGAGAACTCGATCACCTATGGTGGTTCATGAGTCACCACAGTATATTGTGGTGGACGATTCCCCACCCCCACCGCCGCGACCGAATACTGTTGGTCATGTTCCCCCTCCGCCGTCACCCTGCCACCGCCAGGTGGCTTACATCGAGCACGTGCAAGGAATCCCGCACCTGGTTCGGCCATCTAGTGGTGGGGGTTCGGGGGGGGGACATCCCTCTAGTGGGGGGGCGCCAGCGCCTGTTGCTGCGCGCCCCACACCCCCGTCTCGCCCTGCGGGGGGGCCCTCTGGTCCCTCCGTGGCAGGGGGGGCTGCTGGGGGGGGCGGTGGTGGGTCATCTCCTCCTCGTGGAGGGGGGGGTCCATCTTTTCGACATTCTGGGGGCCCCACTCCTACACGGGGGGAGGACGACCTACAGCACACCTGTGACTGTCCCCGGTGTGTGGTGCACTACGAAACGTGCATCCAATCTCTGATGGCACAGGTGAGGGACCTGCGAAATCAGAATCTGGAGTTGCAGCGATCCCATCAGGAACTTTCTCAGGCAGTAGCCTCTACCGTGGGCATCAGCCAGTCCTACGGGGACCGGATGACCCAAATCTTGTCTACATTGGCTAAGTTTGACGCGGTGGTTCAGGCATACCAGCGGGATTCTAAGGTGGTGGAGGCTAGCGTGGCAGATCATCTTAAGATGTCCAACGGCAACACGGCTAAGTGCTTTAGCGCAGTGGAGTCGCTCGCTACACGTTACGCCGCCGTTGCATCTAGGATCGATGCGTGGGACCACTGGTACTCCACGCCTGCGGAACCCGTTACGGTGGTCCTACCCCCGCCATCGGTGCCTCCGCCCGTTCCTGATCCTACACCGGCGGCGCCTACGGCGCCCATGGGCGCGCCATCCGGTTCATCCGGTGGTGGGTGTGTCCTTCCTTTCTCCGTCCACCCATCCCACGATTGCATCTACCATCCGAACGCTTGTCCGGATTCGGGGTGGCCGAGGGGGGGGGAAGAACACCACGAACACCCCCACCCCCAAGAACCTACATCGTGGAGGGGAATCGCCGAAAAGCAGAAGGAACGTGCTGTTCCCGAGTGGAGGGCGACGCCTAAGGGCGAAGAACACCCCACGGAGCCTACGGCCCCGTGGGCCAATGAAGAGGAGAACACCTCTTCGTTGGGGAACATTAATCCCCTCACGAAAAATGTTTTCACTTCCCCTGGGAAACCTTCGTACACGCCCTCTCATCCTACGGATACGTGTACAGTCTCTCCAGTGAAAGTTGCACCAAGTGCAAGTGGAGGTGCACCCCCAACCATGGCTCCCCCTGCTTACCACCCGTACCAAATGCCTATGGTGCAAAATAGTTACACCAAAGCGGTGGAGGATAGTGATATGCCTAAACCGCAATTTAATGGGCAGCTAGAGTGCTACGACGAGTGGGTGGAGAAGCTTCAACAATGGTTGGGGGGGTGTGATCCCATGTACCGAAAGGCCAACGAGGCAAAAATGATTTTGAGTACCTTGCCCCCATGGCTAAAGGCGATCATCAACGCCCGGGTTGCCGAGGCCACCCACCACACACGCACGGCCCCCACCCTCAAAGAGTTGTGGGACTTTTTGGAACAACGTTTCCACGAGTATGACCCCTCAAGGGCTGATGAAAGATGGCGAGCCCTCACCCCCAGGGTGGTTAGAGGGCAAGTAACCCTCATCGACCTTGAAGATTTCTATGCTCGTTGGCAACGTTTGTTGCCTCTGAGCAATGAGACTCGTCCCCACGTGATCCGGGAGCAGCTCCTAAGCAAGCTCCCGTGGATCAAGGAGAAGGTCGTCAAGCAAGAGGCTAAGAATAGCCCAGACAGCTATGTGGTGGATTTTAGTGGCCTTGACCCTTCGCCGGGTCGCGCCCCATTCGAAAAAGAACTCAGGAAATATAGCGCTCAAGCTTGCACTACGATTCCTGAGATTGTTTCCTATTCGGGGCCGGGGGTGATAGTTGACTGCAAAGACCCGGCTCTCCAGGAGTGGATCTTGAAGCTCAACAACACACCTCACACACGCGGCTACACTATGAAAGTGGAGCAACGTAGGCCTCGTTTGAAGCCTGCGGAAATCTACGCCCTTGCCCATAAAAGCGTGTCGGAGAGGGAAGCTCTCGAACGCCTCAATAAAGGAGACAAGACGACGGTGACGTACACTCATCGCCCTTCTCACAATAAAACCGCGGTGCATGCGGTTAATGCGGAGGCTACGGCGGACCCTGACACCTCCGAACCCGCTGACACCTCCGTCAACGCCGTGGGTCACTCTAAACCTCCGGCGAAGAAACCCGTCGACCCCGGGGCTAAACCGCCACCTACCTTTTGGGTTCCGTGTTCCAAACATTGGAAAACACGTAAACAAACGGATATGGACATGTCTTGGATTGATTGGGGTGCCACCAATACCACCCTTTGGACGTGTAAGCCTAATTCTCCGTGCAATGACACTCATTGGAACATTGCGGGTAAGTCTAAAGGTGGTAAGCCTAAGGGTGGCGATAAGGGTGGCGGTGGTGATAAGGGTGGTGGTGGTTATAAGGGTGGCGGCGGCAAGGGCGATAAAGGAGGCAAGGGAGCGCCGAACGGGCGCGGACGTTGGTGAGGGTGCCCAGAGGCGCCCCCTTCGAAAGAAGAAAACCTCGGGCACCCCTGTGACACTACCGTGGCTCTCGTTCCATCGAGAGTCATGAAGGGGCATATAGTGACTAGTGAGATTCAAACCGAACTTTCTGTTCAGGTTGTTTTGCCCAATGGAGAACGCAAGGCCCTCCGTGTTTTGGTGGATTTTGGGTGCCAAGCGGTCGCTTTGGCCAACCCCAATGTTTTTGGAGACCAACTCTCCGAAAAATATGAATCCCCTCAACGGAGGCGCCTACTCCAAGCAGATAATGAGACGCCTTTGCCAGGGGGGGACGAGCAAATAGACGTCAAAATTCAATTTACGGGGGTTGTGGATGGTAGTGTTTCACTTCCTCGTGTTGCCCAGTATGGCGTGTCCCCGTACCTTGTCCCGAATTTACCTTGGGATATGGTTTTGGGGCACCCATGGGGTTACGAACATTGTGTGAGCCATTTTGCCCGTTTCAATTGTTTGTACTCTCACCATCCAGTGCACTCCCGTTTTTGGATTGAGGACTTCCGTGAGGCTCCACGAACCGGCAAACCATTTTTGGTGAAACCCATTCATGGTAAGGTGTCACGTCAGTCCGTGTGGGGCCTAACCGTTCCAGTCATTGGGGCGGTCGCTCCTACGCACCCTGCCCCGGCCATTGTGGTTACGCCCCCTGGTGGCGAACCGCCTAACCGTGTTGAGGCCGAGAAACACATATCCTATGCCTTGACCGCTTCCTCCGTGGCCCCCGTACAGGACCGGGCTTGTGCTTTGGAGCTCGTTGAATTTGCTCCCGAAGCCCTTGCCCGTGATGTTCTACCTACGCGGCGTGATGGGTCCATGTGGACCCAGTCTGACTATGGCCTCACGCCATATTGGGCCGCACGTGTCAAAAAACAATTTGGCAAAAACCCTGACGTGGACGCCTTCAATAGGGTCCCGGGTATGGCCCAGGCTACCCGTTGGGTTTCGCCGCTTGAAGATTTCTTTTCCACTCCCGCGGACCCCTCCAAATTGTATTGGATGTGCCCTCCCTATCATCGGTTTTCCGATTGTGTTCGGAAAATTCGGCAAGAAAAACTACGAGCCATCGTCGTAGGGCCGAAGTGGACACATAGGGAGTGGTGGAAACCCCTTATGGAAATTACTTTGCAAGGGTACCACCTTCCTGGGCCAGAGACTAAAGCCTGTCTCTATCAGAATGTCCACCTCACGCCCCTTCCTCAACGGGGTTGGTCCACGGTGGCGCTATACGTGGACGGTGGTATTGCGGAGGAAAATTTGGCGGCCACTAAATGTCATGTGGCCTCCGTTTTGGCACCGGCCGTCTCTAACCCCAACACGGATGGCGAGCCGGGCATGACCTCGGAGGAAGAGTCGGAGGATGAAAGGGTGCCTAACCATTTGGCTTCGGTGCGCACCCTCACGTATCAGGCGACCCATAAAAAACTCCTCGCACCCGTTACTCTTGATCCTACCCCCGAAGATTTGGAGGCACAAGAATGCGTGCGTTCACGCATTGCGAAAATTGAACGAGAGTTATTGGGTGGGAGTGCCACTACCGTTAAGCGTTACCGAAAACGTAAAGGCGCCACACGATTGTTGGCGGCTTCTCGTGTGGGTGGCGTTGTCACCACCCAAGAGCCTATTGTGTCTCCGGAGGTGGAGCTCATGAGGAAACGCATCCTCGCGGACTATGAGCGGGATGTTTTTAGTGGGGAGGTTCGTCTCCGTCCGGACCAGGAACACCCTAAGGTCCGTGGTACGGAGCGGTTGGGGTTTGCTAAACTTGACCTATACCCGAACGCCAAACCCAAGTCCGTGAAGCCTATACGGTTGGTGGGGGAGCGTGCTGCGGCGGAGCAAGAAATAGTGGAGGACTTTTTGGCTCGTGGCTGGATTGAGCCGTGCCCTGCCTCCGAATGGGCGTCCAACGGTTTCGTTGTGCCCAAGAAAGAGAAAGGAAAGTGGCGCCTCGTGGTGGACTACCGCCAACTTAATGAGGCTACCTTGCCCGACGCACACCCCCTCCCCCTCATTGAAAACATGTTGGAAAATCAATCCAAACACAAGATTTTCACTATTGTGGACTTGAGTAAAGGGTTTCATCAAATTCCCCTTCACCCTGAATCCCGGGCTAAGACCGCCATGAATTTGGCGGGTAAACGATACCAATGGCGTGTTATGCCTATGGGTATCAAGAATGGGCCCGCTATTTTTCAACGGGTCATGGACCATGTTTTGCAGGGTTTGGATTGTGCGGACGTATATATTGATGATATTATTATTGGTTCCTCCGGTGCGACGGAGGAGGAGCTATTGGCTAACCACGACCGCGACGTGCGTGCCGTGTTGGCTAGGCTACGAAAAGAGGAGTTGGTTGCTTCGGTTAGCAAAACCGATTTCTTTGTTCGTTCGGTTGAGTTTTGTGGCCACGTGTTGGAAAATGGCACACGTCGGCCGGCGCCAGGGAAAATGTTGGCGCTTGAGCGTTGGGACAAACCGGATAATGTTCGGGAGCTCCGGGGGTTCTTGGGGCTCGCCAACTATTATTCGGGCTATGTCCAACATTACGCCTCCATAGCTACCCCTTTGATTAATATGTTGAAGGATTTGCCTAAGCATAAGAATGGCAAAAAGATAGGCCTAACATGGAATGCTTCGGCTAACGAGGCCTTTTTGAAGCTCAAGCGTGCTATTACGGATATTGTTCCCCTCCAACTAGCCGATTGGGATAAGGACTTTGTCCTCACCCCGGACGCTAGTAATTGGGCGGTGGGGGCGGCCCTACAGCAGGAAGGTCCCGATGGTGCCCTACGCCCCCTTGCCTTTTTCTCCCGCAAATTGTCAGGCAGCCAGTTGAATTGGAGCCCTCGGGAGAAAGAATGCTACGCCATAGTGGCGGCGCTTTTAAAATGGCATGGTTGGGTGGGGAACAAGCGCGTGGAGGTCCGTACGGACCACCGTAGCCTTGAAAATTGGGCTACGGAGGACCTCAAAACCGTGGGGGGTCCCTCTCCACGCCAAGCACGTTGGCATGAATTGTTCTCTAAATTCGACCTCCATGTGGTTTACACTCCGGGGCCAGTGAACCCCGTGGGTGATTTCTTGTCCCGTTGGGCTTACCCTGCTAACCCGGCGTTGGGTGATGTGTCCATACATGGGACGGCCCAAGCGGCCGGGGATGTGCGGGACATGATGGCGGCCGAGAAGGAGGAACTTCTCGCCCGCCCCCTTGTATTTAGGGCGGTTGTGGCGCCCGTTGTTACTAGGTCTAAAGCGGCGCCTCGGGCTCAAGGGGCACCCGCGTGTGATCCACCCCCTCTGGCTTCGCCTCCAGTGGGGGGGGGGACGAAGCAAAAGAGAAAGCTTCGGAGACTGGAGCGAATTGTCAAGATAAAAAAATCTTGGAAGTCCCACAAGAAAGCAACTCCTATACATGGGGAGGATGCTCCCAATGTTTTTGAGATAAATTGGGCTAAACACTACCCAAATTGTCAACGCTACAAACAAATGTGGCAAGATGCCTTGAATGGGAGCTTCCAAGATGGAGTGAGGTTGGTGGATAACAAGCTCGTCCGTAATGGACGGTGGTGTGTTCCTACGCCGCTAGTGCATCGTTTGGTAGCCGAATACCATGATGCATTTCACTTAACTACCTCCAGTGTGGAAAAACACTGGAAGGAAATTAACCATGGCGTGGAAGGTGAGGGGTTGTACAAAGCAGTGGAACTGCAATGTCAAACGTGTCCCTCATGTGCCATTCACACGCATGACACCAAGCGCAAGCAAGGGTACATGACCCCTATGCCTATACCTATGGAGCCCATGGACTCCATAGCGCTTGATGTGTTTCACTACCCTTCCACCTCCCACGATGGAGAGGTGTATGACCGAATGCTCCTATGTGTATGCCGGCTTTCCGGCTACCTCATCGCGATCCCTATTCCTAAACCCCGTCATGGAAACAAGGATGAAGGGCTAACGGGGAGAAGAGCGGCCCATTTGGTAATGGAGCGCTGGGTGGATAGGTTCGGAGCCCCTCGTGAAATATGCTCCGACCGTGGGCCACAATTTGTGAGCCAATATTTCCAAACCCTTTGTTCTAAGATTGGTGCCCGCTCGACTATGTGTCTCGCGGGTAGGCACCAAGGTAATGGCAAGGCCGAAAATACTGGCAAGCAGCTAAGGCGTGCCGTTGCTAAAGCCATTACCTTGAAGAAGAAGAAAACTAATTGGGTAGAGGTTTTGCCCGCCGTTGTACGAGCGTGGCATGAGACTACAGGTCCTTCAGGTTATACACCTAACGAGATTGTGTTTGGTAAACACAACCGTACTAAGGGGCCTCCTCTTGCTGAGCCTAAGGGGGTGGCCCAAGACGCCGCTCACTACTTCCAACGGCGTGAGGAGCTTATTGCTCTTGCACGGAGGGCTATGATTCAAGTGCAAGAGACAATGGCTCGTAAGTACAATAAGAGTAGGAGGATGTCCCCCAATTTCTCAAAAGGGGACCGCGTATGGGTCCGTCGCCAACTCAAAAATCTTGGCGATAAGACTTGTCCCTATTGGGATGGGCCCTATGAGGTTGTGGCCAAGAAGGCGCACGACCTCTATGTTATTCAAGTGGACCAACGGAGGTTAGTTGACGTCCACGTTGATTGTTTAATGAAAACGGTCAACTCCCCTCGCTCCCCCGTGCCTCTAAATTACACGGAGGAGGTTGCTAGGGTGCCCTCCCAGTTTGAGGAGGACACCTATAATGTCAAGAAAATATTAAGTCACCGTACTTACCGCAAGAGACTTCTCTTCAAGGTGCGGTGGGAGGGTTATACCAAAGATTGGGATACCGAGGAACCCGTTGAAACCTTCTTACCGTCCTACAACAAAGTTTGGAGAGATTACCTGCAGAAACAGAATCTCACCCAAACCGTTGACATCCTTGCCCACCTTGGTGGACCGCTCTCATGAGCGTGCCACGAAAAGAAAACCCTAACCAATATGGATATATTATTGTTTGGGGAAGGGAGGAGAGAGCGAGAAGCGGTGGGAGACAGGAAAGAAGATGTGCATGCACGGCGCGCTCCTCGGTTACAAAAATCCCCACCGGAGCAGGGCGGTGGGTACCGCAGGTTTACCCCACCGTCTACCTCTCTCACCGCTAAAGGCTTGAGAGTCCTTGGGGTGGGGTGGCGTGGCATATAGCCTGGGGCGGAAGTGGGACGTGTTCTTTCGGGGGTCTTAATGCCATTCAAACCCCTATCCTTGGGTCTTACTGGAGCACTCCTACCACCACCAGGACTACTGCCGTCAGTCCTGCCCACGATGACGCCCCCTGTCAAGGGTGCTAACAACGTGGCAAGCACTTCCCGAAGACTCTGCCGGGTTGTGCGCATGGTGGTGTTTGCAAGGTTTCGGAGTGCCGCCCCGTACCGAAACCACAACCCCACGACCGTCCCTGACCCGTGACCCAAGCCAACGAGCTAAATCATTTGCTCAAAATGGCGAAGGCTTGAAAACTTCGTTGGGTTGGCGGGTACAACCCATTTTCCCTTTTGTGTTGGGCGTGATGGTTTTCCACCGATTTGCCCTTGTCCACACGAGGGTAGGTATACAAGGTACGAAGTACTCGTGTGGCTCACATTACGTGGAAAAAAATTTCGTGGCGTGCAAAATTGCCACTACATACGGCGAGGACTTAAGCCTAGAGGGAGGGGTCGTCCTCTACAATACAAGTACTCTAATATGAATTGCAATGGGTGCCTTTGCCCCGTCACTCTATGAGTGGGTGGGGTCTTCAAAGGCAGAGAGTGGCGTTGCGGATTTGGGCCGTCTCCGCCGCCTGGGTATTTGTCCCCGGTCGCTATGCGTGCCCGGGTTGGGAGTGGGTACCCTCCATTGCCATTGCATGGGGCCGCATGCTGGCTGGGTGTGCTCTTCATGTCCTTGATGAATTTCGCGGGGGAATTCCTGCCTGCAACGAGAGGGAACAAACAATATGATGAAAAGGGCGAGTGTGCACATGCATATGTTTATGGGAGAATATGTATATCAATGTTTTCTCTAGAGTTCCCCACGAGTGGACTTGGATTTCCACAACACCCGAGGGGTCCTCTATCCAAACACCCAACCAAACGGGTTGGGATATGGGCGTGGCATTTTTCTTTATAGAGACCCGTGCGTGGACTTGGATTTCCACAACACACACGAGTCTCTCTGTCCGAGACACACCAAAACCGGGTGTGCCCGTGGCCAATGGTAGCGTGTGTGTGCGCATGCCATTAATTTAGTTACGGGATTATATGGTTGCCTATTACGTTGGTTATCACCCGCCCCCCGAACAAGCAAGACCTAGGTTGACACCTACCTTTGGGGTTTTGTAGCCGTGTACACCGGCCCAAGTTTACACACGGAGGTGTAAACATGAATCCGTCATACACGGTGTAGAGGGGTTGGGGGAGTAAAACTCCTTCGGGGCGTGTCATCGTGCCCCCGGGGAGTAGGGTGGGCTGATTCACCAGCGGGACCGTACGGGCGACCTCCCCAATTTGCGACCTGGAGGTGACCCCCTGCGCTACGGCCCGCCGGTTGCACACCCACCGACAAAGGTAACACGCAAGCTAACCTAAGTGTTTATACGCACGCCCCCAAGACACACACGAACACCAAGCAACAAGGTGGCGTATCTATACACGTGTTCTATTGTGGATATGCTTACTGTTTGTTGTGTGTACGTGAGTAGTTTGTGGAAGCTCTTGCACGTGCCGTATGTGTGGAGTGCAACCATCACGTGCCCCAGGGCCGCCACCGCGAGACCCACACTCTGTGATGCCCTCCGGGCGAGTGTGTGCCCCCGGGCCCTGCCAATGGGTGTGCGCGCACAAGTGTGTCTTGTGTTTGTCGGTGTGCATCGCTCTATTATGTGTATATATGATATATATACGTAGTATGGCTCCTAGGTGAGGGGTTAGCAGTGAGGTCAGGTTATTATTACATGGTTATGAGGTTTGTCTATTTAAGTGTGTCTACTCACACCCTCATCCCATCTCCGTACCTCCTCCTTTACCCTCTACGTGGTGCATCACGTGTGACACACATGCTAAATTAAGCATCCACACGGACACGGCCCTTGGCTGAGCCGTGCCCGTAGCATTTAGCCACAGCCGTGGCTGGCTTCCGACACCCACACACAGATCCATCTTTTTTGTGTGTCGGTTCAGTTTGCAAGTGGGCCTTTGGCTAGGCCTTGTCTGGGAATTTACAAGCAAGTGAGCAAGCAAGCTTACATCTTACAAGCAAGAACTCACTCGTTAATGCAAGTGTTAGTCAAGCACATCAAGAACATCAAGCACATCAAGCCCTCATAAATTGTCTAAAGCACGAAGGTGGAAGGTGTGGGCATCGTACCCGTGTTTATCTTTGTGCCTAGTGTTTTAAGCGGTTCTTTTACCCTGAGGCCATCGTGACCTCTTTCCTCTAATTAGTGAGCTACCGCGTGAACGGTGGGCCATCGTGGCCGTGTTTGTTAAGTGGCCTAAGCATGCACAAGACAGTGGCGAGCACAAGTCAGTCATGCATCCCTGACCTCTACCTTTGTTTCCCCACGTGCTCCCTGCTGCAGGCACAGTCCTAAGTTGCTGTCAGTGTCTCCTGTCCCTGTTGCTGGCTTTTCTTTGTCAAAAGTAAAATTTTGGCACTGTCGCGTCGCACCGCTTCGCATGTACCATTACCTTCAGTTTTGTTTAAAAGTGTGATTTCACTTTGCCTTTAGTTTTAATTCTTTGAAAAACTACCTGCCCTTACCTGCTGGACCCCACATGCCTCATGCGACACGCAGGGACCAGACTCTACGCGCCGCAGCTCGCGATTTCGCCTACTACTTATTGCGGGGCCTGCGGGATCCCGTCCGTCAATTTGTGTATTCTGGCGGTGGTTCGATTCCCACCGATCGGAGCTACTTCAGCGGCCGTGCGGCCAGCTCCGAGTTTGCTTGGCGTAGGTTCGAATCCCTATGGGAGGGAATCTGCTAACCTGTGATTTGCTGCTGTTTGTGACTGCTACGTTCCTCTTGGGCATGTACTTCCTGCCCGTGGCAGTCGTTTTAAGTGGGGGGGTGAAGCAGGTCACAACCCTACCCTGGCATTTTACCCCTAAGGGAGCATTATATGGCCCTATATATGGGATATATGTGGGATAGGGTATATCATATTCCATTTCCTTGTTAGGAACATAGGATGTGGGATGGATAAGGCATTCTTGGATGTTTAGTAGTTATTCAATTAGTGGATGATAGGGTGGATTTCTCATATGTGCATATCAGGTATTTCATTGGCTATGTGTACCATATCTGTTTGCAGGATACTATTCAGTCAACACTATCGTGATGTCTTCGGTGCCAAGCAATGTTGCTGCCCATGCCACTGCGACCTCTGCTCCTGACCACCCGGTCTGGTTTCACCTGCTTATGCATTTTTTCACCATGGGCTGCGCAAAAATCGAAGTTTTTGAAACTTATTTTTATGATATTGTGAACACATGATATGACCATCCAAACTATGTAAAGCATGTTTTAGGCCGTATTTACGTGTTCTTCACCCTATTTGGGTATTGCCCGCACGGGGGGGGGTCCCAAGGGATTGATACACAACCTGCTCATGCAGTTTTCCACTTTGGGCAGCTCAAAAATCGAACTCTTCGAAACTTATTTTTATGATAATGTGATCACCTTGTTTAAATTCCCCAGGCACTCAACAAGAACAATAAGATCTTGAAACACACTGCAAATCCAATCAGGTTTCTGGAAGTATACAAAAAACACCAACCTGCAGAAAGCAAAAGTGGTTGATAAAAACATCATAAAAACATGTTACAAACTTTAGCCTCTACTCCTAACATATCTCGTTTAAAATCAATTTTTCTATATAAACGCTTGTGACCACCACCACGGTTACGACTAGTAATAATTCCACGATTATTTCGACCTTTCACACTGTGATTATAACTTACCAAAGATTTCTCCGGTTTAACTTTAGTAATCTCGCTAAAATTAAATGAAGTACGATTACGAGTCCCGGATGTATAAGCTTTATAAAAACGAATACCCATTAAACACTTACTTTAAAATACCACTTTCTAATGTGATCACCTAAAATGACCATCCAAGGTATATAAAGCATGTTTTAGGCCGTATTTACATGTTTTTCACCCTATTGGGATATTAGGTCCGGGGAGGGGCGGGGGGCTCCCAAGGGACGGGTACACAACCTGCTAATGCAGTTTTTCACTATGGGCAACTCAAAAATCGAAGTTTTCGGAACTTCTTTTTATGATATTGTGATCATCTAAAATGACCATCCAAGGTATGTAAAGCATGATTTAGCCCGTATTTACGTGTTCTTCACCCTATTTGGGTATTGCCCGCACGGGGGGGGGGGGGGGGGGCAGGGATTGATACACAACCTGCTCATGCAGTTTTTCACTTTGGGCAGCTCAAAAATCGAACTCTTCGAAACTTATTTTTATGATAATGTGATCACCTTGTTTAAATTCCCCAGGCACTCAACAAGAACAATAAGATCTTGAAACACACTGCAAATCCAATCAGGTTTCTGGAAGTATACAAAAAACACCAACCTGCAGAAAGCAAAAGTGGTTGATAAAAACATCATAAAAACATGTTACAAACTTTAGCCTCTACTCCTAACATATCTCGTTTAAAATCAATTTTTCTATATAAACGCTTGTGACCACCACCACGGTTACGACTAGTAATAATTCCACGATTATTTCGACCTTTCACACTGTGATTATAACTTACCAAAGATTTCTCCGGTTTAACTTTAGTAATCTCGCTAAAATTAAATGAAGTACGATTACGAGTCCCGGATGTATAAGCTTTATAAAAACGAATACCCATTAAACACTTACTTTAAAATACCACTTTCTAATGTGATCACCTAAAATGACCATCCAAGGTATATAAAGCATGTTTTAGGCCGTATTTACATGTTTTTCACCCTATTGGGATATTAGGTCCGGGGAGGGGCGGGGGGCTCCCAAGGGACTGGTACACAACCTGCTAATGCAGTTTTTCACTATTGACAACTCAAAAATCGAAGTTTTCGAAACTTCTTTTTATGATATTGTGATCATCTAAAATGACCCTCCAAGGTATGTAAAGCATGATTTAGCCCGTATTTGCGTGTTCTTCACCCTATTTGGTTATTGCCCGCACGGGGGGGGGGGGGGCCAAGGGATTGGTACACAACCTGCTCATGCAGTTTTTCACCCCGGGCAGCTTAAAAATCAAAGTTTTCGAAACTTGTTCTTTTGATATTGTGATCACCTAAAATGATCATCCAAGGTATGTAAACCATGTCTTAGGCCGTATGTATGTTGCTTTTTACCAAGTTTGTGTGTGCGTTGCTTGGAGTAGATTCTCTGCGAAGTGGACTTGCCGAAGGCAATAGAATTCGATTTTTCATGAAGTTGTTTTGACAATAGCTAAACCAAGTAAAATCAATCCTTGCCACGTTTTCAAAAGACACTTCCCAATTGGCAGTCCTCAATGTAACACGGCAGCTGTACTCGGGCACAATAACCTTGAGTGAATCCCAAATCAGGACGCATTTCGCTGTAAATTACAGCCTCATCAGCTGTCAAACAATGAATATGCACAGAATGTGTCCAAATTTATTCACAACCATCCATTCATTCGAATGAGCAACCACTCTACAAATCATATAACCAAATTCCACAACTTCACATTTCCTACTCCTCATTCCTCATGCATGACCTTGCGACTCCTGAAGAGTGGCGCGCGCGCTCTTGCGGAACAAAGCCTTCAGGTTTTTAAGTGGTTTGAGGATAGCAAATAAATTCATATGATTCATAAATTGCAGGCGCCTTTTTAACACATAACAAGCGCGCGCCCACGACATCGGCACGCCCCCATGGTGTTCTGCATGTAAAACATGTGTTGTCTTATAAAAAGACTCCCTCCCCCCTCCCTTGACACCATGAGTATCCGCCACACCGTTTTCTGCCTGTGACAACGAAGCTCCATTGTGATTCGGCTCATTGAGTCGTGTGTTCTCACGCCTCCGTGCCCCCACCCCCAAGAACTTATGCCGTTCACTCCAGGGAATGAGCTTATCCCTAACTACACGTTGTGGGTATTGCAACCATACAAGGGCATCCACCAACCTGTTTGAACAAATAATATAATACTTCTCATCCGAACAAATCCGTAGGTATCGTACAAACTCGGCGTGTATCCAGGACTCACGAATATGTCTTGGAACATTCCTGGTCCTGACGCGTTCCCGTGGGGGGCCGGCCACGGGACGCTGCGGTGGACACACGCAAGTGAGCAGGCAGGCAAAGCACTACGCTCACAAGGGCATCAATGCGTTGTCATGTGACAAAGCGTTTCAGAATCCTTGCCACTCTGCAAAGAGGGAACGAAAGTATGTACAGCAACACATCAGGATATGTACACATGGGGTTAAGACTGGACTGGGGTAAGGGCATCACAGGACCATAGACACTCAGTCCCAACTCATATCCCAATCCCAGGTCCGACCCTCTCAGTGGCTGATGGGGGCGGGGGCTCAAACACAACCCATGCCCTGCTCAGTCCGGACCCTGAAACCCTGCCAATGGGAGAGGTGTCCCGCACAGCCACAGGCGAGTTCCTGGGAACCAATGGGCTCCAAGGCCAACCGACAGTGGCCACCTATGCTCCCTTAACGGCAGGTCCCAACTCCTCTCTGAGCCAGAGATATGGCCCCGCCATTATCACCCAGGAGTTGGTAGCTGAAAATGGGCTGTTTCAGCCCAAACTGAAATTAACTCAAAGATCCCCAAAATTGACCCCTCGTCCGGACCCGCCAGAGGTAGGGACGAGGCAACTGACCCTATGCCCTTCGAGTACAAACTCCCTGGAGCCCTCACCCAACCTGGTTCCCTCTGAGGTCCCGGCATCAGGGCAACACGGATGAGTCAAGTGGGGTCATGATGCCAAAATCACCAAAATTGGCGTCATTCCCACGCGTGGCTCGCCCGGCCAAGGTAAGGCCAATGGCTCACAGGGTAGGAGGCAGGACCTAGGACTTATATCTGAGTGCACAACTTGGATTTAGGTCCGGGCTCCCCATGGGCTTAGAGAAATGGGGCCGCCAATTGACCACACGGAAGGGGGAAATTGGGGTCCCGAAATTGGGTCATTTTGGCTGCCTGAAATGAGCCAAAATTCGGTGTGCTCCCATTAGTATATCTCCACGCCGGCTTGGAGATCGGATCCGCCATTCCATACGCAATCCACCGGGAGTCCAACGGAGACTCACATGCCTTTGGCTCTCAAAGATCTCCATGCTACTTGGCGTGGTGACGATCTCAATTGGGCACACAAATGCAAAAATGGCAAAATTGCCCATACTCAATTTGGCCTAGCGCCTTAACGAAGGCGGCTCCGCTTCGCCCACGTGTTGTGTGGACCATGGGGACCATTACCCATAACACCCATGTCATATATGGTCCATTGGTCCATGCGTCCGGCGTGCACGAGGGTTAGAACATAGTGCACGGCGGGCAGCAAAAGTGGAAAATTGCTCAAAATGGCCAAAAATGCGCACACTCATGGTTGGGGCAAATGAGGCACATGCCCGACTCGGACCGGAGTATGCCATAGGATTGGTATCAAGTCATATGTGTCCAACATATCTTTTGGGCGTCGCCCAACTCCTCCGGTATTGGGAATGGCAGGGTCGCCAAGTGAGCCCATGATTTGGGATAGTCCCAAATCGCCAACATGGCAGCCATGGTACGCCAAGCCCAAGAGGAGTTATTCGCCGGGTCCAAGATATGTTGGGCACCGAAGTATGTGCCCTCATAACATACTTGGGTCATGATGTCAATTGAGCGCAACGTTGAGATACAAGGTCGCCACTTGACATCATGACGGGCCAAAAACGGCAAAATTGGCACAAAGACAAACCAAAGTGCCTTGAAAGGCGCACAATTATATTATAATATCTTTGGCTTGGATCGTGCAATCAACTAATCCTTCTAAACACAATGACTTGACACCATTGACCTTCGATCCCACATATGTGCTCCACTTGGGGCGCCTTGAAAGGTTACGAGCGCTACTTCCCAAGTGGACACATGAAAATATGGAAAATTGTAAAACACACACCCTGCTCCCAACGCATCGCTTCGGGATCACCACACATGCTTCCCTTCACGAAGGTTAGGCTTGCAAATGACCGTAGGGAGTATGGAGAAGGGGCTTGCACAATATGAGGTCCATTGGCGGGCTTGGCTTGGAGTAATGGACCCGCCAAATGGGCACGCAACACAACACAAGGCACCTACTACATATTGCCTAAAAAGGTAGCTCCCACCACGATATGTCATGCCCCTCCAAGGGCATAACTTTGTGTCAATCGCTCATAGGAACTCAAGGAGAGTTCCTATGCAACACCAACACTTGCGCGCTACACTCGAAAGTTATCTTAACGCACGCAATGTCATGGCCAAAGAGTTATAACGCAAACTCTACCCTCTTGACCATGATCCATTACACTAGCGCGCACGTGTGGAAACGCAAGGCATATAATGCTTCCTAAATTACGTCGGGAGTATTGTGAATACATCCCACGTTTCCTTATCGTCAATACTCGCAAGCGGCACGAGATATGACCTTCACAAGTGGCCTCACGAATCAACTTTGTTTTGCCCATATCTTTAAGACAAATGGGGGGCAAGAGAAAAGGAAAGTTGATTCGTGTATAGGGAAGCACGTAGGTCCACTCGAAAGAGGTCAAATCAAGTGCGGGGATGTCGAAGTCGAAAATCCGATTTCGACATCCTGAAAAATTCGGATTAAGGTTGCAGGTATTAATTATGAAAATTGCGGAAGCATCCATGCAGTTCCTGGCGACTTTGGAGCCTTCGTGACGGATAGCGTTAAAATTTCCATTATAAACAGTTAAACTGGCGGTTACGGTAAAGTCGCGATCCAACCGCCAGCAGTCAAAACAGTGAGTATCAGAACGGAAGCGTAAAAATTGACGGAAACAATATGAAAATAAAACCCTGTTGATTCCTGATATTCTGATACACAAATCTCCGCTGGCGGTGCATCGGTTGCCGATGCGGGGCTTCACGGCACGGAACACGCCGTACATGGGGTTAGTGGACCGGAGACCGGTTGTATGTTGTAACCTGGCCATGGGGTTCTGGGTACCGCTTCACCCCCCTCCTTAGAGTAAACCCTGGGGGGGCTCGATAACACCCAAGCATGGCAGCGGGTACCCAGGACCATATCCTGAAGGGGGGGGTGTCACATCCTCACTTCAGGCTGACGCAGTAAAACACAGTAAGATAGGTAGCACATGGTAGCACATGGTAACACATGTATAGTATCAAGTATCAAGTCCCGGGTCCTGGCGGCGATTGTTCGGCATCCAAAGGACCCGTTAACCCATACCAGGCGCACCGGGTGCCGGCTGCTACGGTCACCACCACAGTGGCAGTGGCATACACGGCCAACATAGGCGTCACACGACGGCCGAGGTGGCCCCACAAGTCGAGAGCGACCACAAAGATCCATCAGGCTACCCCAAGCTTCCCAAGGCCCGCCGACTGGGGAGAGTCCCCACGGGTCCTTCCTCGGGCGCACCATGTCCATATCCATACGACGCGAGTCCAGAGTGCCATAGTCGAACTCCTTACGAACCCCAAATCGTAAGGGAACTCCTCCTGAAGGGATCGGGCATCAAGGCCGTCTTTTCCCTCGCCCTACTGCCACGAAGGCCATACATGAGGGAGTCCTCATGCAGTGTGGGCGGAGGCGTCGACTCCTCAAACCACCAGTTTCCCAGGCAGACTGACCGAGGTCAGGAGCACCGGAGGCCGCCATCCGAATGCAAGTGCGTCTGCGAATCGGTAGGCTCACACTGGGACTGACAGTGGCGGACCGCTGGGAGTGTAGTCAGGCAACTGGGCTTCCCGCCTGGCGCCATCAGGATCTCCACACATCACAGCGAATAGGGCAACACGGTATCACGGGCACTCAAGCAGTAGAATCTGTAATCAAGTACTGGTCCAGGCTGGACCAGGCTGTAAGAACATGTACGCGGCGACTCAAGGTGCCTCAGTATCCCGATTCGTGGTGAAAAACAGTCCATCCCTCAGCGATGGGCTGATGACACTTAACATACAGATGCACATATCCTGGAGGGCAGAAAAACAAGCAACAATCTGGATAAATAGGCGTGTAAACACACTCAGAACAGAGTGCCAAACCACGCCACGGTCAGGATAAGGCAAATGCAGGAGGATGGACAGGATAACGCCTGAGTTCAGGCATATATAGTCTCGAGACACACGTCGACTGGCCTGGATTCCGCAAATGCCATGGAGCCAGACCACACACTCAAAAATCGCAATGCCGATGACAGCGGCATCCGTTGCGCAACGTCGTATGGGCTTCAAGGCCCCAAGAGCTCAAAAATATGAAGGTCAGTCGCCCTACCTGGTTTCCCAAAGATTCAGCAGGGGGGGGTGAGTGACGAATAAAAGAAGAGAGGGGCCATCCTCCTCTGGATTCAGCAGGGGGGGGGTATATGGCCACTCTGTCACCGAAAGATGGAAGAGAGCAAGCAAGTAAGGGACGATTCGTCGGCCTCACAAGCGCTCATAACACATCAGGGGAGAGCTCAGGGCGCTGATCAGGCACCCCTGGCTGCAATCGCCCGGGTGAGTGCTGCCAAGTCCGAAACGTGGATCTTGGTCTTGTGCTTGCGGATGTACTCCATGAAGGGAGTATTGACCCGCGGCACAAACGAGGAGACGGGTTCCCAGGTGTCGTGGGACGGCCCATAGCCTCGCCAACGAACCTTGAACTCCAGACCCCCGGGTGCCGAGGCCTTCGGACGCTGAGCCAGGATCTTCTCGACAGTATAGTCGTCCTGCTCAGCATAGTCGTCGTCCGAATCGGCCTCATGTTTGGCGTAGTCCAGGGACACATGTCGGCCACGGAGGTCGGGTTCCCGCACACGGAGTTGACTCTCGTGGCGCTCCCGGAACTGTCCGTGACCCACCTTGATGCGGTAAGTGTCCTCACCAATCCTGCGGACCACCTCGCCGGGTGTGAACCAGGTTTTGGTGCGGTGGGTGCCCATGGGGCGGGGTCTGATCACCCACACCGGGTCTCCCACCCTGAGCTTCTGCGCTGTCGAGCTTGGGGCGGACTTCTGACGCTCAGCATGCTCCTTCTCAAGCTGCTGGCGGATGTCCCGCGCCGTTTGCTCTTGCCGCGCGAAGAACTCCTTGGCATCCATAGCCATGCCATCACCAGACAAGGGAAGTCCCCTACCCAGGGGGTCCCTGCCGAACAGAATCTGGTGAGGGGACAAGCCGCCCGGAGTGGGGGTGTCATGATGGGCCTTCAGAGCAGGCCACATCTCCTCAAACCAGTTCCGACGTGGATTGGTGATGTGGATCTTGCGCAGCTTCTCGAACAGCTGCCGTCCAGCCACTTCAGCACGGCCGTTAGACCGGCTGAGATAGGCGACGCTCTTGGCATGACGTATTCCCATGAGGGAACACATAGCCTTGAACCAGCCACCAGTAAACTGGGGCCCTCGGTCACTGCAAATGGTGCGGGGGATGTCAAAGACGGTCAGCCAATGACGAATCATCATGACTGCCACTTCCTTGGCAAGCAACCCCTTTTTGCGTGCCGGAACGGCTACCACGTAGCCGCTGTGGCGGTCCACACAGAGAACCACACAGTCAAAGGTCTCCTTGCCAATGTGCACTTCGGGCATGGAGAAGACGTCCATGGCCACGCTCTCCATGGGCTGGTCAGGAACCGGGGTCCATTGGGGTTCCCCCTTGACGTTCCGGTTGTCGGGATTGCAGGCCTGGCAGACCGAACAACCCTTCCTGACCTTCTTGATGGCGGTGTAGAGAACGATATGGTCGATCTCGAACCGGCGCTGCATGTCAAGGGCTTGCTTCTTGACCCCTGGGTGCAGCATGTGGTGGTGCCAAGCTTCACACAGCTCGAGCACCCGGGACTCTGGGACTAGCAGCTTACCATACCGGTAGAGCTTGCCATCTTCCTCAGTCAGCCCCTTTGGCCACTTCTGCCCGCCGTCAGGGTCGGTCACAGCCCTATATTCGGCCGCAAAGGCCTCAGACTTGGCGTAATCGTCGGTCCAGTCGTCCTGGAGGCAAGACTCCGGGAAGAGGTGCTTGTCGGACTCAGTTTCCACAGGGGGTGCCGGACCGGGCCTTCCGCCCGCGGCACCCACAGGGGCGAGTACACTGACCGTTCTGCTCACCCTCGAAGCGAGGGGGGCATCTGCAGCCATGACGACGAAGCATTTAACATCCTCCTCCTCCATCAGGCGCTCCATTTCAATGATCTTCTTGGCTTCAGCGGTCTCAGCCTCATCGCCATGGGCAGAGATATCCTGCATGCCCTTGCTGGCGGGATAGGCCCACCTACTGAGACAGTCCGCCACGGTGTTATCCTTTCCAGGAATGTAAACAACCGTAAGGTCGAACTTGGCCAAGGTCTCGTGCCATCTTGCCCGTCGGGAGGCGGGACCTGAGGGGGTGTCCACGTGCTCCTTGTGCCACGACTGCAGACTCTGATGGTCGGTGCAGACGGTGACGGGATGGAGGGCTATGTACCCAGCCCAGTTCCTGAGAGCCATGACGATGGCATACGCCTCCTTTTCACGGGGCGTCCACGTCCGTCTCTGGCCTTCCGCCAGGACTCGGCCCCAGAAGGCCACGGGCACGTGCCTCCCGTCGTCAAGCACCTGCTCCAACACAGCGCCTATGGCGTAGTCGGAAGCGTCGGTGCGCAGGACGAACCCTCGGTCGGGATCCACGAGGTGCAGACCCACTGCGGATAGCAGCGCCTGCTTCATTCCCTCAAAGGCACGGTCGGACTCTTCAGTCCAGACCAGAGCCTTCTTGGACCCCTTCTTGGTCTCCTCTCGGTTGCCCTTGAGCATGGTCGTCATGGGGGCTGCATACTCGGCATACATTTTGATATACCCCGAGTAGTAGTTGCAGAACCCCAGATACGCCCGTAGCTCAGAGACCGTCTTGGGCTTTTCCCAGTGCTCAATCGCAGCCACCTTGCCAGGTATGGGCTTTCGCTGCCCGTTCCCGACCACATGGCCAGCGAAGACCACCTCGCTTACCGCAATGGTGGCCTTGTCACTGCTGCCCGTGAGTTTGTGCCGAACCAGAAGGTCCAGCACTCGAGTGACGTCCCTTTCGTGTGCCTCCAGGAGCTCCTCGTAGCTCATGCTGGGGTCCCCGGACGCGATGATCACGTCGTCCACGAAGGGGTCCGCACAGTCGCGCACCGGCTCAAGCAGGTTCTCCAGCATCCGCTGAAAAGCCGCATTGCCGTTGGTAACGCCCATAGGCATCACCTTCCACTGGAGAGGTCCAAGTGGGGTGCTCATGGCTGTGCAGGCACGGGACTCTTCGGCGAGAGGCATCTGATGATAACCATGTTTCAGGTCAATCACCGTGAAGATCCTCCGCCGGTGTTGTTTTTGCAGCATATCCTCAATGAGGGGCAGCGTATAGCTGTCGTGCTGCGTTTGGGCGTTCAGGCCGCGGTAGTCGACCACAAGCCGCCACTCACCGGCAACCTTCTTGGGGACGACGAAGCAGGGAGAGGCCCACTCGGAGTGGCACGGCTCAAGCCAGCCTCTCTGGATGAAGTCACGGAGGATCTTCTCCATGGCCTCTTTCCTCTCGCCCCTCAGGGCAAACTCCCGGTGTCGATACACACGGGGGTCCTGCTTCAGTCGTATCTTGGCCTCCCCATACGGTCCACGCACCGGTGGGGGGAACACAGGTTTTCCGCCGAAGAAGGTCTCGCCATACTTCTGCTTCAGCCTGGCCCTCAACGCCTGGATCTTGGGGCAGTCATCGGACTCCGCCTTGGCTTTTCCGGGCACTTGAACCACGGAGCTTACTTGAGGGGTAGCTACTCCGCTCGCTTTCGGCTCAGGTGGTCTTCCCAGGTGACCCAAAGGGCCATCTCTGGTCTTGCCTCGGAACAGATCGCCGTAGGTGGGTGGGTTACCGCCAGGCGGCTCGTCTTGGCTCGACATGTGATCCAGCACCCTCTGTACGAAGGTATTCCCGTCATAGGAACCGGAGACGATTGAGTCCACTTCCCACCAGGCTTTGTCCTGGCCTTTGCCCTCACGCTGGTTCCCCCAGTAGTGAAAGGGCTGATCCATATACCCCTGAACCAGATCCCACTCCTCTTCAGTGAGGGGGTCTTCGGAGTCCGATTCTTCGATGTCAACAGGGGGAACCGCAAAGCATTGCCTCCAAGGCTCTGCTATGATACGGTTGACACACACGAAGTCCGTGGTGTCGGCCTGATCAAGGCCCCCATCCACATAGTGGAATTCTGTTGGCCATCTCTGGGGTGGCATGGGCTGTCCCTTAGCGTCCTGATAGACACTCTCTCCAGCCGGTAGGACGACCTTGTTCAAGGTCATGTTGGTCAATGAGGCTACCCAATGTCGGGTACTTTCCTCCTCGGTGCATCCCATAGGAACAACCAGCACTGCCTTGGAGCGGTCCTTGCGAATCTTCGCTATCGCTCTTGGAATGTCCCAACGGGGGCAATGGATCCACATCAATCCCTGATGCGGACCCCAGTGCTTCTTCCAAGCAGAGTCCTGTGCGCTCCAGTACTTCTCACACACCCGCAGATGGGCGGAGGTTCCTGAAGAGAACGCATCCAGGGCCAGATCCGAAGCTCCCAGGTCCGCGACCACTCGGTTCGCCACTTCGGGCCTTACGCCGTACTCCTGGTTTGCTGGCCCAGTGGGCTCAGTGTCCAGCGCGGCCACTTCGAGCTGATTGCGTTCGGGGTGGATCCATTGGCATTCCACATGGTGCTCAGGTGACGAGAGCCACGAGAGTTGGTCGTCCTGGTACAGGGTCATGGAGGCCTGGGCCGGGAGGACGCCGGAGTCCGTCTCCATCATGAAGTCGTACCCGACGATCATGTCCCAGTCCATCTCGGCCTCGTAGAAGCTACCGTGCAGGAGGATTTCCTTGCCGAGGTCTGGGCGGCTCAGCTCACGATGGTTCACGAACTGCAGCCCAATGGCCGCTTCCTTCGTGCCTCCCACCATGTACTGGCCGTTCGCCACCTTCAGCCTGACAGGTTTCCGACTGTCGGTCAGACACTCTGGTGGAAGTAGGCCAGCCTTGACCAAGCTGACTTGAGCTCCCGTGTCGACCAACACGTCGAAAACCTTTTCCACTTCCCCGCATAGGGCACGGACCTTAAGATGCAACTGCCGCTCGCGACCGACACGGCGCACGGCGTGCAAACTCAGGATCTCCGGCCGTTCCAGAAGCTCAACAAGCGACTGGTGCAGGTCGTGGACAATGGGCTCAGGCTGCCCATCTGCAGCATCCAGCTGCGGTCCGGGTGATCCTCCGATACTCTCGGATAGATCCTGTAGTACATCAAACACGTTCTTGGTCGCGAAGGACGGACGGGTGCAAGGGTTCGTGCCTTCACTTGCCCTCACCCCGCCTCCGCGACTGGGCGCCAGACCGGGCCTTTCGCCCGCGGCAGTCCCCTTGTGCTTATCGACTCCCGACTGGGATGGTTCGGCGCTTCCCACGTCACCATCCTGCGACCGCCCTAGCTGGGGCCCTTGGCTGCAGGGGCTCCGCTAGGGGGCGTCGGTTGTGGAAGAGGGGGTGTTCTCCTCGGCCTCAACATCGTTGACGCCCTTCTTTCTTCCCCCTTTACCTCCTCCTTTACCCTTCTTGTCCTTGTCCTTGTTCTGGTCATTCTGGTTGTTCTCGTTGTTCTTGTTGTCCGACCTGGGGACCCAGTTCCGCTTGATCTCCTGGATCTCCTTGGCCAACTCGGTCCCCACCGACGACATCAGCCTGGCCAGCTCGTCCTTGTCGACCTCCATTTTGGCTTCCCGGATACCCGCGGGCGCACGCTTCTTCGACCCGTGCGCCTTCTTGTAAGCCTCCGTGTCGGCCTTGTGGACGGGGCATGTTCGGTGGTCATGGTTGAAGCCTTTCTTCCTCCCATAACACACGAAACAGCCCTGCGGGTGAGCTCGTATGAACTCCCCAAAGGACAGCGGAGGGTCGCCAATGCGGCGAGGGTCCCTCTTCTCCTGCTTCCTCCAACCCTGCTGCAGGGGCTTCCAGTTTCCCGGCTTGCTCCCCGCGCTCAGGTTCCTGGCCACGAAGGCACAAACGGCCACCTCGGCGGGCTCATCGTCGTCGTCATCGTCGACGAGAGTCTTATCGCCGCCGGCTCCCGCTGGGTCCATGGCGTCTTCCCCGCCAGGTCCCTCGCCAACGTAGTTGACGTCGCGGTCGCCGGGCCTCAACCCGCGGGTGTGGTGGAGGTTTCGGTACTCCTTGAGTACCTCCTCGCCAACCCACTCCAGGATCTCGTCGCAGCTCATCCGCGCCGGGATGGGCTGCAGACGGATGGTCTGGCCGCTCAACTCACAGTCGTCAAGGCGCCACATCGCGGTCTTCTCGCGATCGCCCGAGACGGTGATGAGAAGGGCGTTCCGCAGGGAGTGCCGTTTGACATCCCGGGCCACGTTCTTCTTCGCCCAAGACACCACGTTCGTATGATACTCCTTGGGGAGCATCATCTTGACCGTGTGGTTGGACTTGGCCCTCTTGGATTCCTCCTTGGTGACCCTCTTGATCCATGCTTCCGGCAGCATGGAGAGCAGGCGAGCCTGCTCGTCACCCTCGTTCCAATCCTCCACATTGCGGCGGAAGAGGGTGTATTTCCCTCGGAAGTCACGCCAGTCCCGTAGGCGGATCTCCCGTCCATCATGCTCAAGCTTGATGGACTTCCAGCGCTTGGCAGCCACCTGCGGAGCGTCCACCCGCTCCTGCTCGTTGAGCCACTTCTTGGCGTCCTTGAGGGTCTTGATTTTCCCCTCCTTGGTCGCCACGAAGTATAGCTCGCCGAGCACTTCCGGCAGGCGGTACCTGAACCGTTTGAAGACATATCTCTCCGCATCCGCGGGAGGTAGGTCTTCAGTGACGGTCAGCCCCCAATCGTCCAGCTTCTCCAAGAAGCGGTCGAGGTTGAGGGGGTTGCCATCGTACATGGGGGGCTTGATGTCCTTCAAGTCTTCCCACACGGCGGCGTCCGCGGCCTTAGAGACCATGAACGCCGGCCGCGAGGTCGACCGATGTTCCCATCGGCCTCGCCCACGGACTCCCACGGCCGCCACGTCCATCTCCTCCATGGAGTCCCTGTGGCTACGCCGCGGTTCCTCCACGTACGCTGAACCAAAATGTTCACGCCGTACTGCATCCATGTACGCATCCTCATCACGGCGCCGGCGGCTGCGTTCAGCGGCCTCCCGTCGTACACCACGCGGCGGGCTGATGTCGAACTCCTCCAGGCCCAGGTCCAGGTCCAGGTCCTCACCTTCGCCGACATCCCACTCCACGTCTCCTCTGGGGACCTCATCCCTGAGTCCACCATAACGTCCTCCAGCCCTGGGGATTGGCGCCGGGGCTGGTGCTGGGCGTCGGGGGCGTACAGGCGTCCGCGGTGGGGCACGGCGGTTGTGGTAGTCCGCGCTGAGCCACTCATCGCGCCATTCCTCACTGCCACTGCCGGGCGGCACGCGCTCGTTGCGGCGGCCCGCGCTGTGGTGAGAGGGGGCGGTGAGAGAGGGGGCACTGGCGCTGGGGCGACTCCTGGGGGCTCCGCCGGGGGCGTGGGGTCTGCCTGGACCTGGTCCGGGTCCCCAGCCGTCGTCCGACGAGCCTGACTCCAGGGGTGGGTGGTCGCTGCCGACGCTCCCACGGGCTTCCAGCGCGTCCAGCCTCTCCTGCAGGCCGCTGACGACGTTGGTCAGCGACTTGGTCTCGGCCCTGGCGATGTCCAGGTCCTTCTGCGCGCGCGCGGCGACCGTGGAGATGCGAGCCATCTCGCTCTTGCCCGTGTCTACCTCCAGCTCGAGCAACTGGACTCTCCTGCGGAGGTAGACAATCCACCGCCAGGTGGCATCCGGGTCGCCGTTCCCTGGTGGGTCGTCGGGGTCCCCAGGGGGTCCTCCAGGAGGGCCTCCGCCGGGTCCGCCCGGTCCAGGGGGTCCTCCCCCGCCCGGTGGTCCGCCTCCAGGGGGTCCACTTGGTGGGCGTCCTCCAGGGGGTCCTGATGGTCCTCCGCCAGGGGGTCCCGGCGGGTCCCCGCCGGGTCGCCTCGGTGGGTCCGAGGATGGGCGCTTCCTCGTGATGCCGAACTCCATGTCGTCATCCTCGTCCATGTCGCCCCACCTGGGCGTCTCGGTTACGGAGGACTCCGAGCTCCGGTAGGGAGGAGGGGGATCCTCATCCTCACCTTCCGGTCCCATGGGGACGTCTCCGCCGCCTCCGCCCGTCCAAGCCACCACTTGGCGATGTCGACGGCCTCGTTCATCCCCGTCACTGGCGGTGAAGAAGGGGTCACTGTCGTGGGGGTGCCCACCCGCTGGCCTCCGCGGCCTCTCGGGGGTCTTCCCCTTGCCCTTCCTCCGCCGACGGGCGGTGGTGCCACCGCTCCCACTGCTGCCCGTGTCGGCCTCATCCAGCGCCATCTTGGAGGAGGCGTCCCCTTCGAAAAGCTTTCGAAGGGTCTCCACTCGTGATGCTCCCGGGGGAGTCTCGCGGCGGAGTTTGGCCTCTGCCTCCTCCATTGCGGCGGCGGTGGCTGCGGCAGCTCGCGCCTCGGCTTCCTCCCGAGCCCGAGCCGCCTCGGCTTCCCGGGCCTGCAGCAGCCGCGCCTTCTGCGCTTCCAACGCTGCCAGCTCCGCCTCCGTCTTGGCCTTCTCCTCAGCGACCTTCCGTCGCGCGGCCTCGATGGCTTCCTTCTTGGCGGCGTCCTCCTGGGCCTTAGCCGTCGCTTCGGCGTGGGCCCTTTCCTCCGCCTCCTTCTTTGCCCTCTCTTGGGCAAGCGCCTCTTCCAGCGCCTTCACCTCGGCCTCCTTGCAGGCAATGGCCTCCTGCGTCAGGCGGGCTTCCTCGTCGGCTGCCGCCAACTCACCGTTGACCTGGGCAGTTGCTGCCCCATGGGCGGCTACGGCCGTGAGTCCGGCCGCAATGGCCGCCATGGACTGGGTGTGGATGGCCATGCCATGCGCCCACTCCGCAGCCTCCTCCTGGGCGATGCCGGCGGCGCCCTCCACGGCAGCGCTGTACTGCTTGGCCCGTTGCCGGGCAACCCGACGGTTGCAGGGCACCCCACAGGCGCGCTCACAGGCGCGCGCCACGTCCCTTTCGGGAGCGACGCTGCGGCTGGAGCTGGCCTGGTCGGCCGGCATCCTCCCGCGGTGGGCCGACTCCACGTCGCTGCTGGGGCCTGCTGGGGCCTGCCGGGCCCTCAGGAGCAGCGGACGGGGCTTGGCCTGGGTCTGCTTGGCGACTTGGATGTAGTCGCCAAGGGTGGTGGAGCCGGGGTGGTGACCACCATTGGCCCGCTGGGGACTGGGGGCTGGGGTTCCGCCCTTGGCGCCTTGGGCGGCTTCGGCGGCCAGGGACTCCTGGTACTCCCGCCACCTCCGGTCCCGCTTCCTGTCCCCGGCGGACCGTTTCTCCGTCGCCGGAGACGCGCTGCTGCTGCCCTGCAGCCTGCGCTCGCTCCCCGGTTCCGGGAACTTCTTCTCGATCACGTCCCACAGGGAGACGTTGATCGAGGCGCCCGACGGGTAGGCGTTGGGGTCCTCGTCCTCCTCAATCCCGTCGGGGCGCAGCCCTTCCCCGGGCCTGTCCGGCCGGGTCCACGTCCTCCAGCGCTTGCGGCGGAAGCGGTACTCGTACCCTTCCGCCCGCAGCCACTCCTCCACTGCCCGCAGGCGGTCCTCCCCCATGTCCTCCCGGAGCTCGAAGCTCCCGGGCATGCCGCCTTCGCACTGGGGATTGCTGTAGCGGTATTGCTGGTCCCACAGCAATCCGCGCAGCAGGCGCGCCACATGGGGGTGGGGCTGCGGCCACCTCCTACCCGCTTCTTGCCAATTCACCATGGCAGCGGGGGCGTAGTTGATCTTGAGGTCCTTGACGTGCACTCGTTCAACTCAACGAACTGGTTGTGGTTGTTGAGGAGGGTGCTGTAGCACTGGATTGGAAGTGCGGCTGGTGCTGGTCAGCCGGTGGTTGTGGAGGTGGTTGACGCGGCCTTGCTGGTCGGCCGATGGGACTCCGGGTCGGCCGATGGGGCTGATGCAGGAGTCCTGGTCTGTGCACCTCTTTCACGGTTGCTGCGCGGTCAGGGCGGTGCTCTGGACGGCGCTGCGGGCTCCGTGACGAACTCGGCGCTGTCGCTGAGTGGCGCTGCGAGCCGCTGCGCTGCGCTGCGAGACGCTGCGCTGCGCTGCGAGCTGCGAGCTGCGCCGCGCTGCTGCGACGCGCTGCTCGGGGTTGGTGGCCCCGAGTGGCACGCGAGGGTTGGGTAACCCCGCGGCGGTGAAACGCTTTTGACGCGTTCCCGTGGGGGGCCGGCCACGGGACGCTGCGGTGGACACACGCAAGTGAGCAGGCAGGCAAAGCACTACGCTCACAAGGGCATCAATGCGTTGTCATGTGACAAAGCGTTTCAGAATCCTTGCCACTCTGCAAAGAGGGAACGAAAGTATGTACAGCAACACATCAGGATATGTACACATGGGGTTAAGACTGGACTGGGGTAAGGGCATCACAGGACCATAGACACTCAGTCCCAACTCATATCCCAATCCCAGGTCGGACCCTCTCAGTGGCTGATGGGGGCGGGGGCTCAAACACAACCCATGCCCTGCTCAGTCCGGACCCTGAAACCCTGCCAATGGGAGAGGTGTCCCGCACAGCCACAGGCGAGTTTCTGGGAACCAATGGGCTCCAAGGCCAACCGACAGTGGCCACCTATGCTCCCCTAACGGCAGGTCCCAACTCCTCTCTGAGCCAGAGATATGGCCCCGCCATTATCACCCAGGAGTTGGTAGCTGAAAATGGGCTGTTTCAGCCCAAACTGAAATTAACTCAAAGATCCCCAAAATTGACCCCTCGTCTGGACCCGCCAGAGGTAGGGACGAGGCAACTGACCCTATGCCCTTCGAGTACGAACTCCCTGGAGCCCTCACCCAACCTGGTTCCCTCTGAGGTCCCGGCATCAGGGCAACACGGATGAGTCAAGTGGGGTCATGATGCCAAAATCACCAAAATTGGCGTCATTCCCACGCGTGGCTCGCCCGGCCAAGGTAAGGCCAATGGCTCACAGGGTAGGAGGCAGGACCTAGGACTTATATCTGAGTGCACAACTTGGATTTAGGTCCGGGCTCCCCATGGGCTTAGAGAAATGGGGCCGCCAATTGACCACACGGAAGGGGGAAATTGGGGTCCCGAAATTGGGTCATTTTGGCTGCCTGAAATGAGCCAAAATTCGGTGTGCTCCCAATAGTATATCTCCACGCCGGCTTGGAGATCGGATCCGTCATTCCATACGCGATCCACCGGGAGTCCAACGGAGACTCACATGCCTTTGGCTCTCAGAGATCTCCATGCTACTCGGCGTGGTGACGATCTCAATTGGGCACACAAATGCAAAAATGGCAAAATTGCCCATACTCAATTTGGCCTAGCGCCTTAACGAAGGCGGCTCCGCTTCGCCCACGTGGTGTGTGGACCATGGGGACCATTACCCATAACACCCATGTCATATATGGTCCATTGGTCCATGCGTCCGGCGTGCACGAGGGTTAGAACATAGTGCACGGCGGGCAGCAAAAGTGGAAAATTGCTCAAAATGGCCAAAAATGCGCACACTCATGGTTGGGGCAAATGAGGCACATGCCCGACTCGGACCGGAGTGTGCCATAGGATTGGTATCAAGTCATATGTGTCCAACATATCTTTTGGGCGTCGCCCAACTCCTCCGGTATTGGGAATGGCAGGGTCGCCAAGTGAGCCCATGATTTGGGATAGTCCCAAATCGCCAACATGGCAGCCATGGTACGCCAAGCCCAAGAGGAGTTATTCGCCGGGTCCAAGATATGTTGGGCACCGAAGTATGTGCCCTCATAACATACTTGGGTCATGATGTCAATTGAGCGCAACGTTGAGATACAAGGTCGCCACTTGACATCATGACGGGCCAAAAACGGCAAAATTGGCACAAAGACAAACCAAAGTGCCTTGAAAGGCGCACAATTATATTATAATATCTTTGGCTTGGATCGTGCAATCAACTAATCCTTCTAAACACAATGACTTGACACCATTGACCTTCGATCCCACATATGTGCTCCACTTGGGGCGCCTTGAAAGGTTACGAGCGCTACTTCCCAAGTGGACACATGAAAATATGGAAAATTGTAAAACACACACCCTGCTCCCAACGCATCGCTTCGGGATCACCACACATGCTTCCCTTCACGAAGGTTAGGCTTGCAAATGATCGTAGGGAGTATGGAGAAGGGGCTTGCACAATATGAGGTCCATTGGCGGGCTTGGCTTGGAGTAATGGACCCGCCAAATGGGCACGCAACACAACACAAGGCACCTACTCCATATTGCCTAAAAAGGTAGCTCCCACCACGATATGTCATGCCCCTCCAAGGGCATAACTTTGTGTCAATCGCTCATAGGAACTCAAGGAGAGTTCCTATGCAACACCAACACTTGCGCGCTACACTCGAAAGTTATCTTAACGCACGCAATGTCATGGCCAAAGAGTTATAACGCAAACTCTACCCTCTTGACCATGATCCATTACACTAGCGCGCACGTGTGGAAACGCAAGGCATATAATGCTTCCTAAATTACGTCGGGAGTATTGTGAATACATCCCACGTTTCCTTATCGTCAATACTCGCAAGCGGCACGAGATATGACCTTCACAAGTGGCCTCACGAATCAACTTTGTTTTGCCCATATCTTTAAGACAAATGGGGGGCAAGAGAAAAGGAAAGTTGATTCGTGTATAGGGAAGCACGTAGGTCCACTCGAAAGAGGTCAAATCAAGTGCGGGGATGTCGAAGTCGAAAATCCGATTTCGACATCCTGAAAAATTCGGATTAAGGTTGCGAGTATTAATTATGAAAATTGCGGAAGCATCCATGCAGTTCCTGGCGACTTTGGAGCCTTCGTGACGGATAGCGTTAAAATTTCCATTATAAACAGTTAAACTGGCGGTTACGTTAAAGTCGCGATCCAACCGCCAGCAGTCAAAACAGTGAGTATCAGAACGGAAGCGTAAAAATTGACGGAAACAATATGAAAATAAAACCCTGTTGATTCCTGATATTCTGATACACAAATCTCCGCTGGCGGTGCATCGGTTGCCGATGCGGGGCTTCACGGCACGGAACACGCCGTACATGGGGTTAGTGGACCGGAGACCGGTTGTATGTTGTAACCTGGCCATGGGGTTCTGGGTACCGCTTCAGTCCATGGCATGTATGCACACGCGTGTGTGTTCTTCCAGAACACCGAAGTTCTCAACGGTTCAACGCTGATGAATCTTACATCCAAAAATGTGACCCCTCTCGCACTACCTAACGCCTCGAATGCAAATGGCAAGTCTTTAGGATACATACGCTGTAGGCACGTTTTAATCATCTCGGTCTCGGACGCTCTATGCAACACGAGCCCATCATCTAAAAATCTTAGCAAAGGGATGCCCGGTGGAAGTGGTCTCATTTTTTCAAAGGAGCGGAGCGTCAACTGCGCCCATGGGGGCGCGCTGTTCGTGCCCATACTAAATCCATAGCATTGCACAAAAAGTGCAATTCCCGGGTTCAAAAATACGGAGTGGTGGTAGATGAAATTCAGTAGCCAAAGCCCCACCGAGGCCGGCGCTTGGGACACATCCAAAAACGGCAATTCACTGATTAACAAATCCTTCGCCTTGGTTGAGATGGGTGCAAATATAAATTGCATGAAGTCTCTCTCATATGTAGACAAATGTGAAAGCACGACCCCATCCAAGTCATGAAACCAATCTCGCCACCAAACAAATGTGTGTGTTAGATGGGACCATGATATGCGGGTGTATAATGCGTTGAAATCAAAATTAGTTGACACCAAATCACCATTCCCCCTGCGTGAGTTCACTTGTGCACGAAAACGTGCCAACAAATCGTGTGTATCACGCACCGGTGTGTTGATTTCATCAACCACTCTATCCAACTTCAATAGTATTTGGCCTGCGGTTGCCATTAGGATAGACGAAGCCGTAGTCGACCAACTTGTTAGGCCTACGATAGGACGCGATGCCCATCTGCCGTTGGCGTCAACACGAAGTGATTTATGCGATTTTAGGAGCAACCGAAAACGTGGCAAATGTGACACCACTCGCGTGTCTAGAAACACACAAATGAACTCATTAAGCGACAAAGGTAGCATGGGACGGATGATACCATCAACGATGTTTGCCCATCGTTTCCCATTAGCCAACCATGTCTCTTGATCCGAAACATTACCAACTCTCCTATAAATGGGTGAACCAAGAAATTTATCGTGCATGTTTGCCTCTGCTTCCCGAAGGTAGCAAGAGGGAGACAGGATATTTAGGGAACCATCCTTGTCCCCTTCGATGATTACATGGTCACGGAGATATGACTCCAATAATTCAAAACAAAAGGACGCACCAATTTATAAGACAACACATGTTTTACATGCAGAACACCATGGGGGCGTGCCGATGTCGTGGGCGCGCGCTTGTTATGTGTTAAAAAGGCGCCTGCAATTTATGAATCATATGAATTTGTTTGCTATCCTCAAACCACTTAAAAACCTGAAGGCTTTGCTCCGCAAGAGCGCGCGCGCCACTCTTCAGGAGTCGCAAGGTCATGCATAAGGAATGAGGAGTAGGAAATGTGAAGTTGTGGAATTTGGTTATATGATTTGTAGAGTGGTTGCTCATTCGAATGAATGGATGGTTGTGAATAAATTTGGACACATTCTGTGCATATTCATTGTTTGACAGCTGATGAGGCTGTAATTTACAGCGAAATGCGTCCTGATTTGGGATTCACTCAAGGTTATTGTGCCCGAGTACAGCTGCCGTGTTACATTGAGGACTGCCAATTGGGAAGTGTCTTTTGAAAACGTGGCAAGGATTGATTTTACTTGGTTTAGCTATTGTCAAAACAACTTCGTTGCCCCTAGGATGGGTTCGGGTGAACATTGGTGACACTACGGGCATTTGAGCATCCATGGGGACCCACGTAGTGGCTGCTAGGCCTATGTAGCCTATGTCATGGGCCCTCCCAAAGCCCCAGAATCACTTTGCAGAGGTTGTTACATCAAAGCTAGGCAAGCGTATAATGAGAAAAACACCACATACCCCCCCTTTTTGGGCCTTTTTAGGCCTCTTTGGGTACCCTACCCCAAGGGTTTGAATTGTTACTTTAACCTTTTGTAGAATCATTAGTTTGTCCAACAAATGAACCTCCCAATGGGTCTTTGGTCCGGACCCCCCCCCCCGACCCCTCCCCATTTGAAACCAACTTGTTTGAGGTTTTGAGGGAGGTAGGAGAGGGTCAAAAATGGGTGGTGAACTTCCTCAAGTTGATAACTAGCCGCAACGTATTATGCAATCGTCTCCACCAGTGTGTTGAAACTGAAGGGCCTCTCTGACCGCCACTTCGAGCGGACTTCAACAATAAATTGTCGGCGAACGGAGTCATTTCAGAGCCCGTCCACAAACCTTGAGTTGATGAGATACCCCATCTGAAGGTCACCCACATTGACCTTCGATTTGATGACACATGTTCGGAACTGTCGTACATAGCCAGCATGTCGAGCGAAGTCAGTCTCCTTCAACGTCAACATTCTGAACAAGTGAACTGGCTCATTGGAGAAGCAGTTGAAGCGTTGTGCCAGCACCTTCATGGATTCGTCCCAGTCGTCTTGCACGTTCTTCTCGAGGTTATGATACTAATCGATAGCATCTGACTCGATGAGGAATAGCAATGCGGTAACATGCTTGTATGAGTAGTTGATGTCCGATGAAACAAATGCTCTCCAAAGATCCTCTTTCTAGGTTCGAAATTCGGCACATCCTGGTCGTCCACTAAAGGGTCGAACCAATTTCCGGAAACGTTCAAATTTTTTTTCCAATGCTTCGCTGGGTAGTTTTTGTGGTGCCATGTACGCATGAACACACGCCAACGGGTCAAAGAAGTGCTGCTGGTTCGAAGGTGGCTGTAGAGGTGTTTGTTGCGGTGGATATTCGGGTGGTAGCTGTGGTGATTGTTGGGCCGGATGTTGCGGTCGATCTGCTTGCTGCGGTGGTTGTTAGGGTGGTTGCTGTGGTCCATCTGTCTGTGGGATCGAACAAAGTCATGAAAGGTGAATAACGTCTTCGAGAGCTCGTCTTGTGTCCTTTGGATAGTTGCTGCCGTGTTCGATTTGTAGTCATTGAAGTGTTGTTCGAGTCGCACACAATGTGTTGAGGCTGCATTGGCGTCGGCGGTAGCACCTTCTGAGGCTTGGGTCGCATTTTCCGTCGTTGCTTGCAAGACGTCGATTTTCTGTCGCTATTGCTCAAGCTTAGCCTCAAGATCAGCTTGCTTCAACTCTTGTGTTGCAAGCCTGTCTTGCAATTCGGCATTGGCAGCTTGCAACGTGTGGAGGTCGTGGGACATCAAAGGAAACCACTCCGTTTGTCAATGCGTAATGCGCATTGTGATTTGTTGATGTAATGAATTCGAAAATTCTTGATGCAGCGGCGACTCGGGTCGAAACAAGCAGTTGCGGACAAAATGTAACATGGCAGCTTCGTCAAAGTTTTCCATAGTTTCGATAGTAATTCAAATCAAATCGATATAATCAAAGCACTCCAAAAGTACGGCGAGTAAGCGGGCCAAGGAAATCAAGAGTATAGAATTGGGCGTTCCCCACCACCTAACTGGCTGCCACTTGTTGTGGGTCTCGTTATGGTTGCCTTGAGTTCCTCGAAAATCGTCTCGTTTCACCAAAAATCGACAACCTTACGCAGGATCGTTTAGCAGGGCACCAAGTTGAACCCTAATCCACAATTTGAAGACAAAGTGATGTCTAGAAGACATCGAAGTATCTTACACAACTCGATGCACAGCTTTCTCACGTATCGATGTTTGATATTAGCATTTGCAAGCTCGCGCATGTTCAACGCGCGATCGAGGGCTCGTGCGCTCGCTGCTTTGCTGCTGCTCGAAACCATAGCACCGCCTTGGTGGTTCCGCGGCCATCGCCCGACACCATCATGCCGGGACCTACCCGGTGCTGTGCTTTGGGGTAGTGTTGTCCGGTGTCATCGCATCAAAACCCACCTTGGGCGCAGCACTTCTCACCACGCGATGTGGGGCTGGGCTGTCTACTTCTTAGGCGGCTCAAGTTGCATGGTCAAAAACGAATCCTTGCAGAATTCGTTTGACGACATCATCCTTGAGCAGTGGGTCTCAATGCATCTGGACCACCCGCACAACGGCCAGTACGTTCGGCCTGAGAAAGGTGTGTACCATCGACGCGACTTGGGTTCCATTTCTGCATCAGTGCGCCGCACTTTCTCCATTTCTGTTCTTTAGCCAAAGACATGCGGACCCGCAAAGAGGTTGCTGCACTTGGAAGGCTTGCCCTGAAGGTGACTCTTGGTACATGGGGCTATTGGCGTGAGTCTGAAGGCAAAAGTCGCGGTCCATGGCCGGCATGGAAATCCATGATTCGCGCACCACTGTGGCAGGTGGCAGAGAAAGGCAAACCCGCCCCCCTGAAAATCCTCAACGTCCAAAAACTCCTGGGTCAAGAGCCTACCAAGAGCCGTGTGGTCCCCCCACCTGCTGGCGTTACTGGTGACTTCAAGACAGTGGAACAGCAGGATCCATCATTGAGTCAAACTATCACAGTTAAGGCGACCCGAATTGCAGCGTTGAACCACGAACCTCCGAAGCGGTTCATGGAGATTGACAAGAACCTGATTGTCATCAACGGCGACATATTTGAACATCTTGCTCCTGAGACGATGTGCCCAGCCTGGCTGTATGAAGAGATGGCGCGTGCCGATACCCTTATCTGCGGCTCCAAAACTGTTGCTGAGAACATGTTCAACGTGCTGGAAACGGAAACAGAGAGGCGTCTCAACGATGATTTCAACGCGCCGCGCATTGGCCACATATTGCTTATTCCCATCTTCAGTTGGCCAGTCAAACCGAAGCCTGCAGGGGATCTTACAACGTTTGACGTTCGCTGGTTGCTGATTGCGTCACCGGATAGCTGGTCGAGAAAGGTATAATTCCCTCATTACGTCCGCTCTTGGCGCGAGGCCTCGCGCAATAACTTCTCCCTCATTGCAGATTCCGAATTATGTGACGTTTGGACCTCCTCAAGTAGAGGAGATGGATCCTGCTGAATTTGGCGGTCACCTTCCGATAACGACGGTTATGTGGTATTTCGACACTCACCTCTTTCACCTGAAGCAGGATAAGCCCTTCAAGCCTGCGTTTGTGTTCATTGATCATCAGCCGGATCTGGTGTGCAAGATCGCGTCTGTCGAGCTGGATTCTCGCATGTACCTTCTTGGTGTTACCTCCGACAATCTCTCCGATTGGGTCAACAGGGTGCAGACTCAGTTGAACCATGTATTGACACAAGAGTCGAAACTGCACGCATCTGGTGATTGGGACCAGCAAGCCAACTGGGCAAACCGTGGTATTCCCCTATGGGTTTGCGATGACAAGGTGGGTTATGAGGCGTTGTCGCTGAAGGAGGAAGAGACTGTTGAGAAAGGTCAAGCTGCAGAAGCACTGGCCCCTGCAAAGCGGAAGTCTACTGGTGGGGAACCAGCCCCAAAGAAGAAGAAGACTGCCTCCAAGCCTCAGGCAGCGAAGTTGGTTACCGGTGCAGAATCCGACGAGAGCGATGGGGATGAAGAGGAGGAGAGCGAGGAAGAAGAGGAGGAGGAAGCGCAGGTCTCCCAGGGCAAGGCAGCGAAGAAAGTGGCAGCGAAGCCGAGGTCCGAGGAAACCGGGGCCCGAGCTCCATTCAAGCAGCCAGGCCGTCAGTCCCAACCAAGAAGCGCGCCCGCAAAGCCACCTCCTAAGGGTAACACGTCCGTTGCTAAGGCATTGGGTTCTAAGATGCAAACTGTTCCGAAGAAAAAGTAATTTCTTCGCTTGTTCTGATATATTATGCGCGAGGGCTCGCGCTATGCATTCCTCTTCGACGACATTTTATGCTGTCACCTTGTGCGGCACATTTTTCTCTGTGATGCATTTTATTGCGCTGTTGTGTTGGTGTTTGCGCGAGGCCTCGCGCAAAGAAGTGGTACCAAAAAATGCTTCTTGTGGTGCTGCGTGCAACATGGTTTTTCAAAACTGGTTTTCCAAAAGATTGAAAGCTCACGGGTGTTTTTATTGCAAAGCATAAATGGTAGAGGAAACAAAAAGTCGTGGTTTTCCCAAAAAAGAAGTTCATTTTGGTGGAAATAAATCATTTTCCCGGGCAGTCGGTTTTGTTGAAAATAAAGGAAAATGGACCAGTTAATTGCTTTTCACGGGATTTTTGGTTCTTGCGTTTTACGTCCCCCCCAAAAGGACTATTTTTTCGCAGTGCCGTGCAGAGGCAGTTTTGGGCGCATTTTGACCATGCAACTTGAGCCGCCTAAGTACTTAGATGGCCATCTATCCGTTGGGGCCGGGAAGGGTGCTGTTACATCATCCTTTTTTTGGGGCCACAGCTCTCCATACTTATGAACTTGGCGGGCAAAGGCACGCCTGTAGGCTAGATTTGGTCAGTCCATCCAGGTTCACCTCTATGTCTAACAAAGAGCACGCGAGGTCCGGTTGCGTGCAATGTGCACTGACAGCCAACAGACTATCTGAGCGCGCGTGTGCGATTGGTCCCTTTAGTGCCGTCCCCATTTGCAAGAACTTTTGCATGACCTAGACGTGCCCACAGCCTGTCACTATCGCAACTGTAGTGATGCCACCGCCAGCGCTGCAATTGACGGGACCGTCGGGCTTGCGCACGGAAACGATGACGGCTGCTGCTGCCACACAAAATACATTGCCCACAATTTCTTTGAAAGCATTGAATGGCCATCAGCTGCTGGATCGCCTTCAAAATGTCTCACAAGTGGTGCAGACACCCGATCACTAGTAGTAGTACTAGATGCGCAAGAGATCAATTACGGCGTCCGCGTGACAAATAATTTTCACATACACTTGTTGCACGCCTAACTAGTCGCCTAGGTAGGGAGCTTGCGGGGTATGTCTCATAATGCGGCTGGGGGGCAATGTTTGGCGCGCAGCTACTCGGTGTCTACAACCTAGGAAATGAGTGAGCCATCCTTGAAAACGGAGTTGTTTCCCGGTGTAGTCGCAAGATCGAAGTTTGTGTCATTCAGCTGGTAGTCCACAGTCCATTGTGCCACAACCTGTCGGAAAGCCGTACCAGTCATCTCGGTCACCATCGTTTCCGGATCCATGGTGGTGCTACTGATTGAGGCCACTGGCTCCGCCCCCGCTGTGCGCGCACAGGACATTGTAAACGACGGGGACACCGTAACTCTGGACAACGACGATGCTCCGGTTGGCAAGGTTGCAGGTTGTACCACAACAACCCCTGGACCGTGTGCAGGCGGCCAACGGCGCCGACATGAACACCACACCGCCCCCCTCCCGACCTGGCCTCTGTGTCCAAGTTCTCCCACAACCTGGCCCCTCGGCTCGTGCCTCGCGAAGGTGGTACCTGGTAGCAGCGGTCCCGTCGCGGTGGGCAGCCGCTACTCTTTGATCAACCCGGCAGTCGTCTCACAGCGCGGCACCGTGGTTCCTCTAGCGTCGTACTTGTTGAGGTGGTCCGCATGCCGCAGGATGTCGTCCACCGTGAAATAGGTCGCGCATGCGTCGGCGAATCCGTTCCCGGCAGGTCGTGACGCGCCCGCAGCAGAGTCCAGCCGCATAGTCTGCACCGCGGTGGGCCGCTACCGCCGGCGGGGCCATCTCCAGATGCCCAGTCTGCAACATGTCGCACTTCGGGGCAGTGGTCAGCACCGTTGCCATCCCGGTTGTGTCCCCGACATGCACAGCCCACGTCTCCGCGCTTGTGGGTCCATGTGCGGCAGCCGGGCGTCATCTTCCTGCGGCCCTGAAGTGGCCGTTGCTGCCCCCGGTGCCCTGTGCGTCGAATTGCGCTCCGCTTGGGCGAAGGCTTCCGCCGGGGGTGGGCCCGCAGGACAAGTTGTTGTCGGCATGCAGTAAAAAAATATACTATACACCATAGAGAAGAGAGGCAGTGACGCCCAACTGGGGTTTCTGCGGAAACCTAGGTTTTGAAAGTGCTCAGCCAACTGCAACATGGCATGAGGTGGTATTATTTGCTATTCTTTGTTGTGCCTTGTTTTCAGGGTTTGTTGAGGCATGTGGATGATTCCTCTGGTGGGGTGCCCCTAGGAGCAGCATTTCTGCCCTCCTCCCCAGCCCCGGCTTTGCGTTCTTTTGGTTTCAGCAAAATCTTGTTTGTTATATGGCCATCTAAAAAATAAAATTCTGTTATAAAGCCAGCTAAATTTTTTTTGATTTTTGCGATGTGTTTAAACATGTGAATGACTTTTTTTTTGATTTTTTGTTTTATTGGAATCTTATCCTTTAGCAGAGAATCATTTTTTGTAGATGCGAAATCTTTTGCTTTAGATATTTTTGCTCATTTTTGAGTTGCTTTGAATTAAATTTTAGCACTTTTCTTAAATTTTAGGGCGCGTTAAAAGAAAGATTTCGCACCTAAAAAAATTACCCCGCCTCCATCAACCTGGCCCATGAACTTGGATGCCAGCAATCGTAGTGTAATGGTTATTGACAAGGAAAGCAGCAGTGTAAGGACCTGTCAAAAACATGCAATTCCTGGCGTATTCACTAGTGAAGCGGTACTTTTCAGCAATGAAGCACGGAGACGTCTGAATTCTCAAATCCCAGGTGAGCAACCGGACAATTTGGGGACGTCTCCTCCTTCAGGCCGGCTGATTTGACTTGACTAGTTCACCGAAACTTCCCTCCTTGCCGACCTGTGTCATTAAATTGTTGAGTGTGGCTGTGCGTGGGTGGCGATACGTCCCTTGATTCCAGAAATGCCTCCACAGGTCATTGGAGGCTGTGACCTCGAACAGGGGGGCTGTGACGTCGACAGGCGTTGCTTGACGGCAATGGTAAAAGCGATGCACATAAAGAATTGTTCATTGCAGTCGCCTTTGCCTGCTCACAGAATGTGAACCATCATGTGTCCAATGTGCCGCCAGCCCCAGCCACACTCTCTTGCGCACTCCTCCAACTTGAGCCGTTGCATCATCAGGGTCCGGAAAGGCGCTGGCACAGGCATGCATCGGTGAGGCAGCAGTATGGGACACCACTGGTGCATGGACCATAACGATGTGCGAAGAAGTCACGGCGGTTGCATGCATTGCTTATTTTTCCCACATCGTGGGGGAAAAAGGTGGGTGGGTATTGCACCATTGTCCATATTGGAGTATCCTAGAGCTGCTGTTGTGAGTGTTCCCTGACACTGTCCCTAATATTGGGTTTGGGGCGGTGTTTGCTGTGCTGTGCAGCGAACATGTTCGTGCAAGACTCTTGATTTATACTCCAGTTCTGGCTGGGCAAAGGGCACACGCGTGGGTGGCAGGCAGGGCTGTTCCTCTTGAGCAAGAAATTCGTCGCTTCTTTTTCCTGAATGCAGCCCAGGGCTGCGGTGGCACCGGTGCAGACTTGCTGCGACTGTCCGGGCAATGAGGCGTGATTGTGAGGGGCTGACTGCTACAGAGGGCCCTACTGAGTGTTGGATGTGACTGAGCGATGTGGTGTTCAGCAGTGCATAATGATTGTCGTTTTCCAGGTTGGATACTGGAGGCAGACAGCGGCGGCAGGGGGGGCTGACTGCCATGGCGACCGACTTAGTGGCACCAAAGACAATCCCCTACATTTCCATTTCCAGCACATTTTGCCTGTGGTCAGAGACAGCGCACCAGCAACAATTTGGTACCCGCTCTGGTAGTGCAAAGTGGGCATGCCCACCTGCTCCGGGCGTTCCTGCAGAAAGCCAGCCCACCTGACCCCCAAACCCCTTGAGAACTCAATCCAAACGCTTGTCCCCTCCTTCACTGGCACCGTGGGACCCCCGATACTGCAACCAGTGCACACATGGGCGGGTGGCTGGTTGCAGTACAACCAGGACACCACGTGCCAGTGCCAATGTGCCATGTCTTTGGCATGACCTGCTGCTGTGGGTCAAGGCCAGTGCTGATGAGCGGCCAGGGGGTGCGATTGCAGTTTTGGGGGTGAGAATGGACGGTCTGCCCTGCTGCTCACAACCGCAGCGGTGCGCTCGTGGCGTCCACTCCCCCGCCAGTTTTTGCACGTCGAGCGCCCCCCCCTCCCCCCCCACCCCCACCCCCAAAACTGAAGGGCGGACGCAGAAGAGGGCTCACTGATGTGTAACACTTGGTGATTTGGAACACGGACCCAGTGTTAGAATTCCCACCGCAGATGTGGTGGAGAGCACGCTCCGAACTTCAGGGTCTTGGCAGCCTCGCCCCGCCCACGAGAGATCCAAGTGGTGCCCTACGGTCCATTAAGAGTGTTCTCTCGGCCTCTGCAGCACAGCAGAGGTCTGCTCCTTGTGCACCCTGGGATGGTCCAGAGGGGGACGTGTGCGGAGCGAACGCGCCCGAGGGATGCTGGGATGACCGGCAGACGGAGAGACGGGGTCTCACCCAGTCCTTGTCTTTGACAGGGGGCGTGGGGGTCACATAAAAGGCGGTTGGGTGCTGTCATACCCGTCGTTTGGTGCCATGTCCTTTGTGCGACCCACTTCTGCTGACGCATCGGGATTGGGGGAGCCAGCACAGTATTTGGGTCAGACTGGAATGTTAATCCCACTGCTTCCCATGGCAGCAGCACTGGCGACAGGGCGAGGGGGGGGGTATCATCCTCGAATAACCCCCACGGCCGTTCACTCCAAAACCCCCTGTTTCAGAAAGGCTGGGTGGGTACCCGCGTCGTACAACTGGTGTCCAGGTGGCCTTTGTGTGACCTGCTTTCATTGTTCGGGGGCGTTGGTATCTCTCGGGTGAGGTGAAAAATTTTGTAAGTCAAAGTGGGATGCTGACTCCAGTGTTCGGCATTGCAGCAGCCTGAGCGACCCTCTGCACTCCTTCGCAACAGTCTTCAACATCCTGCGCCTGACTTTCAACGCATGACCCCCGGCATTCCCTATCCCCGGACGATCCTTCTCGAACTTCCTGCACACTTGGCCCTGCTGCAGATGAGCATTCAAAAAAAGGATGAGGGATGGATACTGCCGCCCTCGCGCGTTCTCCCCCATGCCGGCGCCGGCAGGCTTCACACGCAGTCGGATGGCCATGGGGAGGGGGATGGGGCGGTACCCTCTGCGTTGGCACAACTTGACCTGATTTTCTGAGCAGAGCAGCATCCGCGTCTCATATTGTACAACTTGACCACCCAGCGACCGCCCTCTGGCGGTGGCTCAGGACTCGATCTCCACGCAATCCCTCGCGCTGTGTTTCCCGGGCCGATGGGGGGCCTCCAGATTCCCGCTGTCGTCGACGGCCCGCGTTGTGACGTTCCTCAAAAGGCTGCATTTCGGTCCCGCCGGGACCACTGCCTTGTAATGCCACGTCCTGTGGTCCGGACTCAGCACCGCCGGGTGCCAGCGCTTGCCAGCGGTGGCTGTGATCTCCACCGCGGCCACCACTGGACGGAGTGTGAGGGAGAGGGCAGGCGCGCGCGAAAGAGGGGCTGGGCGGGTGAGGGTGCGGGCGAGGGTGGCCTGAGGCGGAAACTGACGCTGGGTCAAGTGCGGTTGAGGGTGTGAGGGTGTGGCTGGGAGTGAGAGTGTGAGAGGATCAGTGAGGCTGAGGCTGCGGGGGAAGGCGAGGGTGAGGGGTGCTGGTGGCCTGAGGGTGAGGCAGTGAAGCCAAGGGAGCACGTGTCAGGGCGGGGGTGTGAGCGGGAGGAATAAGGCACGTACCGCCCCCAACGTCGTGGGCGACTCCGTGGCAGACCAGTTCTCGGTGCTTGTCCCGTCCGCTCAAGCGATGCACTTGGCACGACGCAATTTCGCTCTTGGGGGCCACGGTGTCTGTCGACGAGGCGGTGAGCGTGAGATCCGGCTGCGGTGTGTGCGGATGGACGCCCATGTCCACGAGGAGATTCAGCGTGGCCTGCTGCACTGCGGGGTCCGGTGCGGTGCGGTCCACCCCGACACGGATGGTGTAGGGGTTGGCCCTCTCGGGGGGCATGCCATTCGGGGAATCGTGGTGCGCGTCCTGAAGGCGACGCAGGGGTCGGCAAGCGTCGACAAGAGGGCGGTGTTTGGCAGCAAAAGGACAGAATACGGCGTCCGTGATGCGAGGCCCGGAATCCTCCCTTCCCTCATTCTCTCTTTCACACGGCGTAGCTTGTTGGTGGGCCAATGTGCTTGTTCGTCTTTGAGGTTCCATGTGCGAGCGCCCCTTGTGATCAACGCACGTAGGACCTGCTGTACATATGTGGTCTGTATCCCTTACACCGGCGGCGGTTGATGCAGACGTTGCAGGGCATCGTGTCGGAGAAACTCATGACAACACCTCAAAGAACATTTTATCTTTGCCTATCTACCCCGCCTACGTTATGGTAAGGCGGGTGGCCGACCATCTGCTGCCAAATTGATGAGGGCACGAGACAATGGGGACATTGGGGAACGGCGGGATGGAGGACTGAGGGAACGAGGGATGCTGGATTCAGGCAATGAGGGGAGGAGGGATTCAGGCGGCACTGAGGGAATGAGGGATGAGAGAAGAGATTGACCGCATCGAGGCAAAAAGTCGTGGATGTGCCATCCTTGCGAAGATTATGTTGTTGCCAACCTTCACTGACATTCAGCACCACAACACCGAAAGGGGTGCGGTGGTGCACAATCACGAAAAACATGAAAAAACAAATACGGTCGTTGTAGGTGGGCCTCAACGGATCCGCTGGTGCGCGTGCGACAGCCGGTCCTCGAGCGGTTTAACGTCAAACAATATGAGCAGGATCGCTATCCCCTTGCTTACACAGGCTCGCTACGCCACCCCACTATTGAGCCTCCCTCGTGCCCCAGGGGTCTGTGCAGAGGCAAAAAAGGCGTCGACCATCAACTGTTGTCGCTTGAAGCCAACGGTTGTTGGTTAATATTACAGTCAACGATCGGATAGTGTCGGTTATCTGCCCACAGCCGTCGGTCGACTGCCACCATCGGAATCGGGTTACAATCGACAACCATTAATTCACCACCAACCGGCGTCGGTCGACCACCAACGGCCATCCAACGCCCGGGTGGTCACTGCTACAGGCTAAAAATGATCACGCGAAGGACAACAGTACCAAGCCCCACATCCACTGGACTGTCCCTGCGCCAAACACAAGAGCTCCAGACGAATGACGGTAAAGCGTGAGGTGATGTGTTGCGGTGCCGGAGTCGAACACTGACCCCTCATCCACCAGATAATGCACGTTGTCGACGGTGGTTCGGGACAAATGCATGAGCCCCGCCGGCCGGAAACCGTTGTCTACGTCCTCGTCCCATTCGTGCCCCAGGAGCCCCGTCAACAGCACCGCCTCCTCGTCACCGCGCAGCGCGGCCACGGTGGTGTTGCGCCAGAACCGGTGCGCCGCGAACTTGGCCGGGACGACCAACGGGTCATGCCGCCAGGCGTTGACGGTGAAAATGGTGCCGGTCAAGGCGTTCTCGGGCTGAGGGCCGAGGGGGTTGATGTCTCGGCCGTCGCGGAATGTGCCAGTCCACTCGACAGGGTCCAACGGCTTCGTTGCCTTGTGCAGGGGATGGATCGGGATCGGACAGGCAGGGGGACACGCAGGCTTGTGGTAGAAGGGGGGGGGGGTGCGTCTGGGATCCAAGGGTTTGTGCAGCAAAAATGGCCCAACATTATTTTCCCTCTACAAAATCTAATCTGTCCCCTGAGGACTTTTTTGACAGACCCGGGGGTGGGGGATCTGAGGAGGGGTGTGGGGTGTGGGGGGGGGGGGGGGGAGGGATGCATTGGAAGGCAAGGGACCTCAGAGGCCGCCCCAGAAGCGCTGAGACAGGCGGTTGGAGGTGGTTGCCGAGGCGGTTGGGGGCAGTTACTGTCAGTTACAAATGCCATTGAACCTGGCGTTTGCCGTCAGGGGGACGGTAGCTGGGCATAAGCTGGGCGGCCTGGAGGGGGGGGGGGGGGGGGGCTTCCAATGCAGTTTGGGGGGGGGGGAGGGGGGTGCCGCTGCTCCGTACCTTTCTGCAATTTAAGCAAACGACTGGGGGCACAGGTACAGGGGCAGGGCAACACTCTTGTGGGACCCAGCACCCCGTCCTGCTCACCCCCGTGCGCCCCACTCCATCGTTTGGACGTCTCCGGAGGTCTTTTGTGCCGTCCCCCAGACATGCGGACCAGCACAAAGAAAAATGGAGGCAAGAAGAGCAGTGGCCCTCAGGCCCGGGGTTCTGCTGCCAAACCCCCAACCCCCGACTGCCCATCGAAAGGTGACGCAAGGGGGGGGGGTCAGGGACGTGGACGCCGGAAAGGCTCAGAGGGTGTGCCGCGTGGCGATACAATCGACGATGGCGGTCACGCATCACGGGAACGGGGGGGGGCTCACAATGCGGCGAGGGCCCCCCACAAATGTCTACCGAGGGGCCGGAGGTGCCCCCAGCACCGCACGCCATCGCGGCCTGGGCCCGGCGGCGCTGCCTCCGGGGGTGACTCCCCGAACAACGCGCCTGCCCTCTCCCTCCCCTTGTCACTGGCTTCGGTACTGACCGGAGAGCCCGCAGCGCTGCCGGTCTTCCTGGTCCCTCTTCGCCGGGGGGCGGGGGTTAGGGCACGGGGGACTGGGGGGAACATGGGACCCGTCTCCACCGCCCAGACCGGCTTGTGATAGGCACAACGGACCGCGGGGGACACGAGCAGGCGCAAGGCCGCGGGTCGAAGAGCTCCACAGCCGGAGGAAGGGGTCGGTGGGCGTTCAACTTCGGGGGGCGGAGGGGGGGGTCGATACCGCCCTCTGGCTGGACCCCCGCCCCCCCCAAAAAAAGGCTCAATTGACGGCCTCCCCAAAATCCTACTGAGACTGACCCCGGGGCCCCGGAGGTGACCCGGACAAATTCGGCAAAAAATGAAAATGGTATTTTTGGAATCAGCGCGTCGAGGGGGTTCAGAAAAGTCATCATGTGCCATGTGTTGATTAAAAAAAAAAACATTTTCAATGCTCAAAAAAAAAAAAATCGGAGCCTTCGGTGCCAGAGTTCATAATAAGTGATTAATAGTCCTGCCAATTGAGCCCTCTTCCCCAAACCCCCACCCCCCCGGCGGAGTTGAAAACCGGAGTTCCCGGAGTTCAGGCACCGACACCTGCGTATCTTTGTAGACGACGACGGTCCGGTGCGAGTCTGTCCGTGATCCGTCCGATGTGGCGCCGTCCTCCCATCGGATACGCCAGTACACCTCATTCCCGCTGAAGAACCCGAGATGGACCCCGGCATCGCGCGCGGCCGTGACGTGCTCCCGCTGCCGACCCGACCAGTACTCGTCGTGCCCCACCGAGAGGAAGAGCCGGAAGCGCGCCGAGATGGCCGCGCCGAGGCGGTCCGTGTCGACGCCGGACCAGTAGCTCACGTCGTACCCGTTCCGCTCCAGCCACCGCACCATCGGGTACTCGCATTGGAACGGCATGTTGACCGCGCGGTACGAGCGCGTCGCGTACGGCCGGTTCAGGCTCGCTTTGTACGCGCGCGCCGGCATGGCGAGCCCCGGCTGCGCCGCCGCGGCCCTCTTGTGGTAGTGCGGCGAGCCTGGCCGACGAGAAAAAAAAACATTAGGAGCGCATGTCGTTTCCATTCGACTTCCGTCCCGTCCCGGGCGCTCCTTAATTCAATGCGTCATGGACACAGCAGCACGGCCAACCGCCATTGCAGTCGATCGCCCGATGCAATCGGTTGGACAGTAACGAGTCGTTTGCACACCGGAACACCATCGTTTTGGCCATCCACATCAACGGCGAATGGGGCGCACTGTGCGTGGGTGGGGGGTTTGTTGTGAGTCACACTGAAGGGGTCCCTCAGGGCCGGGGGGGGGGGGGGTCTGAACTTGTGGTGCTGGTGGAGGTCCATGGCCGGGCGGTCCCCTCGGCTGCACACCGACACCCCCTGACCGGACGTGAAACCTTCCGCTCTCACCTGCCGACCCGCACCCTCGTCCCCGTCCCCCCTCCCCCCCAAGTCCCCTCACAAGCGACCTCGACCCACGGGCACCGCGGCCACTGCCCTCAGCCTCAATTTCTGGCCACAATTTGTTTTCCCGGCGCCAAATGAATTCGAGGGTGTGAACAAATGAGAGCGGCACATCGGCGCGACTGCCTCGCAATATGTACGGCTGCTGTTGCCATAGCCACAGACTTCGTGCAGGCGATCTGCCCTACGCACAGGAAGTCTGCGATCTGCCCTTCGCCGAGGAAGCAAAGCACTGGCGCCGGACCTGCGTGCGTCAGCGGGTCGCCGCACTCGTACCCGTACGTGTTCATGCTCCCCCAACAATTGTACGTCTGCCACGTCGTGTCCATCGTTTGGAACAACACGTCGGCCCCCGCCACGTCGTTCCGCACGATGAAGTAGATGTGACTCGCGCGGGGCTCCTTCAGGGCATTTGCCATGCGCCCGCGGCCGTGCACGCCGTACGCGTGCTCGCCGCCCGGGGGCGGCACCAGCGGGTCTTGCTCTTCTTTCGGGCGGCTGAAACGGATGTCCCAAAAGATTTGGCTGTTGTCTGCCCTCCAATTGGGCTGCGGCTCCGGGTCCAGTCGGACAAGACGCGCAAAGTAGATGCCGCTCGTCGCGTCGGTCGGAACCGACCAGTTTGCGGAGACATGCCTGCGGACGCAGTGCAGGCGGACTGGGATGAAGGCATGGGTGGGTGGGCTTTCAACTTCGGGGCGGGGGGGGGGGATGATACAGCCCTCTGGCTAGCCCCCCCCCCCCCAACAGAAAGGGCTCAATTGACGGGCCCCCCAAAATCCTACCGAGACTGACCCCCAGGCCCCGGAGGTGACCCAGACCCAAATTCGTCCAAAAATAAAAATGGGACGTTTGGAATCAGCACGTGGAGGGGGTTCAGCAAAATCATCATTTACCATGTATCGGGGGAAAAAGATTTGACCATTTTCAATGCTCAAAAACAATTTCGGCGCCCTTGGCGCCAGAGTTCATAATAACTGATTAATGGTCCTGTCAATGGAGCCCCCCCCCCCCGACCCCCCCCCCCCAGTGGGGATCAAGGACGGAGGTGCAGGCATGGGGTCTGTAAATGCGCAATGAGCAAGCCATGCACACCATTTCCCTCGGAAAGTGGGTAAAAACTACGTTGTGTATCATCCCCTCCCCTCTTTCGTCCAAAGCCATTTTCAAAAAAGAAAACGATCAGTGAACTACTTTGGACTCGTGTTGAGGATTTTGCGGATTTTGTGGCATTTGAGTTCATATGCAGCACCCTCACACTGCCCGCCCCCAGTACTGTGTGCGTGCATGGAAATGCACAGTGGCAACGACAAGAACTATACATGCAGTGATGGGTCTGGACACGGGCATGGGCAGGCATTCAGGGGGGGGGGGGGGGGGCATTGCTCACACGTCGCAGTGTGTGGCGTCTGCCCCTGTGGGGGAGTATCCGCACCGCGCCCGCACTGCGTCAGGTATTTGAACAACTTCCCTAGGAGACGGTCTACTGGGAGAAGAATTGTAAATGGTACCTGGTGGGCTCTTGAGGATTACCATTCCCCCACCTTTCTCTCCTCTCAGCCATTCTACACAAATGTCGTCACTTCATACATACCCCTTGGGTCATCCTGTCCCTAAACCCTTCAGGAACACAGTTTGTGGTTGGCCCACCCACTTTTCTCTCAGCCATTCTACACAAATGTCGTCACTTCTCTCTGGATGCATGCTGTTATTGTCCTGGTGGTCTCTGTATGGTCACTGTTATTTCCTGATGGGCCCTGGATGGATGCTGTTATTTCCTGGTGGTCTTTGGATGGTCACTGTTATTTTCTGATGGGCTCTGGATGGATCCTGTTATTTCCTGATGGTCTCTGTATGGTCACTGTTATTTCCTGATGGTCTCTGGATGGTCACTGTTATTTCCTGATGGTCTCTGGATGGTCACTGTTATTTTCTGATGGGCTTTGGATGGACGCGGAGGGAGCCAGCACTGTTGCTGGCACCGTCCTGCCAGTTGAGCGGGTGTACAGGACTGAAACCCCTGCATGAAGCCATGAGAGAGGCATAGAGCTGTTCAAACAAGGGGACAGAATTCTGCAATAAAATTTTGAAACCAACAGGCCTACAAACAAGGGAACATGACAAAAGACATTGCAAAAGCAAAAGCAAGGCACACATGCAGATTGGGGATGGCTTGGCCCCCCAAAATGGGCGCAGTTGCCTCTAAACTGGCTGAAAGGGTCTACAGAACAACCCCAGTACCCGCACCGCGTCTGATACTCCCCCTGTGCCTTGTGCCCAGGGCTCCTTTTAGGGGGTGGGTGGGTCTGGGCGGGAGGATTGCAGCCCTCCCGCCCCCCCCCCCCCCAGTGGTGCTGAGTTTTCTCCGGCACCAAAGGCGCCGAAGAAAATTTCCGGTCTAAACTATTTGGCGCCAAAGGCACAATTTTTTTTTTGATTTGCTGACGGCCTGAAAGAGAATTTGGCTCAATCTTTTAGGAGGGGGGCGGGGACCGTCTCAAATGGTGCCGAGTTGTTAAAAAGAGCCCTGCTTGTGCCCCTTGCGGTTGATTTCGGCGAGAATCAGACCAAGAGAGCCCCCTAGTGTAGTCATGGAGCAGTCCTGTGTCAAGAGATTATTGGGCCCCTCTTCCGCCGTAGGAAAGAATGTTGGTCAATTCTGTGTGCCCAGTCTTGTTCGACGTCACAGCGGATGCGCATATACGTTCCGCACATGGATGCGGAGGTGTTCGTCATCACAAAGCTCCGAGGTCACCGAGAGCCAGGCGCAGGGCTGCTCCCCCCCCCCCCCCCGTGTTCCCCAATGGAACGGTCTTCTGCGACAACCGAAGCGCCCTACCCCACCCTTGGGGCCTGAACCGGCCCCCCCTGACCACATTGCCCTTGTGCGACGGACATGGACTGCCAGGGCCTGTGGGATGCCCCACGCGGGTCGCTTAGGCAGTGATGTGGGGTGGGCATACCAATTGCCACAATCCACGAGGTGCGTGTCCGGGGAGTACAGGCAGTCCGGCTGAAGGAGGGCCTTGGGGAGGTCCAGAGAAAAGGACGCCACTCGCCGGGCGCCCGCACCACCGTAGTACCCCATGCGGTAGACATCGACTCGATACGCCGTTGCAGTGGTGTTGATCTTGAAGAACACGGTGCCGCCTTGGGGCACGCTCATGTCGGTCGCAAAGCCTTGGATCGCGGGATCCCCTGCCCCGTTGATGTCCCACTCAGTGGCATCAGCACCGGGAAGGCAATTCTCACGCACAATTGCATTCTTTGGCTGTGCGCACGGATCGGCAAGGGCCGTATCTGCACATGTGTCGGTCAGGCCATCCGCAAGCAACAGAAGCAAAAGGAGGACGAGGGCGACCAAAGGCATGCAGGTCACGTCTTCCCTGCGGGTGAGAAAGCAGGGATTGATTGGGATGTGGATGAAGATGGAAGTGGGAGGCTATGAAGCATATCAATATCAAATATGTATGTTGATATGATATGATACCCAATGTTTATCATACCTAATGTGCGCCGGACGGGTCCCGGAGCGCGCCGGACGGGGTCCCAGGGTGTGGTTGTGTCTGGGGGATCCAGAACTTGGAATCCAAGAGAATGCAGGGCACCAGTGACGCGTGAAGGTGTGCAGAAATCTAGCTCAGAGTCAAAATCCAATCGCCTTGAGGGCGAGCCTGTCTACTTTACCGCGGTATGGTGTGGTTTGTGCGAAGCGGGGCTCTGCATCACACACCATGGGTTTGAGTTCTCAACTGACATGCATGATAGACCCGGTATCCAGCGCCTGGGACACTGCTTGTTTGCTAGGGGGGGGGGGTTGATAGCACACACGTGGGGTCAATTGATCTACATTTTGGGGGATCTAAAAAGGGGGGGGGGGGGCGGGGTAAAGCAAGGCAAAATGGGGGCAATGGTGGTGGTGGTTGGGGAGGCATGGGAGTGAAATGAATATGGCTCCATACACACAAGCCAAGGGGTCCCAATAGTAGGGAGAAATCAGTATGGCTACAGAACCACTGCCTTCTTAGGGTCCCCATAGTGGGCAGGAATCAATATGGCTGCATGGCTATGTGGATACATAGCCCATACCATTTCGAAGGATATTGGGGACTAAACACTGTCCAAAAAAGTGGAAATGCAAAAGAAGACCCAGAAACAGACAACCACCCAATGTAGCTATTTGGGGGGGGGGGGGTAAAAAAAACGGTCAGAATACCCCTCAGCCCCTTTTGTTTGCCCTGTCACATTTGTGGCATTGTTTTGATTGCAACTGCAGTGCCTGTTTGCGAGTTGAGTGAAATCAGCAAGAACAGCAAGAACACGATTGCAAACTCAGATTATGATTCACACCATGTCATGCAGCATTCGTAGATGAACACAATGACTAAAAAAGGCCTAAAGGAAACTCTGATGAAGGGGGTGGGGTGGGAGGCGATAATTCTTGTCCCGGCGTAAAAACCTGAATTCCAGATCAGTGACCAAGTGGCAACACATCCAAATACTGTGGCAATCATGCAGTTCAAAAGGAGCTGCAAGCTGGGAAATCCAGGCAAAACTTTGGCAAACCATTTTTGACGTTTTTCTTCTTTTCGCAAATAAGAAAGCGTTCATGCCACAATAAACTGGCTTTGTTTTGCAATACCCATTGGCGTCCACCTTCACAGCAAAGCCTACCTGAATCAAGCAAATTGCAGAAATTTCTTTTTAGGGGGTTTCATGAATGGAAAAAAAAACCTGATGACGCCCATACAAATTTGGAGCAAATACGCCGCTCCCAGCGTTTCTGTGCTTGCAACACACTTTGACACAAACCAACAACCATGCTGTCTCTGATGTATTGATGCAAGACGGCTGCCCTTGCTGTGCTCGCATGCATAGCGCACAATGCCCAGTATTGGGGTGAGTTTCCGGCACCAGCCTCAAAACCGCTCAATCACTTAAAATCCAGTCTGCGGGGGTCGACAGCTGTACCTTGGCACTGTACAACATTTGTGTCCCCTCTAAATGGCATGCTCTACCTTCCACAGCTGAAAATGTGCGAACAAATGCTCCACCTCTGCCCTGCAAGATGCACAAATATCATTGGGGGCTGTGACTTGATATCCAAATCTTGCCGACACGTGGCATCTTACCTACTGCCCCAGTCACATTACCAAAAAAAAAAGATGGAGATTGATGTGCCAAAATGCCCTTATATGGTGGCCTATGCTCCCATCACCTTGCATTTCCTTGTGGCGAGGGTCCAAAAACGGCTGAATTTTCGAATTGTGCGTGCACAATAGTGTGTACACAGCACTTGTGTGAATGCCTCGCAACCCCTCCTGTTGTCTCAGATTGAACAGTGGGACAAAAACACATTTGCACTGGCACAACCTGGACGATAAGAGATATACCCTACCTACTAAGTGGCCTCAAATGCTGCCTCGGTAGTAACATAACAACTAGGGGCGAAGAGGGTGTGCAGTGGTGAATGACCCCCTTGCACTATTGGTGTCACCGTCATTTTTTGGTCCCCCTTGGACCTGGTTTGCAAGCAACCCTGGTGTTGCCATGGGTGAGAAATGGAGACTTGATGTGACCATGAATCTGCCAAGTGGGGACCCCAGGTGATATCTATGTGCCAACCGGGGACCCCAAATGCGGTTTGCCTAGATGACTTTCGGGGGTTGCGAGTTTTCCTGCGTAAGATCAAAACTTCCAGCAAGTTGTGGGGAAAACTCATGTGGACACCCAACTGTACAAATCCTGTGGGACCTGCTGCAGAGACACACAGCACATCACCAAGATAAAGAATGCCTTGCAAACACAATGGGATTGAACATTGTGCAACATCAGTTTAAGCTACATCATGCAAACAATGTGCAGGCTGTCATATCTTCTGGTACTCGCCAGCAGCGACCCCATCCTGCAAGAGAACCACAAGACCTGAAACTCAGTAGGCTTCAAACCTGACACAGCGACAAACACTGACTCTGTTGTGTCAAATATACTCCACACTTGACACACCAAAACCTAGCCAGAAAAGTACACAGCGCTGTGCTTGACGGAAGAAAAGACAGTGCTGGACTCGGTCGCACCCGCACTTCAAAAAAGTGCTGACCAACCAGCATTTTCTGTCGGCTCATCAAGCCGCTGCCCAGCAACGCCTTCTGTTACCAACTGCCGTCGGTTCCTCACCAACTGCCCCAGCACCCAAAAATCGTAAGCTGTCCCGGGTTAAATTGAAGAACAGGAAAAACTCATTGCGGATAAACAGACTGCCCTGAACGACGCCATTGTCGGTCCTGGGGGTATCGTAGGTGCACCTCTGGTAGACACTGGCAACTAGTCTCAAGGAAGGAGGGGGACAGGGGGCATGTAGACTGGTGATGGCTTGGGGGTCGGAATTCAGAACACTGGACCCACCGTGTGCCCGGGCAGTACACGCAGTGAGCCCCGGTAGTGCACACCGTGCCCATCACTGTGTCTGTGCCCGCCAATGGACGAGTAGAGGAGGGGTAGACAACAACAACAACAACAAGAATACAGCCCTGGAGCTCGTAACACACGAACCTCAAGAAAAGGTCGTTTGACCAGCAACACCCGTCGGTTAAGTGCCAACCGCCATCAATCAATTTGCACCTTGGGCAGTCTAAAACGAAATGGATTGACCCCCACTAAAGAAAAGAACTTCTGTTGTTTTGCGATCAAACCCAGTGTTCAAAGTCCATCAGTATAGGATACTATACATGTGGCGAACCTGCGCCAGAGGCGTGCTGTGTGTCACCAGGAACCCCTGGTCTCCATGGGCCAAAACATCTATCTACAAATCAAAGAGGTCAGGAACAAACATGAAAAGGGAGAGGAACCAGCATTTGATAGGATCTCAGTCGGTTAGCATCTGCACACCACAGAAATGAGTCCGCTTCCAGCGCGCTGCAGGTGCGCAGGCCGTGGCCCAGAGGGGGTGCTTGAGGCAGCTTCCCTCGGGGTTGATGATTAGGGATCAGCTTCGGTTGAGGTCAGAGGACCCAATCCTCGTGAGAGAGAGGAGGTGCCGCCGCCGCCACAGGGGCAGTCCAGGATGCTTTGAAAGCGAAGGGGGCTCAGATGGGGGTGCAAGGGTTGGGGAGGCGGTTTTAATGGATAGCCAAAACAATTGGGGGTCAGTTGCTGCCTTTTGTTAAAAGCGTTGGGGGGGCAGTTGGGGTGTCGGCAAGCTGGCGTCCCCCATTGAACGCAACCGTGGAAGTGCTTCTGAGGTTCAAAGAAATCGTTGCTAATCCCTGGGCCCGACCTGGAAGAAAAATGCAGGACCAGAAAATACTGTGATGCATGGGTATTGTGGTTTACCACCCCTTTCATTTTGGGCAGTCGGTGGCTGGCTTTGATGGCCGTTGCAAAAATATCATCCGTGAAAAAAAATGGTCAGTGGCTTGGCAATGGGACTGATGGATGGGCACACACATTAAAAAGGGGTAAAGGTGGAGGCATGGTGTGCATGCAGCTTACACTGCATAGAACGTCAGGAATGACAGGGCAGGTGGCGGGTTAGATGAACGGACAGTGGCCTGTGAGGCAGTGGGGATCGCATTCTCTGTGTTCATCAGCAAAAATAATCATGTTTAAAGTGTGCACTTTATGCTGCATACTGAAGAGGGAAATAGACACGGGCGCACGCTCTTGGATCAGCCGGGCAATCAGTTTGCCACTCTGTAAAATGCAGTCGAAAACCTTCACCGTACAGCGCACAAGCACAGCCCGGTCCTGTTCATTGCCGGGTTCAATGCACACGTGCCAGAAAACATGGACACCATGAGCGATGCTCTTTGCAGCATGTGGGGATACCTGGGTTACGGGTGAATGGAAGCCGCATCCTGCCTCAAGGGGTTCCAGGCGCTGCGGTCTCCAATGCCTTCTGCTTGGCATCCAGATCTGGTTCCTGCCAAGAACAGTTTACGTTGAATGTGAATCACGCATGACCTCGCCCCTCGATATCACATCCACAAATTACAATTACGTGGCTCTGATTTGCACAATGCCAATGCTGACGATTTCTTCGGGCCAACCAACGGTTGCACCAACCGAAAGCCACAACCACCAGCTTGCGTGCAAGAGGCGATCGTAGAGAGAATGACGTACGGCCAAACCAGTAGAGCCAGCTTCCATGGAAGGCAGGGACAGATGCACTGTCTTCTCGTTTCATTATCTCCAAAATACAGCAATTCTTCCCCTCCTTTGCGCGATCAGAACTCTGGCCAGGCTACACTTCTTGACTTCAGGGGGAAAAAACTCTCTTTTCTCTGTCCCCAGTTGTGTACTCCACGTGGTCAGAATTTCATGGGTGACCATAATTTCGTCATACCGCATGGGTGTTAAGGGTTGCGGACCAGACCTCGTAAGATACATATTCTTCGCCTGTCGCAAAGCTTGCTGCGGACTGAGGCAACGCTCAATTTGAAGGCATCCCGTTCCCCTCCTCGTGTACACGGGTTTTTGGTCAGGACCCATCAGTCCGATCAAGCTTTGGCTCACAGCTCTTCCCCTTTCCCTGGGGTCAGAAACTGTGTGGTCCGGTGGGGTCATCTCAACGAAAGGTGTTGAGCGCAGTGGATTGTTGTTGACTCTTCGGGCATGTGAAGCTCCCAATACGGGGGATCAAATAAAACGAACCTGATGCGCCGGGGCTGCGATGTGGTGCCTGTGGTGTTGTTGTGCAGACTGGTTTCCTCTGCTCAGTGCCCCTGCTCTCCGGACCATCACTGCTCTGCGGTTCACCCCCAACGCGGAAACTGAGCAGTCTGGGTTATGGCGAATACACAGCCAAGTACAATGGTGATCGTCATGCAGCAACTATGGCTGGCTGAATGCCGCAGCCCACCCTTGGTCCCAGTACCATAAAAAAAAAATGCGCGTGGGCAAATCCGCCCCGATCCCGAGTACGCGTGCTTTCATGAGTGGCGGTGCGATACTCTGGGCTGTAGCGGACCCAAACTTGCTCTCGTGCTTTTGTCTGTTGCCCGACGCCTTTTTCTCGTCGACATCTCCTTGTTGCCGATAATGCCGCAGACTGTGGAAATTGTTCATCAGCGCCTGTTGTTCTCCTGCTGATGCGAATGGGCATGGGCTGTCCGTGTGCTGACCGTGTGTGCTACTGTTTGCCTGTGCGCTCCATGCTGCACATTTCTTGTGGTCTGGTGGCTGTGTGTTGCCCATTATATCGTGCGTCTCGGTGCAATGCACTCCAGAATTTTTGTCTGCATTCTATTATCCATACACATGTCTCTCATCCCACACAACACACAACACGTGGACGCACACACACACACACACACACACACACACACACACACAGAGAGAGAGAGAGAGAGAGAGAGAGAGAGAGAGAGAGAGAGCCAGGGGGAGATGGCGGGGCAGAGATGGAGACCTCACCAGCAGCACATAATTCAATGAACTCAATATCATAGATCTTTTTGTAATTGACCACAAGGTGAGGGTTATCAGGATCCAGGTTCCTATGAATGAAATCGACACTCATGTTGCCACAGCCCCCCTACCCCTTGATGCAGTGCCCTTGGGGAGGTAGGTGGGAAAATGTTTGTGAAGAGTGTTGAATTTTGTGCATCAGTTTTGGAGAATGGTAGGCGCCGCCTGTCGCCCGGCAAGATAGCCGCTTTGCACCTATGGGGGGAGACCACAAACAGTCGCACAATTGCAAGCATTTCTTGGATGCACCAATGTCTATCAGCAATTCATTCCAATGTATGCCTCCATGGAATCGGGCACCACTACTGGGTTGGTTTCTTTTGGCTTTCCCGTTTCCTCCTCAAGCGCCTGTGTGCAAGCATTCGCGTATTTCCCTGTCCAGGAAGATGGGTCTTGGTAGGTCATTTCAGCAAACTTTGCCTCCCAGCCCATCTGTGTTGTGTGCCTCCTGCCCAGCCAGCGTGAGCATGGAGGCTGTCAAACGACACCAAGGTCAAGGACATCATGGTGTATCCTCATGCTGAATTTGGCGCCTTGGGTCGCCGAGGGCTTGGAGTTAAGGAACTGCCTACACCCCCCCCTCACCCCTTGGTGGTGGTGGTGATCATGTTTCACACCCTTTGTGGGGTATGTGTATCAGGGTGGGCGGCCATTTCAGGACAGCCCCGGGTTATGTCTTCATGTTGATGTTGCCTCATTGTGTCCCCTGTGCAAGCCCTAAGTGGCTCCCCAAGATCTGCCTTGGGTGGAGCCCGAGGCTGTTTATACTATTATCAATCCCTGCATATGTTGCTGTTTGTGTGCTCACTTCACCAACCTCCGATGCCTTGCCTAGGTTCTGGGTTCTGCCGCTTGAGGGGTGAACTGAGCCATGTCTCTTGTGTACTTGTGTGTACATATTCCTTTCGTTCCTCATCAGGGAATGTAATACTGATTGATTTGTGGGTGAACCTCCGCTTCGTTTTGGTGTTTGCTTTGCGGGTGGAGGTATAGATCCGGGTTGCATAGCAAGAGCAAGGACACCCCCCTTCGCCGCCCCCACTGCAACGCCGAGACCGCAAAAGAAAAAATTTTGGTAGCAGAGCTTCACAGCGAACTTAAATTAAATTAAATTAAACTTACAGCTGGGAATTTAACAGTAACCCTACCCTAGCACGTGCACTCAGTCCACCACTCCGAGCTGTCAATAGGGCCTCGAAGGTTGTTGATGGCGTGAAAATAGGTTGCAAGTGATCCCCTTCATCATCATTTATCACCATAAGGGTGCCCAACACAATCCATGGCAGTAAAACACAACACAAGAAGGTGGACGTTGAAGAGGTAGGCAAAACAGGTGCTTTTCAAGGCTGATTTTGCACTATTTTGGGCCCCACAAAAGGTCCTTTGGCCCACTACTTGGGTGCAAAACGCACTAGACAGTGGTCAAATGTGTTTGTTCATCATCCTGGTTGGTTCCAATGTAAATAGCCCCCTCCATGGGCATGCAAGGCACCCAAAATGCCCAAATTCCCGCATTCCCCCCGGCCCCCCTTGTACCGTGGGTCCCAAAATTGCCCCTTTCAAGGCCTTTTTGGAAATTGCATGGGCCAATATGGGTCAAAAGTGGGTCAAAATAGCCTTAAATCACTTGTTTGAGCACCCCAAAGGGTGTAGGAACAACTTTGGAAAAAATCATTTTCGACTCACCAGTGACCCCTGTAACCGTACTCGGGCACGGAGCGCGCTCCACCACTCTAGTGGGGCATTAACGGTGTTGACTGTGCAGACATAGGTCGGAACGGATTCTCGCTGTCATTATTTATCACTACTAGGGTGTCCAACGCAATCCCTGGCTGTCAAACACAGCACAAGCGGGTGGAACTCGAAAAAGTATGAACAATAGGAGCTTTTCAAGGCCGATTCTGCAGTATTTTTGTCCAAAACAGAGGTTGTTGAGCCCACTATTTGGGAATAAAGCACATTACACGGTAATCAAATGTGTCTGTTCATCATATGGGTTGGTTCCAATGCAGATGGCCCCCTCCGTGGACATCGTAGCACCCAAACTCGCCACAACAGGGATTTTTTGGGTGCATTTTTGACAGATTGTGAAACCTAGGCCTACTACTTGCGACACCGGGAACCGCCACCAATGAGTTTCTTGCTCAAACTGTTGGTGATTGTACCTCACACCCATAGCTACCATCTAGCAAAATTTTGGTCAAATTCGAAGCACCACAACGGAGTTCTGCCCCTTTCGCGTGTGCTTGCTGCTGCGCTGTTTGCTGTTGCTGCTTGCTTGCCAAACCTGGTAGGTCCACCCTAGACACTAAAGAGGGTTATAATCAAGACTGGTTCCACCAGCTCAGTGACCTACACTGTTGTGCTTCTGAAGTGGTTTGTGTGGAGAGTGCTGATGTGTTTCCAGCAGCGCTTCTACATTTTGGTGGTGTTGGTTTTGTTTGTGTTGTACTTTTTTTTGTGTCTTTTCGGAGGGAGGGGGCTGCCATGGTTGTTGGCGGGGGGTGACCTAATTAAAAAACAGACTAATGCAAACCAGGTTGTTGGCCGGGGGGGGGGGTGTTTTGTTTAATATTGTCGCGTCTTTTTCTATCGCCGTATCGCTGTGCAACTTAGGATTTAGTGGCATGTTTCTATTTTCCTCCCGAGGTTTGCACATTCTGCCGTTACATTTGTTCAGACTGATCTCGTACGTGACCGGAGCCAGAACAGGAACAGAGAGAGAACAAGCCCCTCCCAAAAAATGACAAAACAATGGGAAAACAGCGCATCAACCGGACACACAACTGACACAAGCGGACAAAAGATCAGGAAAGAACGCCAGGCTGTAAAGAATTGAGAAGATTGTAGAGAGTTTTTGAAGGTTGCAGACCGCTGTGGATCATTGCAGACTTTTATCGGGCTGAGTGGCATAGCTAAGCAGGTAGTTACACAGACCTCGCCGATTCAAAGTCCTCCGCCGCCTCGTCAAATTTGCCGACGGACTTATTGGCAAATGCTCGCCGGAAGAAGGCATGAGGATTCTCTGGCTGCAGTTGAATCACCTGCATGCACACACAACCGTTCGTACCACCGGGTAGTTCGGCCAACAGGGATAATACTCCTTCCCCCACCATCTTGGTCCCAATGTTCAGTTTTGATTAAGCCAACATGGGGGCATTTAAGCCAGCCAGGGGGCATTGGAGCCATTCGGCGGGTCTTAACGCCAGCTGGGTGTTTAGGCCGATAGGGGAGCATCAAAGCCAACAGGGGGGCATTTCAGCCCAAAGGGGTGGTATTTACGCCAATAGGGGCCATTTTCAGCCAACACGGGGGTCTTAAGCCAGCAGGGTGGTATTGGTGCCATTAGAGGGCTTTTTAAGCCAATAGGGGAGAAGATAAGCCAGCAGCGGGTGTTGAAGCCAATAGGGGGGTATTAAAAGCAAAAAGGGGGGTTTTTAAGCCACAAGGGGATGATGTAAGTCAACAAGGGGGTATTTCAGCCAAAAGGGGGGCATTTCAGCCAAGAAGGGGGGTTGTTTAAGCCAATAGGGGGGTATTGAAGTCAATAGGGGCCGCCCAACGGGCTCTTCCACTGGCCTACTGCCCAAAACATCCCGACGCGCCCCATGCGCAGCGCATCGGGCACATGCAGCCTCTCGCTCCGGCAGGGTGTGGGGCTGTGGGAGGGCATGGGGCTGTGGTAGGCTCAAATGTGAGGTTTTGTGGTGCACCCAGCACAAATCCTCCCGTAGCTGCGTAACCGCACCAGGGGCCCACCACCGAAACCGGTGCCCATACAGCCCAAACGCCAACAGCATTTGCGTGGAATGCAACCGGGTTTCTTTTCAGCCTCAAAGCGATGCAGCGCACTTGCCAACAAAAAGGTCGCAAAGGGAAAAAGCGGGTGACCAAGTCGATGAACGCCCTTGATGGGATACAAGACACCATGTATGACTGGCATGGCCGTAAAGAGCTTCCCACCATCTACCGACTGGGAGAGTCTCCTGGGGGTTCAGCCTTATTAAGGTGAGCTAAGCGAAGGTGCAGGTGGAACCTTTGGTGGGCTCACACTGTTTAACACAGCCACCTACCAACAGCTACTGGATTGCACATAATGTCACAAAGGAGTGGGTAGGGGGAGCGTTTTTGTGTGTGGGGGGAATGGGGGGAAAGCGCTGCAGGGGCGTATCGGGAAGCGCAGAGCGTTGTGGAAGAACACCCGGAGCCATAGCGTGCTGCACACGCATGTGGAGGAACGGGGGCTCAAAGCGCTACGGAAGCACATGGGGAGGCTCAGAGTGCGGCAGGAGCGGGCGCAGGCAGGGCAGTGCGGAATGCCAAGAAAGCGCTGCCCGATGAGTATCCGCTTGCGATCACTGGCCAACCGGCGCCGGTTGACCACCGACTGCGGTCAGTTGAGCGCCAACTGCCGGACATTCCTGCCACCAACGGCCGCTCTTAATGAGAAAAGGAACATCTCGGTCCTGAAGGACGGCCCTGTGCCGGGGGGCGTGTCAATGTCAGGGGCTGTGGCAGGGCGTGGGGCTGGCCACAGCTTCAACCCCCCAAAAACACACACAGAGAGTGAAGAGTACTACCGCCGGCATGGGAGGGACCCCAACGGGGCAGAAGCAGCACTGGGGAGCAGAGGACGACTGTCCCACTCTCAAAAATGTATTTCATGACAGAAAAGGAATGTAGACAAATTCGTCCTTGTAAACTCCATCCAGTGCGTACCCCCGGCAGTGCCAACTGGCACACTTACTTAGCCTGTATGGCAACCCCCCCACACACACAGGCACGGGCACACACTTTGCTGAAATCGTTGATGGATTCCAGGTATTGGCCCTCGTTCTGGTAGCTCTTGGCGCGCTCGTGGATGTACATTGCCGTGTTTGGCTTCAGACGGATCGCATTTGTAAAACATGGGATGGCCTCGGCGTGCCGCTCACTGGGCACCGAAAGAGGACGATGGCGACAGGGGACACATGGCACATGCGCACGTCATGAAGCTTGGCTCGATGGAGGTGGTGTTGTGTAGGTTTGTGGGTGGTGGATGCGGGGGTATGTGTGGGTGCACAGCAGAGGCCTGTCACGTGGTCCGCTCCCGCGACAGCGATGTACTCCACATGCAGTGTGGCATATGCCGTAGCTGCCGTGCACATCCGATGCCGATGTGCCCCGTGTATGAGGTGTCTCATGGGGGGGGGGGGGTGTCACAGGCGTCACACACGGCATGTGCCACGCTTACGTCACGCCTATTGAGCTCAAGTCCTTCGCGCATTGTTTGCTACGTCAATACCTGTGGTCCGTGACTGCTGAAGGCTATAGCGTCGCGTGGGGCTGTGCCATGTGTGTGGACGGGAGGTTCCATTTGTGAAAACTTCGACGCATTGCCAACAGGACAATTGTGGGGCCTCCACCGAACAAGGGGTGGGCACTGTTTTGGCGGGCACAGGGGCGAGGAGGGGCGATTGGACAGGGCAGGGTCAGGCATCCACGGGGAACGGGATGGGACAGGGCGGGGGCTGTTTTCGGTGTGCAGAGGATACGAAGACGGCGCAAATTGTCTGACTGCAGCGTACCTCCGATGGGCACGACCAAGTGGTCCAGTACTTGACGTACCTTTTGGGACATTTGGTAGGGTCACCTTTGAGGGTTCGGTTAGTACTGGGGAATGGGGGTCGTATGGGGGGATGGGGGTCGTACTGGGAGCACACGAGAGGCCTGTCTCGGAGCAATGCAGAGCCCTATAAATCGACGTGCAGCAAGTGCAACGGTGCGATTGCATGCGGCCTCACAAGTTGATGAACACAGAGCGGTAGCCCTGGGACGCGCTCCGGGTTGGGATGAAAGTGCGCTGTTTTTTGGCGGGTCATGAGCCTCTCGGGCACCTCTCAGGCACGCATACATGTCACATTGAGTACCTGTGGCCGAGGCCCACTCTTTTCACGCAACACATCCACCAAAAGCCGGCTCCAAATTGCGTAAATCCCTTGGCTTGTGCTCGGGTGCAATCCACCTACCGGCTCCCTTGCCTTGGACGCCCTCCCCCCAAATGGGGCACCCCGATCCCTGTGCGACGTCTGCGTTCTCTGACCCCAACCGCCAAACATGTGCCCAATGTAAAATTATGGCCCACAGAGCGTTCCGGTATTATCGCCGCGCACGCCCCCACAGGCTGAGCTCAAGACACGACCCTCAGACTAAGACAAACTCTTCGCGTCTCCAAACTGCAGAACCCCCGCCTGCGGCTGATCATCACTGCCTACAAACCGCGACCGCCGCACATGTGCTGCGCGGTACTACACACGCCCTGTGCGGCAACCCCCATCCACACCCCCCGGGCGCCAGTTCCGAAACTATGGGCCAACGCCTAGTGGGGCCCCACCTCTGCAATCCCTCACACAGCGGAGGGGGGCAGAAATAGGGCCACACGGGGGGGGGGGGGGAACACAACGCAAGCGCTGGGAAGCTTCTGTTTCTGCGCCGCCGTTCCAATACGCCTTCGCGGACCAGCGCCATGTACGCCAGCAGCCCCACGGTGTCGTACAGAACGCCTACGGGGGGGTGCCGTGACGCCGTGGGCCGCCGTGGGTGCCCCTGCAGCGTGCCAAAGGGAATCCCAATGCCCCAATATGACCCCCATCCCCAAGTACAACTGATCCCCTCGAGAACGGGGGTGGGATGGGGCACTCCAGCCCCTTAAATGGCGTCAGAAAAGGACATCCGTTCACCCTCAGGAAAGCACCGGGAGGCACAGGGCAAATAAGGTGCGTTGTGGCCGACGAGCGGACCCGTTTTTTCTCGGTTGTAGTCGCCGGGGCACACCTGTTTGCGTAGGCGATGCCCATGTGGTAGTAGCAGTCGTGCGCGTCCTGGGAGTTGGGGTCGAGCTGCAACGACTTGTTAAGATCATCAATGGCCTCCTGATGAGCAGTGCGGGACGTCTGCCAGGCCACTCCGCATGTGACTGCGCGCACGCGCACATACGCAGGCAAAAACTCGATCCACGCACACCCATACGCAAGCTCGCACACTCAGACGCATGGACATGGATAAGCACGAACAGGCACACCCATGTCCACGCACACACACATACTCCCGTACGATTGCAAGAATACCCGTCCGCCTGCAAATGGCATACCCGTGCCCACCCGGAAGGACGGACATGCGGCAAACACACGCCCAGACAACCAGACAAAATACACAAACCCCGGACCAGCCCACACAAGACACCCACGCCATACCACACACCACGTGCACCCGATGTGCGGCCAAGCAAAGCAAATGCACTACGTCCGCCAAAACAACGAAAACACACTTGATAATGTCTCTGCTGATAAAAGGCTTTGCCACGCAGATAATACAGCTTCGACTCATTGGGGTCGATCTGAATGGCTTTACTTAGGTCCACAGATGCGTCCTTGTAGTTCTCGATATCCAAGAAGCACTGCAACACAACAGCGGGGCATCGAACGTCAACACGCACATCCCAGTGCCCCAGGCCTCTGCGACAGCTGCTCGCCGCATGCTCGGCGGATTCTCCGCGCAGAAATCAGGAGTGGGCACAATATCAAGCCACAACTGCGGCAGGTGCCACTTCAGAAGGGAGGTCGGGAAACCGGGAGACCATGCTTCTCCCCAGAAGTCTGTGACGGGGGTCGCCGCAGGACTGGCTGACATCCTTAAGAGCTGCGCGGCCCGGGGCCACTGGCCGCGCCAGCGGCGTGGGAGGACGGGGGGGGGGGCGGAGGAAGAGCGCCGAGCTGATGAAAACCCCCCGGGACTGGTAGATGACCCATCCCAAAGAGGACGAACAGGTAACAGAGCTGCACCAACTAGTGCAGCTGAATGCGGCGGGACGACGGTGGGGCAATTTGGTAGCAAAATGGTTTTGTTACGAAGTTTCAGAACTTGATGAAAAAAATGTTAAAAGGATTCCTTTGTACCACGGTTTACCACAGCCCCTGACAGTGGGCGTCCAAAGAGGTGCGCTCATGCAAGCAATTCATTCCTGGGCTGTGCAGACTCTTTCTGCTGTGGCCCGGTCACCGGGTGGACGTATTCCGTCGGTCGCACGCGCGTCCGCGGTGGCTGGTCGCACCGTTTCCCACGCGTGCAATAATCGTGACTTGGGCCGACTGCGGCCGCAACCACCGGAACTGCGAATCGCCTCTCGTCGACCCCCACGCCCCCGCCATTCGATGGCACCCCCCCGCCCCGTCCCACAGAGGCACAGGCATGACCTGACTTCGGTTGTACAAGTACTCGACATTGGTGTTGTCCAGGTTGATGGCCATGCCCAGGTCTTGGATGGCCGCATCGTAGTTTTTGCGGTACTTCCGCGCCATGGCCCTGCAATTGTACACCTGTGCGTCCTTGCAGCCCAATTCAAACGCCTTGTCGAAATCCGCAATGGCTTCATCGTACCTGCAATGGGGCCACCGCAGCACAGCACGGGCTGCCCGGCGTAGCATGGGGCATTCCACTGGGCACAACCTGCCCCCCTGCAAATCGGCAAAGAAATCCCACTAAATCGGCAGAGCAAATCGGCGAAAGTCGGCCGCTGATTTGGGGGGCACGGGGCATGGACCGGCCAGTGAGCATCCGGCACAAGACATGCAGACAGAGGGCCGAGGGCACAGTCACTCGGGCGGCGGAGTATGGGGCCGTTGCATCAGGGGTCGGGGTACCTTCCAAGCCACAAGAAAGACTTGCCCCGATAAAAGTAGTTGATGCTGTATTCTGGTTTGATGTTGATGGCCTTTGTGAACGCCCCAACCGCCAAATCGTAGTACAACAGATCGCAGTACACGAGCCCTGAGGAAGCATTGTAGAGGGCGGACAGAGGCCAAACACAGCAAACCAGAAGTGGAAGCCGGCGCACAGGTGGAGGCAACAGCCGACCACCAGGTCACCAACAGTTTTCCTTCGGTTATCTGGCAACCGCCATCGATTCAACGAAATCTTGCCACCAAAAAGCATCAAAAACAGCCAACCGTATGCGAGAACTTTGGGTTTCCGGAGGGGTCCAGCTGGGGGGCCGGCCGAGACCAAAACGTTTTTACCCCAACACACATAACCCAAAATGACCAGCGTGCTGTACATTGGGGTAAAGACATTCTCTTGGAAAAATCTACTGCCTTTGGCGAATCCACCTCGCAGAGAATCTGTCCCGAGCAATGAACATCCAAGTGGCTGATTTTGCAATCATCCATCAGATCCATCAGCATCATGGCTCCCCTTGGGTTTACACGTACTCCCATTGTCACCAAACATCACCCAACAACAATCCAAGGGTCCTCGAGAGTAATCGGAGGTTGCTCAGAAATCGCCGTTTTTCAACCAACCCATGCTGGCGTGAAAATGGCTAAGCCCTCACCGGTGGGCCCTACAGGGGGGCTGATCTAGAGAACTTAGAGATAGCACCTGGAACCCCATCACTGGGTAGGGAGTCCATACATATGAAAAAAGTGGAATGGGATTAGGGTCAGAATCAATGCACAATGGCGGCTATAGGCCAACCAACTTTTGCCAACTGTAGTGCAAACAAGCCCAAAACGGCGCTTTTGAGGGCCAACAAAGCCCAGTACGAGGGTGTAGTTGGTGCTGCATGGCTCACCATGGGTCCATACGTACTCCCATTGTCACCAAATGATCACCCAACAGCAGCCCAAGGGCCCCCAGGGGTTGTTGGAGGTCGCCCAAGAATCACCATTTTTCAGCCAACCAATGCTAGCCTGAAAATGGCTAAGTCCTCACCGGAGGGGGGTGGGGTCGGAAAATTTTGGAGATAGCACTTGGGACCCCTGAGGAGTGGGCACCACTTGAAAAATGTTTCAGCTTGGGTCTCCTAGAGGTCTGTGGATCAGAATACGAGCTTGCCACAGGGGGGCTCGGGGGTTCCTCATCAATGGCGCGCTTGCGCCCATTGTGGCTTCGGTAGGGCTAGGGCGTGGTACGGACACCCGGGCGATCCCCACACACCAGCGAACCATTCTTAGTCCCTTCCAGCTCACGGGGTCACTGGGGACTCCCTAGCACCAAGGACATGTGAGGGCATTCCTTATGCCTCGGCAAGGGTTCAATCTTGCGACCTGTTGGTTGGGTGTCCTGTGCAATGAAAGCTGAAGCACACGGGTGCGCTTATTGTGTGCCGCTTTTACTTCAGCTGGTTGTTGCCACCTCTCTCTAGATTTGTGGAGGAAGAGGTGTGTTGCAAGCCTGCCTCATGTTGACTCTCATCCGAATATTGAACAAATGGGTGTGGTCACTGCAGAACACGGGGGCGGCTCCCAGCCAAGGTTCGACCCCGAGGGGTGTTCAACCATTCCAGGGCCGGGTTGTAGAGGGGGAGTGCCCCCCCCCCCCCCCCCTCCCCTTTCGTTGACCAAAACCTTGGGGGTCGGCGGGTTGGGTGGTCAGCTGCCCGGCTCCTTGGGTGGGGTCGGTGGGTACCCCAACATACATACCTCAAAATGATCCCCATGACGCACTGATCATTTTGAATACACAAGTGGGGTGAAAAAAAAGCCCATCAACTCAGGATCGCATAAGCCAAGGTCCAACCCGGAGGTTGGGTCGGGGTCAAAATCCTTTCTTGTGTTTTTCATCCATTTTTGAATTCTCTACAAAATTTTGAGTGTTTTGAGTATAGACACATAAAGTCAAACAAAAAGATTTCCCCCTGCTGTATGTCTAAAAGAAAAAAAAAATCTCCGGCGCCTCTGGCGCCCACAAAACCCATTGTTCCGTACAACCATTTTGAGGTCTGTAGACCCCCCCCCCCTCTTGGGGTCGGGTCTTGGCCGGGAGCAGCCCCTGTGGTGCAAAAACAGTCGACCGAAGCTATAGCTACATGGTTTGCTTCCTAGCCACCAGTCTCCCTGAAATGCTACACAATCAGTTGAGGCATCCATCGCCCCTGGACGTGGTTTTGGGAATGCTTCCTGCGCGCCGCAGGGAAATGGTAATTAGCTTTAGTGTACATTGTCCAAGAAAATGACCCCATGGACCATACGGCTTGTACTTGATGTTGCACTTTTTGATGAAATGCTGTTCACAGCATGGACCATCCAATAGAGTTGTAGGATGTGCTCCTCCTAGTTCATCCCCAACCTGGTGCACGACTCGCGGCACGCAACCCAAGTGTACAATTGGGCAAACAGATGCTCTCCACGGCCTTGAATAAAAGAGTGCCCATCACGGATCGACATCATACGGAATCAAATGCACCATTTGTGAAAGATAGAGGCCCCAAAAGGGGAATGTACAATCAAATAGGAGAAAAAAGTGGTGTGTGGGGGTAAACGGTATGTAACAAATGCGTGTGTGTATGCGGCACTATTCCGCCTATATTCTAGTATAATCACCCAAAACTGCGCGCCGCAGGGCGCACTGCAGGCGCCGTAGGGAAAGCGTTCCCTTTGTGGTGTGTTCCTTGGGCAAACACCTTTCTTGCAACCAATTCACCCATGCAACACGGGCAATGCAAAATTGAATGATACAGTGAACACGCACCCACACGCAAACAATGTCGACGGGAACTGGGTGGGGAGTCGAGGGAAATTATGTAGAAACCCATGCACCACATGCCCCAGTTTCGATCCAATCACACCTCATGCCCCTGTGCGACGTGCAGCAACAAATGTCCAATCTTGTCAGGGGCAGAGGGGAAAATGCGCAGACCAAGGGAAAAGGCGAGGGACTGGGCAGAGGCAGGGAGGGAGGGAGGGGGAGGGGGGGGCAAGGAAGGGGCAAGAGCAAGGCAGGGGGAGGGGAAGACCTAGACTCTCGTACGCCCTGCGATCGGTGGGGTCAAGCTTGAGGACCTTCGAAAAGCACTCCATCGAATCAAACAATTGGCCGTCGATGTGGAACATCAAACCTGCAGCAACACCCACGAAGTAGTTTGGAGGGTGCAGCGGGTCGGGCCAGAGACGGTGGGGGGGTCATCATACGGCGACAATGGGAGTACTTATGAACCCGTGGAGAGCGGTGTGGCACCAGCTCAGCCCCCCTCGTGGTGTCCATGGGCCTCTGAAAGGCCCTTTACACGGTGGAAAACACCAATATTTGGTTGCCCCAGCGCGGCCACTGTCCATTCAGGCAGACTCCGGTCCTGTGCACTTTTCTTCTTCTCTACGGCCCCATGGCATAGGCCCTGTGTCCAGGTATCCCCCGATCACCCCCCGCCCCCCGTTATGGGGCCCCACCGTTGAGCACTCCGCCATCATCACGTGGGCAGGGGTTGGCTGGAAAATCACGCTTTTCGAGCAGCCCTTGGCGACCCTCGGGGGGCCTTCGAAAAGGCTGAGTGCTGAATGTCGTTGTTCGAAAATGATCGAAATTTCCGTGGCCTTTGGCACGTCCCGGTCGCAGAGAACCGCCCCCAACGGCATACCACAAGTAAGCCCCGTGTTTTGCGTGGATCTCTTCAAATGGGCTGCCATGGCCCGCAAACAGCTCTTGAAGGGGCTCATGGACACCACTACCAGGGCCCAACTGCTGCATCCCTCCCGATGGGTTTGCATGTGCCCCCATCGTCAACAAATGAACACCAAAGCCTGTCTGTACTGACTGGCCAATGACCCGGAGCCGCTCCCCCAAAACAGCCTCCCGCAATCGCGGGTCCGACTTCCGCAGAATTTCCCAGGATGGCATCCTGGATGACAAACGGTTGGTACGCCAACCAAAACCACGGCGGGTATTCCGGTGTGTTGCGTCCGGGCCGACTTGTTCGGATTCACCAACGTCAGCAATCAGCAACAGCGCACGGCATACCCAAATGGAACAACGCGGGAATAAAGTCCGGGTTGACGCCCAAGGCCAATTGGAATTGCTCAATGGCGGCTTGCACGTGCTTCATCTCCTGCAGATACGATTGCAACACATGCGTGGCCCGCGCTCTGCTTGCGAGTGCTGCCCCTGCCCCCGTGGCGTCCACTGCACTGCCGGCACTGGCAGCCTTCACACGAAGGCTGCCAAGACAGTGAAGAGTTGGAGGGTGCTGCCCACCACCGATGTGGGAGATGTAGCACAGGGCCACAGGGGGTTGAGGATACACAAGGGGGTGTGGCGAGTTTTGTTTTGACTTTTTCTCCTGTACCTTTGAGGTTGGAAAGGAAGTTAAGGGATGGATCTGTAGGGGTTTTCATATACTTTCATCTGGTGTGCTCACCAGAATTTTTCGCCGTCGCGTCTCGGAGAAAATCGACGCGCAAGCTTTTCCGTCACGCCACCGAACTCATGGTTCTCATAGACCATGAGTTCGTAGGGAACTCTACATCTCCCCCCTTTGCCTTCCTTCCATGCGGTGGTGTGGGGGGGAAATGCCCCGCCCCCCTTTACGTACACGCCTGACGAGAGACAGGGGAGCCCAGGGTCTAGTCAACAACCAACACCACGGGACCTGGTACACGATTCCCTTGCAGTAGTAATTGTTCTCATCATCGGACACACGACTGATGGCCTCATCGAAATCGTTGATGGCGTCGTCATACTTCTTGATGGCCAAGTACGAGTTGCCTCTGTTGAAGTAAATGTTTGCGTTGTTGTCGTCCAGTTTGATGGCGTCGTGGAAGTCCTACAAATACGACGTGCCCAACGTGTGGCATGTTCGCACAGACGATGCAGGGCGCGCGCGCCTCGGGGCTCCGAGACCGCAGGCAAGCGCAAAGCGCAGAGTGATGGCGTGGGATGGTGTGAGACGATCAGCGCAACGTGCGGATCGCCTTGAGGCCGACACGTTGCCCCCCCCCCCCCCCCCGCCCGCCCCCACGTCGCCTACAAAATTACGTTCCCCCCACCGTCTGGGGACAAACTATACCCCCAATTTCCTCCCAAAAACTTGAACAATGGCGCACGTCGCCAAGTGCCAACCGGCACGCTTCCTTGGCTTTCATGGCAGCCCTCGCCCCCCCCCCCCCCCACCCCCTTGTTTTTGACTGATGGTTCGATAAGTCGGTGGAACCGGTTTAGACCAAGTGCGCCCACTAGGAGCTGCAGCTTTGGCAAGCGACGACGTCTGTTCCCGGGAAAACACATGGAATTGAAACAAGCATTTCGAAGGATTGGGACGGAATCAAAAGCGACTTAAATTGTGAAACTATACCCCCCCCCCGGGGGGGGGATAATCCCCCACAAGTACGCACAACCTGGAGGCATGCCTCCACAAACCACAACTAAACCGGAATTGCCGACGAGCTCGCCTGCTCCAAGTTCACGCCAGCCCCCCCTCCGCCCCCTTCAGCCACAAGTTCAAAATTTGAGGATCCCCTCCTCAAAAGGCGCACACGTACGTACACCCGCAAGTACCAACCGACATACCCCTTCAGCCTTTCTGGCACACCCCCCTCCCGCCACGCAGACACGGCACCAAGCAGCCCCATGTCTGGGTTGCTGGGACGAAGGGCATGTCCTGTGCGCGCCATGTGGCACGCCCTCTGCGGTGGCACTCCCTCTCAGCCATCTCCAATCGCGTTGCAACCTTCTGTGCCGCGAGGACGAGGATGGGTCCTTGCACCAGCTCGTCCCCACAGTCTGCACCCCCTGCCCCTTATTCTCCCCAGCACCAACAGCCAGGACCCGGCCGGCACAGCATCTGATCTCAACACGACACAATCTCCTTCAATGGCCGGAAGCATCCCGCTGGCACATGTCGCTGAGGCATTTGTCGTTCATTGGTTTTCACACCTCAAACATTGTCTAGGCCAAGTCTCCAGTTCCGTGTTCTTTCCGTGGGCTGATACCACCGCACGTCCACATTTCCGCGTGTGTCTGCTGGGCCAACAAATTGGGCAGGGGGTTGCCGGGGACTATCTGGTGCCTTCGGCGCCCTCTTCTTGTGGGATTTCTTAGTCACCGCTGGGCAACTGTCTTTGAAAAAGGAGGAGGGGCCGGGGGGCAAAGCCTAATTAGGGTGAGCTAAGGGAAGGTGACGGTAGAAACGTTGGTCGACTTCCGGAGGGGGGGGGGGGGGGCACGTCCACGGACCGGTCCGACGGTCCCCTGTGGCTCTGACCAGCCCCAACTCGATTGTTGGGCGGAAGAAGGGGACTGCAGTCGCCAGCCGCATACATTCAGAGATTCCTGGTACTTCGGCGGGTTCAAGCGGAAATACGCCAGGCCTCTGTTGTTGAAGAAGATGGCCTTTTTGTTGTCCAGTTCAATGGCTTTGCTGAAGCACGCCACCGCATTCTTGTAGTCGCCCTGAGAAGAGGAGGCAACACGGGACCAACTGTGGGAAACGGGGGGATGGGGGGCGGGGAAGAGGGATGTATTAGAAGAGAGGAGGCGGGGGGGATTGGGACCCAAAAGTGTGTGTACCAAAAATGGCCCGACAAGATTTTCCCGATGGTAAATTTCGTTGTGCCCCTCTATTATTACTTTGGTCTGGAGGGGGGTGGGTCCAGGGGGGGGGGGGTACCCCCCCCCTCCTCCTACGGTGTACAGTCATTCTAATTGTTCCCTGGGGGGGGGGGGGAAGAGAGATGGGGAGGCTCTGCGGCACTCCGATCAGACAAGCACTCACTTGTTGCTTCAACTGGTGGACCGTTAAGAGGACATGTGGATTACATTTGGAGTCCAAGGTTTGGGATCCCCAGAGGTGCCAAAACTTTGTCCAAGCGACACTTTCCCCGGCCGCTCTCCTCCCCGCCGTCATTGCGGTCCACGGGCGACGTTAGCAACTTTGCCACAGAAGAGATGTGCCCCGACGCAGCGTACCATTTGCACAGGGGGGGGGGGGGGTTTCGCGCCAAGTCAAATTCGCGGTGGTTTCCCCCTGGATTTTGTGTGGTAGCCCCCGCCAGAGTCCACAATGTGTACAGCTATGGGCACGAGAAATTTGCGGAGAACCCCTGAATTTCGCGTGGCAAATTTCGCGGTCAATTTAAAACGCGAAATTTCCCACGTGAAATTAAAGAGCCACAACCCCCCCCCCCCCCCTACGAGGCATTTTCCGCCAATCATCTCGCGGGCGATGAAAACGGGGGGCCTGCCAGTGTGAGTACCGGGACTGCGTTGAGGAACTTGTGCACTGCCCCGCTGGCGGCACTGCTACACTGAGCGCAGCGTGCCTGGGCTTGTACAGGCTCCGCGTCACAAGCAAATGGGTGCTTGCCCCCCCGCCGCCCTCTGCCTGACCTTGTGCCCGAACTCGTGACTCTCCGGCGCTTGTCTGTGTGCAATCCCCGGCAACGTCACCCACGTGTCGTGGCCCAGCACAGCGGAGCACCAGGTCACAAGACATGTACACACAGCGACGGGCGTTGGCTCTGGGCACCTGCTCGAAATAGGACAGGCCCAAATTGTTGTGGGCCATTTGGTTCCGGTCCTCCAACTCCACCGCCGCGCGAAGGTCTTCGATGGACTGCTCCAAATTGTCCAACTCCCGATGGGTATTGCCCCTTTGGAACGCGCGGACGTGCGGAGGCAGAGGAACAGCCGAGGGCCGGCAAAGGGCCTTCGGCGAAGGCACAGGCGCCCCCCCAGCCCCACGCTCTTGTCCGAGCAACACGAAAGGTCGCTTGGACAAGGGCACGGTACCCCCGCACTGTCATCGCACAGGGAACATCGTACACAAGTCCGAGCGTCAGGGGGCTAAACGGGCTGCAACCGCCGCCCGCCCCGCTGCCCTGGAGCGGGTTTTGGCACTTCTGCGCCCACAACTCAGGAACAGCAAATCGGCATTGATACCACAACGCACCGCCCCAATCCCCGACGGCAGCACAGAAAGACAATGACGAACACCTTCAACAAAGACGGTGGCAGTCCCCGTAAAACCTGGACACCAAACAACAGTGCCCCGCCGGCGGGCTTCACATGCTGCCTTTGCCATGACCATAAAATTGCGGACATCTACCGCAGTTCCACTTACTGGTCGTTGTCGGTTACAGGGGGTGGGCCGGCGGTCAGGCCTTTTCGGGGGGGGGGGGGGGGGTTTGGCATGACGCCATGGTGTGATGATCTCGTCTGCAGCTGGCGGCGCCTACTGGCCGATCGCCATTCGCTGCCCTTCCCTTGGACCCTTTCCCTCCATAGGCGGTGGTGCCCATCAGCTTCTCACCACCCTTTGACCTTCCTCTTCCTCCTTGCCCTAACCTTCCCTCTCCCCTCCCCTTTCCCTTCCCTTGGCCTTTCCCTCTGTAGGCCACTGTGCCCATCGGCCTCACCACACTCCTTCCCTTCCCTTTCCCTTGGTCGGTTGTGCCAACGGAGCCCCCGGACTTGCCCTGTTTCACTTCTCTGCGTCGGGTCCACGCAGAGGAAGGCAAGGGGGGGGGGGGGGGGGCTCAGTTTGTTTCATTGAAAGCAGTCGAGCCCAACCACGGCCAATTCGCCTCCGTCCCCTTCCACACCCCCTTGGCCCCATCCCAGTTTATCGGTGAGTCATCTTCGGAGGTGGGTAGGTCCATCATCACTGCAGCGGGCGACGGCACTCTGGGGTACATGGAGGGGGCGGGGGGGGGGGGGGACGGTGGAGTAGGTTCGCCATTCGGGGCTTACAGTTTCAGGAATTTAGCTGCGTTTTGTGGAGATGTGAACACAATACGCAACGCGCGTTGCACGAGGCGTGTGTCTCATACGGAGTCCACGGCCTCGCGGATGCCCCATAACCGCCTCAATGCCAAAGGAAAGGGTGTCCCACATGTTGCCTTGTGCGCTTGGCTGCCGCAGGCCTACACGGTCTTTCGTACCATTCTGGAGAGCAAAATGCCCAGAAATCCCGTGTGCCGGGGATGTGTGACTGGGTGGTCCGGAACCCCCTGGCCCCGTGTCACACTTCCCACATTTGACATATGACGAAGACATGCTATTGCACCCACTCGGCTGCTCAGCTGCAGCGTTTGAAATGTAATGCAAAGCAGCGCTTATCCGAAGGACACGGAAATTGGCACGAGGCACAACACACATCCGACACTTGATTATTGGGTCGGTGCACACAACGCAACACAAGCCAAGCCCCGTGCACACCGGTGATAATAGGGCTTAAATCTCTGGCCCTGCTTCATGGGATCATTCATCATGTCTAGGGCCCTCGTGTAGCAGGCGATGGCTTGTTCTCGGTCTCCCATGTCATAATACGTCAGACCTGCGGAATGCATGCGGATGTGTTCTGACGGCCACCGATCACGTCTATATTTGAGACACCTGCAGCCGTGTTCTACAGAGTCACGGCTGCGAAGGAGCGCAATCAAAACACGTCAGCAGTACAAATTACGCCGGAGCGCAACGACTTGGACTTGCGCGTCAGCAGAACAGTTGCTTCTCACGCTGGAGCGCAACCACATGCCAGGCGCGACCCGTGCACTCACAGGACCGTGAAGGGCCAAACTCAGGAGACGGGAGTGCGTTGCCTGAATGCACAAGTAAACGGGCGCAGGCCAAAAGGTCGCCGGACTTGCTCCATGGCTTCATGGCTCCATCAGAGTGTAGGGGGCACATCAAGCGTTGGCCCAACCCAACGTGTCCTTGATCACGCACGGACAACACTTTGGGAGTCAGCGGGGACAAATGCAGTGTGACCAGACGCCTGCACCAGCACCCACTGCACACGTACCAGACCTGTGCGCTCACCACCACCGCACTCATTGACTCAACGGGTAAACCGGGAAAAGCGGGGGGAAGGGGGGCGGGGGCGGGGGGAAATGGTGGTGCGGGAGGGGGGTGAGGTGGTTGACACGGTTCACAAGCCTTCCCAAAGATTTGCATTGCTTTTCTCACCGCCACGAAACGCTGTCGCAATCATCCTTGGGTACCACATACTTCCTTGCAATGCAACGGCACGCTTTGACGATGGGGGCTAGAGCTTGGGACTCACAGAAAAGGACACGGACCTAAATTGTAATACCACGTCCCGTTGCTGGCCTCCAACTGAATGGCGCGCGTGAAATCGTTCACAGAGTCCTCCAGTTTACCCATGTTTCGGAAGCAGATGCCCCGATGGCCATAGTACTGGCCATGGTCGTCATCGATCTGCAGTACACATGGGGGTCAGGGACGCAACGCCTGGCGGGTGGGGCAGTGGCAGCACGCGCGATGTATGATGCGCACGCAGGCTACGCCACGGTGCCTAGCGCCACCGGGTCATGGATGCCGCGCCATGGCCGTGACTGACACCACTTGTCGGATTCTCGGATCCACATGTCACGTTTGGCACGCGATTGATCTGTGATTTATGGGGCATTGCTCGGACGTATTGTGCATTTGGAAGATGACCATCGCCACACGCAAACGAAGGCCGTTCGGTACGGCAACGCCCGATGCCCGCGCTTTGGCAACTTGGAGGGGGCCAAGATAAGGGCGGTAATGGCTGTTTTGTGGGGGAGGGAAGCAAATTGCGCAGATTCTGGGCCTTTTGGGGGGCTTTCGGGGGTGTTCCTCGCAGGCGGCTATCGACAAAATTCGCCTTGCGGTGCCCTCATGGCCGATGGGCATGTCAGCGCATTCGCTCGTCTCTGTTGAGCCTGCGGCCCCGGCCTCCGCACACGACACACCCCCGCGTCCCCATTCGGGGGGGCAGTTGCGTGTAGGGCCGGCCCCCGGCACTCCCCCCCTCCCCTCCAGCCCCCCACGCCCTACGCCAACGCGGAGGACCAGTAGCTTCGACGGGACGTGCCTCACCACGATCCACCGCCCGCGCTGCGCAAGGCCCTCTGCCGGAATACCCAAACGGAATGGGGAACGGGCCTTCACTGGCGTGTGCTCAAAGCGCTCGGAATTGACCGGGGCATTCAACAGCGGCCCTGACTCCGGACAATTTCTGACACTGCCCTCCCTCTCCCAGACACCCCGGCCCACGCCGCTGAACTGACCTGGACTGAACGCCCCCCCCGCGGGCCTGAGATCGTGGGGGGCGATGATTTGACTGGGCGCCGGGCGGGGGGGGGCACCGCGCATAAGCCCCACGCGGGCAGTCGGTCGACAGTCAACCGCTGCCGGTCGGCCGGTCATCGCGGCTGCTGACCAGCCCGGCCACTGTCCCGATCCAAGCGGACCTGAGTTGGGGCGTGTTTCTCAAGGGGGCATTAAGGACAGCCCCGGGGGGTGACGGTGGAACGCGGTCTGCGGTGGCTTTTGGTGTGGGAGTACGCACAGCGGGGCCCCCCTCGCGGGTCGAATCACGCCACTCCCCCCCCCCCCTCCCTCTGGCGGCGGCCGCTCTTTGTGGCCAGGCTTGCGCCGCCCACGCGCTTATCAAACGCCAGAACTGGCCCCAGGCGCGTTTCGCTGTTGAAGACGAAGGCACCGCAGTGGCCGGCGGCGGAGGGATGAGGAGCAGCAACTGCGGGTCCATTCAGCGGCACGGCAAAGGGCCGGTGAGCGGTAAAAGAAGCGGGTGACGACCCCCCCCCCCCCCGTGCGTGAGGCAGTCCCTAATGAAAAAAAAAAAGTATCTCAAACCAAACACTTTTGAAAGGTGTGGGTTTGCCAATGCCACGTATACGACAATGAGACCAAATTGCACTTGCGACAATCGAACGGTTCGCCCCGGTCCAAATTGCAACCAAAAGAAACATGTTTCCATCGCCTTCCTGAAGGACCACCTTTGAGCTGGCACCCGGAGATCGTCCGGGCAGCCTCGCCTCACCTCATCACGGCGAAGCCTGAAATGTGCGAGCGCATCCACCAATGCCATGCGGCCCGCGTGCACCGAATGCCATCCCACACCCGCCAACCCGCACAGGCCTAGACCCCAGTGTTCCTGATCCACCGGCGGTTGTCCAGCTCAGCTCAGCTCAGCCCTTGCCTTCCGTGACCCGAATACTTGACCAATTGGAGGGCGCAGGAGGCGCACCTGAATGGCCATCGTGTAGTCAAAGAGAGCCCTCCGGAACTCCCCCATCGAACGGTAGCAATTCCCACGGACGAAGAAATATCTGTGCCACGGAAGACGGAGCCGGTTTGGCGTGCGCCGAAGCCTCGGGATCATGAGGAGAGCTTGGGGCACGTGCCTGCCCCCATGTGAGTGGCCCCCGGGAACATCCGCCGTTGGCCATCGGTGTTGAGGTGCGCTGTGTGGCCTCGGCCACTTAGTCAGACCGCGTGCACCGCATGGCTGCTGCAGTTGGGAATTGGAGGGAAACGGTGCACTGCGAGGAACTTCTGCAGAGCCCCCCCCCCCCCCCGAGCTCCTGGTGATGAAATGACATGGCCCAATCAATTTTCCTCCCATTGGTCATGTGCCCCCCCCCCCCCCTGCCCATGGCCTCGTGCCAACCCCCCCCCCCCCCCCCCCCGCGCCTTGAATAGCGTGACTGTCACCAAATGACGCCCCCCCCCCCCCCCTGTGACATTCCGTCGGATTGATGTTTCTTTTCGTGGCCACCGGTTCTTCCCTTCGCATGCTGCGTCGAGTCGCTGCGTTCTGTCAGCCGCTGCGCCCTGTTGTCCTGCTGGTGTTGTTTTAGCGTTGGCGGAGCCCAGTAGTTGGCGTACTGGGGTCGTGCTGGTTGCTGCCGGGGTCGTTTCTCGGCCTTTGCTGCCCACTCCCCTCCGCATCCTGGTCGACCACCACCTGCCTCACTGTGTTTCTGTGGGCACGTGGTCCGTCGGGTTGCTGTTTCTTCACGGGGCCCTGGACAGATACCCGTTCTTCCCTGCGCGTGCTGCATCGGGTCGCTGTAATCTGACGGCCGCTGCGGTCTGTGTTCCTGCTGGTGTCGTTTCCGCGTCAGCGGAGCCCAGTAGTTGGCACACCGGGGCTGTGCTGGTTGGTGTGGTGGTCGGTGTGGGGGTCGTTTTACGGTTTTTGCTGCCCACTCCCCTCCGCACTCAGGTCGTCCACACGACGCACCCCCCCCCCCCACATTGGAGGCGTGTGGGTTGCAGGCCTCAAGGCCTGAAAGGCGGGCAAACTCAACACAACAAAAGCCTCATCAGCGGTACCGCAGGCGCCCTTCGGTCTGGGATGCGCGGCTGCAGATCAGCGTCCTACAGAGAGGCAGTGTCCTTCGGACACCACATCTGCTGTGATCCTTCTGTCCCTCCGGGCGGGAATATGTCTTAGTACCCCCGTCATGCCGCTGGATGGTAATTCCTGGGGGCTTCTGGAGGCAATCCCTTTTCGCAAAAATGTGCAGTTTGCCCCCCCCCCCCCCCCGCCCAAAGGGCCACCGCCACTTCAGGGGGGGGGGATCACACAACTTTGGTACGGGTGGTGAAATTGAACGGTGGGGGAGGGTGGCCGATTGGTACTTCCGGTTGAACGCGCTTGGTTGTGTTTTTGTGGAGGCACGCCTCCAGGCGGTGTGCGGTTTTGGGGGGTGGAGGACGCGAAGGGGGAGCGGGGGTCAGTTTCGTGGGTGACAGTGGAATGCCTGTCCCACACTGCTCACAATTGCAGCATATTGCCCCCGGGGCGTCCACTCCCCTGCCAGCGCTGGTCAGCTTCATATCCGGTCATTACCAGACCCCGAAGTTTGGAGGGTGCTCTCCACCACGTCTCATGGGGGCGAGTGCACGACAGGGCCAGCAGGTTCCGCATCACCAGGTTTTACCCATCGGTGGTGCGCATTTCAACAACCACAACAACAACAACAACAACAACAACAACAACAACAACCACAACCACAACAACAACAACAACAACAACAACAACAACCACAACCACAACAACAACAACAACAACAACAACAACCACAACCACAACAACAACAACAACAACAACAACAACAACAACAACAACAACAACAACAACAACAACAACAACCACAACAACAACAACAACAACAACAACAACAACAACCACAACCACAACCACAACCACAACCACAACAACAACAACAACAACAACAACAACAACAACAACAACAACAACAACAACAACAACAACAACAACAACAACAACAACAACAACAACAACAACCACAACCACCACAACAACAACAACAACCACAACCACAACAACAACCACAACCACAACAACAACAACAACAACAACAACAACAACAACAACAACAACAACAACAACAACAACAACAACAACCACAACAACAACAACAACCACCACAATCACAACCACAACAACAACAACAACCACAACAACCACAACCACAACAACAACAACAACAACAACAACAACAACAACAACAACAACAACAACCACAACAACAACAACAACCACCACAATCACAACCACAACAACAACAACAACCACAACAACCACAACCACAACAACAACAACAACAACAACAACAACAACAACAACAACAACAACAAGAAACAACAACCACCACAACAACAACAACAACAACAACAACAACAACAACAACAACAACAACAACAACCACAACCACCACAACAACAACAACAACAACAACAACAACCACAACAACAACAACAACAACAACAACAACAACAACAACAACAACAACAACCACAACAACAACCACAACAACAACAACAACAACAACAACAACAACAACAACAACAACAACAACAACAACAACAACAACAACAACAACAACCACAACAACCACAACAACAACAACAACAACAACAACAACAACAACAACAACAACAACAACAACCACAACAACAACAACAACAACAACAACAACAACAACAACAACAACAACAACAACAACAACAACAACAACAACAACAACAACAACAACAACAACAACAACAACAACAACAACAACCACCACAATCACAACAACAACAACAACAACAACCACAACAACCACAACCACAACAACAACAACAACAACAACAACAACAACAACAACAACAACCACAACAACAACAACAACAACAACAACAACAACAACAACAACAACAACCACAACCACCACAACAACAACAACAACAACAACAACAACCACAACAACAACAACAACAACAACAACAACAACAACAACAACAACAACAACCACAACAACAACAACAACAACAACAACAACAACAACAACAACAACAACAACAACAACAACAACAACAACAGCAACAGCACCACGACGACCTTTTCCCCAGGCGTTGCTTGAAGGATGTGCCCACAGCCAAAACTCGCTTGCGCATGTGTCCGGCGGGGGGTGGCTGCTCCTTTAGAGTCCGCCCGTGCCCGTGCCTGTTGTACTCGTCGTGCCTGGCTCTACCACTTGGCGGTTTGGGATGTTGTGTGTGTGCAAGGGCCGCCTCAAGGGCCCCCTGACCTTGCAGAGTCGTGTGGTCAGGTTGATGGGCACACATGGGTTGACCTCGGCGCCTGTGACCCTGCAAGTGGCAAAGAGACGTGATCCCCCCAACCCCACACAGCGCTGCTCCACCCTGAGTGCCCTGCGCATAAATTGGTGACACGCAAACACCAACCAACCAACGGCAGAACAAGCAGTCCGTGGGCAGACACTGCGGCCCGAGAATAGCTCTGATCGCGGCGCAGGACCACTGAAGCAAGGCACAAACCGCATGGGCAGTAACTGCATCCACCACCACCACCACCACCACCAGCAGCAACAACACCAAGAACAACAACAGCAAGAGCAAGAGCCACAAGCACAACCGCAGCCGCAGCAGCAACAACAACAACAACAACAACAACAACAACAACAACACACGCGCACGCGCTACACACACACACAGCTCCACTGCCAGGCGGTGCCAAGCACAACATCCCGGTCCGGGAGCACGACTGGCTGCAAAGTATCGGCACCAGCGAGTGCCAAGCACGAGGGTGCAGTGCTCAAAATGGATCCATGGGGAATGCCCGGGTCGTCAACCGTGTGCACAGCCGCCACTCACCTGGAGCACGCCGGGCGCAGTGCAATGGCCTCTGTGAATTTTTCACGTGCAGCAGTGTACTCGTGTTTCTTCTGCAATTTGTAGCCATCGGAGTACAAATCCTGGGCCCGTTTGTTCTTATTCTGTACAGGACAAAGCAGTCAATGAGGGGTCACGCTGCATGGGGCACACACAATACGCACGTGGCACCCTTCGGTGATGCCTTCGCCACTGCAACGCGGTACATCGCGAACTCATGTAGTCCGAGTCACAATAACACTGCATTGGGCTCCTTCTCCAACACAACGAGTGGAACTGAGACCCGGTAGCAGACACTCGGAGCTGAAATCAGTTTGCCGTTGCAACAGGACGAGTTCTCCAACTGAATATCAACACGCGTCCACTACGAGCTTCAAACAATTCCTCATGTTTGGACGGGGGGCAGGGGCTTGCAACCCCTACTCTGAGGCGGTGGTGCTTGAGCACTAAGAAGCGGCAAGGCCTTCGAGGTCTACTTTAGGGACTGTCTGCATTTTTCCCCACTGCAGGCACCGCCCCGTGTTGTCGTAAATGTGCTGCTGCCTCCCAAACAACGGCGAGGAGCACAAAGAACACTGTCCCACAAAACCATCGCCAAAGGAATTGGCCATGCAAATGTTGCGGGTGACCGTTTGCTGCATGGGAATGCCAACCACTTCAATGCAGCGGCGCCAACCAACGCATCTCTGTGACCAGGGCTCAGTGACCCTTCTTTAGGTCGTCTTGCCAAGTGCAGATCGCAGCTCCAACAGTGACACACGAGCTTTTGATGCGATGGCAGGGTCAACGAGCGCCAGAATCCGCACGGTACGGACACTGGACACACCGTGCCAATCACTCCCCATCCCGTGTGTAAGCATCGTTTTGTGCAGTCACCGCTACCCCTGAAACCGTCAATTTTGGTGCCTCGGTGCCTTGGTGCTGCGGTGCCTGCCCAAAGGGGGGGGGGGGGCGGGGTGCTGCCTGTCTTCATCCCTCTTTGGCCCTCTGTGTTGAGGCATTGTCGGTCCAGCATAGCTGCTTCATGTGTGGGTGCCAGGCTACGTTTACGGCTGGTCTGGGTGGGTCCTGCAAGCGGCTGCATATTGAAATTGGATTGTTCTTGAGCCAAGTTTTGGGTCAAGGTCTGTGTTGGGTGGGTGGGTGTATTGTTGGGGGCACTGGCACCCTCCGTCCCTGTTTGAACAGGACTGGTGGGTGCTCTGTCACCTTCCTCCCTTGATTCAGCCCACCCTTTTTGTGACTTTTCGCGGGGGGGGGGGGGGGGCAAAAGTTGACTGTCGTCGGGGCAGAGTGGATTCCGAGAAGTGATCAGTTTTGTATGCTGACCACCAGTCGCTTTGCGCCCTGTGTCATAACTGAAGCGCAAGTCGGAATCCAAGTACATGCCCACCTTTGCCCACTTAATGAAAACAACACTTGACCAACTCCCTCCTTTTTGGCAATGTGCAATTTTGGATTCCCATCGTCTTTAGCGAAAAAAATACTGTGAGCAGTGTCAATGTATTGCAAAGGGTTTTGTGGAGCAGCCCTGCGCGACAGACAGGCCGACCTGCAGGCCAAGGCTACGGGCTACGCCCCGGGTCACATGGCCCCCCAAGCGGACCCAAGGGATAGACAAGCAGGACAACAAAAAACACCCCCCGGAAAAGCCTGCGCTTCCTTGCAATGGGCCAACGAGCTCACCGGGACAGGAATGTGGGGCTCTGCCACTTTGCACTCGTTCACGCTGCCTCCTCCTTCACCGTTTCCCAAACGCCCCAGCACAACGCCCCTCCGCAGTCACAGAACGCCTCAACCCGCTGCCCTGCGGCCCCCCGAGCCCCAGGATCACGGATGCAGCAGCACCTCCTTCTCTTTGTTCTTCACCGATGCATCCGCCTTCCACATCGTGACGGGTCACGGGCCCGAAGCCGACAACAAAAGAGGAATGCCGTGCCCTTCGGCGCACCAAAACACACTGCGGGGCATGTGCCGGGGAAGGGGTGGGAACGGGGACACGACTTCAGCAGGAGCAAACCCAATTCTCCTGCGCTGTTTGCCTTAAGGGCCTGAGGGCCACAAAATATGCCACACAGCATGGGCTACAGCGGGGCAACTACGTTCCTGTGCACAGTCCCATCAGCTGGGCCAGCTCCCTGTGTCTCAGGGATAATGCCTTGTTTAGTTGGAGTCTGGTGGCCCAAAGCGCCCCCTCCGAAGCCCAGACCTTCCTACCCCTCCGTCAACGAAGAAAACTGACCAGCAACGGTGGCCACTGAAAGGCCATGACCCCATGGCTATTGTGGAATTTACCCACCCCCCTTGGGGGCGTGTGTGCACAGCGCGGGCACAGCGCGCACATGACAGGAAGAAATTGGGGGTTTTTGCTACAATTGGCAATATTCTTGCCTATACAAACCATACTACACCCCCACATTGGACAGCCTGATGTTTCACCCCACCCCCAGCATAAGAGATGCCAGTGTACCCAGCCACAGCAAAGACACGTGCAAAAAAAGGCAAGAACAAAGTTTGTCCTTAACTCGAAGTTTGAACGCCGAACCCCCCTCCGCTTAGCATACGTACAAGACATGCATCACTCGGTATGGTGTCCACATCCACAACCTCCTTTTGGCTATGTACAGCCACAGGGCGATACTTCTTGCTTCGCAATGGGATTTCTGTGCTGCCGGCTGATGAGGAGGACGAATCAGAATCATCTGCACTTACAGTAGAGCCACTAGATATGTATTGGGCGAATCTCGAAACAGATACCACGAACCGATAGGAAAGGATGCACAACAACACACACCAATGCACTAGAAATGAGGGCAAAGCATGCATGCAACTCATATGAATGCATAACAAGGCTCATTGTTACGGGTACTAGGCACTACTATGCAGGTTGGGCATGGTCCTGTACAAACTTTGTGCACGGCGCGGGCACAGTGCGCGCACAACGCGCAAAACGCCCCCCTTGAAATCTCCCCCCCTAGCGCATGATGGTCTTCCCCCCCGGGGGGGGGGAGACGGTCACCAAGTGACGGTCTCCCCCCTGAGGGGGGGAGATTGCAAGGGTATTCCAAGGCTGGTGTAGTGGATGTGGCAGAACTGCGGCCCATTTGGTGCAGGCCCCACAACAGTGGCCAACACATGTGCACCAAGTGTGCGTGAGTGGTACCATGGGGGAATGTTTGCCCGGCGCGCGCCCAGCGCGCTACTTTTCTATTAACTATCCCGACTTCAGCCCCAGATTTACCCTCTCATGGAGAAGCCCCCCAAGTAGACCACATTGCACTGCACACCTTCCCTACAAGGCACGTTGCATAATAAAGCAATATCTGTGAATTCAACCACTCCAACTGTCATTTGTAGTGTACTTAACAAACAACATTGGTCCCACAAGTGTGGGTGTCAATACATTCATTACAAAAGTGCTCCTTACACTCATCACAAACTGCCACGGTGGAGCGCCGTTGGCAACACAACACACACACTTCCGCCTCATCCTCTACCTCATCTTGCGTGGTGGCCGAGTTGCTTTGGTCATTCCAAGCCTGAGGTGGGACATGCTCCCATGGTCCAAAGGGGGGTGACGGACTTGCCTCCGGATGCAAAACTGTGTGAAATGCAACAAAATGCGGACTGACTAGTGCAACTCATTGGGGCCGCCACGCCAAATGTTCCTAACCAAACCCCAATGCCACAACCGAGCAAACAGCTGCTCAATGCGTGCCCTATACCACCCATGCACATCATTGTAACATTGTTGGCGGGCTGTCAAAGTGCCATTCTTTCTTCCAATGAATGGCACAATGACATGAACCCGGCCTTTATAAGCACCATCATGGCCCCCAACTTCAAAATCAAAGAAATCACCTCGGGTACGAGAAGGTCCATACCCATCCCAAATCAAAACATCTGCTGATGTCCCGGGGCCAAGGGGCAAATCCATATAATGTTGCCCAACATATCAACGGCAACAGTCACCTTGTAAACATGCGACGCATACTTAGGATTCCACAGGTCTGCACTCCATATCCCGCCAATGGAACTGATGGGCATGGAGTTTGTGAAATGCGTTATAAAGAATGGAAAATGGGGACAATGGTTGAAACGATTCAACCTGTCGGCCCATTGAATCTCTTGAACAACATGGTTAAGGTATTCGCGAACATGGGCAACACTTTGCCGCCAGGCAACCTCTGAACCATGATGCTCCACGCAACAAAGCGTGGATTCAAAGATTGTCCCGGTTTCCTCAATAGTAATGGAAGGTTGGGGCCCAAAAGAGGGCGGAAATGCTACGTCACCCTTGCATTCTCGGGGGTCCCCAACAAAGGGGACAAAATCAGAAGTCAAAACCTACGCTAGGGGTCACCATGATGCTCCTAGTATCTCAAAGTGTGGGTCTCTAGTACAGCCAAGCGCCCAAATAGCTGCACTGCGCTAAGTGCGCCCCCTTAGTGCACCCCCTAAAAGGCCACTAGAGGGGCACGGGTCCAAAAAGATGCCCGGCGCGCGCCTGGCGCGCTAACGTTCCCCCCATACACGGTTACCGGGACAAATCATCTTGGGTCTGAAAAAGGGACACAACACCCTATACACCACCTTCGGAGAGAAAATATCACACAATACACACATGTGACTGATTTGAAGTAATGGGAAAGCAATGCAAGAACGTGTGTGTGGTAGATGGGGAACACAAACCACTGCAATAGATATTGCCTAGCAAAACAGTGAAGTGACGGTCTCCCCCCCCCCGGGGGGGGATTGCAAGGGCGGGGGGATTTCAAAGGGGGGGGGTACCACCGAAAGAGTGTTTGGCCCTCAGAGGACAAAGCACACAGGTTTTTGGGCTGAACACACCCCGCTGTAGACTCTGTGTTCCCCGTCGCCTAACCCTGCCTCCCCCAGCCCTTGACTTTTGGCGCTTGGATGTTGTGTTGGAATAGAATCAGTTGACCAGTGCTTCGCATGTTTATTTCTCGGCACTTCAACGCACACTGGAATTCATTGCACCCGCTCCAAGTGTTCTTGAATAACATTGTGGGGCTCCCGAAAAATTCCATTGCCTTCGGCAAGGCACCTCGAAGAGGGGAGAGGAAGGACCATTTTTGAGTTGCCGAGGCTAGAAAACCGCATAAGCAGGTTGTGCCCCAGCCCCCTTGGGATCCCCCCCCCCAACACCCAAATAGGGTGGAAAACACATGAAGAGGGGCTAAAACATGCTTTACATAGGATATTTTATCATTTTGGATGGTCAAAATATAAAAAAAACCAGTGGCGGAAATTTCCATTTTCGAGCTGCCGAGGTTGGAAAACTGCATACGCAGGTTGTGCCGTAGCCCCCTTGGGACCCCCCCCCCCCCACACACACCCAAATAGGGTGAAAAAACACACAAAGAGGGTCTAAAACATTTACATAGCATATTTCATCATTGTGAGTGACCACAACATCAAAAATATTTTTGCAGAAATTTCCATTTTTGACCTGTAGAGGGTGGAAAACTGCTTGAGCAGTTTGTGCAAACACCAAATGCCATTGAACCACCTACAAACAGCAATTGTGAAGCTTTTGGGGGGGCCATGGCTCGGGCTAGATGGGCCCAGTGGCCACTATGTGGGTCCCCATGGGCGCTCAAGTACCCGTATTGTCACCAAATGATCACCCAAACCCATCCTAGGGGCAATAGAAGGGTTTCGTAAAAAGTCAAAATGTGAAAATTTTGTGTGGGGCTTTCGGAGGGCCCACGGCACAGCCTACATAAGGCTAGCGGGCACTCAAGTACCCGTATTTGTCACCAAATGATCACCCAAACCAATCCTAGGGGCAATGGAAGGGTTTCATGAAAAATCGAATTTCAAAAAACTTTCACGTGCCACTAAATAGCCCATCCAGTGTGAAAACAGGTACGTCCTCACTAGCAAGGGGCCGGCCAACTGGGGGTACCCGGAGTTGGGACCCGGGACCCTGCCATGGGTTAGGGGGTCCATACACAAGAAAAAAGTTCTTCAGGACCCAGGTGCAAATACACACACAGCGGCCACAATACGCAAAGAAGTTTTGACCCCCCCCCCCAAAAAAGGGGGTACCCAGTTCCGGGGGGGGGGGGGACAGGGGTCAAAATCAAAAAAATCATTGGGGGATCGATTTTGGTCCTAAAATGATGATTTTACAAGGGATTAGACGTCAGAAATCATACATTGGGGTATGCTACGCGAACGACCCCCCAAAAAGGGGGGGTATATGACGCTCGCGCCTGCGCTTGATCTAACAACCTCTCTTCGAGGTGATTTACTTGGGGGTGGGGTGGGGGAGGCTTGGAGCCCCTTTTCCAAGCCCCCCACCCCCTAGATGGCCAGCCCTCTTTTTTCCATATTGTTCATGCATATTTCAAATCATTGGTTTTTCATCTCACATAGCAAAACTGCCTTTCCACTTGTTGGAGCGAGTAGTTAATTGCCGCATACTCCGTGCCAAACTTGAAATGCAGGCCCAGACTTTTGCACACCCAGTCACAATGCTAGTGCCCATATGCCACACAGAAAGAGAACAGACCGCAGCAGTTTGCAATCGTTGAAGGCAAGAATTCAGGCATTTGTATTCAGGAAATAAGCTTGTGACCCTTGGAGCCCCTTTCCGCACCCCCCCCCCCCCCACCGAAGTTGCGGGGGCGCCATGCGCCCCCCCCCCCCCAGGTAACATTTTCACCAGCCTGGGCCTTGCTTCCAAGATGGGCTGTGTTGTGTTCGGGGATTAAGCCATAAGCCCCCTTCCGTTCTGACAAGGGGTTGCTCTCGCAGGGGGGGGGTAAGGTTGTGCTACTGATGCCTTGCGGGAATCAGGCATCCTCAGCGATGCCGTAATCAAGGCCACATATCAATGCACAACACCACATCGGGGGGCCTCCATGTCTGCATTATGTGAAAATGGCTGAGGCGATGTGCTGTAGCCTGTTGTTGCATGTACGCTGGCGGCTGGAAGGGCGCGACAAGCCTCCTCTCAGGGTTGGTGTGTGGTTAAGACTGTGGGCAGGCATCAGCCCTGAGGGTGGGCAAGCCAGACGGCCAGCGGAGAGACATCTAAACTGTGCGGTACGCACGTTGCTGCCGATGAACCATCAGACATCGGGCGTTGATAAAGCTATCTCAATAAAAAAGATTCATGGTGCGTGCCGCTCCCTCCAACTTCCAAAGAGAGACTGGGACTCTCTCTTTGTAAGAGCAATGATATTCTCAGAGTGTTGGCTAAAGTCCCAGCAGTGGTGCCCATCAACAGGCACCACAAACTTGAAAAAATGGCCATTTCAGGGTAGGAATTCAGAATTCAGGATCTGCAGGGTTCTGGTCCAATGGTTTTGTGTTTTTGTTCAAGTGTCTCAGAGCATACCCTTGCGCGATGAGACAGGCATGACTGACTCCAAGGCAAAGCTTTGCGTTCTCGGTGCCCCTACTCAGTGGCTGTTGGAGTCCAGACTCCCAATGATCACCCCAATCAAAACATCTTAATCATTCAAGGCTCCATCATCATTCGGTACACCATGTGTGAAAGACAAGCTCACCAAACAAGACGGAAGGAACCTGCATGCCACCACCGAACAAAGCTGCTCAATCCTCACCTACTACCCTTCCATGCTGGCCCCGTTCAACCAAGATTACAGGCTACGTCTCCGATTACCGGCAATGGGCAGTCCGAAGTGACAGGGATGGCGAGGAACCAAAGCAACTGCTTGAAAATGATCGGCATGCGTCACTGAGCACAAATGTGCCTCTAAATTCAACAGTTGAGACTATGGCGCCATCCTGTGGCAGTATCGACCATCAACAATGTGGTGGGTTCCCTCAAGAAAAGCCCCAACAACTGCTTCAAAACCGAAATATCAGGCGGTTCATTTGGGTTAACGTTCATTGTTCACCCTGCACCACCGCGTGTGGCCCCGGAACGAGATCACACTGTCAGTGCCTGGAAACCGCAGTGTTCTTGATGCCCCCCGTTTGGTGTACATGCAATGACCCGAGGCCTGAATGATGAAATTTGCGGGCAGTGGTATTGGTTGCAAGAGACCTCGCATCATACAGTACTGGGTATGCAATACAATACAATACAATACAGATCACACAGGACAGGACGGGTCGTGACCTACGAACATCAGATCAGCAGGCAAATTGTGTGTAGCACCGGCAACAAAACGGATGCAGCAGATTGTTGTTGATGTGTGCCTTCAGATACCAATGGTTCTGCAATGCAAACCCACAGCGCAACCTAAACGCAATCCCAGTCTTTGTCCAACCGAAGTGCACTGCCATATGCCGGGTCTACGGTCTAACACACACACACACACACACACACACACACACAGACATACACACACAAACGGAGAAAATACAGCACGACACGCCTGGCACGCAACACAACACAACACAACACAACACAACACAACACAACACAACACAACACAACACAACACAACACAACACAACACAACACAACACAACACAACACAACACAACACAACGCAACATAATGCAAATGCAACGCAACACAGCACACAGCACACACACACACACACACACACACACGCATGCACACACACGCACGCACGCACGCACATCAAGATGGGACAGACCCCGTTCCTATTCCTGTGGTGACATCGGAAATCCACAGCAACCACCTAATCTGCAACCACCTGCGACTGCGCATAAGGACCTCGCCCAAATCATGCATCTGCCCCCCGCCCCGTGTCCACCAGCGCCTCCTGAGTTTGTGTACAAAGCCCAGTCCAGTCACCCACCTGATGGTTCCGGCTCTCATTAATGACAGAAAATGATACCTATGGTCCTCGGTGGTCACTAAGAGCCTGCTCTCTTTGCACTGCCATAGACAGACATATCCAGGGCCTAGGAAAGGAAAAGGGTTTCCCAATCGGACAACCACCAGGGGTTCACTGGGGCCGGTCGCTCCAGGGCCATTGCCGTACAGAAAAACTGCAAAGATGCGCCCTGTGGGCTCGTATTTTCAGACACGCACGCAGGCACACATACTCTGAAGAACGTTAACAACGACCAACCATGGGCACACCCTGTGACAGTGACAATGCGCAGGGATCTGATAGCAGCGCAGCCCCCATGAAAGATAAAAACAGACAGAACATTAATCAGTGGCTGATGCGCAGGGACAGCTGCGACCTGCACACACACACACACACAGAGAGAGAGAGAGAGAGAGCTTCTGTGCATCACACCATAGCACTTACAAGCGATGCAGCAGGCACTTGAGAGCCTCCAGGGCTGCTTGACGGCACAAAGATAGCACAAGTTGCCCATCATCTGTAGCTCCAGGAACGGCAAGACCCAACTGTCACTGCACACAACTGCAGCAGTTGCAACGCATGAGAAGGAGCCAAACTTGTTTGGGAGAGCGGGATCCCTCAACGAGACCTCCAAAGAAACTGAGGTAACTGCTTCAGCAACGGGTTTCGAACAGCTGTCGAGCGGGTGTTCAGGAGGTGACGGCCACCAGCAAGACCTCCTCATGACAGCGACTGACAAACATGTGATGATAGGGGGGGGGGGGATGAGGGTAAAAGAGTCCACCCACTGAACCATCTGAGTGTGGCTTGTGTGCATTGCATTTTCCTAGAGGGATCCCCGAAACTGCTCTTGATCGTGCAAAGCACACTGTTTCCGCATACCGGCCCCCCCATGGCCCTGCGAGACAGCGTGTGTGCTGCTCGCTTTGCGGGCAGCCGTGCCAGGCTGGGTCGCACAAAGGCTGAGCCAAGCCACGGAAACCATGGGTCGCTTTGGTGGGCAACATCCGGGCGGGAGGCAAGGGAAGTGGGCCAAAGTGGAGAAAATTTGTGCTGCATTCCTTCTGCCCAACGGCATACAACCCCCAGTGGCCCCCTGTCCCGACAAAAAGCACATCCAGCAGTGACAGGGGGGGGGGGGTGGGCAGGGGCAGGCGGCGGGTTGGGGGGACGGGAGGGATTCCTGAGGCCAGCCTCGAGGGTTCCAATTCGTGGCGTCCGCCGTGCACCCTCTGGCCCCGTCCGCTTTGCCTGCGCGTCAAGTCCTAATCCCTTTGCTTCACCCCCAGTCCCTTTGCCCAGTGTCCCATCCAACGATCCCACGTCGCCCCTCGTGCCGAGGCGATACGGCAGGTGGGCTTCATGGACTAAAGCAAAGACAGGCGCCTGACACTGGGCAACTGGGCTGCTTCTCTCTCCAGCCCTGTCTTTGCACCTTCACCCCGGCGCAACCACTCTCCCCCACCCTCGCTCCCTCTCCCTCGCTCAAGTCCCCTCCGCCTTACGGCCCCAACACACGCACCTATACACCCACACGCAGATTATCATGCAAAAAGGCACAGGGTCAAATGAGTAAAACGCTTCCGACACGCAGACACACACAGTAAGCAACAGTTGTGATGTGAGAATTTGCACCGCGGGGTACCGAGCACGTGGCGGATCAGCCCCCCGCTGCACTCCCCACGCAGCATAAAGACCCTATGCCCAGTGAATCCACCATGCAGAGAAGGCAAAGGTTTCTTTCTGAAATCAGGGCCGAGGACCCGAATTCTCCAGCGGCAAGAGACATGCCTCCAAAGGTGACCAGACGCACGCAAAATGTACATGGCCGAAGCACATGCACCAAATTGTGCAGCCCCCGAAAATATGCGCCAAGCCCCGGGTCAAAAAGCGAACAAAAAAAAGGTGTAAACTCCTGATTAAGAACACTGGAGCTCAAAAAGCACCCACTGGACACACTGGTGACGAAGGCTGAATCCGTACTGCCTGCCCATCAGCCGCTGCAACAGCCTGCGGTTTGTTGTGACAGACTTTGGCACTGGCGTAATATGTGCTTGCATGCAGGCGTGTGTGTGCGTCCGTGTGCGTGCGCGCGCACGTGTGGAGAAGTGTGTGAACAAAGGGGGGGGGGTGCCTCTTAGGCGATGTGCCATGAGGTCGGGCAATCTAAGGCCAGAGAATCACTCGGAGTGACTTGCACTGGTTGTCTTCAGACTTGGGCATGGCAGGACCCACCCCAAAATGGAAGTGTAGGGCTTTCTTTGCTGCAGGAACATGCATGGCCCGGAGAAGGCGGCGTGCGCCTGCCCCTGGGGGGCATTGCCTGCCGAGAGATAGTGTTCCATGAAGGCTGCTTGGCGGAGGGGGGGCTGCTTGCTTCGAGCCACTCGGGGGTCAACGCTTGTGGCAGCAGTGCACCTGCACCGGAGGGTCGTCCGCAGTGGGAGACGACTTACCGGCGAGCGCGGCGTATGCGTTGAGAGGGTGGACGGTGAGCAGGCGGGGCAGGGCAGGGCAGGGCTTTGGAGCGGGAGCGGGGGAGTGCGGTGAGGGTTCTGAGGCCCAAGCCCCTTTGTACCGAAAATGGCTGACAGTTTTTTTTTGCACTATTCAATCTGATGTTTCGCCGGAGGATATTGCTGTCAGACAGGGGGGGGGGGGGGGGGGGCTTGAAGGGAATGAAGATTGGACCTGTGGGGCGGGGGGGGGGGGGGGGCTGAGACCTAGTTAAGGTGAGCTATCTTTGGTAGACTTACCCGTTTTAACACAGTCACCTACCAAGAGCTACTGGACCGCACAACTTCAAAAAGGACTGGGAAGGACGGACGATGCAAACTGCAACAATGCACTGCCAGAGCCATCTGCGTTTCGACCGCGAGGGGGGGAGGGGGGGCGAGCGGTGAACCGTGAAGGTGAGGAATTGCCGCAAAAAATCGCATTGGTTCACGAGTTGACCGGCCATGGGGCGGGGGTGAACCACAAGGGTAGGGCAGATTTGCCGGTCGGTACTTCCAGTTTCAACCACTTGGCTGCGGTCTGGGGAGGCGTGTGTCCAGACTGCGTGTGGTCGTAAGGGGCTGTGCATTGTGGCATGTGGGCGAGGGGGGGGATTTGTGTGGGTGGCAGTGGCAGGGGGCGTTGCTCAATCAAAAGGGGAGGGCGAGGACTGCGCCCACTGCGGTTGCGCAGGGGCCGCCGGGGCAGGTGCCGCCCACTGTGACTGCTGGGGCTGCTGGGCGTACTGCTGCTGCTGGGGCTGGGCATATTGGCCCGCCGCAGGAGCGCTTGCCATGCCGGCGACCTGCGCGGCGTTATTGAGCGCCCCCATGGCGGCCTGCGCCATGAACTCGGGGTTGCGACTGACGACGCCCACGGCCTCGCGGGTGATCCATTCTGAAACCTGTAGAACCGGTGGGCGTGGCAGTGGAACAGACTCACTGGCATTGGGAGTGGGCACTGGCAACGGCTGGGTATTGCCTGAGGGCCACTACGCAGGTGTCTGGGGATATCAGTCAGAGAAGACAATGGGTGTGAGGGTTGTACAGGTTAGGGTTAGGGCTAGGGTCACCAAGCTGGTGGAACCAGTCTTGGTTTTATAACCCTCTTTAGTGTCCAGGGTGGACCTACCAGGTTTGGCAAGCAGCAAGCAACAGCAGCAGCAGCAAGCAAGCACGCGCGAAATGGGCAAAAATCACAACTCCGTCATGGTGGTCTGGATTTCACCGAAATTTTGGTGGATCACCTTCTTGTGCTTTGGGTTGCCATGGATTGCGTTGGGCACCTTTGTGGTGATAAATAATGATGAAGGGATCACTTGCAACCTATCCCCTTCAATGCCCTATTGGCAGCACGGAGTGGTCAAGCGCCCACAGCACACGTGCCAGGGTAGGGTTACGGGGTTCACCGGTGAGTCCAAAAGTGTTCCAAAATAATTTTTTCCAAAGTTGTTCCTACACCACTTGGGGTGATCAAAAAAGTGTTTGAGGGCTATTTTGCCCCACTTTTGAACCATTTTGCTCCATGCAATTTCCCAGAAAGCCTTGAAATGAGCAATTTTGATACTCAGATTGCGGGCCCAATGGGAATGCGGGGCACTTGGGGGGGGGGGGCTTGTGGACCGAAAAGGGGTCCAAAAAATGTTAAAAACAGGCTTTCCAAAAATGACCCCCAATCATTTGGGATGCACAAATCGTTGGTTTTTAGCGATCAGCCATTTCCCCCCTTGATTTTGCTGGTGCAGCTCATGTTCCCTCCCCATCAGCTCGGCCGCAGTAGCTAGCTAAGTCTCACCACAACGTGCATCGTAGCCGTATCAGGCGGGGGAGCAGCACACAGGCAGTGCTCCAGCATGGAATTTGCAAGTTCCTGTTCTCGACAGTGGTACCAGCAATGGCAATCATGCGGCCACTGAGACCGCCAATGGCGATGGCACTGGCTTCGGCAGTGCCATCAGCAGTGGTAATGGCACTGGCAAGGCACCACAGCACACGGTCCATGCACACACAGCTACTACAGCACACCGACGTGTGGATCCTGTTGCCACTGCCAGTCCTATTGCCACTCCCAGTCCTCACATGGACGTGCATTCCAGGGTCATGGCTGCCCTTGATGTGCAAAGCCAATACGTCTGGACCGCAACAAAGCGCTGGGCAACCAGCACTTGGTCCCAGAGTGACGTGCCAACTGGTGTCATTCACCCGCCAACCGGCGTCGGGTGAATGCTCAAGGGCTATCAAAATTGATCGGCGACTGTCGATTATCCATCAAATGCTTTTGCTTGACCGCCCAACAGCTGACTGTTATGCGCCACTGCCATCAGTGCCACGGTTGGGAGCAGTGCAGGAACGGTGCACAAAGGTCGCTGAACGGTGGAGGAACAGTGCAAGGCAACGGGAGGAACGGTGCTATTCTGCGTGCCGATGGGGACTGGCGTTGCACTCAGACCCGCAAAACTGGACGTCTCCGCCCCCACTCCCAACAAACACAAACGCTGTGATCAAACAGCAGATCGCACAAAAGACACAACACTGGACACCGGTCGTACAACAGCACACCCACTCAGCCTTCATCAACACCCCCCTCCCGTCCTACAGCCATAATCGTTCAGGCGCTGGAGTGGCACGCCTGTTCTTGTCTCCACACCACAAACGCATGGTGGGGGGCCAGGGTTTGCTGGCATCCGAAATACAGCCCAGGCACGGGCATGGGCACGGGCACGGCACAAGGACAGCGTGGGTACCCGTTTCTTAGCATCTTTGCTGCACTTCACGTATCCGATCGTGTTTGCTGGAGAGAACAGGTGCGCGGGCGTACGCATAGAGACACCCCAGCCACAGGACCCACAAGGACATGCCCTCTGCACCAACCCAACCCTCGGCGCTCCATGTGGCCCCCCTCGTTGAATGCATGTGGAAGAGGTGTCCACCGTCCCCCATCGGTGAATGCGCACTGACCATCACGTGGGACACCACGTCGCAACCAAAAAGCGCACTTTCCCGTGGGGCAGCCCAAGGGACCGTTCCTTGTAGCGCAAAGTGTGAGAGGCAGGCGTCCTGCCGCACTCTCCCCCGAGAAGGCCAAATTTGTTTTGACTCTCTCTCCCTCCCTCCCTCTCCCTCTCTCTTTCTCCCCAGCACAGTGTTGCAGAAAAGGGAGAATGGCTTCCCAGTTGACAGTCGATGTGCGCGCTGGTTCGCCGATAATCGACGCGGATGAAGTACTGCAGGAGAGCTCGCATGGAGGAAGCTCTGGAGTCACCTGGTGAACAGCCGTGAACAGCATGCATATGCATATGTTGCACCTCAAAAGGGGGGGGCACCAATCCAAGGATGTGTGTGTGTGGGGGGGGTGAATCATAAAAATAAAAGAAGAGCATACCCGCTGGCGTGTCTGGGTTGGCTCGTGTATCTTGCGTTCTCGTTGAACCGTCCCGTGACACATTGCTCCGATCATGGCAAGGCATTGTTCTGGCATGTGTACTGCCCCCGCCCCCGCTCAGACCTACTCACCGGTTTTGACCGACAGGTCCACGGTGGGTCAGCTCGGCAGAGACACATGGTGTTTGTTGGCTTCCCCTCCAATCGAAATTTGAATCATTCATTTAAGATCGGATGCGCAGCGGTCGAGCTGCTGAAACAGCGGTGTGCACACTCTGCGAAGCAGCATGTTGGACAGTGCGCATTCCCCCTGGCGCTCATTTTGACCCAAGGGCCCTTTGCTGGCAGGACACCGGCCTGTTCAGCCTGCGTTCCATGACTCACTCGAAACATGCGACGGGAGGGGCCCAGTGTGCAGTGTCAGGGGCGGAATGCAATTCGGTTGGAGGGGGTCGGCAAAAGGGAGAGAGCGGATCGCAGGCTCGGCCTACGGAAGCGGGGGTCAACACCCCCCATCTCCAATGCAGCCCTTGGGGAACGTGAGGAAGGGGGGGGGGGTGGAACAGACCTGACGCCAGTGCCAACGCAATGCCGACCTGAACAAGAGCAATGCGTTTTGGAAACAACACGACGTTGTGCGATCGGTGTCAATGTTCACATGGGCCACGCAGATATTGAGGCAGACGCAATGGCATGACCACAGACACGGGCGCACAGGCACACAAGAGCATCCAAGAACTTCAATCTGCAGAAACTTGGACTTGGAGACTTGAGGGCAACCCTCAAATCTCTTCCTGCGAGGGCCCCCGGTGTATTGCCACACACACAACGGACCAGATGTAGTGGCGGGTTGTCCTGGCGCCCTACCACTGCCCTCCTCGAGCACAGCCTTGACATTGCCCTACCTCTCTTTATGCGTTCATGAGCATCTAAACGGTCGAACCACGAGAATTGATGATCACTCTCCCGAACTGCCTCACTTTGCTCTGCCAACACCGCTCGTTCCACTTCAGACTGCACGATGTGCCCACGCAATGCCCCGGGACGGTCCAAAGTGGCCCTCCATTTGGGTCAAAAACAGCCTTTTCTAGCCCTCAAATGGCCCCGGCTGGAGGGCAGCTGACAAGGCTCGCGCCCGCCAATACAGAGAACGGACATACCAGTGGAATATGGCTCCAGCTGCCCAACACGGCGGTGACCAGGAACAACCCCCACAGGCCTGTGTACACCATCTGCGTCCACCAGAAGAACCGGCTGTCAAAAGCGTCCACTGCAAATCAGTGTACAACCGATGCGGTGGCAGGGCGAGCGGGATGCAGGAGGAACAGGCAGGGGCCCAGCGCACAGGCACACACACGCATGTACGGGCGGCAGCCCCTGCACGTGCTCCGGGTGCGCTGACAACGGCACGGGCCACATGCGAAGGTCGTCCTTGATCTCCCGCCGTAGCAAATATGACTGCCGAACTCAGCGACCCCCGTGCCTGTCCACATCTACGGCCGCCCGCGGTAATTGCTGTCGTTCACCGGCCACCCATTACCCATTGACTACGATCGGCTTACCACCAAGTGCCGTCATAAAAGGCCGGCTGCTGGTTGAGTGGGTATGCCGCCCCGCTCCTACAGCCAAGGATCCCGCAATCAAAACGAGGGCACAACCAGTCGACCGGAGTTCAGGAGCAAGCCGAAGATCCCTCAGCTGGTCGGCGCTCATTTCAGGACACCCAAAGCCTTGTGCAGAACCCCCCGTGGCACACGCCCTCAACCGCCTTGGGCAGACCTCAGGTGCAAACCCACAACCTCTGGGGAGGCGTCCTGGCAGTGGGGGCTTCACCGGAATCCTGCCCTCAAAAAATCTTGGCAAGACATTTGAGGGGCAGCAATGAAAGCAACAACAGCCGCACGCAGAGTATCCGACCTTGGTTTGGGTCCCCGGACTCGAACACCCATTCATTCGTGCCATCTTCTTTGATGTCGTTCCACCACCTACACACAATGCACAAGGCACAAGGCACAAGGCACACATAGTACGACACACGTGGACGTACGGGAGGCTGCAGTGCTCAAAACAATGCCAAACCAGCCACACGCTGGAGGACGCCGGCTGCCCTCTTATCACCAGAGGGTTATGGAGGGTGGGAAGAGGTCAGGCATAGGCGTCACATAGGCGTCTTACAGCCTTGGCCATCGGCTGAAAAAGAACAAGAGGGTTCGCAGCAGCACGTTCCCTGCAGTTGCTCTGCTTGTGAGCTGAATGATCTCCCTTCAGCACTTGCCTGCAGTCACACCAGCTTGCAGCCCAATCTATCTGCAGCTCCTCCTTGCAGAAGCTGCCGTCGGCCAGCCCTGGCCCCAACACGAGGAGCGTGAGGCGGCAATGCAGCCTCCTATGCCGAACCATCCCATCGCCTCACCACACCATACCAAACCATACCATACCATACCATACCATACCATACCATACCATACCATACCATACCATACCATACCATACCATACCATACCATAGCTGCGCGCCAGCGCAGCCCCGCGCGGCGCCCCTTCCGCAGCCGCTGCGCCCCAGCGCAGGAATAGAGCATACATAATATCCGCCCCCACCACCCCCTCACTCCACCTTCGCACAGGACGTAGCCCCCTCCCCTGTCGCGGGGGAGTGGCGGCAGGAAGCAAGGGGAGCCGGGGCCCCGCAGGTCCCCGGACAGGTGGTCCCTCCATCCCGCCCCCCATCCCGCCTCCGTTTTGCACAGGTGCGTGCGCCCTCCCCCCACGGCGGGGGAGGGAACCAAGGTCACACGGGCAGGTGGTCCCTCTCACAGCGACGCGCGCCCCCCTCCCCCCCCAGACATAAGGCGGCACCCCCCCCCCTCGGTCGTCGTCGGCGCCCGCCCGGCCAGCGTAGCGCCGGCCAACTGCTCCCTTGCGCCCTGCCCAGGGAGAGCGTGTCTGGCAATTTCTCCCGCCGGCACGTGCTGGGCGCCTCAACAACAACAACAACAACAACATACCATACCATACCATACCATACCATACCATACCATACCATACCATACCATACCATACCATACCATACCATACCATACCATACCATACCATACCATACCATACCATACCATATAGCGGAGTCCCCCCCGGCGAATCCGAGGTTCTTCCTCGAAGGGGCCCACGAGCCCAGGGGACGCCACCGGGTTTACACGGCCAAGCCGGACGGAGCTCCCACCGGCAACCCCCCCCCCGCATGGGAGGGTGCACTCCATGACCGCCAGCCCCCCCCGCCCCCCCTCAGCCCCCCCGAAAAAAGGGACTCCGGCGCGGAGGGTTGGGGATATAGTCCCATGCCGCGCGGCCATGAATCGACATGGCCCTACACCGGGCGATACACGCCCTCCCCCCCCCTCGCTCAAGAGGGGCCCCCGTCGTCCCCCGGGCAGGGAGCAACCCCCCCCCCCCCCCCTTCAAGGAACGGCCGCCCTCGGGAGCCCTCGCCCAGCCCCCGAGGGCCTCTCGGGGTTCGCCCTCGAGCCCGCCCGGCCCTTCCACGCCCCCCCCCTCACCAGCCGCAGCCCATGGGCCCGCCCGGTCTCCCCCGCGCCGGTCCACAACCACCAGGGACCCGGGCCCCGGAGCCCCGGTGCCCAGCCCCGCCCGCCCCCCCGGTATCCATCCGGCGGGGCCCGTCCCGGTCCGGTTCGGCCGCGAGGGGACGGCGTGGCGCTCCCCCCGCCTCCGCCAGGATTCGCCCCCGTGGATGATGCTCGGCGGGATTCGTCCCCGCCGAGCGGGGTGCGGGCCCCACCGCTGACCGCAGCCCCCCGACTCCGCGAGCGCCCTGGGCTCCCCGGCCGACTTTGGCCAGCCCCGACCGCTCCTCTGCCCCGGTCAGCCGCCCGGTGACGCTCTGCGGCTGAGCTCACCTCACCCCCTCCCCCTCACGCGCGCGCCCGCCCACCAACCCACACCCCCCCCCCCCCCCCACGTGCTCGACGTCCCCCCACCACACCTGCCCACCGCTCCACCTCTCAGATGGACGACGCCACCATGGTGAGCTGCCGCAGCCGCCGACGGTCGGCCGCCGGGCTGACAAGAGGACCCCCCCATACGCGATGGGGGTCCAGGCCTTGCCCCCCCTTCCCCCTGCTGCATGCATCATGGCGTGGCGTGAGTCATACCTCCCTCCCTATGCACCATGTGTCATGGCCGCGAGTGGCCTTTGCCACTACCTCCTCACACTAACCGAAAGGGGGGGGCCGACGGCCCCTGGGTGGGGCCCCCAGAACCCCTGGCGCAGCGACGCCCGACTGGAGGGTGGTGGGGCCCGCCGGTGCGCGGTTCGAGCCCCCGCCACCCTCCTTCCACTGGCCGCGACCCCCTGTCCCCCCCCGGTCCCCCCCCTGTCCCCCACCCCGACTGGGGCGGCGCGGCCCGCGCGTGCGGTTCGAGCCCGCGGCCCGCGCGTGCGGTTCGAGCCCGCGCCGCCCCTTGTTGCATTATACGGACAGTGCGGGCCGCCAGGAGAGCGGAGGGGCCCCGCACTGCCCCGAGCGCCCCCCCCCACAACGGCTGGCGCTAGAGGCCTAGCAGCGCCTGGCGGGCTGTTGTGCAGGGGGAGCGAGGCGACCGGGCGCTTCATACCCGCCCCCAACTGGGGTCTGTGCCCACGGCACCGGGCACAGTCGCCGGTTGGGGGGTACCACACCGCCACCCACCACCGCACCACGGGCACGAGGGAGAGGTAATAGCCCCGGGCATCGGCCTCCCCCAGGCCGAAGGCAGGTGCCAACCGCCAGGCTCATCCTGGCCCCCCACTTCCTCTTCATAATCATCCCCCTTGGCCGTCCCGGCCCACAGTCCCCGCGGCGGGTAAGTTCCTGGGGTCGAATCCTAAGAACTTCGGTGACGGAAGAACAGGCCGAGGTTTCGCACCCAGCCGACGTGGGGAGCCTCCGCCCCCACGGGGCCCCAGGGCACCCCGGCCATCCCAGCCGGGGATAACCCGCCGCCAGCGCCCCATTCCCCCGCCCCAGGCTCTCCGGCCTCAGTCCCCAAGCAGTCTTCACCCTCATCACTTCCTCGTAGTAGGACACCGGTAGCAGGACGCACCCACCACCACCACACGCCACCGACCCCAGAGCCCAGCTCTGGACCGCCCACCCCGCCCAACCCCCCCCCACCCACGCCCAGCGACGACCACCACCCGCACCTGACCCGCCCCCCCCCCCTTTCTACATTTGCGCCACTGCCGGTAGCACTGTTCGCTCTGCATGCCGGAGCCTCCGGGCCCTGAGCGCTTGCCTCGGCTTCTCCCTTCCTCCCGCCCGCCCACCCCGACCAACCCCACCCCACGCCGTGACTGACGCCCACAGCCGGCAACGGACCTCCCACCCCCCGGCACGCCGGGTGTCGGATCCTCCCTTGCTCCGCTCCCCACAGGCACCATGGCTCACCCATTCTCAGCTCTGTCCCCCGACCTCCAGCGCGAACAGTTGACGGCGGCCGACGCCTGGCCCCTCCTGTCCATCGCCCTGGACTCCCAGCAACCCCCACGCCTGCTGGCCTCTGCGCGCCACATGCCGGCAAATGTGGACGTCCTCTCCATCCCCCTCGCCGGCTCCCCCATCGAAGCCAGCCCCCTCCTCTGGTGGTTCGCCTTCACCGAGCAGCTCACCGAGAACGAGATCTCCCTCCTCACCACCCACCACGATGCCTCGTGGCTCCCCTACGCCTCCTGCATGAGCGCCCTCATCGACTGGGGCGCTCGTGCCTCCACCCTCGACCAGGCCACTCTCGCCTCGGCCGCCCTCGCCCACATTTCCCCCTTCACCCCCGACCTCCCCCCCTCCATCCCCTTCCGCCGCCTCCTGGACCTCCTCGCCTTCGAGGAGGCCATCAAGCCCAAGGTCGCCCGGGTCGCCCTGCTCCACTGGCTAGCAACCTGGGCGGCCCAGCAGACCGGCTCCCGGCTGGCCTGCCCCCCCCTCAACTGCGTCTTCGACCCCGCCAGCCCCCACGTCCGTGTCCCCGCTCCATGCCCCCTGTCCGCCCAACGGTGGTACACCGAGTTGAACCATCGGAAGGATGATGGTTCCATTCGCACCCCCAACATCTCCACCGCCATCACCGCAGCCGCCCGCCGCGCTAACCCGCAGGCGGAAGACCCCCCTGCGGGGCCCGGAGTCCCCGCCCCCGCCGCCGCCCCTGCGCCCCCCGACGCTTCGCAACCCTTGTCCCTGCTTCCGCCCCGTCCCCAGCCCCCGCAGCCGGCCGCACCACCCCCGTCAGACTGGGAGACACTCTTCCAGGCTGGCCCCACCCCGAGCTCCCAGGACACGCTGACCCTGCTTGACGGCCTCTCCTCCGTCCCCGAGGCCGACGCCCACCACACGGCCATGTGCATTGTGGCTATGGGCAAGAACTGCCACCTGCCCCCCAAGACCGTGCAGCACCTCTCGGTCTCCACGTCCACCGCCAGCCTGGTGCTCGCCGCCAAGGGTGCCTGGCACTCCTGCCCCGACCTCCACAAGCCCACCCTCCGCCTCCACCTCAACAAGCTCCTCACCCTGGTCTCCCAACGGTACGGGGCCGCCGCCTCCTCCGCGGCCTCCCTGCCTGCCCTCCAGGCCATCCAGCCCCTCATCACAGCCGCTCAGGCCCATGCCGACACTCCCTGGCTGACGGCGGCCTTCACCATCGCCAGCGCCCCCTCCTTCCCCATAGAGGCCTACCAGGACCTCCAACACGTCTCCTCCGCCGACACCCTCCGCGCAGCCATCGCACGGCTGTGTGGCCGTCTCTCCACCCCGGCCCAGTTCCAGGAGCTCATCTCCTACACCAAAACTGCCCTTCCCCCCCGCTCCACGGCGGACCTGGACTGGTTCCGCCTTGGCTCCTCCGCACCGCCAGCGCCCTCCCTGCTAGCCCCTGGCGCCGCCGCCCCGCCCGCGCCACTCTTCGCCCCTCCCCTCCTCGGCCAGCCCCCCCTCCCGGGCGCCCCCGCGCCCACCGCCACCGGCGCCACCCCCGCCTCCTCGGTCCCCACCTTCGCCCCCGTCGGCTCCTCGCCAGCCACCACCGGCGTCGTCCGCGTCTCAGGCCTCCGCCTAGGCCCGCACCCCTCCATGGCAGTCACCCTCACCCACAACCTGCAGACCGTCGTGTACGTCACTGACGCCGACGCCCGCCGCGGGCACGCGTTCGCCCACATCGCCCCCGCCCTGCACACCTCCCTCTTCGCCTCGCTGCCCACGCGCGTCATCCAACACAACGAGGGCTGGTCCCTTACGGTCCAGGGCAGACGGGACGATGGGCAACCTTGGCACGCCCCCACTGCCACTCTCAACACCCCACCCTCCCACCGCCCGCCCGTCCCGGGCGACCCTCAGCCCCGCCCCGCCAAACGCAGCCGCCAGCAGTCACCCCCCCGTTCCTCCCCCCGACGCTCCCCGCGGCACCATGGCCGCACCACACCCTCGGCCCCCTCGTCAGGCAGGGCAGTCCGCGGCGCCATGTTCCCCAGTGCCCGCAGACACAACTGACTCGCCCTACCGGACACGCTCCCCGCCTCCAGCGCTCCCGACCTCCCGACCCTAGCCTGGGCGACTTTCCTCGCCTCCCACTTCCCCCGCCCACTCGACGCCCACCGCGCCGGGGCCGACCTTCTCTCCGCCCCAGAGCCCCGTCCCCAGTCCCACGCCCGTGGCCCCCCCCCCCGCGCACCCGCTCCACCACCGGCCTCCGCCCCCCGTACATGCCTTCACTGCGGCACGCTGCGGCGCCCTGCCCTCACGCGCTGCCCCGTGTGCGCACACTCTGCTGACCTTCTCCCCCTTGGCCTCCCCCCGGCCGCCGACCTCCCCCCGGGCCCCCTCCGAGACCTCCTGCACGCCGCCCAGGTCTCCACGTCGCTACCCCCCTCGCTCCTCGCCTCCGCCCTCCCCACGGTGTGCGGCTGGCTCGCCTCCTTCCCCCGCCAGCGCGGTGACCCCTCCTTCTGGATCACCCCTCCCCTGCACGTGGACGCCAAGTGGACCGCCTTCTGGGACACCGCCCACTTGCCTACAACCCCCCTCCCCCCGTCCCCAGCGTACACTCGCTCGTCAGGCCCGACCTCAGCGTGGGCACTACACCCCGCCCTCCCCGACGCCCCGCTCGTCACCTCCTCCGCTTGCCCCGACTGTGGACGCCCCACGCCTCACACCGCCTTCGTCGACCTCCCCACATCGCCGACCGAACACTGGCCTCACTTCTTCTGCACCTCCCCCCACAAGGCCCCGCCTGTGTGCACTCGTGACATCGCCGCCCGCTGTGTGGTCGGCTTCCAAGGCATGCTACTGCCCGGGGCTGTCCCCGTCTCCTCCATCCCCTGGGCCGCCCCCTGCGCCCCCCCCCCCCCCGACCGCCTCCTCCAGCCGACCCCCGCCTTCGTCCTCTCCCTCCCCGACCCCCGTGACCAGGCGTCCACCCCCCTCCGCGACACAGCCCTCACCTTTCTCACACACAACTGGGGCGGCATCGCCGGCCAAGTCTCCCTCGCCCGCACCTGGCTCGAGGCCCTGTCCCCCGACGTGGTCGCCGAGCAGGAACTCTGGGACTTAGCCTCGGCCCGCCCCGCCCTCCCACCGAGGTACGAGGCCCACTACAGCACCGCTTCCGGCCAGGGCTCAGGCCTCCGCACGGCCTGGCTCCGGTCCCTCCGCGCCCCCTCCCAACCCGCCGACCTCGTCTACGACGGCCAGCACTGGATTGCCTCCGCGGTCCCCCTCTCGCTAGGGGGCCGGGCCCTCCTGTTCAACGCCCACCTCCCCCCACGCCTCTCGTACTCCGAGTGGGTTTCCGAGGTCAAGCTCATGAACCACCTCCGCTCCCGCGTACGGCCCGACCTATGCGTCCTCCTGGGCGACCTCAACAGCACGGGAGCCCCAGGCACCCCCCTGGCCTCCGCACTCGGGGCCCTAGGCCCGCTCTCAGCCTGGCACCGCCTGGTCCCCCCAGCCACTCCCACCAACTTCACCACCCGCCACGGCTCCCCCCGTTCCACCGCCATCGACCACATCTTCGCCACCGGTCCCATCGCCTCCCACTCTCACCACGTCCTCCCCTGCCACACCTCACACGCCATGGTGCTGGCGCAGGTCACCCTGCACCACCGCTCCTGCGACGCCCACTCGTGGCGTCTGTTCCGATGGCGCCTGGCAACTGTTGAGGACATGGACTCCCTCTCAGCCGCCCTAGACCTGGCGTGGGGCTGGCTCTCCCTTACCCCCTCCCTCCCCGACCACTACATCGCCGCCCACCACTCCCTCGCGCACCAGCTGCTCCCGCACCCCCCTGACACCCCCACAATACTACGGTCCCTGGCCCGGTTCACCTTTCCCCTCTCCACGCAAGACCTCGCCGCCCAGTCCTTTGCCCTCCGGGAGGCATCGGCCGCCCGCAGCTACGTCTCTCGCGCTGCAGTCCTCTCCTCCCCCTCCATCACTTCCGCCACTCGCACAGTCCTCCGGCTGCCCTCCCCTCCCCTGGAACCGTTCCACGGCATCCTCCCCCACCCAGGGGCCACCCTCGCGACCCGCGAGGAACGGCTCGCCGAGGTCACGGCACAGTCCCGGTCCCAGACGGCCAACCGGCACGTCTCCGTGGATCACGCCTTCTTCGCCGCCCGCTGCACCCCGGACCCCTGGCTCCCCCTCCTGCACCCGCCCACCGACCTCACTCTCCCCCTACTCCGCGACGCCCTCCGCGCGCACGCCCGACCAGAATCCCCCGCCTCCCTCCGGGCGTACGCCCTCACCCGCCAGTCCCCCCCCCTCATCACCACGGCCTCCCTCGCCCACCGCCGCATGGGCAAGCGCTCCCTCGCCGTGTCCACTGACAACGTGGCGCGCGCAGCGCTCTTCCGCAGCGGCGGAGGCGTCCACCTCGGATTGCTGCACCTCCTCCTCCAGCTCGAATCCGGCACCCCGGGCGTCTCCAACGAGACCGTCCGCTACGGCCTCTACAAGGGGAAGCCCGCCAAGCCACTCCCCCGGCACCTCACACGCTCCTTCCGCCCCGTCGACGTGGAGTCGGGCGTCTCCGGCGCAGCGTCCGGCATCGCCACGACCCGCCTAGCCGCCGATCTCGAGCTCACCTCCACCTACACCCCCGCCTCCTTCGCCTACCGCCCAGGCCACTCCGCCCTCGGCCTCGCCCTCGTTGCCCGCGCCGCCACCTACACAGCCCTCTCCACCCACGGCACCTGCGCCATCTGCGACTGGGACGAGTCTGACGCGTACCTCAGGGTACTGCGCCAGGACAACTCCCGCCTCTGCTCCCGCCTCCGCGCCACGTGGGACTTTGGCCCCTGGGCGGACGGCTTCTACAGCCGCCTGGTCATCCGCGTGGCCACCCCCTTCAGCACCGAGGAGGGGGGCAACCAAGGCGACGGGTTCGCCCAACTCCACTACCAGGCCCCCAGCCTGGTCATCACCAGGGCCATGCGCCCCAACACTTCCATCACCCTCCCCCTCACCGTCCCCGGCCACTCAGCATCCCTCCCCGCCACCCACCTCTCGTACAGCGACGACCGCCGCTTCATCACCCCCTCCCTCACGGACGTGGCAGCCATGGCCACTGACTGCCGCGAGTGCTCTCGCCGCGCCGGCCGCATCATCCACCCCGACAAGCAGGAGTTCTCCCTCATCGACTCCCGCCCGGGCCGGCCCACCCTCGTCACAGCCGACGTCCCGCAGCACACCGGCACCACCACCACCGCCCCCCCGGAAGTCGTCGGCATCCCCATCCTCCCCGAGCTCCCCCTCCTCCGCGTCATCAACAAGACCCGCGCGTCCCTCGACCGGGCGCGCAAGGCCAGCCGCAACCGCGAGGCCTGCCCCATACTCCAGCTCCGCTCCCTGCACGCCTTCGGCCTCTCCCCCCTCGACTACGTCACCTCGGGCGTACTCATCCCCCCCCCCTCCCTCCGCCCCCATCAGGTCGCCATCAACAATGCATACCGCCACGCCTTCCGTCTGCCCCCCTGGGCTCACTCGGCCTTCCTCCACCTCCCCCTCCAGCAGGGCGGTCCCGGCGCCCCCCTCCTGGCGTACAGGGCCCCCCTCAACCTCCTCCGCACTTACCTCCGCGCCTCTTGGTGCCCCAACACCCTCGCGGTAGCCGCCACGGCGTCCCTCGTCTCCCCACGCCGCCCCACCCCCTGGCTCACCGAAGGCCCCGCCCTGGCGCAGGCACTCGCTCCCCTCGACATCACCGTCCACCTCCTCCCCTCCCCCCGAGTACGCCCCGCCCCGCAGCACCACACCGGCTCGCTGGCCCCCCTCCGCTCCCTCCCCTATGTCGTAGTCGCATGCGACGGCAGCCAAGAGGGCACCCGCCTCGGCGCCGGCTTCCTCCTCTGGCACCCCCGCCACGGCACTCTCTACCGCGGCTGGCTCGGCCTCCACGCCCTTGCCGGCCACTCCACCGACGCGGAGTGGATCGCCAAGATAGCCGCCATGTTCACCCTCCGCGGCTGGTCCGGCGCAGCCCTCTTCGCCTCGGACTCCACCGCCTCCCAGCTCTGCGACCTCACCCGCGGCCCGCCCCCCTCCTCCGCCCTCTCCATCCCATACCGGGCTGCCCTCCTCTCCGCCTCCTTCCGCATGCACGAGGCCTGGCTTCCCGCACAACACGGCTCCGGCTCCGCCAGCCACCTCGCCACCCTCAACGCCGAAGCTGACAGCCTAGCCCGCCGCGGGCTCCGCACCGCCTCCCCGTGGACCCTCCCCTGGTCCACACTCTTCCACGGCCGCATCGTGGCGCTCCATGAGGGCGCAATCTTCCTTAACCCCACACGCGCCGCAGAGGCAGCGTATGCGGCCACCACCGCCCGCACCCACGCGCTGCTCCTCCGGCCCCTGCCCCCAGGCTGGTCCTCCCACCTACTCCGCCTCGCGTATGAACGCGCCGAGATCCCGGCGCTGGCCCTCCACCGCATCATGCACCTCCGGCTACTGCACTCCCAGGACCACCCCCCCGGCTACGGAGGCGTGACGTGCCCCTTCTGTCACCGCCCCTACCCGGACTCCGCCGCCCACCTCCAGCACCACTGCCCCCCCCACTACGCCCTGCAGTTACTCCTCGCGTGGCACCTGTTCACGCACCCGCCCATCCTGGCAGCCACTGCCGGCCGCTCCCCCCGCCTCGTCACCCCTTTCGAGCTCCACACGGCCACCACCGCAGTGTACCTCTCCGAGCGCCTCCCAGCCGCCCCGCGACCCGGCCCCCCGACGCAGTTGGGGTTCAGCCTGCTTGGCATGTGGCGCTCCTCCTCCCCCCACGGCGCCCCCCCTCTGCTGGACAGCGCCGGCCGGGAAGAACTCCTCCGCGAGCTCCTCTCCACCCTCAGCACGACACACACGTCGCTGGCGTCACTCCTCCGCCGTGCCCCCTCCCACGTCACCGCCCCGCCCCCCCCCCTCCCACCGCACGTCCCCGCGCCGCCCAGCACCCAGCCCCACACACTTCGCCACAGCATCGCCCTAGTCTGGCTCCTCCGCCATTGCGCCACTTGGCGCCTCACAGTAGACCGCCGTCCTGTGGTCCCGCTCCCCCCGGCACCGCTCCCGGGGCCGCACCCGGCCCACGTCGTGTTCACCCCCACGTCGCGGGCCGCGGACATCCTCCCGCTCCTCGCCGCCACCCCCCCCGGGCATCGCATACTGCTTGCCGCCAACCCCTCGGTCCTCAGTGAGGTCCTCATCGGGCACGCCGACGCCCTGCACGTACGCCCGCTGCTGCCCGACCTGCACGCTGCGTACGCCCCCGGCACGCCCGTCGACCCCTCCGTGTGGGACTCCCAGTGAGGCCACCGGCCACCGGCCGGCCCGCACGCACCACCCCGCACACGCCTCGGGCACTCGACCCCGTGGACGCCGCTACCCACGCGCCCGGCCCCGGCCTCGGCCCCCGAGCAGCGCTCCCTGCCAGCCGCGGGTCCCACGGCCCTCGGGGGGCCCCCGACGGGCGCGCCGACACCCTCGCACGGGCGCCCCCCGCAGCTTGGCCTGCACAGCGCGCTCGCCCCCGGCACGCCCCCGGGCCCCACGGTGTGGGGCCCTTGGAGCCTCTGCCGACCGCTGGCCGGGCCGCCCACGCCTCCCAGCGACCGCCAAGGCCCCCGCACCCACTCGGCCGCCCGCCGCTACTCATGCGCCCGGCCCCGGCCTCAGCCCCCAGGCAACGCAACCAGCTCACCGCAGGTCCCTCGGCCCGCAGAGGGGCCCGCACCGGGCACGCCGACGCCCTTGCGCGCGCGCCCTCCGCAGCATGACCTGCAGGACGCGCCCTCCCCCGGCACGCCCACCGACCCCACTGTGTGGGACGCTCAAGGCCACTGCCGACCGCCGGCTGGACCGCCCGCGACCCCCCGCGACCGCCACGGGCCCCGCGCCCGCATGGCGCCACGTCCCACCCGGCCGCCCGCCGCTACCCACGCGCACGGCCCGGGCTGCGACCCCCCGCCGGCTGTGCCGCGCGGCCTCCCGTACGCAGAACACAGGGACAGGCACCAGGGAACATCACATGAACCGAACACAGCACGCCAGCGACAGTGAACCCATGTTCGTGCTCTTGTGCTCCCGCCCTTGTGCCCTCCCTCCCCCATGACCGACGCGCGCGCGCGCCCGCACTACCGGGGACGAGGCGGCCACAACACAACTCCAGCAGAGGTGACTAGGCGCCGGCAGACCGCAACTCCCAGGCCTCCCCTCATCCCCGTAGAAGGCTAGAAGCACGGGCCAGCGCCCCCGGCCACGCCACGGCCTCACACGAGGAACGGCCACCTCGGCGGGATGTTCGGGCAAGGCGCGGACTGTCCGTGGACCCGGGCGTGCCTTCCCCACCCCAAGGTCGCCGCCCCACCCTCCGCCCCCGCCACAGCCGCTTCGCACAGGACGAGTAACTCTCCCCCCGCGAGACGGGGGAGGGCCCCAGGGTGACGTCCTCAGGTGGCCCCACCCTCCACCACACGCGCCCCACCCCCCCCCCCCACAAACCCCCCCCCCCCCCCCCCCCCGCGGTACGCCCTCAGCCGTGGAGAGCCGGACCCAGCCCGCGTGGCAGCACCACCTGTGCCTAAGGCAGTCAAGGAGTGCGGGTCTGACCCTAGTCGTGCCACGTACCACCGCCTTCCCGTGCCAACAGGCAGTCGTGGAGTGGTTGGGTAGCATGTCCTAGTGACGTGGAGGTTGCGAGCCCAGGCCCACATCTCCCCCGGCGGGCTCAGAGTCAGGCTCTCCAGCCTCCCTGCCGGGGCCTGGAGCACCAGGCACACACTTCCCCGCACCATGTGCGCCAACGCCGAACAACAATGGAGCAAGCAGGTGTGCCACAGCCCCCCCCCCCCCCCTCCACAAACACACAAGGGCACATACACACAGGCACGGCGGCATCTCCCGCCCGCGAGCGCCACCGCGGGGTCTGGGGGCGGTCAACAGTCCGGTAGGCCTTGTGACCGGACACCCTGGTACAGCTGCCCGGTCGGGTCCGGCAGGGAAGGCGGCGCGGACCGTGGGTAGGCGACCAGGTGAGGCCTTCACCCAACCCAACCCAACAACAACCCCCCCCCCCCCCCCCCCCGGTCGTCGTCGGCACACGCCCGGCCAGCGTGACGCCGGCCGACTGCTCCCTTGCGCCCTGCCCAGGGAGAGCGTGTCTGGCAATTTCTCCCGCCGGCACGTGCTGGGTGCCCTCAACAACAACAACAACAACATACCATACCATACCATACCATACCATACCATACCATACCATACCATACCATATAGCGGAGTCCCCCCCGGCGAATCCGAGGTTCTTCCTCGAAGGGGCCCACGAGCCCAGGGGACGCCACCGGGTATTTTCGGCCATGCCGGACGGAGCTCCCACCGGCGACCCCCCCCCCCCGCATGGGTGGGTGCACACAACAACCGCCAGCCCCCCCCCCCCCCCCCCAGCCCCCCCAAAAAGGGACTCCGGCGCGGAGGGTTGGGGATATAGTCCCATGCTGCGCGGCCATGAATCGACATGGCCCTACACCGGGAGATACCGCCCGCCCCCCCCCCTCGCTCAAGAGGGGCCCCCGTCGTCCCCCGGGCAGGGAGCAACCCCCCCCCCCCCAGGGAGCGGCCGCCCTCGGGAGCCCTCGCCCAGCCCCCGAGGGCCTCTCGGGGTTCGCCCCCGAGCCAGCCCGGCCCTCCCACGCCCCCCCCCCCCACTCACCAGCCGCAGCCCTAGGGCCCGCCCGGTATCCCCCGCGCCGGCCCGCGATCTCCCGGGACCCGGGCCCCAGAGCCCCGGTGCCCAGCCCCGCCTGCCCCTCCGGTATCCCTCCGGCGGGGCCCGTCCCGGTCCGGTTCAGCCGCGAGGGGACGGCGAGGCGCTCCCCCCGCCTCCACCAGGATTCGCCCCCGTGGATGATGCTCGGCGGGATTCGTCCCCGCCAAGCGGGGTGCGGGCCCCATGACCGTCCGCGGCCCCCCCGCTACCGGCAGCGCCCCGGGCTCCACGGCCGACTTCGCCCAGCTCCGGCCGCGCACTTGCCGCGGACGGCAGCCCGGTGACGCTCGGCGGCAGAGCGCACCAACCCCCCTCCCCCCGAGCGCGCACGCACACGAGCACACGCCCCACCCACCCAACCCCCCCTGGCCCTCCCCGCCCACGCCTCTCACCCTTTCTTGCAGGTCGTAGACGCCGTTGGAACACATCAGGAGGGGGGAGCGCCCCCCCCCCCCCCCTCGGTGGCCAGCAACTACGGTTCCCCTTCCCCTCCTCCTGCCCCTTGCCCCAACTCCTAGCCCCTGCCCTTGCCCCTCCCCTGAGCTGTGCTGTGCAGGCCCCACAGGAACCCCCGCACGCCAGGGCCACACCAGCTGTGCTGAGCAGGCCCCACAAGAACCCCCGCAAGCCAGGGCCGCACCAGCTGTGCTGTGCAGGCCCCACAGGAACCCCCGCACGCCAGGGCCACACCAGCTGTGCTGAGCAGGCCCCACAAGAACCCCCGCGCGCCAGGGCCGCACCAGCTGTGCTGTGCAGGCCCCACAGGATCCCCCGCGCGCCAGGGCCGCACCAGCTGTGCTGTGCAGGCCCCACAGGAACCCCCGCACGCCAGGGCCGCACCAGCTGTGCTGTGCAGGCCCCACAGGAACCCCCGCGCGCCAGGGCCGCACCAGCTGTGCTGTGCAGGCCCCACAGGAACCCCCGCACGCCAGGGCCGCACCACCTGTGCTGTGCAGGCCCCACAGGAACCCCCGCACGCCCGGGCCACACCAGCTGTGCTGTGCAGGCCCCACAGGAACCCCCGCACGCCGGGGCCGCACCAGCTGTGCTGTGCAGGCCCCACAAGAACCCCCGCGCGCCCGGGCCACACCAGCTGTGCTGTGCAGGCCCCACAAGAACCCCCGCACGCCATGGCCGCACCAGCTGTGCTGTGCAGGCCCCACAAGAACCCCCGCGCGCCAGGGCCGCACCAGCTGTGCTGTGCAGGCCCCACAGGAACCCCCGCGCGCCAGGGCCGCACCAGCTGTGCTGTGCAGGCCCCACAGGAACCCCCGCACGCCAGGGCCGCACCAGCTGTGCTGTGCAGGCCCCACAGGAACCCCCGCGCGCCAGGGCCGCATCAGCTGTGCTGTGCAGGCCCCACAGGAACCCCCGCACGCCAGGGCCGCACCAGCTGTGCTGAGCAGGCCCCACAGGAAACGGGCAGCGCCCCTCCGCGCCCACGCTCGTGCGGTTCAGGGGCACGCAGGCAGATCGCCCCCTCCCCTGTCGTGGGGGAGCGGCGGCCGGAAGCAAGGGGAATCGGGGCCCCGCAGGTCCCCGAACAGGTGGTCCCTCCCACCCGCCCCCCATCCCGCCTCCGTCTCTCACAGGTCGGGTCACCCTCCCCCCGCAGCGGGGAGGGCTCCAGGGTAACACACACAGGTGGCTCCTCCCTCCTCCTCGCGCGCGCAACCCCCCCCCCCCCCCCCCGACATGCCCCCCCCCCCCCCCTCGGTCGTCGTCGGCACACGCCCGGCCAGCGTGACGCCGGCCGACTGCTCCCTTGCGCCCTGCTCAGGGAGAGCGTGTCTGGCAATTTCTCCCGCCGGCACGTGCTGGGTGCCACAACAACAACAACAACAACAACAACATACCATACCATACCATACCATACCATATAGCGGAGTCCCCTCCGGCGAATCCAAGGTTCTTCCTCGAAGGGGCCCACGAGCTCAGGGGACGCCACCGGGTTTTTTCGGCCAAGCCGGACGGAGCTCCCACCAGCGACCCCCCCCCCCCCACATGGGAGGGAGCACGCGACAACCGCCAGCCCCCCCCCCCCCCCCCCCTCAGCCCCCCCCCCCAATAAAGGGACTCCGGCGCGGAGGGTTGGGGATATAGTCCCATGCCGCGCGGCCATGAAATGACATGGCCCCACACCGGGCGATACACGCCCGCCCCCCCCCCCGTGCTCAAGAGGGAACCCCGTCGTCCTCCGGGCAGGGAGCAACCCCCCCCCCCCGCCAGGGAGCGGCCGCCCTCGAGAGCCCTCGCCCAGCCCCCGAGGGCCTCTCGGGGTTCGCCCCCGAGCCAGCCCGGCCCTTCCACGCCCCCCCTCACCAGCCGCAGCCCAGAGGCCCGCCCGGTATCCCCCGCGCCGGCCCACGACCTCCAGGGACCCGGGCCGCAGAGCTCCGGTGCCCAGCCCCGCCCGCCCCCCCGGTATCCATCCGGCGGGGCCCGTCCCGGTCCGGTTCGGCCGCGAGGGGACGGCGAGGCGCCCCCCCCCCCCCGCCTCCACCAGGATTCGCCCCCGGGGTGGGAGGGGCGTGTGCTCGTGTGCGTGCGCGCTCGGGGGGGGGGGGGGGGTTGGTGCGCTCTGCCGCCGAGCGTCACCGGGCGGCCGTCCGCGGCTGTGCGCGGCCGGGGCTGGGCGAAGTCGGCCGTGGAGCCCGGGGCGCTGCCGGTGGCGGAGGGGCCGCGGACGGCCATGGGGCCCGCACCCCGCTCGGCGGGGACGAATCCCGCCGAGCATCATCCACCCCCCCCTTGGTCCTCCCCGCCCACGCCTCTCACCCTTACTCGCAGGTCGTTGGCGCCGTTGGAGCGCCTCAGGAGAGGGGAGCGCCCCCCCCCCCTCGGTGGCCAGCAACTACGGTTCCCCGTCCCCTCCACTTGCCCCCTGCCCCAACTCCTGGCCCCTGCCCTTGCCCCTCCCCTAAGCCCACACCGCTCCTTCTCTTCCACACCCAGCCCCTCTCTCAGGACTGCCGCACCGACGAAGCGCACCCTGCCGGTCACCGGCCGGCTGCCACCCGTGCGGTGTCAGGACCCCCCACCCACGGGGAGGGTACCACGTCTTGACGCCCGCGCCCCCTGCAGGAGCAGGTTCGGGGGCGCTGATCATTGGGGATTGGGGAGCCGACCCCCCCGCGGTGACTGGTAGTCCCCTCTCCCTCCCCTCCCCCCCCACCCTTGCACCGCCGCCTGCAGGTGCCCGCCCATGGGTCAGCAGCACCTGGGCACATGGCACTGTGGAGCGTGGAACGCCGTGCCGCTCCCTTCCTGGCCCCGCACGCCAGGGCCGCACCAGCTGTGCTGTGCAGGCCCCACGGGAAGCGGGCAGCACGCCCGGGCCGCACCAGCTGTGCTGTGCAGGCCCCACGGGAAGCCGGCGCCCCACCGCCCCTCCGCGCCCGCTCTCGTACGGTTCAGGGGCACGCAGGCACAACGCCCCCATACGCACCGGGCAGTGCCCTGTGCGGTCCCGGCGACTGCTACTGCTACGGTGAGCCAGTGAGCCACCCTCCAGCCCCACCCCTCGGGGCTGTACAGCACAGCCACGGGCTGCGCCCCAGCGCGACCCCACGCTGCGCCCCCCGCGCAGCCGCATGCTGCTCTGCATCACAGACACACGCCGCGCCCTGACGCGGCGGCATGCTGCACGCCTCCGCGGCCCCGTACCGCGCCCCAGCGTGGCCACATATTGCGCGCCAGCGCAGCCCCGCCCCTTACTCCCCCTTCACACAGGAGGACGCCCCCTCCCTTGTCGCGGGGGAGCGGCGGCCGGAAGCAAGGGGAATCGGGGCCCCTCAGGTCCCCGGACAGGTGGTCCCTCCAGCCAGCCCCCCCATCCCGCCTCCGTCTCGCACAGGTCGGGTCACCCTCCCCCCGCAGCGGGGGAGGGCTCCAGGGTAACACACACAGGTGGCTCCTCCC